>CP135559.1:6129443-6308556 GCA_032401905.1 Swietenia macrophylla | reverse complement strand
ATTCAATGCCATTACTGCACAAGGTCGCACGGACCCTAATCAGAATACCGGCATATCCATTCATAATTGTACTATAAGAGCAGCCGATGATCTGGCTTCGAGCAATCGAACCGTGCAGACATATCTAGGAAGGCCATGGAAGGAGTACTCAAGGACTGTTGTTATGCAGTCTTTCCTGGATAGTATGATAAACCCTGCTGGTTGGTCTATATGGAGTGGAGATTTCGCACTAAGTTCATTATATTATGCGGAGTATGATAACAGAGGACCTGGATCAGACACAACCAATAGGGTAACGTGGCCTGGTTACCATGTGATTAATTCTACAGATGCTGCTAATTTCACAGTCTCTAATTTCCTGCTGGGCAATGATTGGTTACGCAGAACAGCAGTGCCTTATACTGCTGGCTTAATATAAGCTACTGATCCTTGGTTTCAGCTACCTATTTGTTTTGTTCCATTGTTTCTCTGTATTTTTCTGTCTTCTTTGTAATTATTCTGATAAAGCCATATTATACATGATGTGCATAAGCTATCCAAATGTACAACTTGGTATTTACTTCAACTGAATTTATAAGACCATTAAATATTTGTTTTTGTCGATGACCTCCCTAACCGTCTTGAATAACTTGTGTGAGATATGACACCTATTGTTTTGGGGCTGCCTTCTTCATCCATATAGTGCAGTATTACTGGTTCTGTAACAGTGAAAAATCTCAAGCAGTTGATTGAAATGGCATTTACACAATAATATTGACTTGTTCATCTGAAATAGGATATAGGTATGAAATCTTCAAACTGTAAAAAGAAAAGTAAGTTTCTTTCTTCAATGTATGGATCCAACAACCAAATAAAGCAAACCAACAAAAATGTAATTGATTGTCAAGAATATGAAGATTATATGTGTGGAAATACTTTCAAACTTCATAATTATTAGAAGGGAAAAATCTAGTCGTCTCCTTAGATTTTAGTTTGTTACTTTATTACCCTCTAGACATGACTCACCTGCAAATAACTTCATCTTAACCAACTAAGCTTTTGGCAAGAGTAGTGTTGCTGTACCGAGGCTTCGGTCCAATTTATTTCTTGGTTTCATTGGCTGGAGAAGTAGTTCTTGCCCCCGTTTATCTAACGTGGGAGATTCTATTATTTCTTCACACGATCACCCGAGTAAATTAATTTAAAATATTACACAATCACAAATTCAGAATCAGGTCATAATGGAAGAAACATTAGACAACAGCAAAATTCATATTTCTGCTCAACGAAAGATGTACAACAATTTCTGAAAGCCGTGCATTAGCTTGCTTATAGTCCAACAAAATTATAACATTTGGATCCTCTCTAAGGATCATGGATAAGCTACTCTTAATGAACTTGTGCAAAGAAAATATTAAAGATTTTTTGCCCTCGACGCTTTGAAAATGCACATCCCACACTATACCTTACAAACCATATACATCCTACATTAGCATGTCTGTCAGGGTTGACAATCTTATTGGGAAGACGAAGCAAAGAGTGCGAAGAATGAATACACCATGCACGTTCTCATTAGAAAAATAGAGGGATAATGTTATTCCATTTTCGGTAACATGCATCAGAATATCAAGCTGTAGACTAACGCGTTTTGATAATGTCTTGCAAGTTGACTTTCATTTTTGCAAATGCATCACGCTATGAAGCAAAGCACACCTTTCCTTCCCATAAATACACCAACTATTAACACAAATTCATCAAACTCGGCCAGTTTCAAATCTCTAAAACAATGGCTTCAAAGCTCTTCTTGATCATAGCATTGCCTATTCTCATTGCCCTTCCTTTCTTAGCCTATCAATCTTCTGCCGAAGATGTTGCTCCAACAACTCGTGTCCCTCCCAGAACCATTTGCATGTACACTCCAAATCCGTTCTATTGCACATCTGCGCTCCCTAACCAAATGTCAGATGTCTACAGCTATTGCCGATTTTCCATCAGCAAAGTTTTGTGGCAATCTCGAAAATTCTTGAGCCTAGTTGAGAGTTATCTTAAACCCCCGACCACATTATCAGTCACTGCTATTCGTGCTCTAGAAGATTGCCGTTTGCTAACTAGTCTCAGCATTGACTATCTTTCAAGCACTTATCAAACTGTCAATACTACGAGTAAAGTTTTGCCTACCGTGAAAGCCGATGATTTGCAAACTTTGCTGAGTGCCATCTTAACAAACAAACAGACTTGTTTAGAAGGCCTTCAAGCTGTTGGTTTAGACAGGAACGTTGAGAACGTTCTCTCTGTTCCTCTGTCCGAGGACTCAAAACTGTGCAGTGTCTCGCTTGCTCTTTTCAAAAAAGGATGGGTTGGTGAGAGGAAAAGAAGAACTGCATGGTGGCGTACCAGTGCGCAACGTCTGCTCAAAGATGGACGTCTACTATTGAAAATGTCTAACCGAACTCGTGCAATTTACGAGCATGCAAGCGAAAGAAATCAAAGTGGTGATAATGGAGTTGTGGTACGTGATATAGTGACGGTTAGTAAGGACGGGCGTGGAAATTTCACTACCATCACTGATGCTGTTAGCGCAGCTCCAAACAATACTGACGTTGCCGATGGATATTTCTTGATATACATCACTGCGGGTGTTTATGAAGAAAACATATCCATTGATACGAACAAGAAAAACCTGATGATGATCGGAGCTGGCATCGGTAAGACAATCATCACCGGCAACAGAAACGCTGATGATGGCTGGACTACTTTCAATTCTGCAACTGTTGGTAAGATTCTCTATCCAATATTTTTTTATGTTCTGGCGCCGCAAAATAACTTAGTCTAATGAGTTTATAATTATCAATATTTCAGCTGTGGTGGCACAAAACTTTACGGCAGTGGATATAACTTTCCGCAACACAGCTGGACCAGAGAAGCACCAGGCAGTGGCTCTTCGGGGTGGAGCGGATTTGTCAACATTTTATCGCTGCAGCTTTGAAGGGTACCAAGCTGTTTTATACACACATTCTCTACGACAATTCTATAGAGAATGCGAAATCTATGGTACAATTGATTTCATATTTGGAAATGCTGCCGTCGTTCTTCAAAACTGCAATATCTATCTCCGGCTCCCAATGAGTGGACAATTCAATGTCATTTCCGCACAAGGTCGGACCGACCCTAACCAGAACACTGGCATATCCATTCATAATTGTACAATAACAGCAGCCGAAGAATTGGCTTCGAGCAATCGAACGGTGCGCACATATCTAGGGAGGCCATGGAGGGAGTACTCACGGACTGTTATTATGCAGTCTTTCCTGGATAGTTTGATAAACCCTGATGGTTGGTCTGTATGGAGCGGAGATTTCGCAATGAGTACATTATATTACGCGGAGTATAATAACACTGGACCTGGATCAGACACAACCTATAGGGTGACATGGCCTGGTTACCATGTGATTAATGCTGCAGATGCCGCTAATTTCACAGTGTCTGATTTCCTGTCTGGGGATGATTGGTTACCCAAAACAGGAGTGCGTTACACTCCTGCCTTGATATAATTTCAAGCTATTTATCACTGGACACAACTGTGTGTTTTTGTTCTTCGTTTTTTTTCATTTTTTGTCAATGCAAGTTGCCTTGTTATTCCCAAGCTATCAAATGTACACCTCGGTATGTACTTCAGAGTGAGTTTATTTATTGATTCGAGCAATTAAATGACATCATTTCTTGCAATAATAGCTAATTGATTGACCTCCATAACTATTTTCAATCAAATGTGTGCCTTCCTAAACCGGAAGTATACATAATTTACTTCATCTCATGACTACTAGCTTGTTGAAATCAAATCATGGGTGGTTCCTGAAAGTCTCTTCGTTTATATTTAAACCCATATTTTATAAGAGAGCATTTAAAATAAGATAATACTACAAAACGTGATTGATTCTAGAAAATTTTTTCATTCATATTTAAGTATACATATTTTTTAAGAGAAAATTTTAAATAAAATAATTTTATTATATTATTATACTAATGTAGTAAAATTATCAAATTATAAACTTCTACTTAATAATTAAAATTAAAATTTTATTTTTTCTCTAATTTTTTAATGTTAATTACTTTGCCTCCAAGCATAATTTTATTTCTCACTTATACGTACTTGTATTTTTTTTATAATTTTATCTCTTTTAAATTATAGTTATTAATTAATACATATAAAAATTTATAATCGAATGGTCTTATTACATAATATAATGATACGATAGAATATGTAATAAGTTTGTTTTACCTAAAATTCTCTCATTTTTTAATGCTTAAGACTTTAGGAAAAGAAAATGCAATCTGTGCAAGAGTTTACAGGAGACCACCAATTTTGACGTGTGATTTTATATTTCAACTAGTTAGTAGAGAGTGTTAGACGTGCTAAGCCTTGAACAAAATTACATCTAAAATATTGGACACTAGCCCATTCTATTCCACAAAATTTTAAATAAAATTATTATAATACTTAATTAGACTATCTATTTAATAAAACATTGCCATACAAATTGATTCTTAAGCTCAATAAAGTATCATAATTTTTATTGAATGGATTTATCAGATAAATCTTACAACTAGTTATTATATTAATCCATGTAATTAATTTTTTTTTACCTTATTTTGACCAATTATAATTAACCCTTAGCTGAAAGATGCTGTATTTTTACAATCTGATCTAGTTCTTCATTTGTTCAGGCCATGCTCTCAACCAGCGGTGGTTCTTTGCATAATCGACACAAGAGACTAGTTTCAAAAATTAAACCCTAAATTTTGGATTAATTTTACACTATTATTTATTTTTCGATCCAGCTCTGAATAAGAATTACACTTTAAGAACTTGTCAGAGATTTAAAATTCAGAACCGCGCATGTTCTGAATGTTAGAAGGTTGCCATCCGTTGTCTAACCAGAGCTTGACAATTAAAACCATTTCTGTTGTATTCATCAATAATCATATAATTGAGATAGTAAACTTTGATTAGGAAATACGACATCGTCAACAAGTTTGTCTCTTTATGTCTATATTGTTAATAACGAACAATAATCATTAGATTACAAAGATTTAGCTATGTATAAATAGAATTGTATAAAGAAAACACCAAATCATGACATACAGAGATCACTTTCCAGCAGCCAAGAGCTTATTGACGATCAAAATATTGTTGCATAATTTGTGAAAAATGCCATTATTAAAGTCGACCACCTGATCAATGGATGAACGTTGTTGGAAAGCTTTTTGGCACGACACCGCATCAGCAATTGCAGCGTCCACCCATGTTTTCACATCTTTGAATGCATCTGCTAACAATGCAGCAACTGAATCGTCAAGCTGCTCAATCGCGTCTAAATAAAAATCCGAGCAATCTGCGAGGCCCTGCTGAAGATCGGGGTCCAAATTATTCTCACCCATCCTTTTCTCGATGTACTTGACTAAACTTGATGCATTTTCGGATGCCATCGTCAGCCCGATCATTTCAAGGCCGCTTAAGTCTGCTTTCTTGCTGTCCTTGTTTGCTTTAAAGGTAGAGTAGCAGAGATCCTTGTCCTCTGAACTTTCGCAAATTTTTGTGACTAATACATTGGTGGTGTTGCCCGTTTGACCTGCGCCATTGATTACAAGAGGCTGAAGAGCGAGGAAAAAGCATGCTAGAGGTAGGAAAAGGATAAAACTTGTTATGGACTTCATTTCTCCTACGCTCTGAATCTTCACTACTTTTCCTGAATGAAAAACTTGCGATGATATGCAGTTTTAAATGAAGAAAAAGAAAAGAACTGTACGGTTGTTGGTGAAGACAACATAGCTGGTAATATTCCGTTAATAACCAGAGACTGTGTTTGAGGTTGGCTAGAGGAAGGGATTTAGGGATGACCGTTGAAGTGAGAGAAATGCGCTTGGCCACCCATTGACGCCGGCCCTCTAGTTACGCTCGTTTTCCGTCTAACACATGCAATATTGGCGCTGACGCACGGGTGATCAGCTAGTTGGTCAGGCCGGATATGTACATGGAGGCTTTGCTTTTGGTTTTGGATGTGGACTAAGCCCATGTCAGAGTCAATATGAATTTACATCTAGTACTGTACCATCGGGGGCTAGGGCACTCTTTTCTCATAAAATTGGCCTAAGAGAAAAATTGTAGACAACCATAATCTCCAATTAGGCATGGAAAACATGAAATAAATCCACAATGCAGGCCATACATTAGTAGAGCCGAAGCCCTTCAGGAATTTCAACAAGGTACACAAAGTAAGACCAAAGTCAGTCGCACAAACTCACATACATTAGTAGAGCCAAAGCCCTTCAGGAATTTTAAAAAGGTACACCAAGTAAGACCAAAACGAGTGGCACGGACTCGAAATGGTATCAAGTTTAGTAGTTTATCTACATTACGTAGGCGAAACAAAAGGGTAATGAGTTCGGTACACTGGCAAGAAAATTCAAGGTGTGCACTGATCTGTCTGGTCCACGTGTCGCAGACACAGCCAGTTGTCATAATTAAAGTTTCGTCTGTTCTCCCGGGAGGGTACAATCTCGGACCGATTTTTTCTCATGTCGTCATCATATGCTGCAAATTCTCTTCAAAGCCATAACCCGATTACCCGACGACCTGAACCCGTTTCCTTCAGGAGAACCCAAACCCATATCATCCAATCCTCAAAAATCCCCTCGAGGAATCTCCGCTAGTATACTCACCAGCTCCAGTGGCGGCAAAGAAGAAGACGAGCAGCTCATTCCGCTTTCTTCCCTTTCAATAATTGAACAGGCCGGTTCAGTTGCTGACACAACATCTGCAGGAGGGTAGACCGGGACATCAGGTTGAACCGGGGTTCTACAGAGTGGACAATTAGAGTGAGAGTGAAACCATATGTCGATGCAATCAACATGGAATGCATGTTTACACTTGGGCAAGACACGGCCTTTCTCGTTATCTTTAAATTCTGATAAACAAACGGAACATTCAAGCTGCTTGTCGTGGACGGTGGAGGAGTAGATAAAAGTAGGAATGGTTTTGAGAACAGAGAGGTCTAAAGCTTGAGGAGGAACAGAAACTCTACCATCGCTGTTGGTATTGGTTCTGGAAGAGGAGAGAAAGAATAATTGGTGGCCACGGCGGCGATGCTGGTGTCGTTGAAAGAGCCACCTAGCGTAACTGCGGAAGCAAACCAAGAAGATGACAGCAACAAAGAGGACGACTACTGAACATAGCATTATCTTTCCATTAAGAACGTAGCTGTTGGGATCCTGATGACCACTTAGTAGCGTTCTCGACGATGATAATGTAGCGTTAGTATCCATGAGCTGATGAGAAAAGAGGAATCAAGAACTGAGAAAGAGAAATGGGTTGCAGAGGGAAAGAGGCCAGATTTTATTGCAGGTGGGAAGGGGAAAGGAAGGTTCCCGTATATGACCAATGTGATTTTATTTTTATTTTTTTAATTTTTGAGATTTGCAATGGCGGGTTTTATTGTTATTTATTGGTTAAGCAGTTTTGTTTGTACTCTGATGTGGTGGTTTTTGCTTACCAGCCATGCAAGATTATATAGCCATTGACTGTCCCTCATTAGGCAGAGCCGCAATACAGAAATTTACACGTTGGCTACTAGATATTTTGACAAATTTCATCCTTGCGTCATGGCAGCGCAGGACTGATGGCGTCAACCATCACTTGGCTTTGTCAAGTATTTGCGTATTCACTGGACAAAGAAAAGGAAAAGAAACAGCACGAGTAGCAAAATATGCATGGGAATGTGATCTTGTAGTTGTAGCCTGTGCTGTGAGCTTATCCGAAATTCCAAATCGAGTTAAATATCCTGAGAAAGTACCACCGACCAACCGCAATTTGCCACTCAAAAGCGCATGCTCGGATATGAGTATGAGCGGGAAAATGGAGTTAAGACTCTGAGAACATACAAGGGATATGAACGACGATCATGACACTGGACCATTAGTTCAATTGTCAACACTTAACCTGGCTCATATTCTCTGCAATCCAAAACAACTGTTACAAATTATAACATAAGAAATAAATTTAATTGGGCTATTTCCAAAGTGGACCGGGGCCTTCGGGCTAGTTTCATTAATTATGGGTAGCCCTTGTTTCATATGGGGGTCCATCTCTTGCCCCGATGTACCAACTTCATCTCGTAGTCCGCGTTTTCTCGGTTTAAGTAACATTATTTACTTTATTTATCCATCCAAAGAAAATCTTGTCTCGGGTGAGCTGTTTAACTTTATCGTTCATGACTATAGGTGTCAAAGGGTTGGGTCGGTTGGGGCCTGATTCGAGTCTTGAACACCAAATGTTCGATACGGGCTCGTTGCATACTCGGGTCGGATCGAAAGATAAAAATCCGTCGTCAATTCAGACCAAGTTAATTCTTCGGATCTATGTACGAGTCCGTAAACTTTATTATATTTATTAATTAAATAAAATATTTTATATTAAATAATAAAAATTTATAAATAAATTCTATAAGACACAATAAAATTTAGTTAAATTTATATTTATTTGTTAAAATTTATATTTACTGATATTATTAAATTTATTTATTTTTACAAGTGAAATTAAATAATTTTAACATGATAAAATTATTTAGTTAAAAAAATTATATTTATTAATAAAAATTAAATTAAATTAAATTATTTAATTTTTTAAATAAAATTTATTTTAATTTTTTAATACTTTGCTAATAGCTGAGCTCTCTCTCATTGTTAATAGGATAATTACAATGTATTGTTATCACATCTGACGTGATCGTACAGTCAACTAATTTCTGGTCAATTAATTATTAAAGAAATTACGTAATTATGTGAACAGAGGGACCGGAGCAGCCCCTTTCCTGTTATTGTACGATAATCGCAAGTGGAGAAAGGAAACGCCGGAAACGATGAACTACTGCGTCGTTTAAACCCAAACCAAAGTACCGAGAGCTAGCACCGCTACGCTATAGAAACCTTCTCAAAATATACATCAGCCCCGAATAACCGATTCTATTATTGAAGACATGGAGAAGATAGAGCACACGACTGTAGCCACCAACGGCATAAACATGCATGTGGCATCAATTGGTACAGGCCCAGTAGTTCTCTTTATTCACGGCTTCCCTGAACTCTGGTATTCATGGCGCCACCAGCTCCTATATCTCTCTTCTCGCGGCTATCGGGCCATCGCCCCCGATCTTCGTGGTTATGGCGACACCGACGCCCCACCGTCGGTCACGTCTTACACGGCCTTGCACATCGTGGGCGACCTTGTCGGTCTCCTTGATAAGCTGGGCATCGAGCAGGTTTTCTTGGTGGGTCATGACTGGGGTGCTATAATTTCTTGGTATTTTTGTTTGCTTCGTCCGGATAGAGTCAAGGCCTTGGTTAATATGAGCGTGCCCTTTCTTCCAAGAAACCCGGCGAGGAAACCTTTAGATGGTTACAGGGCGCTGTTTGGTGATGATTTTTATATCTGCAGGTTTCAGGTGATCTCTCTTTTTTTTATTTTTTTCCCCTTCCTGATCGTTTTAATCTTTAATTGACATTCTTGGGATTCATTAAGAGAAACTTGTTTGGTCAGTGTTCTGGTTATTTATTGAAAATTATTAATTGATGGGATTAATTAAGAGAAACTTGTTTGGTCAGTGTTCTGGTTATTTATTGAAAATTATCAATTGATGGGGTTAATTAAGTGAAACTTGTTTATTCAGTGTTCTGATTATCTTTCAAAATTAAGAAAAGAAGGGTTCAAGTCGTAGATTCCTTTCTAATTAATTTGGGAGTAGAAATTGTTCATTTGGGCGTAAATTTCTGAATTATACCATATATATGTTCCTATCAAAGCTCCCACTGGACCTATATGTACATATACTTCATTTTTTGTTTAGTAAACTAAAATTGTTGGAGCGTTCATGACAAATGATCTAAATTGGGTGCAGAACAGAACAGTTATGTTACTTATTGGTCCGGATGTTTTGCATTGAATATATTTCTGAATGAAGCCTTATAGGACAGCTATGGTCTGTATTGGCAATTGGCTGTTGTTATATTTGGCAAACACTGATAGTTTAATTTTGGAATTTCCTATTGGGTTTAATAGCATTTTATATGCATCTCTTTAGAATTAATGTTATTGTTGCTGTATTTGTTTGGTAAACTAAGCCTTTGATGTAAGAAAGTCACTGCTACAGATACCATTAATAGAAAAAGGCAAAAATTGACCTGGCATCACAAAACAAGCTCAGATATTGGGTTTGGCTACGTGTTGCCTTGCATTGATCAAAAGTTAGACCTGTCATTCATTGTTAGAGTGGTGTACCCTCTTAAGATAAATGAGATTGAAATATAACATAACTCTTGGTGAATGGTTTATGTTTGACTGAGTTTGATAATTTATATTACCTTCTTTTGCCTTAGTTGGATTGACAATGGTACTAATATTTGCTTAAATTTAATCTTTTAGCTCTCTTATTGAAATAACTCTGTATGAAAATTTGCTACGTGGTGAAGTTCCTTTTGTAGGCTGTTGTCATGTATTGTCATAGATAATTCTCAACAAAAGTTCATTGAAGTGTTTGAGTGCAAGAACATTTGACTGAAAGACAGATTTTGACAACTTTCTGGGTTGTTGTCTATGGTTAGTCATCATTAACTCTTCATGTTTTGACACAAATACCGGGTACTGGGAACTGATACTCTCAATAAGACACATTGGAAATGGTAATTCTGGTATGCATTGATAATATCAATCATATACATCCTAAATTCCAACTGGGTAGATAATTATGGAAAGTAAAACCGTTATCAAGGTTGAAAGTATGTGGAAGTTTCATAGGAGATTTGTGCATCACATATGTTTGGTATTTAAATGTGCACTCTCCTATAATTGTCCCAGCAACCTTTAAAAGCAGGTAGATGTAAGTATCATTTGCTCCCAAGTTCCACTTGCCAAATTGTCATTAATTGTTCTACAATTACTGATCATTATGGGTCCCATAGTTTTCTATTACGTTCAATCTGTTCTAAGTAAAAAAAGTGGCATTCTTCCTTCTTCTACACTCATCTAGTTTGGTGAACTTTTCTTAAATCTCATGAATTCACTGTCTCACAAAATGTGCTGTAGGAACCAGGAGTGGCTGAAGAAGACTTTTCTCAGATTGCTACTGCATCTCTGATAAAAAAATTTTTAGGAAGTCGCAGTCCAAAACCATTTATTGTGCCTAAAGAAACAGGATTTAGAGGTCTTCGAGAACTTTCAACCTTGCCCTCTTGGCTATCGGAAGAAGATGTCAATTATTATGCCTCCAAATTTAACCTGAAAGGCTTCACTGGAGCGTTGAACTACTATCGGTGTATGGATCTGTACGTACCCACACAACTTATTCTATGGCAATCATAAATTAAAGAGTTGATATCAACCTTATATCCGGCAAATTAATCTTTTTGGCCTTATTTTTCAGTAATTGATGAATACATTTATATATAGTCCATCTTCCTAGTCTTTGATCTTCAAGCCTGCTGTGGTTATGTGCTACAATTTTGATAATGCATCATACAATCTATGATTTAGATCAATGGCTGAACCTGATATTAAACAATGGACTCAGACATTCATTACTATTTTCATAGCAGGAAGCATCTGATATTAAACAATGGACTTAGACATTCATTACTGCTTTCATAGCAGGAAGCATCCGCTTTTGACATCGATGTACAAGCCCATTAGTCATGTCTGTTTAATTATCTTGGTGTCCGATAATTTCACTAATTTTTACAAAGCAATTGTATACTTTGGATCAATCCGTTGCCTTTCGTGGAGTTTGACTTTCCATGTAGCACATCAAGCCAAGCCATGAAAACCTTGAAATTTCTTGAGCTGAGTATATTACCCAAAGTAACTATTTTTTCCTTGCAGTAATTGGGAGCTCCTGGCACCATGGACCCGGGTACAAATTAAAGTACCGGTTAAGTTTGTTGTGGGTGATGTAGATCCAATCTATCACATCCCAGGTACCAAGGAATATGTACACAATGGTGGCTTCAAGAGAGATGTACCATTTTTGCAGGAAGTAGTTGTCATGGAAGGAGTAGCCCATTTTGTCAACCAAGAAAAGGCTGAGGAAGTCAGTGCCCACATTTATGACTTCATCAAAAAGTTCTGATCCAGAATTGGCAAAAAGCATTGGCTATCTCAGCATGTTCCCTGGAGCTGTAATCTACAGTTTTAATTTCTTCCACTAGCAATGCCAACATCCAGTCTTGGGTGGGGTGTTATTATTTGTCTTGTGAAGGATTTTCCATCTCTGTTACGAATGTTGTGTTGTTATTTTCACCATATGAATAAAAATGCGGACGTGGGGCTTGTCACCTCTTTTTTAAAATGTTGTATTATTATTGAGATCATAAAACCATCAATACAAAAATTCGTGCCCGCCGTTGCAGAGGGTCAGTTCATGTATCTGTCGCCGTCTCACTCCGTTGAATATCTGCCCATACGAAGAAAAGACCAAATTCCAAAACGTCAGCTTTTCTTCTTCCCTATTTACAAAGACAATCAACCCCCTTGAGACGAACCCATAAGCGACGCTCACGTATTCATACTACATACAAACCTTCGCAGTCCACCAAAAAGCAAAAGCAAACAGAAATGGAGAATATAGGACACGCAACTGTAGCCACCAACGGCATAAACATGCATGTGGCATCTATAGGTACTGGCCCAGCAGTTCTCTTTCTTCACGGCTTCCCTGAACTCTGGTATTCATGGCGCCACCAGCTCCTCTATCTCTCTTCTCGCGGCTACCGGTCCATCGCCCCCGATCTTCGAGGTTACGGCGACACCGACGCGCCACCGTCTGCCACGTCGTACACCGCACTGCACATCGTGGGTGACCTTATCGGACTCCTTGATAAATTGGGTATCGAGCAGGTTTTCTTAGTGGGTCATGATTGGGGTGCTATAATTGCTTGGCATTTCTGTTTGCTTCGCCCGGAAAGAGTCAAGGCCTTGGTTAATCTGAGCGTTCGGTTTCTTCCCAGAAACCCGGCGAGGAAACCCGTAGATGGTTACAGGGCGATGTTTGGTGATGATTTTTACATCTGCAGGTTTCAGGTGACTAACATTTTAATTTTTTTTAGTGAAATAGTTGGGATTAATTGGTGCTTATATCTTTTTAATGTAAAAAGAAAATAAAAATTAAGTGGAATGACGTATTATATTTTTATATATTAGAAAATAAATAAAATTAATAAATAATAAATCAGAAACTGAAACTGGTCAAGTATGGCTGCTCCCCCGCTGTACGAGGGACGGCTGCTCTTCCTCCAATGATGTCTGCTTTTAAAAAAATTCAATCATATATTTATATTGAGCGTGAGGTAAAGCAAATTCTCAATATAATAATTAAATATTCATTAATTGATATTTAGCCTATGATTGTTCATCTTGCTCAGTGTGTTGGGATGTCTTATCGTTAACCACCTCTTTGTGACAGAGACTTGAGTTTCATGTTTTGAAATAAGGTTGGTTGTCAGCACGGATACTATCAATAAAAGACAATGACACTACGATACTGTACAACTACTGTGTGTTCATTTACTTCTAGTTGAAGTGCTGGAAACCAATTAACAATGTTACTAGTGTGTGAAAGTTTTGTAGTGAATTCGTATATCAGATATTTTATAGGTAAATGGGTGCATTCTCTTCTACCTGTCCCTTAATGAGCAGGTCCCATCCCACTTGCCAAATTCTCATCAAGGGTCCTTTAATTACAGATCATTAGTTTTTGATGGCTCACATGAATTTACTCAAGGTGTATCTGTTCCAAGGAAAGAAATGGTGTTCTTGATTCATTGTTGTTGATCCATCCAAAACATTAAATTCATTCAGAAGTTTAAGAGATCCCTGCTCTGTTCTGATAGATATTTTCTCAAATATATCACTCTTCGCATTAGATTGGTTTGTTAGTCGAAACTACGTTCAGTGTGGTTCATGTGACTGATGAGAGATCCTTGTGCTTGCGACAATTGAACACATAAGCCTTGCAAGATGTGCAGAACATAGTTAACTTCTAGCAATTTATTACTGATTTCCTCTGTAATCTCTTGATCAATGTATGAGTAAAGCCGTTATAATTAGAAAAAATGACAACCAAATTAGATTGTTCCTGAATTTTTTTTTGGTCAAGCTTCAGTATTCTTATTCTGCTTGCATCTACTTTAGTGCGTCATTATTAAATCTCCTGAGCTGACTTTGTAGAAAACATTACTAAATTGTGCTGTAGGAACCTGGAGTGCCTGAAGAAGACTTTGCTAAGATTGATACTGCAAGACTGATAAGGAAATTTCTTGCAGTTCGCAGTCCAAAACCCCTCCTCATACCTAAAGACACTGGACTTAGTGGTCTACCTGATCCTCCAATGCCTGATTGGCTGTCAGACGATGATGTCAATTATTATGCTGCCAAATTTAACAAGAAGGGCTTTACTGGAGCATTGAACTATTATCGATGTTGGGATCTGTACGTTCCACTCAACATATATCATTGCCATCATATATTAAAGAGTTAGATATTGAGCTTATATCAGGTTGTTGTAATTATGCTCTACAAAGTTGTTATGTCATGCATCATACTATCTACTGTCTCTGATCTATGGCTGAAACTGTTATGGAACACTGAACTTACCCACAAAGTACCGAGATTTGATATTGATGCACATGCCCTTTTGTCATGTCTAGTTTTAGTATCTTGGTGTCACATGCTTTTACTGATTCTAATATTGCAATTGTATACTTAATTTGAAGCAATCTGTTACCTATTCTGGAGTTTTCTTTTAGGAGTACCATAAAAGACATAACTTATCAAAACCTTAAAATTTCATGTGCTGGTGTAGGTACACGTGGATTAATTCCACCACAAACAGAGACTAAAGCAAGTGTTAGATTCAAAGCGGGTGTTAAAGATTATAAATTGACTTATTGCAAGTAAATTTCTTTTTTTCTTGCAGAAACTGGGAGCTTTTGGCGCCATGGACTGGGGCACAGATCAAAGTACCGGTTAAGTTTCTTGTGGGTGATCTAGATCCCCTCTATCACATCCCAGGCATCAAGGAATATGTACACAATGGTGGCTTCAAGAAAGATGTACCATTTTTGCAGGAAGTAGTTGTCATGGAAGGAGTGGCCCATTGTCTCAACCAAGAAATGGCTGAAGAAGTCAGTGCACACATTTATGACTTCATCAGCAAGTTCTGATCGGGCATGGCATTGGCCTTCTCAGCATGCCATGTTCCTTTTGAGTTATGATCTATGGTTCTCACATCTTTTTGCGTGCCAATACCAACAGCCAATTGGGTGGCATGAATCTTCCTTGAACTGAGGCTTGTCTACTCTAGCAGATGTGTCTTGTTGAAGGACTTTCCACTCTCTGTTGTGGTGTTTGATTGTTCTGTTCCCTTTTAACCTATGAATAAATATGTAAATGCAGGGCTCTTGACATTTTTAATAATGTTGGTTTTTTACTTACAGAATGTATGGAGCATTAGGGTACCGGGCGTGTGTCTCTGGTAAAAACTTGGGCATAAAATTTATCTTTTGGTTCTGTTTTATTGGCGATGTATTCTCTTCAATTCCAAGTTCTTAGTCGAGTGCAGAATGACTATAGAAAGGGAAAAATGGTGTGTGAAAGTGGGACATGAAATTCTGAAGCTAAGAGCTTGGCAACTTCCATAATAATAAGAAGGCTTGACAAATGGCAATATTAATTTTAGATAATTTTAAATGAGGTAGTTGTATTACGTCAATATAGTAAAATTATTTAATTAATTAAAAAATTATTTTTTAATAAAAAATAAAAATAAATAATACTTTTAATTAACATAATAAAAAATTTATAAAATTTATTTTTAATTTTTTTTATTTATTATTACTAAATTTTTTTGTATTAATTCAATAATTTTACTGTATTATTTATAATATAATAATAAAATCATATCATCAAAAACACTCTCTCATTTTTATTTTTATTTTTATGAGCCAAAATAATGTGTATTTCTATTTGCTTCTGGGCCTGGCATTCCCAGGGTGCTGCTGCATTTTGCTTCTCCGCTGCAAGAGTTGCCAAGTGCTCATATACAACCGTTGATAGGATGTTGTTTTTACGATGATGCATTTAATCAAGACTGCTTTAAGTACCAACCATTGAATGGATGTTCCGCAAAACAGCTGACAAATTAAGATCAAGATAATAGGATCAATTGCAAGTATTGCGCTGCATCTAGGAGGAAGTGAATACCGATTTAACCCCTGACAAAACCTGGAAATTACTCATCCTCATCCATATCCAAAAGTACAACAAATATCAGCATTATCGTGCATACAAGTGGAGTATGGATTACGGTCCATCAGGGTTAACATCTCCAGACGAATTATGGAGGTTGTTTACCTGTTCCAGCCAAAAACAAAATTCACATTCTAGGTGATTTTGACAATCATCGCTTCTAAAGCGAAGTGCCAGGCCACATCCACATCAAATTTAACAACAGTTCCCAGTGCTCAATTTTATTAACAGGGCAAGCTAGCATGGTAATATAATCTAAACTCGATAAACTTCAAAACAACTCAACATCATCACTTCCAAATATAAATCCTTCAGGGACATATAAGAATGTCTCAAGCCAAAAACATCCCAACTTCAAATGATAATATGCTAAGATTCTTGCTCCAAAGGTTTTTTTGGGAAAAGAAAGAAGCAAAGTGAAAGAAGAAAGCACCACATATGCATAATGAGGTTGGCTGTTCAGCATCTTTCTGTCAAAGTTCTGCAACTCAAACCCTGAAGCCTCTGCTGTTCCTTCTTCCTCTGGCCCTCTCAAATTTACGTCCCTTAGATCGCACATAGGGTTTGGTGTGACTGTGTGGAACGCCAGGAGCAGGTCCAAAGTGCTTCACTGCTTCGCGAGCATTCTTTGGACCTCTGAGGAGAACCTGATTTTGGCATAAAATTCACATTACTAAGATGATCTTCCTAAACTTGAACAATTTTCAATTTGAAACAATTCCTTTAACCAAATATAGAATCATGCTTATTCAGTGTCCTTCAGGAGGAAAAGAGAGCAAGAGCAAGTGACCTACACTTTCCCATGTTCTCGTTTTTAGCAAGGCTAATGACATTACATTCACTGCATAACATTACGAGAGAATCACCAAAATATTAATAATCATTACCAGAATCATTCCTAAAGTATTAGCAATCAAAATATAAAAAGCCTACCTAGAGAATTTGGCATTCACATCTTTAGAATGCAGCATCTAGAAAGGTAGATGTTACCTAACAGCTTATAATAGTAAACCTGCCCTAGCTTCTCCTTTAGAGAGAGAATGGGTTTTCTATAATCACATATAAACGGACTAACCCACAACTATATACGAATTGGGTCCACTTCATTTGTTCTGCAGACCATCAATGCTCAGCATACTAAACCTCCAGTGCAATCTAAGATACCAAACCGTATCAACAACTTCTTACTTTCATGCCTACATTAAATTCCAACTAAAGCAGGTAGAAAATGTCATTTTTTTTTTTCTAAAATGCATATTCCAAAATAGATGATGCAACTAATCAATTCAGATCAAAGACATCCCAAGTAATTTAACTTGTTTCAATGGAGTAATTCAGTTACTTAATGCAATACACTCAGCTTGAAATTGGGCACTGAAAATGGTAATCTATGAATTTTGACATACCAAAAAATTCAAAGAGAGAGGGGGAGAGGGAGAGAGAGAGAGAGAGTATTTCATTGCATACCGTATTCTGACCAAGAGGTGCTCGGAGAGCCAACAGATCAAATGTCAAGCATTCTCCACCAGCCTTCTCAATTCTTGCTCTAGCTGTCTCTGTGAACCTCAGTGCAGTAACCTTCAGTGCTGGAACTTCATACACTCGAATATCATCTGTGACTGTCCCAACAACCACAGCAATCTTGTCCTCCTGGAGAATGAAACAAAGTACAAAATCAATAAAGTTAGTACTAGATTCAAATCAAAGCACCAACAGAATGACCCAAGTATAGAAAAACCAAAACACATAACTGATAAAGAAAATGAACAATAATTATAAAATTTCATGGTTTATTTCTCATCTTTTACAAACCCACTAAACATAATATTTATGCAATCCATATACAGCTATGCACATCACTCACAGCAAATGCATTCAGTTTTCAGTGAATTTCACTTCTCTGCTTTCGAGCGTTCGTAGTTAAGAACCGATTTCACCCAAACAGACAGCCCAACTTTTACAGATACTAATTCAAATAACCAAATGTATTTTCGAATAATGTATTTCACAAACTAAAGATGCTCGATGAAACTTGACACGTTTGTTCTCAATTATTTTATTTTCCCTGTTTATAATAACCAGCAAACAGAAATCAAACGGAGATACATAGAGAGGGAGGAAGAAAATGACCTTTCCCTTCATGAAGTTAATCAAACGAGAGAGAGACAAGGGAGGCTTGTTGACTTTGCTCATGAAGAGCCTCTTCAATATCACCTTGTTGAAATTGCTCTCAGTCCTCCTCACAAGAAATCGGTAAAGCTGCTCACAGATCAATGAACGTAAATCTCTAACAGATATGGCGTATTCAGACACAAAAACGCAAAAAAACGAGAGAAACCTTGACGAGGAGCTTGAGATAAATATCGTCAGATTTCGGGGCAGTCCTCTTGGACTTCTTGCTCTTACCGCCAGCTACCAAATCGATACCCTAACAGAAACAACAAGAATATAATTAATAAACAAAAGAGAAAATGGAAACATTCATAAGTTAGGGTCTAGAAACGAAGAACTAGAATGTACCATGGCCGCTGCTGCTGCTCCTCCCCACGACTGCTTAACAGCAAATGCTCTTCAAAGAAGGCTAGGGTTTTGAAGCTCCCCTTTTATTCTGTAGTCGGTCGCCTTTGATGTTTACTCATCTGCTAACGTACACGTCGGCTACTATGATTTGATCTTGGCCGTTCAATTGTTGACCTCATCAAATAAAATACGGCATCGTTTTGGATTAACTGGCTTCTTGGGGTACCTGCAATTTGCCTGTCCATTATCCAACATAGAAGGAAAGACATCGCTGCATAGGGTGTACAGCTCATGGTCGTCATAACTTTGGTTGACCTAATCACAACGAAACTTTGGTTTATAATTCTTGCACTTAATTCTTGCAATTATTGAAGTCCCTTTTTAGGCTAGCCCAGCCATTAATTTTTGGAAAGCTAATAATATTGGTGGATGCAACTGTGACTTCCCTTAGCCTGTAATCCAAGGAAGGGAAGGAGTTTGTAATTGAAGACAATTACAGTAACTAAAATTCACGCGCGGATGCGCGTGGTGGTGTTACATTACAGCTTCATTGAATGATCATATCCCTCGGACATCATTCCGGCTAGCCTGACCCCCGTCGGGTTACCATATTTAGTAATAGAAAGTCAAAAAGTCGTCTTTTACTTCTCTTCCATTCATTGCCACCAAAATTACGTAACTGCCCATGATTTTCCTTCCATATTCCGCGATTAACCTTAATAATTCTTCATTCATTGGTGGCAAGTTGGTCAAATTATTACGGACTTAACCTCCCCGTCCAACCTCTCCATTTGTCTGTATCTAATGTCCTATTAACGTCCGTTTCTCTCTCTCCTAAATCATTCCGTTTGTTTCGGTGCCCGCGACACTCGACCGTTACCAAAGAGATGCAGTTAGCCAAGACCCCCCGCAAAGTGGTTCCCGCCACCGCAAACGGCGGTGAATCTGCCGATAAACTGGACCAACTCCTCCTCTCATCCGCCATCTGCAACGGTGAAGACTTGGGCCCGTTCGTACGGAAAGCCTTCGTATCAGGCAAGCCAGAAACACTTCTGCACCATCTCCGCCAGTTCGCTCGATCCAAAGAATCCGAAATAGAGGAAGTGTGCAAGGCTCACTACCAAGACTTCATCCTAGCTGTTGATGACCTCCGATCTCTCCTCTCCGACGTCGATTCTCTCAAATCTGCTCTCTCCGATTCCAACTCTAAACTCCAGTCCGTTGCCGGTCCACTCCTGGCTTCACTTGACTCTTACGTTGAAGCGCAAAATATTTCGAAAAACGTTGACTTAGCGCTGAAATCAATCGTGTCTTGTGTGAAATTGATGGAACTTTGTTCTAGAGCAAATCGTCATCTCTCAAGTGACAACTTTTACCTGGCTTTGAAGTGTACCGATGCAATGGAGAGCGAGTTTTTAGACAAAACGCCATCGTCCACTTTGAAAAGAATGTTGGAAAAGAAAATTCCTGCGATTAGATTATATATCGAAAGAAAAGTGAACAAGGAGTTCGGTGATTGGCTAGTTGAGATCCGTGTGGTGAGTCGCAATTTAGGGCAATTAGCGATCGGTCAAGCTTCTGCGGCTAGGCAACGAGAAGAGGATTTACGAATCAAGCAGAGGCAAGCCGAGGAACAAAGCCGGCTCAGTTTGCGTGATTGCGTTTACGCTTTGCAGGAGGATGATGACGAGGATGGGCTTTATAACGGTGTTGAAACTGATAGTAATGGTGGTTCTGGTCTGTTAGGGTTCGATTTGACGCCGCTCTATAGAGCTTATCATATACACCAAACATTAGGTCTTGAGGATCGATTTAAGCAGTATTATTTCGAAAACAGGAAGCTTCAATTGACGTCTGATTTTCAGGTATCCTCAATGACTCCGTTTTTAGAATCTCATCAAACATTTTTTGCTCAAATTGCGGGGTTTTTCATTGTTGAAGATCGAATTTTAAGGACAGGTGGTGGTTTGATATCTAAATTCGAAGTCGAGAATTTGTGGGATGCTGCTGTTAGTAAAATGTGTTCAGTATTAGAGGACCAGTTTTCGAGAATGCAAACGGCTAATCATTTATTGTTGATAAAGGATTATGTGAGTTTGTTGGGTGTTACGCTGCGTAGATACGGGTATCCCATAGATGCTTTGCTTGATGTTTTGAGTAAACATAGGGATAAGTATCATGAATTATTGTTGTCAGATTGCCGTAAACAGATTTCGGAGGCACTTGCTGCTGATAAGTTTGAGCAGATGTTGATGAAGAAAGAGTACGAGTATTCAATGAATGTGCTTTCTTTTCAGATTCAGACATCAGATATTATACCTGCTTTTCCTTATGTTGCACCATTTTCGTCTACAGTGCCTGATTGTTGTAGGATTGTTCGGTCATTTATTGAGGATTCAGTGAGTTTTATGTCGCACGGAGGGCAGCTGGAGTTCTATGATGTTGTGAAGAAGTATTTGGATCGGCTTTTGGGTGAGGTTTTGGACGACGCTTTGTTGAAGCTTATTAATTCATCTGTCCACGGGGTTTCTCAAGCAATGCAGGTCGCTGCTAATATGGCTGTCTTAGAGCGTGCTTGTGATTTTTTCTTTCGTCATGCGGCACAGCTTTCAGGTATTCCATTGAGAATGGCAGAGAGGAGTAGGAGGCAGTTTCCTCTAAACAAAGCTCGTGATGCTGCTGAAGAGATGTTATCTGGGTTGCTGAAGGCGAAGGTTGATGGTTTCATGTCATTGATTGAGAATGTTAACTGGATGGCCGACGAGCCCTTACAGAATGGGAATGAATATGTGAATGAGGTGATAATCTATTTGGAGACCCTGGTTTCTACCGCACAACAGATCTTGCCAGCTCAGGTTCTCAGAAGGGTCTTACAAGAAGTCCTTTCTCACATATCAGAGACAATTGTAGGCGCTTTATATGGGGATTCTGTTAAGCGATTTAATATCAATGCTATTATGGGAATCGATGTAGATATCCGACTTTTGGAGTCTTTTGCTGATAATATAGCTCCCCTGTTCACGGAAGAAGATGCCAGTCAGTTGAAAACAGCGCTTGCTGAATCAAGGCAGTTGGTTAATTTGTTATTGAGCAATCATCCTGAGAATTTTCTGAATGCAGTGATTAGGGAGAGGAGCTACAATACTTTGGACCACAGGAAAGTAGTGACAATTTCAGAGAAGTTGAGGGATCCTTCAGATAGGCTGTTTGGAACCTTTGGAAGCAGGGGAGCCAAGCAGAACCCAAAGAAGAAATCTCTGGATGCATTGATAAAAAGACTCAAGGATGTGAGCTGATTTGCAGCAGACTTAGAGTATGATCCTTGGTCTTTTCCCTTACCTCTGTTGATTGTGATTGCATATTCATTAGAGGTCCACTGCTGATTTATTCCACTGTGGACAAGGCCTTCTAATTGTGCTCACTGCTCATTTGATTGTATTGAAAGACGTAAAAATTTCATTTTGTTTGTAAAATTCTCATATGTAGGCATTGGTTGTTGTACACTATTCTTTTGAGCTATATTAGTGATTTTTGCTGCTCTTTTACATTCTTGGATAGATCTAATGGGCAATTGTTAAGCCCAACCTATTAGCTGATCTCCAAGCATCAGGAGAATCTAATAGGAACAAGACACTTGCATGCCCTACTGACGCAGTTCTGATGCATGTTTCAGCTTATGCAGTCCAAAACAAGCCCCCTCATCCTTAAATTCAGTTTTCTCACCAGCATCAATGTTGATCCTTTTCTTCTTATACTTTAGTGCATGTCAGACTTTTGATTGTATATGAATCTGAATCACCGCATATATATTAAGTAAACTGGAGCTTTCAAATTAGGATTGGATGCATTGGTTTTTTATTTGTCACGAAAGGGGTTGACTCGGATGCTGCACATGGACTAAAGGCGAGGGTCTTTCAGTGAAATATGTCCTTACATTATGTGGCTATGATTTTCTTTTGAGGTCAAGGATAAAACTAAAACTATATGGGAAGCAAGACAGAGCTATTCCTATACATCTTTCATTTTTTATAAAGTTTATACTGTCACAAGAGATGATGAAACTTGCACTGCACTGTTTTAGAAGAGGGTTATAAAGGTAGGATTAGAAAGAAGTGCATCCAGGGAAGCTGAGACCTTATTTTAATGGGCAGTGAACTGAGAGACTGCTGTCTATACAGGAAACTGAAATCCAGAGCAGATTATAAGGTGCTGAGAGGAGAGAAATGTTGAAGAACTGTAGCTGGAAATGAACCGTGAGAAGGTCTTTGATCAAGCTCATGCTTTAGTTGAAAAATATAGCCAGCTTTCTACAGAGCGATAACCCCTGTATTGTTCCTGCTAATATAGCTGGCAGAACTGTTTCCAAGCTCCTTTACCTACTGTTGTCTGTTGTGAGGAAACGATAAGAATTCCCCTCGATAATATGGTGTTACTTCAGAGATTTCTCTGCTTGTTTTTTTTCACGGCACATGATGTGTTTAGCCTTCAAGAACAAAAATCACATGTCTCTTGAAGTTATCCATAATTAATTTCTAGTCCCTCCGTCTGTTCATCAACTTGTCACACACGCCACGGCGTGCGCGCGCATATATATCATTTTTCTTATAATTTTCATTCCTGCAGGCATTCTCAGATGGTTTTCCGTTGCCCGCCAATTCTTCCAGGAACGCAACATTTCATGTACAGTATCTATATATAAGTCCTGCTAAATGTCACTTCATCTGTGCGAAAAGGGAAGAGGAGTGGGAGAGAGATTATGAGTCTCGTTTTTCTTCATCCATGAACTCAACTGGCAGTTAAGCTGTCATCCGAATATCAGCATAATTGTTGAATCATCGATATGGCAGGTGGGTCGAGGACAGATAGGTTTTTTCAGAGTTCGTAGAAGTGGATGATCAGAATGTTTATCAATTGCTTTGTCAGTGATTGTTGCCTCAATTTGGTTAAAAGAATGGAATCCTCTTGACGGTTTGTCGGGCACACCTATTTCAACGAGTGTGCCCCCCTTTTCTTGCCCAATTTGAAGTTGTGTAAATTTTGGGTTAATTCTGGAGGAAATTTCTTCCATCCCAATTTCAGGCAACGGGACCAAGTGCAGGCTGGCATAGGGTATATTAGATTTATGCCTTCAATAACCCAATAACTTAAAAACAAAGGCATCTACTTAAAAAACTGAATGTCTCAAAATGCTTAAAGCTAGAAGTGGTTTGAATGGTAATACTAGTAGCTGTTGTTGTTGTTGTTGTTGTTGTTGATTCATCACTCTCCGTAATCTTGTCATGTCTGCGGACCTCTTGTTCTTTTCTTTTATGGGTGATGATTTTTCTTTAAGTGCGATGGGCAAGTATTCATTGTCTCTCTCTCTCTTTTTCCCAAAATGACAAAATGTTATAGTGTCCTTCTTGCATGTGGAGGAGGAGTCACTTTCTGCTTACACCCATGTATGCGTTTGCACAGATGTAGTCACTTCCACCTTTCCACCTCGTCCATTTCCCCTTCCCATAAGCTGTTCACACATACAGTTTTTTGTTCATCTTAACAACCGCCACATGGAGGCTTCTCTACTTTACAAACAGTCAAAACGACCTGCTTACTTAGATATGGTTGGAATAATAATATTCCCATTTAAGCTCGTTAATGAGAATTGCGACAAACTGGCTACAATCGAACTCATTTTAACGCAAATTAACATCTCCCCCCATAAATACCAAAGCCTTTAACTTCAATTTCTGCAAAATAGAGAGGCCGAGATGGGTTTTTTGACCACTCTCTTCTTCATTTCGATCCTCTATTTCGCAGCCCCGTTTGCTGTTAGCCAAGACACGCCATCTGCTTACGAAGTTCTTCAAGACTACGACTTCCCGGTTGGTCTTCTTCCCAAAGGAGTAATAAGCTACGAATTGAACAAAGAAACCGGTGAGTTTTCGGCGCAGATGAGCGATACTTGCAGCTTCTCCATTGAGTCTTATGAGCTCGAGTACAAGTCTACCATCACCGGCGTTATATCAAAAGACAAGCTCTCGAATTTGAAAGGTATTAGCGTCAAGGTGATTCTGTTGTGGCTTAACATCGTCGAAGTGACCCGTGACGGCGATGTTCTTTCATTCTCTGTGGGAATCGTCTCTGCTGGTTTCTCGATCGATAACTTCGGAGAGTGTCCTGAGTGTGGGTGTGGATTCGATTGTGACGAGTCCAAGGGCCTCTTATATTCTTCTTAATTAGGTAATTAAAGTGTAATTAACAATCAGGGATTACTTTACTTTTAATTAAGTGGTTTGAGGCCATAAAAATAGTGGGAATTGCTTTCATGATTCATCGGGATGCTTGTAGTCCGTGTTAAAGAATTATGTTTTCTCCCATTTCTGCTTAATAGTTGCTAATATAGAGTCAACATTTAAAAACAGTCAAAGCAGAGATGTTAATACAAGGAAGATACTATATAAGACCTTAATTCTTCCTGCCAAAACAACGTCCATCATCAATGGCGTTTCTGTGCATAAATTTCCTCCTCCTCAACCCCAAATGTCACTGCCGGCGGTAACAGGCTATTAACTCGACGATTCCACTGGCAAGCTTTCGGATTGCTTCATATCTGAAGATAAACTCTTCAAGTGCATCAAAGTGAAGGTGCTTTTTCTCTGGCTTAACGTTGTGGAAGTGATTCTCTGTTGGAATCGCTTCTACGGATTTTCCTGCGACTAATTTTGATGAGTGTCCAACTTGTGGGCGCGGCTTGGATTGTGTCACGTTTAATCATTTGGAACCAATCAACCACCGCGAGTGATTAATCCTTTCCAAATCCCCCGACGGTAATTAATCGGCAACCACTCGAGGCTTTGTAGTCTGTCTCTGCCGTTGAGAAAAAGAACTGCACCGCACCGTGCTCTTTCCGCTCAACAACAACGTGGGCTTACTAAACAGGCGGCAAATCGACGTCGTATAATTAACCTGTCCAATATTAATTTACGTCCCGGTCCCCACTTGTCTTGCCCTTGATCATCGGTTTTTTAAATATGGCCCAATTTTTTGACTTATTTATTATTTCAACCCCCCTTAAAATTTCTTCTTTTTTTTTTTTTTTTTTATCAAAATTAGTGTTTTAAACGAAAATTGGGATGGGCTACAATTATAAATAGACACAAACATTGGGTATATATGAAAAATAGTCGATCAGCTGCCAACGTGTATCTGCTCTGGTCTGTTGTGTTCAGTTCTGGTGAATATCTACGCAGAAGGGAGAAGAAAAATCCAAAGATCATTCGCGTTCGCACGAGGTATTTCATCCGTGATGTCGCTCGCGCCCATTTCCGCTGTCTTCCTCCTCCTCTTCCTCTTTCTCCACCAATCCACTGTAGGTACCACATCACTCACCGCCCATTCCGGCAAGAGCACAGCCTACGAGATCCTCCAGTCCTTTGACTTACCAGTCGGTCTCCTCCCAAAAGATGTCACAAAGTACGATTTGGACGAGACCACTGGTCAATTCCATGCCTATTTCGACGGCACCTGCAGTTTCTCTCTTGAAGGTTCTTATCAGCTCAAATATAACTCAAAGATCAGTGGTTACATATCTAATAACAGGATCACTAGCTTGTCCGGGGTTAGCGTCAAAGTGTTGTTTTTGTGGCTGAATATCGTGGAGGTTGTTAGGAGCGGAGATGATATTGAGTTTTCAGTTGGTATTGCTTCCGCGTTGTTTCCGATTGATAATTTTTATGAGTGTCCGCAGTGTGGGTGTGGATTGGATTGCGTTAATGGACGACAAGTAAGCAAGCTTAGAGTAAAATCTTTTGTCTCTTCGATTTAGATGGATTTAACAATCTGTTCTGGAATTTCAAGAGTCGTGGTTTTTATATGTGGGATTATTCGACGGGGGTACCTTTTGTTATTGACATTGGAATTGTTGAAGTGGTTTCAATGGGGATCAGTTCTCTTTTTATGCTTATGTTTAGAACATATCTTATTACTGCTTGCCCTGAATTATATTAAAATTTTAATTAATCTGAAAATATAATTATCATGTTTCTGAGAATAGCTAGGACAGGAGACTGGGGTTACGACATGTAGAATAGGTTATTGCTATCACATTGAAATTGTTGAGTCAGCTTGATCGAAAGCTTAGGCTTGAAGGTATTTAATTGGTTTCAGAGGAGCATTTGGAAATAAGTTGCTGTAAGAATTCCATCAATTTAGTGGTAATTAGGCTATGGAGAGTATTTAGGTATGATCATGGCATTTACAAATGAATCAAAATGTGCAAATGCAGCTCATAGTTCTCTTCACCTTTGCTGTTCTATGGCAGCCATCTCTTTTGTGTGTGCACTTCCTTTGGCTGCATTCAGTCATTTGGCATAATTGTTGAAGGGTGTTTATCATTCGTACATTGGAGAAGAATGTTGCCGGAGCAAGTTGCTTCCTTTATTTAAGTGAAATTGTCCCATGAGTTATCTTGTTAAGATGTTGAAAGAGACAAAAACCAGAATTTGAATAGTCCAACCTGAAACAAAGTGTTAAAACTTTCGTATTGTTATGTAGAGTAGTTTTGTTGGATGAATTGCACAAAATGTCTGTTCAACATTATTGCTGGTGATATATGTATATATTATCACAGCTTAAGCCAATCCCTTATCACTTGAGCCAAAAGCCCTGAGTAGTTTGTAATCTATTGTATTTTTTGAAGGTTGCTTGGTTTTAGGTAAGAAATGTCATGGTAGAAAGCCTTATTTTAAGTTTTATGTATCAATAAAAGGAATAAGATAGCTCTGAAGATTCACCTAAGATAGGAGAAAGCTTCTGGGGTTAAACTTAGGTTAAGTTTGGGATTAAGGTGTTGCAGCTTTGAGGCTACAACTACATTAGGATGTAATCACTTTAATTGTTGTACTTTCAAAATTAAGTAGAACCACAACAGTGCCAAACATTGCTGTAGTTGATTTGGACTGGCACTTGATGAATATTGTTATTGCTTAGAATCTCAGGGTGTCTATGCTTTTATACAGTTACTAAGGGTCGTCCATGTTAGAGTGACCATTCAAGTTTTAGATAGCAGGATGTGGTAAGTCTCAAAGCAGTCACAGGATCTAATGACCTGCAGCAGGATTTATTTGTCTCCATAATCTGCCCTGATTTTGATGTGGCAAAATATAGATGGTAAAATGATGGAGTTTGGGTCAGTAGTTGATACCACTAGCCATAGGTATATACAAACTGAAAATGGCAGCTGCATTTGCACATGCTCTAAGGAAACCTTGCGGTCTTGTGTTGGGACCTTCTAAGTTATATGTATTAAATAGTGCTCGATGCCTTATCACATTTTGTCTGGCAGTTTTGGGTCCAGGTTCCATGTTTGATAGTTTAATTTGTTACTTGTATCAAGTTAATGAGATTTTTAAGGTGATTCTTGATATTTGCTGATTTGGAGAGAGGCAGATTTATTAGTAAGCCCTAGTTGGGGCCTGATATTTGATGACATATTTTCAAATGTGACACTTGATTGACCTCACATGCACCACAGCCACAAAAGTAATTAGGCAGTAATCTGACTAGTTGTTAGAATTTTGCTTATCATGGACAGTATCAATTTGCCTGTGATGTTATCTGATCCAATGTGGATGGAATTTGTTTATCAGCACCTAGAGCTATAGCTGAGAAAGAGATTGTGCTTCTCTTTGTGCTAAGAAAAATTATGAGATATAGTAGTGCAGACTTGAAAGTTCTAGCTTTTTCAGGTTGTTAATGACTTATTATATTATTGTGCTATTATGTGGCTGTGCTACTGAACAGTTGAGCCTGCTTGCTGATTCATATGCAAAGAGTATCATTTATTATTTAAAGGGGATATTAAAGGTTACAGCCAAAGAAAGCTTATGTGTTGGACAGTCAGTTCAAGTGATGATATCAGCTCAAAATTGAGGGTTATGTTAACACTTTGTAAAACAGTTATGATGCCCATATTATGTTCCTGGTTTGGATAAATTGCTCATTCTTTGTGGGATAGGGTAGATTTGAATGCTTCATCTGTAATTGCATCTACCTTTTAATTTTGATGTGTTAGTACCCCTTCTCCTCTACTTCCACTGTTTTGCTCCCAACCATCAACCTTTTCAGTTCAAATTATGGAATAAATCTAATCCATCATCGCCTACTTCTAGCGGTAACTTACCACCAGGTAAAGGCAACTCTGATCTTGTCTTATGAGATGAAAATTGCAGAGTTGGATTTAGAATGCGAAGAGCTGTGAAATGACTACCCTTAAATCTATAATGCACCTAGATGTGATATTATTTGAAGTATGTTTCCCAGTGATTTTTTTTTATTAATTCACATTTATGCTCTTTTGATGCTTGTTAGACCAAGAATTGATGATGCTCAGACCCTGCTCCACCTTTCTGTTTATGAAAGTAAAGGTTTGAAAAAGCAACTATATTTTCGCTCCATATCTTTCAAGCTGAGATGCTAGTAATCTGGAGTTGATATTGTTCTCTCTGCACTTTGTTCTCTTCATTTTTTTTTCTAAGATATTAGGGAGGCCATACCAACACCACAATCATAATAATATTCTATTTATACCCGATTTATAGTTTCTTTATCAGGAATTTTTTTTTTTTTTGGGTTCCAAAAATAATGTGGATAGGTAATTCTACTACTTCACAGTTACTCCTGCATGCAAGGCTAAAGGCTGTCCTCTATTAACCCTGACGGAAAGATCAGAAGATCTCCTAAATTCAGTTTATCTTCGCATATCTTACAGCTGTTACAGACAAGAGTCCAATAATTTAAGCTCTTGCATTTTCAGTTGGTTCTGATCAATTACATTTTGGCTTCACCGGGTCCCGTTTAATTGATTGTCATGGTTGACAAGGTGGGAACACCCCATCCGGGCTTTGGACATATAATTTGAACCTCTTCTGGGTTTCTGTATAATTCAATTTTTGTATTTGGTGGACAGAAATTAGATAGACGTTCCATCAACACAGATGCTCACCGTCGTTTGCGCAGCAGTTACGTCTGTTAACAGGCTTTCACTAGTTCGTTTCTCTTCTGTTCTTGAACCAAAAAAAATCCCCTGGCTTGAAATGAAAAACCTTCAAATACTTGACCATTTGAAATACAAACTCGACGTCGTCTGTCGATCCAACCAACTCTTCGTTAGTGCCTATGGTGATGATGCCTCGTGGCCCTGCGGTTTCTGAATACATCAATCATCTCATCGTGTATGGACCATGATATTCCCTATTTAAAGCTCTCCCCGAGACAGAAGGCATGCATGATTATTGGTCGGCTACGTTGCAATATGAAATAGGAAGTCAGCGTGGGACAGAATATATGTTTAAGCAAAAAGAATATTTTTAAAATTTATAAAGACGAGTGATATATATTTTATTAAATATTTTTAAAAATAAAGTGACAGTTCAGTATAATAAATAGTATTAAAATTAAATTTATTTAAATTTTAATATTTTTATTAAATATTTACGTATAACAAACGTATTCATAATTAATTTATAATTTTTAAAGTAGAATAAAACGATTATATAAAAAATTTTATTACCACAAGAACATTACAAGTAATATATATTTATAAAAATTTTATAAATTTTAAGATAAAATACGATAGAAACATAAAAAATTTTACTATAATTAAAAATTTTATAAAATTAGATAAAAAATAATGTAATAAAATTTTATATTGAATTAAAAAAATATTTTTAAACTTTACAAGATAGATTTTCGCACCACTTATTCCATCTCTATCAAGTGCACACAAAATTGAATTTCTGGCGAGTTCTTCCCTAGCATGTAATGACGGGTCAAACCAGCACACTTCCTATTGTCTTGGCATTGACCCAAAAATCATAACAGTGAGGACGGGAGGGAGGATAGTTTTAGGTAAAATAATGTTATTTATTAATTTAATGAAATTATTTTGTTAATAAATAAAAATTAAATAATATTAATAATATTATAATTTTATTATATTAATGATGTTGAGGTTATATTAAACGTGGTATGACGCAAAACTTTCTCTCAATTGACTCCTCTCGTCCCCGTGGGTTCACACAATTATTCTCGGGTGAGGAGTAGTCTGACGTCAAAAAGTTATTGGGTTGGCCACGTCACAGATAAATAATTTGTTAACTGGAAGACGATTTGTTTTCCAGTTATATTATTTACAATCATGGACAGTTCCATCTAAGAACACCGAATAATCGCGATCCCAATAATATTAAATGCCTAATTTTGGCAAGTGTTTGACAAAAGAACCCGCATGATAATCTCAGCAGAAAATTACATAATAACGAGATTAGATATGATTAATAAGGACAAAATTAAAGCAATAAATTGAAAGATATTACGTTTAACTGCAAATAATTATTTTCTTTTATTTCAAAGTAAATCCTGCTTTGGACCTAAACAGAAAACAGAGGAGCTACAATAATTTCCCACCAAATTATGATTATAATTCCTGAAACCCCTCGATGGCTCCTGGGAGCTGACCTGACCTGACCGCATCAATACAATCCCTTTATCTTTTCTTTCATTCATTCCATCCATGTCCAAACAATATCATTTATTAATTTTTCAGGTCTTAGTTCTTGTGCTTCAAGAGCATGGCACGAAGGTCGGCCACGTCGAGCTCGTTGGCCAGATTCTCGGGTCTGTAGACACCGGTGACTGGGTCTGGGACCCAAGAGACTTTTTCGGTGGATCCCGCCATCTCTTCTCCTGATTTCTTCAGCATCGCGGCACTTCTAGCTCCAGGTCCTCTTGCAACGCTCGACACAACTCCTTGTGATGCCGCCGCGTATCCTCTTCTGCATCGAGAGAAAACACGAGTTAATTAATATGTCAATGAACTTCAATCATTCAGACGCTGTTGACGTGTGCCGAAAGTGACTTGCTTTTCGGCTACGTTAGCGCGACAATCACGGATGCTTATGAAAAAACGAAAATAATTAACGTTCAAGGACGAATTAACTCCAAAAACGTGAAAATTTTTTCGTTAATCCGTTTGGTTGACAAGAAGATGATGGAAACGGATGAAAACGTTAAAACAGATTTGATTTGTACGCTAAACAATGACTCTTGCAACCGAACGTATACCATACAGAACCGACATAACAAATCTGTGACCGTGAAAGCAAAGGGAACCCTTGAAGTGTACCTGTAGATGGCGTTAGAGATTCCATCGACGACGAAAGCAGAGAAAAGCTTAGCGCTGGAGAAAGAGCGAGCCATTTTCTCAACTGTATTCAACTTGAAGAGAATTATTGCTGCTGCAGAAAGCTATTCTTTGATTTTCTCAGTTGAAAAACCTTCCACAGCAGAGAAAAGAAACGTCTCTGCGTAGCTCTCTCGCTCTCTAGATGGGTTCGAGAGAGGAGAGCTCTGCGGTTTTTATAGGGAAGGAGTAACGCGAGCACTAAGAAGGAGAAGTGCCGGCCACTAGCGTTAAACCGACCCGGTCAAATTCGGTTTCTAGATACACGCAAAGGCCCTTTCCTTGCTTGCCACGTGTCGTTTTTACATAGAGCCTTTTAAGTTTCGTCTTCAATGCCTAGACTTTATGTCACGTAACTATCCTTCATTTATATTTTAATTACTGGGTCAAAGTGTTGCATTTTTGTTTTTCTTTCTAATCAAGTGCGACAATAAACGATCGAACGGTTGAGAATGAGTGAGTGGTTGGGCGGGGCCGCGGGCGGACTTTTCTTAGTTCAATCAACATCTCGTGTGCAAAATGATTTTAGGCGAGGAAAGGTCGGCGTGAGCGCGAGGAAATGAAAATGAAATTAGGAAAAAGGTTAAACAACAATTCGCAGCCGTTGATATTCGCGGCAATTTAAATCATCAAGGCGATCCACGTGTTGGGGGACCATTGAAGGAAATAGGCGGTGGCGGTTCTTCGGCCCTTATTATTCTCCAAGTTTTGACCAGTCGCCGCGCGAGGGGTCGTGGAGAATCCCAAGTCCCAACCAAGTCAAGGGTCAATACTCAAGATCACTTGTAGTCGAAATGGCATCAATTCTATCCACTGCCTCTGGCTTTTTTGCCTAACCTTTCCTTTATTCTACGTATGAATTTTAAACCAAGAAGCCATTGGCATATATAGTGTGACAGACTGTTATGTTTCGCTTTCTTCTCGCATATTTAATGAAAAATAAATAAATAAGGTGGTCTTGTTTGTGTACCGAATACATGCAAACGTATTATTGGCCAAATTAAATATATCATAGATAATGAGACGTGTAGACAATGCATGATTTCTGGTTGTGACAAGCCATGGCTGTTCAATTATTGGTAAATCTTACCCTCTCAACAAATTAAAATATGCGATGACAGATGACAGAGAAGAGGATAAGGAAAGGTAATTAAAATACGCAACGACATCCAACAAGTTATTCCTTTGCCTTTTTTGTAGATAATGAAGCCAATGGTGCGGCGAAACCAAAGCACAGGTAGAATGCGGCGCCGCAGCAGGCGGCACGCCATACGCTAAATATACATACTGCTGTTAGATTCTGTTGTTTAATAGTTATCCTGTCACGCAATCTGCGAAATCCCGTTCAAGTTGGATATGTCAGTCAGTCCTGTAACAATAATGGGTTCCAGTTTCACTGCCATACACGCTTTTCGCTGAAAATCTAGCTGGCTACAGCTAGCTTATTCCGGTCACAGGCTCGTTGTTTAATAAGGCCGGCTGGACTTGGGTTGGTGGACCGGCAAAGAGTCCAAGACATTGAATTGGCAATAGAGATGGAAATACTACTTGGAATTTGATTCTGTTTGCTATTATGAGCCTTTAGCGAGATAATAATGTTTATGCATTTGGTCAAACTATTTTAAATTCCCTTTAGTAAGTAGAGTCAACCTCATAACGACATTTGAAGACACTTGTGGGATACATTAAAGATTCAGTTGTCTGACCAATTCAATTCAATTCGGCAAGAGGCTTATCCATTTACTATTAATATTTTTTTCCCTTTGACAAAAGCCAAATTGTTCTATCATTGCCATGAATTAGTCCGCTGTGTACAATGGTACACAACTGCTAATAAAATTTTAAGTAAAATAATTTTATTATATTAATTATAATTAATAATAAATTTATATTTGATTATTTTTTATCTCACTTAAAATAAAAATTTGTATTAATTTTTTATTTTTAATTAATTAATATTTTTTAATTAATTAAATAATTTTATTATATTAATGACGGTAATATGACGAGACTATCATAACTAAATTTTTTTTTGTTGTTGATTATTGTTAGATGACATTATCCTTTGTTCATGGCTTTCACACATTTTGACATAGAATTTGTATCAGTTTTAATGGCAAAGAGCCGGGGGGCTCATCTTTGTCTGCAACTAAAAATGATAGTTAATGGAACTATCAATTCTGGAAAGGCCATACCTGTACCTTTTCTCTCATTTGTAATGAAAGACAAAGATTAATTATTAATCTTTTTAATTTTAATTTACTTTTGTGCACGAGAGATGTGGACTGTTGGCCCATAATCCAAATTAAGCCCACAGTATGACTACACGAGGATTACTCGATCCGTATGCCTTCAAGGGTGTACTTGGAAAAAGGGTTAAGGCTCAAAATCTGAGGCATGGACGATCGTTCATAGCCCACATCGGCAAGCCGCAATCCCCTATTCGCACACAAAAACCCCCTTAAATTCCCCAACAGGTCCTTAAGAGCAAACGAGAATCGACGAGATGGAGCAGGAGATGAATCAAGGCCAAGCCAACGAAATTCCTCAGAACAACACCATATATATTAACAACCTCAATGAGAAAATCAAAATCGACGGTTAAGATTCGACATTTTGGCTCTATCTTGACGGTTCTTGTGCGTGTAGGTTTGGTTTTAATGCAATTTATTTGACTGTGTTTGGTCGCTAAATGTGCAGTGTTGAAGAAATCGTTGCACGCAGTTTTTGCGAATTTCGGGAAGATATTGGAGGTTTTAGCATTCAAGACTCTGAAACACAAAGGCCAAGCTTGGGTCGTTTTTGAAGATGTCTCCGCCGCCGCCAATGCTCTCAGGCAAATGCAGGGCTTTCCCTTCTATGACAAGCCCATGGTACGCTACCCTTCTGAAATTCATGTTTACAGAATAAAAATTTACTTTATTTAATAATAAAGTTTGTTTATAGGATAAATTTGTAATAATGTTATTGCTGTAGTTATGCGTTTCTTTTTGCCAAAACTTGCTTGATACTTGGAGAGTGAACTTCGGAGTAGTGCATGTGTGGGTTCTGTTTTTATTTTGGTCTGTGGCGTAGTTAATGCAACTGGAATTTGACAGAAATATATGCTAATTGGAGAGGTTAGGGTTTCAATCTTCATTGTTTCTTGCTAAGCTGCTTGTAGTCAAAGTGTTGTCAAGTCATGCTATTAAAGAAGGGATTTGTGCTTGGTTATAATTGCAGTTATCAGCAAATCCGTTTCTGTCCATGTTTAATAGCTTCTTCTGTGTGTAGTGACATTCCCATGTTAGCTTTCCACTCAATACATATTACATTGTGGACCTTGGGAGCACCTTAAGAAAAGTTGTGCTGCACTGCTAGCTTCTCTAACTTGCAAGTCATTTTTAACATGATGAAGCTCTATATCAACTTTTGCGCTTGAAAGTTGCACTTTGGCATTTTTATCTCAACAGAGATTTGTTAGGCACTGGTATAACCTGCAGAGGGGTGCCAGGTTTGGGTGGTTGCCACATAGCACGGCCTTCAATTGTAGCATTTTTGTTTTTTTGAAACATATTTGATTTTTCCTGAAAAGGCAAACAAAATCCCAAAATTCATAAAATTCTAGCTTGATGTTGGTGATTGATCATTGATACTTGGATATTATAATACTCTTTTGGGCAAAAAAGGTTATATGTGTGTTATTGAGAGGAACAAAAGCTCAAATATGTACAAGGATAACTGTTTTATCATATATTACTACACAATGAAGTATGAATGTATATAATCTCATGATGCTATGTACTGATCCCTTTGCTCAAAGATATTGATATGTGGATTTTTATTGCTGATTATGTGATAATGCTATGTCCGTTTGTGATGTCTTGCATTTTTGTGCTAATTGTGGCATAGAGTCATCTTTCCATTTGAGTAGAAAAGGTTAATGCCAGTATTGTAGATTCCAGTTTCATTTTGAAATTCTATTAGTGATTTGATTATACTTGTACTTGACATTGGTTATAGTTGTATGGCATCATTTTTCTATCTGTCATAGACCAGGAGAACATCATTCTTTCTTCCCCTTAGTTAGGTTGGTTTGGACTACTGATAGATAATGATTTTTATTATTGCAGAGAATACAATATGCTAAAACAAAATCAGATGTAATAGCAAAGGCAGATGGTACCTTTGTTCCACGTGAAAGACGAAAAAGGCACGAGGAAAAGGGTAAGTCTCTCTTAGAGCACCCACCTCTCAGGGAAGTGCTTCTGTCACTTCGCTGTGCTAGTGTCTGGTATGAAATGGAAGTGACAGTAAACATTACAAGTGCCTAGGGTCACAGGCACTTGGCCCATGACTCTAGGTACATATTGATGGCAAGAGTACAACTCAATTATCCTAGGTGTTACTCCATGTTGTGCTATATTATTTATTACCTTTTTTTTGCCTTCTGTTAAGGAATAATTCCCATCAAAATGTTACAACTCCATAATTTCTACCATTCTGCAATTTGTCAAGAGTGGATTTATTTTTCTGAGGTTTATTTGTTTTCTTATGTGGCAGGTAAAAAGCGGAAAGAGCAACACGATGCTAATCAAGCAGCAATGGGTCTGAATCCTTCCTATGCTGGTGCCTATGGTGCAACACCTCCTGTAAGTGTCCTGGCTGTTTAGGTTCACGGTGTTGTCTGATGCATCATTTCATTCTTGTTTCTGAGAACTATATGAAAAGCATAATTGGTCCCTTGTTTCTTTGGATTGAGATCTAGCTACCGTTTGTATGATTCTTATCCATCTCTGTCTTTCGAAAATGGTACAGTTATCACAAATACCCTATCCAGGTGGTGCAAAATCCGTGGTCCCAGAGGCTCCGGCTCCACCTAATAACATCTTATTTGTTCAGAATGTACCCCATGATACAACCCCAATGGCGCTGCAAATGTTTTTCCTCCAATTCCCTGGTTTTAAGGAGGTTAGGATGGTGGAAGCAAAGCCAGGGATTGCCTTCGTGGAATACGGAGACGAGATGCAAGCAACAGTTGCAATGCAGGGGCTGCAAGGTTTGAAGATGGGCCAACAGAACTTGTTGATTTCCTATGCCAAGAAGTAGATGCCGGGATTCTGTTGATTACCTCTACCAACTTTTGATTATCCATGTGGGCATTAAACTTAAAACATTGTCAATCTAGTTAGATGCCATATCTGCTTATCTACTTTTCCTATTACATTCCGTGTTTCACGGGATCCTCAGTGCCTCAGATGTATGAATATGGCTGTAACGAGTTCTCACTTTCTCTGCCTTGAGGACGATCAACAAGTTTAGCTGTTTGACCCATTTCTGGGTTGTTGAACCATATGAAGATCGGTGTATGTATTTTTAAAGCACTATTACTTGGTAATTTCTCCGTTTGACAAATTTGGTTTTAATTGCATATTGGTTACGTGGAAACATAAGCACGCACACGATCTGTGAGATCAGTAAGAAGTGCATCAGTGGCTTTAGTTTAATGTTTTATTTTGCTAGCGATAGATTCATAGCCCACGAAACAACTCCTCTCGGGCCTCGGCTGCTCTCTGCTAAAGCTTTAATCTCATGCAATTAGAATTTGCATGCCACTTTGTCTAAACTACCAATTCAAGTTATCAAACTTTCATATCCACTTACAAGTATGAAGCTTATAAGAAAATGTTGTAAACTTTAGCAGCATTAAATCCAAGTGACATTTTACAAACTTGGGACACACTTTATACTGAGTTACACAGAGAACACTGACAATAAGATAGTTTCTTCTAACTACACTCTCTCCAGCTCCTTGTCATGTTTATCCAATTGACCTTTCAAATCCTTCCTCCATCCTTGAATGAGTCTCTCAAGTTTATCGATGAGCTCATTTTTAGTCTTCAATTCTTCTTCCATCATAGCGATCTCCTGTTAAAGTGTGACAGACACTTCATGTTAGCTTGGGATCGTGGCACTTCAGCTGAGAACAACCGCTTAAGTGTTTGATAAACAACCATTATTTATCACCCACTCAGACACTTGGAATTGATGGCTAGTTATTTTTTCCAAGTAATTGTGGCTTCAAAGGCACAGGACTGAAGCATAGCAATACCAAAAGGGACCTTGATGAAGCCATAATATAGCAATACCAAAGGAATCCTTCGTCAAGGTTCCCAATCAATAATCCCCAAGGATAGATGGTATCGGATGATGTGTGGTGGACAAATTACCTTTCTAAGTTTTTCAACCTTGGCTGGCTGATCCTCCCTTTGCAGACTTATAAAGTACAGTTGAAGCTTTTTTGCGGCCACCATAAAATCTCTAGCATGCCTCTCCACATCAACTGAAACAACAACAAAAAGGACATTTTGAATTCTCAGCATGGGCATACATGAACACAATTGTGCACTTCAATTAATATACACTTCAAGCCCCAGCAAATATTCATCCACTGGAGGACACAATTTGGTTCATAATGGTTAGAACCAATATCACAAAGTATATCAACTTGCTAATGTATAAGTAAGACATCTGAAGGTATTTTGGCCAATATAAAGCAAGGCAAATTCTCATTGGGTGGTACAAGAATCATCAAAGAAAGATCATAAGTGTACAGAAGAACAATAGGAAATCGAATAACCTCAAGGTACACAATAGAAAGCAGCTAATGTCATTAACTTGGAAAAGACAGAGAATAAAATAAGAAAAGACTATTTAAATGCCTGGCATTTACTCATAAATCAACTAAGACCATCAGCTAAACAAGTAAGTGAACCCATGATCATAATGCAACTAGTTTAAAAGCTAATTTAAGGATGAAACAAAATATATTTAGCCTTCTTTAGTACAATCTGAAATCTGCTTGAACTACTGATCATCAAAGGATTTGTTTGGCTATATTCAGTTTTCCAGTTCTTTGTTTTCATTTAAAAAAATTTGATAAATATCACCACACGTGTGGTAAGTTATTTCCTATCTCTTGCTTTTCCTTTTTTTTTTTCCTGATGACGAATGGGTAACAAAATATCCCATAAATAGGGAAACATACAACAAAAAAGGGGATATAAGGATATTAGCACTGGTATATTGATCCACGGTTTGAGTCCTGACAAGCTAACGTATACCATTCTTTTTTCATTTTCATAAAATTTTTTCAAATAAGGTTAAAACATTAACAACAATTATGGTTTAGGAAGCATAAAATGATCCCCTCTGTGTGACATTCCATATCAGTACAAAAGTATCTCATCTCATCTCTCATTTCCTTTAAGGATCTGGATACATGTTTCTTCTATGTCAGTTCAAAATCATGATATCTTGTCCGTGCTGTCACGGTCTGCCGGATCGAAAGCCCAAACCAAGATGTAGACGGCCCAAAACATGCAAGCCCAAGCCCAAGCCTGGTTCCTAAAAGGAAGGCTTCATTTTTGCAAATTGAACAAGTTGCCCACAAGTTGCACAAGTGGATGAGCAGTGCCACAAATTGCACAGGCATTGTAACAGCCAGCCTGTCTACACCTTGCACAAGCAAGTTGAGCCACTTGCTTAGTGCTTTCTTGAGGCCAACCCTTGCTTATAAATAGGGGAGCTCATTTGTAAATAGAGCACCAAGGTCATTCACCTAAACTCAGCTTTAGTTGCCGTAAAAGTTCTCTTGTATACCATACACCTTGTTATTCTAGCTCAAAGCTCTTGTGTGTGTGTGTTTTGCTTTTCTGCTGCCATATACACCTTTCTTAGCCTCTCTATGCTTTCCCATAAGGCCCCCAACAGATAAGGCTTGCTTAGCTTGTATCACAAGTTTTAGCAAGCTGAGTGCTGCATGGGCACTGCCAAAGTTGTGTCCCATGACAGCGCTCTCTCTCTCTCTGGATTCATGTTTGGTTGTTTGTGGTATTTGTTTCAGCAATAGTTTCACATTTTTTGTTGATCTATTAGTTGATCTTGCTTAGTATGAATATTCTTCACTTTAGGATATAACACAGTATACAAGGTACTTATCTTAAGAGAATTATAATTTACTCGTATCTTTTTGTTCTACCATCCTAACATTTTACGGCTGCATAATCATTGCTGCTCAAATGAAGAACAATTAAATAACATGTCGGCATTGATTAACCAATATCTACCAAACAATAAATTGGTATTTCCTCCCATAACCAGCAACTGTAGGGAACTAGTTGTATTTCAAACGTGAAGAACAATCTTACACTTTACTCGGCAAGGTTTCCCTAGGGTTATAAATTCTGTAATATCACCCATATGAATAATCATTCTCTAAGAATTTGAGGAAGATAAAGGATATGTTTGGATTTGAGATGTTGTAAGTTTAATCCACAGCTGCCATCAAATGGAATCATGGTCAAGTATAAATGGGTGGTAGTGGGTAAATATTAATAGCCAAAAGTACGGTTGTTTATCAAACACTTTACTTGCCGTGCTTTCAAAATTTAACAAAAGCACAATAGTTGAAAAATGCATGGTTTGTTTATCCATATCGAACATGGGGCTTTATTGGAAAATAGTCTATTGGAGATTATCCAAATCAGCAGAGAACAAAGATTGCCTCCGACCAAGTTGCAATAATAACTTGCAACATTTGGTATCATACTCGCATGATTGAAGTAAATTACAGCAGGATTGGCAATAAATGGAATGCAATCAGAACCAGAAAAACAGACGCATGAAATTACACATGACAAACACCCAAAAACAAATTGTGTAGTAGTTAATACATAATAATATGATGCGTGCAATAAATCAAAGGTATACGAGAACAATAATTAGGAGTAGTAACTAACTCTGATGAGAGGCATGTGGAGAACGGTCAATAGCTTGAAGCTCTCTGGCGGGCAAGCACGGAAGCAAAGCAGCCTCTAACGCTGTCACACATGATATCATGTCTTCTCTCGAAGGCTGCGCCGACTGCGAATCAAGCTGTTGATCTACCGGTGCTTGTTGTTGTTGAGCCATTACGTTTGTTTCTTCAACAATTTACCAGATATCATTGCAATCACATGTTAATGAAATAGCAGAAAAATATCCACAAATCTAAATTAAAACACGAAACAAGACAAAAAATACCACATGCAGACGGAGTAGAAGTGTTAAGACAGTGAAATACTGAACTGGGCAAGAGAGGCAGAACGATGAAGAGTATACCTGTCAATGATTCTCTTCGGCTCTGCAAACTTCGGCAGCGAACTTAGCCCCCGGGGGCAAGAAACAAGCCTTTGGTTTTAGCTTTTACAAACGTGGCCGGCCATCGAGCTTCACATTTTTACTTGATCGGGTCGGGTTTAGACCCGTTAAGTTAACTACGGGCCGTAAGGACTGTGCCGTAGGCCCATATGAGAGTCAGTTTTTTAGTTCAAAACTCTGCATCGTTGTACGACCGTTATCAAAATCTAGGAACACGCGGGAAATTTTGTTTAAAAAAAGGGCCCGCTTCCAACAATTTTCTTCACCAAAACGACTAGTCGTCTCGCGTACTCGCTTCCCTCGTCGCAGTGGGGTATGTAAACCTCTCGTCTCCCTCCCTCTTCAAATGTCCTTTCTTCTCGCGAAAGCTTCAGAAACCTGCTTTCCGGTTGTCGATAACAGAAAATGGCAAGCAACCTCAAAGTAGACCAGCTACGTGCCCACCTCGTCCAACGTGGACTCAGCACAGCCGGCACCAAATGCCATCTTGGTCAATTTTGCTGTACAAGACTGTTTTTAACTGTTTATATTGAATTGTTGCGTGTACAGAGACTGGAAGAGGTTATGAAAGAAGAAAACAGGAAGTCAGAGGGTAGAAAGAAGAGAAGACAAGAGTCCAACGACATACTCTAATGGGTCGGAGAAAATGAAGGCCATTTAGAAATTCCGAAAAATGGGTGTTAAGCAATTACGTGAACAAAAACCGGAACCGAGAAAGAGCTTCTCGATAGACTGTGTAAAGTCGTGGACCTTATTTTATGCTTGTTGTTGGTTTTTTTTTCCAATGTTTAATTTGTGTTGTTTGTTTTGGAATATGAAGAATAAGTGAACGACAGCAAGGAAGAGAAAATTGTAAAGGCAACCAAGAAGGGTGCTGCGGTGTTGGATCAGTGGCTGCCAGATCACATAAAGACTCATTATCATGTTTTTCGGCAGGAAGTCTTGTAGTTGTGGTAGCAGCTTGTGTTGGATTGCATTTAGCCCCATTTTTTTGTTTGGGAGAAAACTTTTAAATTTGATTTGTTATGATACTGGGTGGTGATATCTATGATGCCATGTCAAATCAGGCAAATGTGGGGGATAACAAAAACAAGTTCAACGTAATATGCTATAATCTTTTTGGGCTTATTGTACGTGGGAAACATCATATATTTGGTAGCATATGGCCAATTGGATTAGTTTTGGGTGGATTTGGTGGGGTTAGGGTCCATTTTTAAAGTCTAGCAAATGGAGTTGCTTTGGTAGTGATAACGATTGCAATATTGGGAAAATGGAATGGAAAATGATTTATGCAAATGGAATTACAATACGATATAGGCAATGGCATTGGAATTAGTTTTGCCAAAATCATGCTTTCTTTTTTATTAGAAATGTTGATGCAGAATCTGATGGTAGCGGACAGTACATGGTCTAGAATACATGGGGCAGTGTTGGCATGAAAAGGGTCAAGATAAGATATTTAGCCCCTATAATTCGCTGGATGCTGTTATAAATGAGTTTTAGCATAAGTTCTTTGCCAAGACCCGGAACCACTGATCCTACCGATGGGAGTTCAATTCTTGCCCAACGTGTTACACCTGGTTGGAAATGGACTATGGCACAAATGAAAAAGGAGAATCAGTTGTGAGTTGTCCTAGCACCCAAAATATTGATTTCTCAATAAATAAATGATCCTAACTGTACAAAGTCAACGTTTCTTAATTTGTTATGTTCTATGCAAATCTTGGACTTACACTGCCTTGATGGAAAGGGGGGGTAATACATGAACTTCTACACGTCGTGTAGTCTACTTCTGAAAAATTCTGCCATAAGTATTCAGCCTCCGGAAACAAAACTTGAGCCACATGTTGCAAAATTTATATCTCTTATATGCAGTATCAGCATTATGAACCGGCAAATGTTGGAAATAAGTAGTATCAATCATTTAGTTTTACTGATTATATAACCTAAAAGCTTTCTCGTATTTTGATTGGTTTGCTTAAATTTTGATTTGTAAAAAGTAATTTTGAAGGTAAGTGTTTAAGCTACATAACTTTGTTCCCCAAGTTCTAATTAGTTATAAAGGTTTAAGAAGATACACTAGTTATCATGAGTTAAAATATATTATCTTTGATCGTTTAAATACAAGGTCCAGCCTAGCCAACTGATATAACCTAGAACTGGCTCTCTGCCCTTACTAGTCATGTCCTGTAAGAAGTTTCACGTGGACGGTTGCAGTAGAACATATGTTGGGTATTTTCCCTGTTAAATTAGCATATGATCAGCATGGAAGAATCTGGTTTAATTGTAGATATGGATATCATATGTGATATAAATCTGCTCTAGTGCAAACTTTCTCCTGCGAAGTCAAAGACGTGATATGAATATCGAAGACAAGAAAGACCGAATTTCTAGTATGATTTTGCTTCTTTTAGAGATAAAATTCTGGATACAGAGCATTACTGAAACCAATAGTTACTTTATATGCAATCACGTTCTGGAGAAGTTCTGACTTCAAAATCCTGAAATGGATCAAACTCATATGGGTCTCACTAGTTATAATAGCTTAATTGTTTCAACCTGTCTGTCCCTTTTTTTGCTTGGACCTTTTGATAAGCATTTTTATTCCTAGAATCAAATTTCAAACATATATTATTGTAAGAAACACTGTTTTCATACCTCAGATCCTACTGTTTCTGTGATTTGGCAGTCTCTAGCAAGCATAAAATTTTTCATTCTTTTTCCATTATTCTTGGGGAAATGAACACTGAAAATCATCTGTTTAATCAGTCCATCGTTATAAGTAACTTTGAATCATGTGTTAGAAACATCACCGGAGATTTAATGCACGAGTTTCCTATTTCATTTCAAATTCGAATGAAAAAAAAAAAAACTTGTTACTTTGTCTTTGCAGGTTGCAATTGTCAGCTGCATGATATGATTATCTTCTCTCTTTCAGCACTACCCTAAGGGATAAGTAATAAATTATTTTTATTATGGTATGTAGGGTCATGATGTTTGAAGAGGATAGCTGATGTGATTCACTGGCTAGATAGACGTAAACTGGAGCAGTGAAGTGGGTAAATCTGCAGTTGATTATAGGTGCTTCACTTTCTCAAGGAACGCCTGATGCTATCTATATGATATATAATTATCGACTATGTTTTTTTCTCCTCTGATGCTTAATTTTAACTCTCAAATATGCAAGGATCTCTGTTTTAAATAGGCATTTTTTATTACAGAGAATTCTACACTGTTGTACCTCATGACTTTGGATTTAAGAAAAAGCGTGAGTGCTCCCTCTCTCTCTCTCTCTGTTGAATTTCCTGGCATGTTTGTTGAACCATAATTTGAGAACTCAGCATATGGCTACTGCAGTTGGGTTTTTTAATTTCTGTGAAGGGGAACAGAACTAATTGAAGGCATTAATTGTGGCTGGTGACTTTGTCATTGACACCCCACCCCTCAAAAGTTGAAATGAAAACTGGAAATGGAGATTATTTTTCCCCTTCATTTAGCATCATCTGGCTTTATTGTTGTTCAGAACCTCTACACTTGGAATTAATTATTCTTCTAACAACTTGCAGTAGATTGATCTCTAAAATTTTAGTAGTTTTATGTGTTGGTTTTGTACATAACTTACACTTGGCTCGCAGCTATCACTCATATTGATTTTTTATTTTTTATTTTTTATTTTTTGTTTTTGGGTTGGTTTAATTTTTCTTCTCCTTGTGCGTTATTGTAGGTTGAAGCTCTGGGTGAAATTGAAATTGCAACAACGTTGTTGGAGGATGATATAGGGATGCAGGCATTCCTTATTTACTCTTCCTTTGTCTGTGCCCATCAGTGTATGGATTCTGAAATCCGTCTTTGCAAGTTTAACATGCCAATTCAAATGACAGATGCACAGAGTAATTACTTAATATAACCAGTGAATTGTACCGCTCAAATCAACTGTAACATTCTATGATATGTAAATTTCAAGATTGAAGATATTTTCTTGAAATCTACATGTAAATTATTGGACATACATTTTACTCATATTTCATCACAAGTGTATGTCTACTTTCTCTAAGGCAAATGCTTCTGGTCATTGAACTTTGAATCTGGACAATATATCTTCTGAGAGGGGCAAGACTTCTGCCTCTATTCTCTTCCCTTAAGCAGAAGAGCATCAACAAACATTCTGTCTTGTTTAGAATGCCAAGAGCCAATTCTTTCACTAATTGACGAAATTAATATGGTTTAATTGTAACATGCGGCACAAAAGGAGTTGGTCGAAGTGCACCAGATCCTTGGGAAGCTCCGAAACTTGAGGACGGTATCATCGTTCCTCTTGGAAATCCGGAAAAACAACCAAGCTCCGAGGTGCAACACATTAAAATTATACTTCTCATTTATATTTCAGAAATTGAATTGCAATCGTAATCCAGTTCTCTTTACTAGTATTTATTAGTAGTTAATTTTCTATACCTAACAGAAAGGGACGAGTGAATTCTTATCCTTCTTGCAGGGTCATTTATTGTACAATGAGTACATAGTCTGCAATGTGGACCATATTAGGATGCTCTATGTGCTTCAAGTGAATTTCAAATATAAATTGACTTGTATCAGTATTGCAAATTTTCTTCCTCTGTAAGTTATTATTCAATGAATGGGTAGATATATTGTTTTCTCCGAATTTGACTCTGATCCTCCAACAGCACCCAAAATCACACAGTTTCATTACACTGAAAGCTTTGGTTGGGCAATGCCATGGGCGATTTGTGACAGGTCTCTATTCCGAAGTCTAAACCAGCCAATTTTGAAACTTGTATCACTGTTGGTAATTGGCATACCAGATTGAAAAATCAAAATTGACCAACAAAAGCTTTGAAAATATTACAGAAGGCAAGGGTTGGGCCATTCTATGCACACTTAGGGGCACTAATAAAGCAGGGCACCGTACATATTTTTATTTCTGTTGCATCAGAAATGTTTTTGTTTTGTTGCTGTTCCTTTTGCCTGTGGCGAGGTCAAACAAATGCATCAAGCACAGTAGAATTTAGGGCCCTGGTGCCATGAGTGCCTTTGAACAGGATATGAGTGTGTGACCAAATAAAGCATTAACCACAAAGACCACAAGTGCAAGGTGCACACGCTAGCATTTATATCCCTAGATTTGGGGATGACTTCATGGAAAATCTATGTTCTTGTTCAACAAGATAAAAATGGTGATTTCACTGTGACAACAGTCCCCTCCATTTGAAAACTCCCCACCTCCCCTCTTACCGACTCTTTAATGCTATCATCTTCCATCAATCTTGTAAGTTGAAAATCATCAACAATTGAATTGAATTGAAGTTCTTCAACAGTAAGATAAGAAGCATGCACATGACAATTCCATCTTCGTTTATGGGACATTAGTACCTTATGATCATCAATGTGTTTGAAAATTCTTCCAAGGCCACCATAAATTATGGGGGAAAAAGCTGGCCCCTACTCCATGTAGGGAATCATATCTACCTAGGGAGGAGCTTCACTGCTCTCTCTGGAACAAGAACAATGATCAAAATCAAGATCACATCTCTCTTCGTTCTCACCCACACCACACTCAAAAGCTTGCGCTCAACACGCAAAGCCTCCGTGCACTCTTACATTATTCTCTTTTACTAATTGCACCAACAAGTAGCTCCCAAAACTTTTGACCCCACATACACGATCAGTGGACCCCAATGCAATAGATGATCGTGATATAGGAGAGTGGGTCCCGAAATCATGACATTAGATTCTTGGTCCAAAGGCTAGTAAATGGTTATCTTGTTACATAGGTTTTCAAAAGGATGTTGTCGTGTGTCTCTGCTCCCTGCCGAACAATGGTGTTGCTGGCTTTTGTGAAATTAAGGCAGACAAGACTCTGATTGGTCTTCCTTAGAAATCGTTACTTTTGAAATTTCTTTTGCGTGCCACCATGATTGCATGGCATGGCTTTGTGTTCTGCCAGAGATTTTTCTCCACACCAACACTTCGAAATTTACTCATTGCTCTTCTCTTCCTCCTTGGCCTTTAAAGAAATCTTATCTCCTCTCTCTCTCTCTCTATGCCTTTTCGCCTATAAATACACAAGCTTCCTCGCCATCTTTTAAAGTCACATTCACAGATTGGTAAGTAATTTTGTATGGTATCAGCAGGTGAGTAGCTCCTTGTTGGAGAAGCAGGGCACGTGCAAGCAAAACACTCCGGCTTCTTCTCTCAAGTATTGTCACTAAATTCTTTGCACGTGCTCCCCTTCTCCAACATGGGTTCCTCACCTTACCCTTCCCTCTCACTGCCTCCGTAATTCCTGAAAGAATGAACTCATGCGGTTCAGCTATACATAAAAACCTACGTCTTTCACTCCTGTTGTTCAGTAATTGTATCTTCCCTGTTGTTAAGTAATTGTATCTTCCCTTCTGTATTATTTATTTTCCACCTCTTCTCCAGGAGTAATTCACTGTTGATATTCAGGTTTTCAGACCATTGAGCTAACTTATCGTATCACACTGTCCTTCTGGCCACTGATCAGAATAGATTTTCATGTACTTTCTGCCATTAACGTCGGCTGAAAATGACGGCAAAATGGAAGAATCCCATGATGATGCTTTGGTAGGTAACATTATTTATTACTTTACCCCCGAGATCCATGGCCAGCGATTAAATTGGTTTTGACCATCTTAATCTCTACTTACTGGCTAGGTTAATTTCTTTTGCTTTTGGCAAAAAGGAAGAAGCTTAGTCACATGGAAAACGTCCTGCAGTTCAGTTCAAAAAAGTGACTACATACTGCATGCAGTGTGCATGCATCATGCATGTCGTTACTTCATGTAATTACTAGTTAATTACTAATTAGGCATATTATTATGATATAGAATAGTTGCTTAAATGATTTAAAGAACACACCCAAAAAAAAAAGTTTTAACCTTATTGAAAGGCTTTATTCCTCCCTCGATCCAACCAAAGAAGTGTAGGGATAATATATTTTGGTTCAAATTCAGTGGGATTATTGTTTACAGTGAAGTGTGTAAATTTGCACGGGCTCCTTCGGGATGCACCGGAGATCTCTTAATCGACGAGCGAGAGCACCAAAACTCTCTCGGGATTCAATTATCCACCGTACTGTTATTGCTCACTAATGTGTTCTGTTTCTCGCACTGGCCTCATATCTCCTGCACTTGGGTTATGGTTATAGAATCTCAATGGAATATCTTGCAAGCTCATATTCAAGACTCTCGTGACTTCTCCGAACTTGCAGGCTTCCATCAAAAGTAAAATAAATGGTAACCTGGGAATTATATAGGGGTGATCTTCTTTGCCAGATATTCAATTCACACAGAGCTGATCCCTGCTTATTGCTATCAAATAAGGAATTTACAGTAATTTGAATTCAATTCACATAATGAAATTTAATCAATGCTTTGTGGAATTCAATGTACATTCCAACTGGAAACAGTTCAGCAGTGAATAGGGGATGTAAAAATAAATCTGAAGCTTGCCAAATGGAATTGACCAATTTGCATTTCATTTTTCAGGTATAGAACTAGTGAAAAAAGAGCTAGATTTTCGACAATTTACCACAGCTTAATTTGCAATAAATAGTTCATACACAAATCTTGACTATTGAATTGGGTTCAACCTGTCTGTGATGATCTTTCATTGTTTTCTTTTCTTGGAAGAAAAGAAGAATTAAATGCTTGGTTAACATGTTTAATTAGACATGTTGTTGCTGGTGTTACTCTGATAAAACCACAGTTATAAACTCTTAGAAGTTGGCAATTGCAATTATACTTCCACGTTTGAATCATTGCCTGCGGGTATTTTTCAGCTTTAATTTCAGAGTTTTCTTGGACGTTGGCTCAGTATCGGGATACTGGACAGCATAATGGAACTTGGCCTCCAATTCTGCTGGACCATTGAGAATCAAGAAAGTGGTGCAAAGACCCCTGAACCGGACCATATAACAATGGTGCCTATATTTTGCAGGCAATGTTAGTATCGCCACTCTGAAGGAAAATTCGCATTCTGAATTTGGCCATTCCCAGCATGTTTCAAGTTTATGTGCCCAAATACCCAAATGAATTGATGCTCCATCGCATGTGGTAAATTAACATGGCAGCTACTCTTCTGTAAAATTCAGTCCTGAGATTATGCTGTTGCTGTGGTGGCATTAGGAATTCAAGTCATATATCAATATCTTGGATACTCAACCGATCATGTGATACATTCATTAGGAGCTTTATTTTTTTACTTTGGGCACGTAAATCAGAATCCCACGTACCAGTATCACAGTCATCTTCCTTTGATAAGATCTGTGTTGATTCCTTGGTTTGCCTGTCTGACTGTTTCTATAAAGATACTGGACTTGCATTGTGGAATCAGCTTCTAATATTTGTCTTCATACAGTACATGGCTCGTTAGTAAGATCACTGGATGTGTAGGGTGTTTCCAACTTGCCATGCTCAATTAAGCTGCTTGATTGATTCTGCTTCGATTTACTTATGCCCTTCACGATTGCTTAAATGCTTTGTTGTCACCATAATTTACTGATTCTTGATTGACTTCTTTCAGGAATTTAATAAGAAATCGTACTCCTTATGCGCGCTGCTGTGCCACGAAGTAGCAGGCTTGCTGGGAGTCAGAGAGTCCCATTTTTGAGGCAAATTCTTTTGCGCCTAGACTTCAATTCCTTCTTCTAGGTAAACCCATAAATGAAGGTCCATCAGATGCTAACTCTTAATTCAGACCTACAGTTTCCAATAGGTGGTTGTTTTCTTTTAGTTTTTCTTCCATTAACAGGCAACTGTGAGAGGTGTGCTGAAATGATTTGTTTGCAAGTTCTGAAAGTAGTTATATGATTTCTATCACGTTTTGACGCACGAGTAACATTTGAATGCTGGTTCGAAGATATACTCTGAAGCAGCCAACCCTTTTTGACAGTTAGGCGGTCACTGCTTGAGCTACATGTCTGTTTTTCACTTGAGAATTTAAAAGTGGTCATCCTTGTTCCATGGTGTGGACTGTGGATCATCCGAAAAGTTTGAGATTTGGTAGCTGGGATTTGACGTGGTTAGGTAGTGCTGTCGACTGGTAGCTTGAGCTTGTGAGTCTACTCTCAGACTTCTCACACAGTAATGCTTTGGCATATCAAGGCAGGGCTTCGGTAGCTGGCCGATTCACTATTTGTCCAAGCGAGAAAATTTTTCTGTTTGTAAAGTGAATTGCGGTGATTGTAACCTGAGATTAATCATTTTACGAAATTTTGAAATTTATTATTTAATCGATAAAAGTTATGTTATTATCTAAAATATAAATTAAAATAATTACTTGAATGTTTGGTGGTACCTTATGAAATAAGAGATTTCCCTTTCGTTAATGGAAAGCCCACCTGTTGCACGTGATTTCCACCCGTGGTTTGGGTTGTGGACTGCCAATCCACCACTCCCTTGTATTATAGACAGTAAATTCTCATATTAAAAATAATTTGTTCAATCTCTTTGAAGGCATAAATTTGTTAAAATAACTTCCAAGCCTGGAAACTCAACTTTCTCCTGGACGTACAAGACTACAATGCCATTTTAATTTGTTCATCTTTATCCAAAATCCAGTCTCATGACCCTGAACAGGGTAGCAAAGCAACTAAGGGAAAAGTAAGGCAGAAGAGGCCTTACTTCCATTGCTTCATCTCATTCATTTACAACGTGATACTAAGCCACAAAAAGAAAAAACGAAGAACCAAAATAAAAAGAAAAAGGAAAAGAAAAATCGTGTTACCATAGCATCCACGAGGAGAGACAAAGCCTGTATTTGCATCTAGAGCTCTTCATCCCCTTCTTCCTCTACCCCCAGAAATTCTTTCCTTCAAGTTTCCATCTGTCATAAATGTACATGCACAAACAAATAATTTAAAATATAAACATAAAATGGAAAACCTCTGCAATACATGTATCAAAATTCAAATGAAAAACATAAAGATGTTCCTGGAATCAAACTGCTTTTGTGCCCCATACCCTGATATATGCTATTAAGAACAAACAATAAGGTTACACATGCAGAAAGAGAAATATATGCAGTCTGGAACTCCCCCAAATTTCCAGCAACTCTTCAACCTCAGACTGCAAATTTGGGAGGATGTGTCAAGAAATTGACCCCTCACTCATAAATCAAACTACATCAATATGTGTAATGTTTAGAGCTAGATATAAGTTGTTGCACCTGATCATCAGAAAACCGCAATTGTCCTGCAACAAAGAGTATATTCTTATAGTATCCTGGCGCTAATTCCTTGCCTAAATTGCTTGCAACTTCATTGTAGCTAACCATGCTCACCACAAAACCATTGCTCGTGAACAGTTTATCCATCCATTTGTGTAGTGCCTTAAGCAGGAAAATAGTTTAGGTCAGAATCAACACCATCCAGAGAATAAAGCAGACTGACCTTGCTATTGATTTCAGTTTCTGTCAACCATGCAGGCAATTCTTCCAAGAAGAGACATCCATTTATGGTCAAACTGCTAACAATGAACAAAATCTCTTCAAAACTTGCCAGTCATCACTGGCAGTCCATGAAGGAATATACAAAATTGGATACCTCACCAAAGCCATCCCTCAATGATGGAATTTTAAGTGGTTATAGTTGTGGACAGCAAAAGTCTTAATCACCTGAATGGCGCATATACTTGGCCAATTGTCATCAAAGCCTTTTGTACACAGAGATTGTTGTGTATTAGATGATTCTAATGGAACATGAAGGAACAAACAACTTCTAGGAATCTTTGCCCCAACACCTAATAATGCAAGAACATACCTTCAGCAATGTTGCAGTACCTATCTACATAAAAGAGCAGGCACATGAAAGAGATCAGAGTAGTCAAAACTCTCAAAGACTTCACAATGGAAGAAAAAAAAAATTCATGCAACACAGTCTAGTTTACAGTGTACAATAACAAGGCAAGTTCACAGAGACACATTCAACGTCCTTAACTACTGATAATATACAGAAAATTATTATTCATGTCTGATTTTAATGTGTTATACCACCAATATCAGTATATATCAGGGATATTACAACCAAATCTATCTGCTGCTGATAATTCTCAAAAGAATTTGCCACCACCCAAAGTTGTTGGTATGATCTACATCTTTCAAAATTAAAATTTCCAGCAGTGAATTATGTCAAAAATGATGTCTATAAAAAACAAATGCAGAGCTTCAAGCATTTGAGCTGATTTTTTGAAAATCCTTTCTGGGGAAAGATCAAATATTATGGTTGAAGTAGGCCAGTTAAGCCTGTAAGGCCGAGTGTCCATACCATCTGTCAACAAAACTACCTCAAGGTAAAAGTAGAGAGCTAAAATAACATCTGATTTCAAAGAGATCAAAACTAGTGATTCAACTTATACAATAGATTACCACCTGCTTAATCCATCAATACGGTTCACAATACTGAGTAACTTATCATCAATGAACTTTGTTGCGAGACAATACTGATGTAAGGACTTCTTTAAATTCATTTGAACATTGGGAGGAACCAAGCAACCAGCATAGGGATCGACAGATAGAGGCACTGCATATGAATGGACTAATCACATATTTTGATCCACTTTCTACTGACTACTGGTAATTTACAACTTGAGTATTGCTGATATAATAAAACATTTGACCAGGGAAAGTGACGACACAAGTTGGCGATGACAATTACATTTTCATGGAGTCTGAGCTTTAAGGAAAAGAGAAATTCCAAAAGCACTTAGCTAGGCCTAATAACCATTGATTTCACAAAAGCTATGGACCTACACTCAGCAAGAATGGGTTAAAATACCTTGTTCGCTAAACCTGAGTAATTCATAGTACATCTTACATTGATTTTATCATGGAAGCCAGTAATGAGTTAACCTGTTCGACAAAATGCCTGCACGAAAGACTATTCAATATAGCCGTATACACAAGGATAAAGCTTACCCGGTCGACGAATCTCCTGAAAACGAAGAGAAGCTGCGTTAATGGTGGCTTGGAGTAATGGGTCATTGTTGTCGTCCAGTTTAGCTCTCAACAAAACACCATTTTTCTTTGTCTTTATCTTGTCCCTGAAGCGTACATTAGAGATAGTAGCTACGGCCTGCGCACCAGCAAATCTTAATAAGCGTTCCATTGGCTGCAGCGCGATGTTAAGACGGCCACGAGGATCAAGCTTTTCATTGTTTGGTTCATTGGTCACAACTGTATCGGTGATTGGCCGTTAAGAGTGGAGTAGCAAAGAGCTCGCTGCGCACAAGTGGCCTAGCCATGGGTGAGTTTCAGTCCTTTCTGAGGTGCGCGTTCGTCAAATTATACTTGAAGCCAACCGAACGTTGCGCTGACTGGGCCAGCATCTTGGGGTTCTGTTGCGGAGTTCTGAATCTGAACTGCTTTCCAAATTCAATCTAGGAACGCTGTCAATAAATAATAACTCATTTGAGGAAAATGCTTACTTAAAAGTTGACCAAAGTTTTGGGCTTGATTGGGTTTAACTTTCATGATACATAATTTATTTTAACAGTGACATCAAGACATTATATTTTTAGCCGGAAAGGCAAAGTTGAATGATTGATGATTGAATAAATTGGGTCCGAGTAAGACAATTAAATTGCTTATAAATAGGAAGTTCAGATCAATGTTGTACCAATTGAGCTGAAAAATGGATTGAAGGCTATCAAAGTTGAAAGTTGGTGGAAAGTGTTAGGTGTAGTCGTTAGAAAGAAAGGAGGGCAGAAATGCAAATAAATAAAAATGCAAAGCAATTTCTTTAAATCCCTCTGAAATTACGAGGGCAAGGCCACGGTCGCACACCAAACACTCCAACAACTGAAAGGAGGACATCCCATCCCAACACCAACAACAGCTTATCTCCAACCCCGGAGCCTTGTTCTCGTTCTTCTTCCTACAAATCCTATCAGAAAAATGGATCCCAATCACCAAAACATTGAAAACCCAGAAGAAAATTCTAATGAAGAACAAAACCCACTTGCCGTTATCCCTTCTCAATCTCCATTTGCAACTCTTTCGCTTTCCTTTTCTCCCTCCAAAGTTCTACCAATAAACACCTTCTTTCAACCCAAAATTTCCACCTTGTTTTCTCACCAACCAAACAAGATCAAGGTCCCCACACAAGCCTCCTCACTTTCTCACCTCTCTCTCTCCGCCTCCTCCGCCACTATCGCTCCTTCCAAACTCTCATTCAAGTCCACAATCTCAGCAAACCCTCTCCAAAGCCCTCTCTCTTTGGGCCCGCACCGCCCCTTAGACCCCAACAATGGGGCAGCAATTCGTCGAGCTTCCATTGTATTGTTCCGCAACGACTTACGGGTCCAGGATAACGAGTGTCTCAACACTGCCAATAACGAGAGCATGTCTGTCTTGCCTGTTTATTGTTTCGACCCAAGAGATTACGGCAAATCCTCTTCTGGGTTCGACAAAACAGGGCCTTACCGGGCCTCGTTTTTGATCGAGTCTGTTTCTGACCTTCGCAAGAACTTACAGGCACGTGGGTCTGATCTTGTTGTGAGAGTGGGGAAGCCGGAGACTGTTTTGGTTGAGATGGCTAAAGCGATTGGAGCTGATGCAGTGTACGCGCACAAGGAGGTGTCACGTGATGATGTTAAATCCGAGGAGAAGATTGAGGCGGCTATGAAGGAGGAGGGAGTTGAACTGAAGTACTTTTGGGGAAGCACTTTGTACCATATTGATGATTTGTCGTTTAAGTTGGAGGAAATGCCAACTAATTACAGTGGCTTTAGAGAGAAAGTTCAGGGTTTGGAGATTAGGAAGACGATTGAGGCCTTGGATCAGTTGAAGGGAATGCCATCTTGTGGAGATGTCGAGCCTGGTGATATTCCCTCCTTGTTGGATCTGGGGCTCAGCCCGAGTGCTACAATGTCTCAGGTTTGGCCTGTGACTTGTATTTATTTATTTATTTATTGTTTATGTTAACTAGAAATACTGGTATGGTTCTAGTTTACAATGATCCTATTTCAATTTTATTGAATTCATGCTTTTCTTATTGTGAATCCAATAGAAATGAAAGATTAAAGAAAAAAGGTAGGGAATTGGATGGAGAAACCTTAGACACCTGATGGTAGTTCATAATGGGAGTTTCTTCCTTCAAGAGGTATTGGAAAGGACAAAACTTGTACAATGTAGAAGTGTCGAATGTGTTTAAAATATTGTCACCACTAAGTAATTCATAGTTGCATAATGTTATTCTTATGGCTCTTATTCTACTCTTCTTAGGTCTTAGTTTGTAAATATGCATGCTTTGCCCTACTAGAACACGGGAAAAACCACTGAGGTAAGTCTGTCCAGATTACAATTTTTTAGAGCCAGATTGTTGCACGAGAGCTTCTCGTAGCAATATAAATGACCATTATCTGTTTTTTAGGTATGGCATATATCTAGATGTTGATGTCGATGTCGATGCCTTTGCTTACTGCTATTCCCTTATTTTATGTCTTCTTAGTGGGATGTTATCACAGTTGATTTAGTATCATTGGTGTTTCAACAATTGTTTGTTTGATGTGAAATTTCTGTGGACCTTTATTCCAAGATTAGAATGCTGTGACAATATCATTTTATTGTCGTGTAGGATGGAAAGTCAACTTCCAACACTATGGTGGGAGGGGAGACTGAAGCACTGCAGCGGTTGAAAAAATTTGCGGCTGAATGCCAAACACGATCACACAAGGGGACCAAGGATAGCAGCAATGATAGCATCTATGGTGCAAACTTCTCTTGCAAGATTTCTCCATGGCTCACCCTGGGATGCCTTTCTCCTCGTTCCATGTTTGATGAGCTAAAGAAAACTTCTACCAGGTATCCGTTAAGATAAAATTTTTCTTTTCATAAATTGAATTTTCAAGTGATACAGTATTTTCAGAATTTGTCTGAAATGTTCATTTTGGGTGAATTTTATGATTGTGAAGTATTTCTGCTGCCTCAAAGCGAAATGATGGTAGTAGTGGCTCATCTGGTACTGGATCAAACTGGTTGATGTTTGAATTGTTGTGGAGGGATTTCTTCAGGTAAATTAACCATCGCCTGCTTTGGCTCTCCTTAAATAAACCATTACCTGGTGCTGTGATTAAATATATCCATTTCGGTTTCAATTTCTCCAAAGCAAGTTGTCTTATTTTTTTTTTCCATTGTAATTTGTAGATTTATTACCAAGAAATACAGTTCTGCAAAGAAACTGGTTGAAGCTGCTCCAGCCACAGCTTGCACGGTTGCCCTTGCTTAAACCAAAAAGATTTACTTTGAGCCAAACAAGAAATTGTTTTGTAATTTTGATTGCTTGCATGCTTTTTTAACGGAAATCCAAGATTTAGCTGTTAGATGTCGAAGCAGGGTAATTAAAAATGTGTTCCCTTGTCGAACCCTTATTGCATTGGCAAATAAAGAGATTAAATATGGAAACTCTGCCTTGTTCTGGAGGTGGCTAGTGCCTTGATTTATGCTCTCTTATGTAACGGATACCTGAGATATGCTGTCTTATGTAGCAAACGAGGCAGTCAGGGAAAGATGTTTTTCTAAATTCTGCCAGGTCCAATCTAAGTTAATTTTTGCATCGAACTCTTGTAAACAACTCCATTTTGAAGGTGAAAGAAGCAACGTGCGAAGTTGTCACTGATTGAGGCAACACTATAGAGAATATGTATAAAGTTTGGAAACTACAAAGAGAGTTCAGAAGCCCTTTAATTGAAGGGGAAAAGAACAAAATACACATGTCGGGAGGATCAAAATAACATAATTGGGAAGCTTTTCGGAGAATATTTTGTCATATGATTCCAGGAACTCTGAGGGAAGAAAGCTCAACGAAAATAATCCAGAGCAACATAAAGTACGCACTGGTAACCCAGGCCCATAGTTTTGGCTCTCCAATCTCTATACCCACTGTTGGACGCCTCAACACCAGAACAGCAATACCAACCACAGAAGCACAGAAGAATACAAGCAACGAAAAGCTGGGTCCCCCGGCATTCTGAATCCGCAGGGGTTCCCTGTATACTATGAAATTGTATGCGGTGTTTATCAGCCATGGAATGCCGATGCCCACGTATGTATTATTACTACAAAAGAGAATGAGGAAAAATTAGGATCATTTCTCACAGATTTTGATCTGCTTCAGCATACATAACAGTAATGTTAACCAGCTTAGAAAATGAATGCAACGAGTGATCAATTTTAGAGGATTGACAAAACCTCCGTGTTTTACTTCCTAAACATTGAATTCAAGAAGGTAAAATAAATAAACAAATCAAAGATGCTTTCTCATGGAAATTAAATTTAGAGTTCTGGTATTCTCAGTTACTATTTCTATCCATTCCCGACCATATTTCTCAATTTCGGTGGGCACCTTAAGATGTCTGTTCCATATCCTTATATACCAGAGCAACAATTAGGTCCATTGACCATGATCAGAATTTTATATGCAGCAACGATCTGATAATAAGATTCTAAGAATGGAACCTGCTAGTGATATTTGGAATAGCAGAGTCTGCTGTTTTCTGACATTCCATAACTGATGATGAAAATGATTTCTTTGTAGTCTAGCTAATGAAGGTCCTCCTTTTCTCATACCTTACATTCTTGCAGGAATAAACGCTTATGTCATAGCATTTACGGCATTAGCAAGTGGAACTTCATGGCCAGATTTAGAGAAGACAGACACCTGTGACACAGCTTATATGATCATTGAGCTTTGTTACAATGTAGGCTATCACACTTGTGAAAATTAGAGAACAAATGAAGGCTATCCACCCGTGAGCAATATGATAAGGGGGCACGAAAGCAAATAGAGGTCTCCATAGTGTATGAAGAGATTGCCAAAATATTTTAGCTAGCTGTTATGGATTGAGTCATTACTTTTTTTTTAAAAGATATGTTTTTTTGAGAATAAAATAATAACCTAGCCCATAGTATAAGCTAAATATAAATTTGTTCAATATCCTTGAATATGGGCTTTCCAACTGCTTAAAAAACTAGAAACAATTCATGAGGATCTATCACTGAACTTGAAAAGGAAAAAAAATTTTCTCCAGTTAATGGTGAAAAATCAGTAGGATTACATCTGGTAGTATACAACTACATGATGTAAACTTCAATAAATTAAATCAATGGAGTCCCAACAGTTCTGCCCTAATAAAATTTTCATGATCTGCGGCTAATTTGAACTAAAATGTAAACAAGAAAGCCAGGTGAAGCATTGAACCCTAAATGTCAGCCTCATGACTTTACATTTTCGAAAATTCCAAGAAAAATGGATTGTTCTTGCATTTTAAACAGTCAAATCACGTTGCATTCAGAGAACTTCTCTGATTGATGATTATGATATAGAACAAGAAATGGTTTTGATCAGACTACATTCTTAGAATGCCTCTATTATTGAGAGGGGGATAGAATATTCAAACCATTCTGAATGTTAACTTCTCCCAAAGAGGGAGAGATGAAGGAATAACAAACATGGCTTGAGCTAAACATATGATTTTCTGCCATCACTTCTCATAGAAAGTTTCAAAGGAATAAGAAACATGCAGCATGAAATACATTGCCACGAGAGCATCCACAAATTGCTGTTTCCAGGGTGCAACCACACTAGGAGATTCTAAATTTTTCTCCTCATGAAAAGGTTCGTTGGAAGATTCAGCGACATCTTCACTTCCGGTAACTTTTTTGATAAAACTGGAGCTGCAACGATGAATTTCCAGTTTGGATAATTATGATTTGCAAGCAAGAGCTAGGAGCACAGGAGGAATAATGGCCACAGTTAAAACCCATCCAATAGTCAAAATCATGTCACAAATATGATGAATTAGAAGAAAAATCCAACCTAATTGCAGTATTCGCTCGCATAAGTGGTTAATCCTTCAAGGAAATTGCCAATAATTTATGAAAAGACTGCCAGAATGCTTTATTGATTTAATTACCACTAATCATTTTAAATCTAATGCATCACTGGATAAGATGTGTCAGACTTGCTACCTGTCCCGTTAGCTGAATGAACGGACCTATTTTCATCTTCACCAAGTTGAAGTATTTCACAGCACTTATCATAAACATTGTTCTCATCTTTACGTGGAGCGGTATCTTCTGGCACCCAATCCTCTCGCCTCTCAGTTCTTGCTCTGCGTATAATGCAAAAGAGATAAGCAGAATAGAAATCATAAAAACCTTTATTGAAAAAAAAAAAAGAAACAAACAAAGCAGAAACAAAAGAATGGTAAACATACAAAGGAAGAGATAAATAAAGGCCAATGCTTATCTTGAGCACAAGCATGTGTCAGAGTTGATCCAAATTGTAATACTGTCAACAAGGCCTCCCAAACTGTAATCACATTGGCGGTCCATACATGAAGCATAAAGTTAAAACTTCAAGTTAACAAGAATAACGTCAGCCATAACTATGACACTGCATCCTCGATCTACATTCAACTTAATCATTAGACAGATTGGTAAAAAATATACAACCACATCATCTTTACTTGCAACAATTAACATTGAATCCATTGGTGGTATCCCAATTGTGAGTTTTGTGGTGGCCGATAACAATCAGATGCTCGCACATGATAGGATTGATGCTTAAACAAGAGTATAGAGTGAAGTGAACCGGGTGTATCAGAAGACAGCATTGACTTCGGTGCCCTGGTTCAAGTCATCCGCAATAGCAGAGAAAGATAAGAGCGTTTGATTTGATATTTCAGTTATGTCAAACCTAAATAGTAAATTCGTTTTCCTTATCCAATTTTAGTGTTTCTATGTTGATATGAGTAAGAATGTTCATGCTTTGTGGTTTAGTAAAAAGGTGGATAATTTTGTGAGTGTAATCAATCAGGTCACTGCATGAAGACAGTTATTGTATGACACAGTTGTTTAAGTATCACCATAGTGTTTTCTTTTTCCAATGAATCTCTGGTATGGTGTAGTTTTGTCAAAAATGAAAAGGCTTTCATTATTTAGGTGCAAAGAAAGGGGTTTGAGGCGAGAGCAGAGAGGAAAGAATGGAAGAGAGAAAGGAGAGGCAAAAATATTATTGAACCAACATTTCCTATAATCTAATCCATCATGTTTTACCCTTTAACTTTTCTTCCATCTAAGGCTCACCATTCCATGTAACTGATATCTAAGTCACCTTATTATCTGTAACAACTTGTGCAAGTGAAGTGATGTTCATCCTGCCATACATGCATATATTTCTATGTTCTCAAATTTGATTACAACTATCTAAATTTTGATTCAAGAGCATATTCTTTGTTTAATATTTCTAACTACACAAATCATGAAGCATTTACATGAGAGGAAACTGCTTGAGGTTACCTCTAAAATTATGTATAGCCAGACGTAAGCCCAGAAAGACCAAAAAAGCTCTTCTAGCCACACTCCTGTATCTGATATCTTTTTTGGTTCTCCAGCTTTTGGAACTACAACACAAACAGAATGAATGGGAAGCAGATCGAATGCAGCAGAACCATCTAGCGTTCCAGGACCCAAACCTAGAGATCGAGTGGAATTTATAGGATGTCAAATTTATGTGAAAGAAAATAGGAATGTTGAACTTTACGCGGAAAACAAAAGGGGATTACAGTTGTATGAAGGAAATAAAAGATCACAAGGAAACAAACCTTCAGAATACAGGCTTCCAATGGTCCGTATTGCATCAATTGTAGCTAACGAGATTTGAGGGAAGCTAGTCCCGAAGGCCAACAGGGTAATGTCTGCAATAGTGAAATTCCATACCTTTTAGTATCTAACAATTTCAGCTTTGGTGCAAGGATCTATTTCGACCACCTTACCTGAGTGCTTCACAACATTCTCTATAGAACGGAAAAAACGAGCAGTTATAGCTGACAATCCAATAAAACAATAAGCAAGAACAAGAAAATAAAAAGAAGGCCCGGAACCCGTCTCCCAGAGATGTTTTGCCACTGACAAGCAGGTAGCTTTCACATTTTTCAGGATCCAAAATATTGGAAACTCTAAATAGGCTCTCAATGCTTTGGATTTGTACATGGATCATCTTTAATCAGTCACAAGTTGTGGTTCAAGTTTGTAACATCAGTAATACTTAAATCAGCATCAAATAATCTGATACGAGGGAAAATTAAAATGCAATCAGACGGTATTTCAATATCAAATAACTAAACAAACAACCCCATAACAATCCTTTCCAAAGTCTTCTTCTCTTAGTTCAGTATCATTTTCAAAGTTTTGAGTAATTGGACTCACAAAGATGCTATTCCGATCCAGAATTTTACAATTTGCTTCAATGAAATATGATTGGTAAGCAGCTTACCATAGCACACATACTCTACACCTTGAAAAATCGACAGGAACATAAATAAGAGCAGGTATCTGGGGTTCCAGAATACATCAACTTACTTCCAACGGATATAAATATTGGTGAAACAAACGTTTGAAACTAAAATTGAAGGCCAACTGTGTGGAAGGCGGTCTGTGTTCTTGTTGAAATTTGAATGCCAGGTTTTATTACAATGAGGAAGTTCATTGGCTCTCAGTTCTTTCTTGCTACACAATTAGTAAAGCATGAGAAGCTGTAGTTTCTATTCTTATTTTTTCAATGGAGTATGATATTCCATGATCCAGGAGAAAAGATGTGATTCTATTTTGTATTTATTTATCTGTAAATAAAATTCTCTCGTGCATGTAATTGACACGTGCCTTGGCCGAAATTTCTAACTAATGTACACGCTTTCATATTCGATTATCGCTAGTCAGTTCAGTCTGTTTAGTGTTTACGTTTGTCAACCCAAGGAACCTGAGCCCCAAATTAATCTTAACCGATTCACTGTTTCAACAAACAAACCCTGCTGCCTCTACCATTGCGGACCCTGTTGCCATGCCTTTGCTGCAGGGACGAGAGTGAGCAAGGGTCCCATGAGGCCATGATGGTAATTTGGACAAAATTAAATCTCTTGTGAAAGTAATCACAGCGTCTCTTCCAAGCCTGTAAGTCCATTCAGAAGATTATATAGTAACAAGAAGACATTAACAGTATAGTAATTTAAATATCAACAAGGTAGGTAAGTGAATGAACTATCTGGACAACAAGGCAAAATTGAGTATCATCTGTCGTCTTTGCCAGTATAAGATACACTAAGCACACTAACTTATGATAAAAGACGAAGGAAGGTAAGGGAAACTTCAGAATGTCACGCTTCATGCAACCCACCCACAGGTGGAATTTTCTTATTGAAATTATTAAGTTGAATGGTTAATTAGACTGATTGATCACATCACGCCTTAATTTCTAAAATTGAGGCAATCAAACTGAGTGCCTTTTGTCATACAGATCTTACTGCAAGTCGATAATAAAACACAAGCTCCTTTATCGTAATGTAATATTGAAGCATGTATCATGTTATAGAACAAGGGTCGTGCTAATCTGAAAAACCACTTGACGGTAACTCATAGGCTGAGCACACGCATCTGAATATATTGTGGCATTTAACCAAATAAGAACCAAAATAAGAGCAAGAACCCAAGGAAGAACAGCCTGCATATATGGACCAACCCACATGTAGCAAATCATGACCTATAACCTAACTATACCCCTCTTTTAGGGTCACTAGAGGATGAATGGTCGTATCGACGCGTCGATGTTTGTTACTAGAGACGCCCCACCTATGTCTTAATTACACTCCTCATTCAGGATCACTCAACGATGAATTGTCGTTTCGAGGCGGCGATGGTGAAACAGGTGGAGTAAGTATCATTTGAAGTTTGCTTGGTATGGTGACGATATGAAAGACTCAGACAATTTCAAATTTAGCTCTCATGGGTCTATTTATTTTTTCACTGGATTGATTTAACTGTTTAAATTTCTTAAATCATTTAATTCAATTCAAAATAATANATCAAGGATTTGTTTTTTTTTTTTCTTTGGCTTAATAATATGTTAATAAATGATATATTTAATAATAAATAATTTAAATTATATTTTAAATTTTTTAATTTATATAATAAAATATAAAATTAATTTATAATTTTTATTAAAATATAATTTTAAATTATTAATTATTAAATATATCATATATTATCATTTAATTAAAAGTCAAAAGTGATTATCTCATGGGAACCACACCCGTACCCCTCTTACAAATTTCAATCATTAAGTATATTTTTTTTTATCAAAATTTTAAGAGAAACAATCTTACAATATCAATATAAATAATGTGATATAATTATTTAATTAATAAAAAAAATTATTTATTAATAATAAAAAAAAAATTAAAAATAAATTTTATAAATTTTTATATTATATTAATTAAAATAAAATTTAATTAAATTTTTTATTATTAATAAATAAATTTTTTTATAAATTTAATAATTTTATTGTATTATTTATATTTATATAATAATATTATTTCATGGAAAGACTCTCTCTCTCTCTCTCTCTCTCTCCTTTCTCTTTCCGAAGTTACCAGAAATGATGATTGGATTTGTAGGTCGAATGTAATTGATGAAGAGCAGGCAGAAGACTTGAATGAAATAGTTCCCATTTTTCCATGTTAACATTAATACCAGACAGTGATATGTACTAGCAAAGCATCTGATTGGGAATATGAATCCACGTACGCCCAATCAAATCCTCCGAAAATATCATACTATTAAAATAATTACACGAAACAACGAGATCCCACATGACAAATTATGCACTGTCTACAAAATATACTCACGTACTGGAAGTCAGTCAGAAGTGATCTACGGGTTTACGTGATATAAGGATTGGGATGGACGAGTCCGAGTCTCGGAGTGAGTACTCAAAAAATCAAAATCCAGTAGAGGCTGAGGCAGAGTCCACTAAGCCCCATTATCTCCAAGTTGTTTACTATGCCTATATTATACAAGGATGCGTGCTCAAGCCACGGCATCAATTTTGGGAGTTTGTCAACCGTGCAAGAAACAAACCAAACAGCCTCAACTATGATGTAACCATTATTGCATCTGTCTTGGGTCACTTACGTCTCTTTATATGTCAAAGCTTCCCACGTCCCCTTTTTTGACGCTATTTCATTCCAGTATTCTCGGAAGAGAGTTTCTACTTCATCGATCGTATCTGTCTCTGAGGTAAGGTAAGTAGATCTGTCTTGTGAGTGTGTGCATATATAATCAACGGCATTCTCGGGTCGATTGTGATTGGTTGAGACTTGAGATTACCGTTGTTCTTTTGCTTTTGCATGAAGATGCAAGTTGAGATTCATCCGAATAATAATAACATGGTAGTCGAGTATCAGGAGGTATGTGTTTTTCTTTTTAGTTTTTCTCTCTGTTTCATGAATCGTCAACCTGTTTCCTATTTGCTATGAATAATAAGAAATTTATGGCTGATGGGATGAGATATACATACAGGAATACATAAGGAATGCAAGAGGAGTGCAGCTTTTTACTTGCAAATGGTTGCCTTTCTCTTCTCCAAAGGCTGTTGTTTTCCTTTGCCATGGTAGCTACCTAGCTGCACCTCTCTCTCTCTCTCTCCCTTTCAGTGGTTGGGTGTGAATGTGATTTATTCATTTCATTCACTAATGTGATTGCAGGTTATGGCATGGAATGCAGTGGCTTCATGAGAGGTAATAAGTACTCTTAAATGACCTTTCTTTTCCTTTTCTGTTAACTGTCATTTTTCTTATACTACTGTGAACTGACTCTAAATTGCTTGTCTGCAGCGGCTGTTAATTAATTTGTGATCATTCTTAATGTTCTATGATAATCACCTCAGTCTAATGGTCCAGATTCATCAAAATCTAGTATCTTGCTCAGGCTTAGGGTCACTCATGCATTGCATACACAATGAATTGGTCTGAAAATTTTTCAAGAACGAACAACAGTTCCAGTTACATTACAGAATCCCAAGCAATACGTAACCTCTTAACATGAATTCTTTCTCCTACCTTTCTGATCAATGTTTATAAGTTCCATCGTTCGCTTACCTACAAAAATTGAGCTGTTCCAACCAAAGTTTACACTCAAATCATTCCTGAAGCTGTTCTAGTTATTCAAATATTTAAATTTGTTAACGAGCATTCTTCCTTTCATTTACCTTCCAGCAATTGCCGACTTTCCTCTTTGTCACCTTCACCTTATCCCTCTTTCTCTCTCTCTCTCTTTAATAATTGTATTATTGCTTCTTCCCCATTCCTGTCATTCCTCATTTCCCACTACTGTTTTATTTCTATTTATTCATTTATTTTTCTCTTTGATGACGGCTAGTTGAGTTCTTTGACTAATTTCTTAATTACAGAGCATATGAAAAGGTCATTTTGTTTGAAAAGATGGTTGCTTTTGCCTCCCCCTATACACTTACAGTACTATTTCTACCCCTCATATTGCTACACGTAACATTTTTCTTCGAAAGATATCCAAACTTGTGGGTCAGATTCTGAATTGAAATTGAATGCTATGTTGGTTCAGGTTGGTTTGGTAGGCAAACCATCATCAATAGCTGCGTTGTAGTTTCACCCGCAGGTCCGCCAAAATATTTTTCTAAGTCTACAAATTGGCGATTAGTATACGAAATTCAATGCTATGTATGCGTGTCATTGGAATTTGGTTACCTGCCCAGCCTTGCCTTGGAGGGAAAAAATGGGTTGAAAATTGAATTAGTTTAACAAGAAGTTGGAGAGGAAAATACCCATAGAATAATCTTGGTAATCTTTTCCCATGTGAAATACAATTACAAATGGGTGCTTTGTCAGAGAGATGTGAATTAATGGAATATGAACTTGGAAGGCTTAATTTAATGACATCACGTTTTGAATATACAGAATGTGGAAGCAGGCTAGCAAGTGCTGGATATGCTGTGTTTGGTATTGATTATGAAGGACATGGACGATCCAGAGGTGCTCGTTGTTACATCAAGAAGTTCGAAAACATCATTAATGACTGTGATAGCTTTTTCAAGTCTGTTTGTGGTATGTAATATAATGTAGCCCTGCCACGATCATCTTCTGTATCATAACCTTTGAATCGTTATCCATTACCTAAATTTGTTTATCCTTATGGTTTTGCAGCGCAAGAAGAGTACAGGGATAAGGGCAGTTTCTTGTATGGCGAATCAATGGGAGGAGCAGTTGCCCTTCTGCTTCACAAAAAGGACCCTTCATTTTGGAATGGTGCTATCCTAGTTGCACCTATGTGTAAGGTATCAATATTAGTTAATTAAAGATTGTTATTAAGATGTAATAAGAGAGATTAGTATATTAATTAATTTAATTGTGCGACAAAATGTTAGATATCGGAGAAGGTGAAGCCACACCCAGTGGTTGTGAACATGTTAACGCAAATAGAAGAGATCATACCTAAATGGAAGATTGTGCCAACAAAAGATGTCATTGACTCTGCTTTTAAGGACCCAATTAAACGCGAAGAGGTGAGGTTTCTTGCATCTGTATTTATGCTAAATGTGACTGAGGAAATTGAAATTGATATCTGCTTCTGTTTCCTGAATGATTGTTGCAGATAAGGAGCAACAAATTGATATACCAAGACAAACCCAGGTTGAAAACAGCTTTGGAAATGCTCAGAACCAGCATGAGTCTTGAAGACAGTTTAAGCGAGGTTTGCAGTGTCCCTCTTTTACGCATTTTGTCATATACTTGGTTTACACTCCGGAGTAAATGTGTGGATTGGTGGCTTGTGTTGTGTTAATTTTGCAGGTGACACTACCATTTTTTGTCTTGCATGGAGAAGCAGATACGGTGACAGACCCAGAAGTGAGCAAGGCATTGTATGAAAGAGCAAGCAGCAGAGACAAGACAATAAAATTGTACCCAGGAATGTGGCATGGTTTGACGTCGGGAGAACCCAACGAAAACATAGATATCGTGTTTGGTGATATCATAGCTTGGCTTGACAAACTCACAAGTGATGCCAGTGCCATTAGAGTAACATCAATTCACCCATCGTTTAAAATAGGCATTGAGAAACTCGCAACTGACATTGATGCACCTACCGCAGCGATGAACGGCAAGCGACGGCGGAGCTATTTATGTGGGTTGAAAGGGCGTCGCATGTTCCACGACTCTGCAATGTAACCCATCCTCTGAGATGTATGTACCATGGCTATGTAGAAATTCCACGTAGTAGTTGTTTTTGTTCTTCTGGACTGAAATTTTTGGTTACATATTATATTTTTTTGATCAAACTAACTTAAATATATTAAAAATTTAACAGAAAATTTAAATAAAATGGTGATAATGAACCATAAATAAGATTGTAACTAAAATAGAAAAGATAACAGAAACTAATGCAACAACTTGCTGCGATTATTCTTAAAAAATAAGTTCTCAATTGCAGATAATGTCTTCAACAACTTGAGCCATATTAGCAACGTTCTTTCATTCTTGTAACAACTTTTCTGCGGCATCTAAGGCATATTTCGAACACTTCTCCTTGTCTTTGATGCTGCAAACTCCCAGTTTTTCTCTCAGCACAACAAACTTGATTTTAGAGAAAGCTTTTGTAAAAATATCAGCCATTTGTTCCTCAGTCCTACAATACACTAAGGAAACCTCTTCTTCTTTCTGAATTTCCCTAAGAAAATGAAACTTAATCTTAAAATGCTTTGTCTTGCTATGAAACACTTGATTTGAAGATATTGATATGGCTGTTCGATCATCAACAAAAATTTGAGTTGCTTCTTGTTGCACTAGCTTCAGATCATTCAGAATTTTTCTAAGCCATATCATATGATTTGCTGCAGCAGTTGCAGCAACAAACTCAGCTTCTGCAGTACTTTGAGCTATGATTTCTTGCTTCTTGGAACACTAATTGATCACACCTGAACCAAAACTGAAATGGAAACCAGTCGTACTCTTCATATCATCAAATGAACCTGCCCAATCACGGTCAAAAAAACCTATTAAACTTAAAATTTTGACAACTTACATACTTAACACCATTGTCAATAGTTCCTTTGATGTATCTAATAATACGCTTAGCGGGTCACATATGTTTCTCGCTTGCACAATGCATAAATCTGGACATAAGACTCACAGGTTGTACAATATCAAGTCTGGAAGCAGTGAGGCATATGAGGCATCCAATTAAACACCTTTAGTGATTCTCATTCACGTTGGTAGCACCATCATCCTTACAGTACTTCACTCTAGGTTGCATAGGAGTATCAGAAGATTTACAACCTTTCATATGAAATTTTTTTAGAATCTCGTTGGCATATTTGCATTGACTAATGAAGATTTCATTTTTTTTGTTGCCTTACTTCTAAACCGAGAAAGTAATAAATCAGTCCCAAGTCGGTCATCTCGAATTCCTTCAACATTTCAGCTTTGAAAAATTCAATAAGCTCCTGATTGCTTCCTGTGATTAAAAGATTATCAACATAAACTTAAACAACGATTAAATCAGTACCTTCCATTTTTATATAAAGAGTTGCTTCACTTAGACTTTTAACAAAACCTAAGCTTAGAAGGTGATTGCCTATACGACTATACCAGGCTCTTGGATCCTGCTTGAAGCCATATAGAGCCTTCTTTAATAAATTCTCCTCCTACCCTTGCACAACGAATCCTTCAGGTTGTTCAATATAGATTTCCTCATTCAGAAAACCATTTAAAAATGCAGACTTTATATCTAGTTGAAACACTTTCCAACCATTTTGGGTTGCAACGGCAAGCAACAATCGGATGGCGTCAAGCTTTGCCACAAGAGTAAAGATTTCAGAGAAGTCCACACCAAAAACTTGTGCATAACCCTTCACAACAAGCCTTACTTTGTAATTATTTAATGATTCATTAACATTAAACTTAGTTCTGAAAACCCATTTTACCCCAATAACCTTTCTGTTTTGAGGTCTTTCAACACTTGATTATTTTCAGTCATTCGAAGCTCTTCTTCCATGGCAACTTTCCATTTTAGCTCCTGCATTGCTTCTTCAACACTTGCTGGTTCTAGTACTACAACATTGGGACTTGCATAAATGTCAGAAAGTAATATAGTGCCTCTGATTGGCTGCTCATTAACATCTTTCTCGTTTGGCTGGAGTCCACCAAATTGATCGTCTTCGCTTGCTTTCCATCCCACCGTTCTTCCTCCATAAAGACTACATCTCTGCTGATGATAATTTTTTCTGTTTTGAGGTTGAAATATTCTATAGGCTTTAGAGGTACTGCTATAACTTATGAAGATTCCAAGCTCAAGTTTTTTGTCCAATTTGTCTCTCTTAACCTGCGGAATTAAGAGAAACACAAACAATCAAATACTTTTAAATTTGACAAAGACGGTTTATGACCAAACCATGCTTCATAAGGTATTTGATTGTGAAGAGCTCAATTGGTAAGCCATTTTAAAAAAAAAAAAAAAAACAGCAGTATTGGCTGCCTCTGCCCAAAAACTTTTAGACAAATCCTTCTCATGCAGCAAGCAACGAGTCATCTCCATGATAGTTTTATTTTTCCTTTCACTGACTCCATTTTGCTGTGGAGTATAAGGAGTAAAGAGCTGATGTTCAATTCCTGCGTCCTCATAAAATTTGTTAAACTGGTCTGAGGTGTACCGCTGTCAGATCTTAACATCACCATTTTGCGGCCACTTTGATTCTCTACCCAAGCTTTAAACCTCCAAAACACAATAACTACTTTGGTTTTGAATATGAGAAAATATATCCAACACATCCTAGTCAGATCATCTATAAAGAAAATATAACATTTACTATCTTTGAGAGATGGTACATTGTAAGGCACTCCAAGATCAGTTTGTACTAGTTGAAGCTTGTGTGAGGCCCTCCAAGCCTTTTGCGGAAAGGTAGCTTTGTTTGTTTGCCGAACTGACAAGCTTTACAATTCGAGATCCTTTCCTTCAATAAATCCAAGCCTTGAACCAGTTCATGTTTCTGCATTAAAATGGTTGCAGAATGATGATAATGCCCCAACCGCTTATGCCAAAGGTCAGTCGTTTTTACAGAAACTAGATATGCAGCCTGTTTTTTCTCCATTAGATCAAGCGAAAAGCTTTTTTCATCATTTTAATGAAAAATGCTTCTAGTTCTTCTACATCTTTGATCGCACGTCTTATTCTTAAAATGCTCCTTGAAACCTTTTTCAACTAATTGACCAACACATCGCAAATTTTGATCAATTTCTGAAACATATAACACATCGTTAATCACTTTAACTCCAAAAACTGTTTCAATTGCAACCGACCCTTCACCTCGTATAGATGTATACTCTCTATTTCCAACCTTTACCTTAGAAATTGATATTCTATCAAGCTTTTTGAAAAGCTCAGCATTATTGGTCGGTGAATCGTACAACCCCTATCCATTAGCCAACTTTCACCTTGGTTGCTGCTTGCATAGAAAGAAGCCACAAAATAACTGCTCCTCCTCTTCTTGATTCACAGTTCGAGCTTCATTCACCTACTGCTTTTTTTTGTCTTTGCAAATCCTTCCTATGTGACCCATTTGGTTGCCCGTGTTACGCTTTGCCTCAGGTCTGCTTGAACACTTGAAATGTGGATGATTGGTTCTGCCGCAATATTAACAAGAAGGATGATTAACTCCTTTGTTGTTGTTTACTACATTACTACCCGCATCACTGCTACTTGTTCCAAGAGTTCCTTTTTTTACCAGTGTCAGCACCTGAATTGCCCTTGTTTTTCTTCCATTTTTTCTTTTTGCTTTTGTCAAAATCATTGGTTTGTAGATTGGCTTGCATGGCACATTCCAAAGCTACACCTTCTCTAATCTGTCATCTTTGCTCGTGAGCTTCCATAGCATTGAGAAGTTCTGCTAATGTGATCTCTGTAAGGTCTTTGATTTTCTCCAATGCAGAAATCTTGGCTTCAAACCTTTCTGTTAGGATCACCAGAAACTTTTCAACTACTCTACTGTCAGGCATGTTTTCACCAAGAAGCCTAAGCTTGTTGACGATCTCCAACAGCATATCTGCGTACTCCTTAGTAGTCTCGAAGTCTTTCATCTTTTGTAACTCAAATTCTCTCCTGAGATTCAAGACTCGTATGTTTCTTGTTCTTGCATTGCCTTGAAATTCAGACTTGAGATATTCCCCGATTTGAAAAGTTGTTTACAGGTTCATTATCCTAATAAATAGATTTTCAGACATAGCTGAATATAGGCAAAATTTAGCCTTGCACTTTTTCGAGATTCTTTCCTGATGATTCTTGATTTGCTGCATCGTAGGATTTTCAGTTAATGGTACAATTTTGAGCTCCTCCACCACTGCTTCCCAAAGATCCCAAGCCTGCAAATAAGCGGTCATCTTCATAGCCCACGACTCGTAATTTTCACCAATGAATACTGGAGGTGAAACCGATGCGAAATTTTTTGAGGCCATCTATTTGCACTCGAGTAATAAGGGTTGGAAAAGAATTGTGTTTGTTCTGAAACACTCACACTCACACTCAACTCACTCTCGACTTGCAACACAGATCCCTTAAGAAGAGGGCTCTAATACCAATTGTTGTTTTCGACTGAAATTCTTGGGTATGTATTTTATTGATCAGACTGACTTAAATACATTAAAATTTTAATTGATAGTTCAAACAAAATGGTGATAATGAACCATGAATAAGATTATAACTAAAACAGAAAAGATAGCAGAAACCAACGCAACAACTTGCTGCGATTATTCCTAAAAATAAGTTTTCAATTGCAAACAATGTGTTTAACAACTTGAGCCATATCAGCAACGTCCTTTCATGCTCGTAACAACTTTTCTGCAGCATCTAAGGCATATTTCGAACAGTTTTCACACTCTTCTATATGGGAATTGTACCATTTGAAAGGGAAATTAAATAAGAGTTTGTTCATACTTTATTCAATTTTCTCAGTGCAATATCCTTCAATTTTAAGCTATCTGCTTCCTAGCTTATTGTTTAGTGCGATGGACCTTTAGTAGATTAAGGCTTGTGAATTTGTTTTACTCTCCTTGTCATTAATAATATCCTGAATATATATTTGTATAGACTGGCTCATTTATGATTCATTGATCCAAATCATTTACAGAAAATTATTTGTGTATCGAATCGTGGGAAAATTAGGGGTTGAAGTTCACAACTCGTGCTTTCTGAATTTGAAATTTACGAGGGTAACTGGATTGTAGTGGGGCACCAGTTGAGCTTTGGAGGTTGCATCGAGGGGAACTAGAGCTCTGTTATATAATCTTTCTGTAAGACTCGGCACGAATTGTTGTATTATTGCACTGATTTTTCTGTAGATGTTTATGGCAGCACATGTGCTTCTTGCACACAGGAATGTCCTTACACTGTTTCTAGTATTTGAATCAGTAATTAGATTTCTTTCCTGGCTTTTTGTTGTAGGTAGATGAATTGTCAACTAGTGTTCTTTATTCTTTTTGGTTTTTGCAGTAGAGCAATGGATGAGGATGCTGCTCTAGGTTGTCTTACTGGTTATTAAGAATTTTATCATCTTGATTACTGCATGATTGACATTCTACTTTTTTGGGGAAAATTAAAGGTTTTTAGCCCTTATCCGTGCTTTTTTGTGGCAGGGCAGGGTGGCACGAACAAGGAAGAGGAATTCAACACTGGGCCACTTTCTGTATTGATGATGAGTGTTAAAAACAACACCCAGGTGATGTGTCGCTATTTACCTTAAAAAGCAGCAAAACTTTTATTAAGTGCCCGGTTTAGTAGTGGAAAAAGCTTATAAAATTTGTTATGAGTGCTCAAATGGAAGTTAAGGGTCCTGGCAGTTTGACTGAGTGACTGTTTATCTGGGGATGTTTGGGAAACCCCAAACCTGTTTAATGGGATGGTCTGATTGAATTCTGTTTAACATTTTAAGGTGAGTTCCATAGCAGAACAGTTTTGTTTGATCAGTAAGACCGCATGCTTTTCTGAAAAGATATTCTGTTGGCTTTAACCAGAACAAGTCGCATTATGCGTGTTGTCCCGATCTGGTTCAGTTTCAAAAATCTGCCTTTCTACTTTTCGGCCTTGGAGTTGTTCTCCAGGTATTGGCTTGTGAAATCTGCTAGTAAATAATTATCTGAAAAAGACTTTGTTGTTTTATTTTCGTTGTCTTTTAATAACATCTCCACCCTCGTCCATTCAGATGTTAAAACTGCCGGAACAACAAGAAGCTTCTGGGCCGTGTGAGGGCATTTGATAGGCACTGCAACATGGTTTCGAAAATGTCCGTGAGATGTGGACTGAGGTTGGTTTATTCACATAGATTTTTGTTCTATTTTCTTTTTCGAATGCTAGAATATCCATTGCTGGTTAAAAAAATTCTTTATTAATTATGGTTACTTTTTGGTCAGGTGCCCAAAACTGGGAAAGGAAAGATGAAAGCTCTTCCTGTCAACAAAGACAGGTTTATCAGTAAAATGTTCCTTCGAGGGGACTCCATTATCCTAGTTCTTAGAAATCCAAAGTGACGTAGCAGTTGTCTGTGATCCTTAACGTTTGAACAAGTTATCTTGATATCTGGGGATTGTTGCTTGTTATAACCTCTCCTTCTAGCAACTATGCATGACACAACCATATGCGTTTTCTGTGACCGACTTGTGTGCTCTGAAAGTTTATTTTAAAGCTAATGACTTGCTTTGTTCTGCAGTAGCTAGTTGATTTTGATAGTTAGGTGGATATAGCTTGTAATCAACACCTTGACCAAGGATTTAGGATGATGGTTCCATTTGATGATGACCCTGTCATAAAGCTGCTAGAGTAAAATGGGTGAAGCCAGTGACAGTTGCATTTTTCACTTTTGGAAGGAGCATTGCTTCCAAGTCAAATAAATGGACTGCTGTTTACAGGGAAGTAATCAGTACCCATGTGGTACCGCATTTACAATTCATCGCAATTTTTCTATTGGGAGCTCTATAGAATATCGTAAATTGTTGGTACAAAGAGTGTTATTAAAATAACTTTTTGCCTATGAATCGTGCAAGACAGCGTGTAGAAAGAAAGAATGCTTACAGAAGAAAATACTCTGGGAATGATTGGCTTGGTTGATTTCACGGCAAAGGAAGACCCGGGTGAGTGTGAGTATGTTCACATCTAGTCATAGTTCCAATTTTGCCACATCCACTTATAAGCTCGCGGGTTAAAAGCACTTGGTTTGATAGATCATGAGCGCTTTGGATCGGAAGAAGAGAATCAACTTAAGATAGCAAAGTGCTGATGAGAATGAGAATCTATTGCCTAATGTTACCAACAACGCTGGCCGCATAAAATATATATATATATATATAGGCTAAATTGTTATTTTTTTAATGGTAATGCTGGCTGTCTATTAAACTTAGGAGGTGAGAAATATAGAAAATTACAAAAATAGATAGGAAAACAAATATAAATCGGGACACATCGAAACCTAATCCAAAGGTAACAAAGGGCTTAATTTGCTGCTGCTGCTATCGATGATGCTACCGTATTTTGTTTGAGAGATGGGAGGAAAAAGAGGGAATTGCGGTCAACCAATTATTTCCCTTTCCGAGTCGCTCTAAAGAAGTATACATGTCAACTTAGGCAGTGACACCGCCTTCCTTGTGATCACCAAAAATACGCTGCCGGAAATCTTTCACCATTAGAGGGAGACCCTTCCTTAAGGATACCTTCGGTTCCCAACCAAGAAGCTCTTTAGCCCTTGAGATATCAGGCTTCCTCTTGTGTGGATCATCCTCTGTGTTTGGCCTGAACTCTATTTTTGCATTCGGGTCAATTGTTTCCTGTACCACCTGCAACACAACAACATACCAAGACCAAAGACTGTTGGATTTCTGGAAATGGAATTACAAATGACAGGTAAAAGGCATAGAATTCATTTCGGTAAAGAATCTTTTCAATTTTTAATTCTAACTAAAACTAGTGATTTCGGTGCCCTCTATATTACTGGTGGAATTGTTTAAAACATTTTGATCAACAGAAGAAGATTTGAGATTCACAAGAAGATAAAGAGATATAGGTTGTTTGTTTTTATATTCAACTAAAAAAGAAACAAGTGGTGCATTTCACCAAATAAGCATTATTATCATAATCATCGATGCACCTGTAGAGATTAGCAACTTCCAAAATAAAGTACCATTTTTGTTTTAGATATATATTCCAATACACCAAAACAGAGTTCTTAAAAAGAAAATCATGGTAAAGCAAGACTATTTATCTCTGATCTTATGATATTCCATATCAATTTCACTGTACATCAGACCAGAAATCTAAACCAAACAGATACACTTACCTCCGCAAGTTCAAGCATGGTGAATTCACCCGGATTTCCAAGATTAAAAGGTCCCACGTGTTCTCCTTCCATCAGGCGCATCAGGCCCTCCACCTATTTTAATGCACAAATTGCAAGAGAACCATATTAAAATAACCCAAAAGCAGCAACTATGCAGAATTTGCATCCAACCGGGGAGGGCAATATCATTATTATTATTGTAATATTCCCTAAAGATAGTATTAGGGGAAAATGTTACTCCAGGTTAGGTAAAAGCCTTCCCTAGTAACACGCCCCACCTATGAAGAAAAATTATTTATTTTTCAAACTAATATAAAATCCTGCTAACTTCAACTGCAGAGAGGTTAAGAGGGGACCCGAGAATCTTGTCCTTGAATACTGTCCAGCTAATGTTAGTGAAATGGTCTTTTCTTTTCTTGTCTTGTCTTTGTTTTTCTTTTTTATTTTGGGGTATCAATAAATTGATGATGCAAACAAAATCGGGGCCTGATACCACACTCTAGGGGCTATTAAGATGGCTGGCCCACGTGAGACATCATTGGGGCTCTAGTCACATGGTACTTGCCCCATCAGTTAAAACTAGCAACAGAAAATGTAAGAGCAAAGAAATGTTTACCACGATCAGTTTGGCACAATTAAAGTTTAAATTACCCTTTTCTAACTGAGGCACAAGTGTGCAAACACAGAAAGAAAAAGAGACCCTATAAGTTCCACCCTGGGAACAAACCAATTTCCCCGTATACATGCTGTTCACATCCAAAAAGTAAAATCCTAGTTTGTGTCTTATGACAATAACATGCGTAGCGCCTAGTGGGCTTGTTTTTGCATAGACTCTAGAACACATCAGCCACATCACACAAATAACTAGTAAAGAGTAGAGTCTATTGCTCTTGGCATGTCGTATATTTTACAAGAATGCCTGTAAATCTAAGCGTAAAAGCTATGTAGAATCTTAAAGTTTCCAAAAGAATAGTGAAAGCAATTCAAATGCTAAACTCTTTTAAAGCATAGATCAGAAATAGTCATCGTAATAATTAAAGCAATCAAGAGTAATCAAACTCAAAAGGTTTCTCTCACCAAATCAGAAACATATTGGAAACTCCTTGTCTGCTTCCCATCGCCATATACAGTCATAGGCTCCTTCCTTAAAGCCTGCATCATTGGAGCTAATTAGCTTTGATTAATTATCAACCCCACTTGGCCACCGCTAAAACATTACCTGGGCAACAAAATTGCTAACAACACGACCGTCATCGATACACATTCGCGGCCCATATGTGTTAAAAATCCTAGCAATTCTAACCTGCAAAATGACAGTAATAATAATTTCAGTAGGAGGAGGATAATTTTGTAATTAAAATTAATTTGATTATTTAATTGCCAACCAACCTCCACACCGGCGCCTCTGTGATAATCCATGGTCAACGTTTCGGCAGTCCGCTTTCCTTCATCGTAACAACTTCGGACACCTGTCATATATTGGAACAGAACACTTTGTCAGCTTTATTTAACTGGAGAACCTGTACGCGTCAGATCTAGACCTGCACCAACATTCGCGAACCCTTTTGAATTACAAACATACCCCTCAATGTTTATCAATTTTACTGCCTAACATTCATACCCACCCACCACCTGCCCCATTTTTCACCGTTCAAACTAGATGCCGCCATTGACTCAACTTAGAAAAAAGACTTTTTTATCTACCAACCACACGCAGCGAAATTAATCTGGAAAAAGAGAAGGGCGGCTGTTCGCATTTTTGGGAGGATTTAGGTGGTGTTGGCATCTGTACGAGGAGACAATGTGAATCGTCGGATGAGGGCACCGCTAACATGGCTTTCAGATCTCTCGTAATGATACTCATGAGTTAAAATTCCACACAACCTCTATCATGCGCCGTTCCGGTGCGACAAATAACGAAACGGCATCCGCTAGAAAGCGAAACGCAGAGGAAATGCATGCTGTCGAAATTAGGAAAAACGGAAGAGAGAGAGAGACGCTAGTTACCGATTGGATTGACGTTTCCCCAGTAAGTCTCCTTCTGTGGATGCTGAAGAGGATCGCCGTACACCTCACTTGTGCTCGTTAACAAGAACCTGGCCCCCACTCTCTTCGCCAATCCAAGCATGTTCAATGTTCCCACCACATTCGTCTTGTAGAATTCTCGGTTAAGAAAACATCCCAGTTTTTTTTCTTTTTAGAAAAAAATAGAATAAAATGAAAATGAGTGGAAAATAAAATTATATTAAAGAAAAGGATATGATAGTCTTGACGGGGTTGAATTTGTAATGAACGGGGGACGCCGGACAAGCTAGATGGTAGATCTGGTCGACCTCCAGCAAGAGAGGCTCGACGACGTCGTGTCTTATGAGCTCGAAATTCGGGTTCCCAAAGTGGTGCATCACGTTTTCCTTTCTTCCAGTGAAGAAATTATCAACGACGATCACGCTGTCACCTCTGGCGATCAGACGGTCCACGAGGTGCGACCCGACAAACCCAGCTCCACCCGTGACAACAATTCTCAGCCCCTTCCGTTTAAGGCCCAACGGAACCTTCCCGCCCGAATTCAACAACCCGAACCCGATGCGTGGATTGTAAATTTTCTGTTGCGTCTCGACGGGGAAGTACGACACCGAATCGGAGATCGCCATGTTGGTGTGAGGGTAGGAGGTGTGAGACGATGGAATGACGGTGAAAAACAGGGTGGCCAAAGCAATGCCAACGAGAACAAACACGAGGCGCTGCTCGCGGAGCATGTAGCGAATGGGTCGGGTCACGACGAACCATGGCTTGATGGGTTTAGGCGAGTACGAATCTACGACGGGTTGACTATCATGCCCTCTGTATATAAGTTCCGACCCCATCTTTTGAAAAGCTTCAAATCACACCCTTACGTTGAGATCAAGAGAGAAGAATCTATAAGAGAACGTAAATTTGGAAGAACAGATATGTGTTGGAACTGGGTTAAAAACAGCACGGGAACTCGGTTCACCGGCTAATGTGGTGCGATTGCTGCCCTCTTTTGGTTTGGGGTTGGGGGTTTTGCATTATAAGTAGGGTGGGAAGATAAATAAGGCTCGGTTTGGCACATAATTGCGAAAATGCCATTGTCACTTCACTTTGAATAGTTAATGATTGTCCTTAGGTAGAATTCGACTTATTAGGCAACTCAATTAATGTAACTTGTTTTTGTTTTTGTTTTTTTTTGGCTAATTTACGAATTTAATTTCTCAGTTGGCTAATTTTACTTTCTCTGTTCTTGACTAGTGCCCAATAATTTTTATACACGTGGCGTACAATAATTGGCCAGCTTCCTCGGTTCCCGTATGTGAAAAACCAGGCACCCGAAGTTGCACATTCCATCCTTTACGGGGAGAAAACTGCTGTTCAGGAATTGAGAGGAAATACTTTGAAAGCTTCATAGTCCATATATTTACTACAGGTGGTAGCTTTAAAGGGAAGTTAAAACCCCAAATAAAATTAAATTAAATTAAACTATTTTTTCTTTTATAATTATAATTAGGTGTCTGACTGTCCCATTTTTAGCCTCATTAGGTGGCTTAGCAGATTAATAAAGACCTCATGTAGTGCTGTAAATAAGGCAATTTGGTGGAGTTTTTGAGTGATTTAGACGCTCCCTTCCATTTTTTTATTTTTTTATTTTTGGTTTTTCACTAACCGAAACCTAACCTTCTCCGAATGCAGAGTCCATGGGCTATTATTTCAATGAATAGATCATTTCATTCATTGTAAGCTAACATATTTCTACGTAACCACACGCAGTCCATGCAAACGAAACGGCAAAATAGTAAGCAAGTGGGTTATTGTGTCCATGGCGGGTGCTAACGCTAAGTTTAATTGCAAGTTTTGCTTGCCTGATATAGTGGCGGCTATCGAGAGAAGTGACAGGCGGGACCGCCCTGGACGATGAAGGTCACGCACCACACCCACGCCACGGCACACGGAAAGGGTGGGGTGGGGTGGGGTGGGGTGTGGTGCGGTGCGAGTGGGACGCACCTGTTGGACTTTGAAATTTTCCAAACGCTTGGTCCTGCTAATATTCAACTAAATTTGTATTTGGCACCGACATAGCTGCTGCCGCCGCTGCCGCCGCTGCCGCCTGCTGTGTTGTTCAAGTTTCACTTGATTTGATTTCTCCCTTGTACAATATACAGTAACTACCCGCTTTTTCTAACGTAGGAATGGGGTCCGTCGGACTGATACTCACAGGCAGGACTTGCATCGCATGTCGCGCAAGGATTCGTTCTCAAGCGACATTGACTCTACTCCTTACACGTGGTGATAAATATGATTTCCCACGTTTCTCCGTTTTGTTTAGTAACCAATCCAATACCAACCACAATTTATGCCATGATCAGAGCATTACACTTACAGATACTGTGCATCCCCTGGTCGACCACTTTAGACTCTAAATATCCCTCCCTATTTGCCTTTTGTGTTTTCCTTTTTTAAAGTTACACATAAAAAGGTGCGATTTCATTATTGTATCACTCTATGGCCATGGGCAAAACTGTAATGCTCCTACTTCAAAGACACAAGCAGTTAAAACTAGTAGTTTGTGCAAGAAGAAGGGATTAAATTTACTCTTAGCAGTAACAAATTTTAGCATAGCATAAATATGGTCCGGAAAGTGGGCAATGGTCCCCGTCCAACAACAACAGCTACAGGCATTGCGGTGAATTGATTGGATTGTCCGGATGCAACAGCCGGCAAATTTTTCTAATAATTTTGAAGTGTCACATTTTTGAATGCTACGTGTCAACTAAATGAACGGGTATAAATAAATAAAATAAAATTTTGATAAAGTTGTCAGACGACGTTAACTTACGGGGAAAGCTTAGTGGACAAATGTTTTACTTTTAACGGTAAAAATCAGTCCACCGAAAGGACTCCATCTCCGTGCATGGTTCCGTCAATTTCTCAATCGGAATATGACTTGCATCAGCTCACAGTTAGACCAATCAAAAATGAAATGGCTTTCCCTATGCAAGTTCGTTACCGGCAAGATTAGTGCCAAGTGTCAATTGCTTAGCGGATTGATTCACCATCACTCCCCCATGACATCTCTTGATTTGAAAATTTGATCATCATGACCCGTTTTCTAGCCCATCAAATGACAGAAAAAGACAGCCACAGCTTACATGGAATTAGTATTGCTAGAAGAGGAGAAGATGAAAGTTGGAGCGATGGCTGCCTCTGTTTTATTCTAGTATTATAGCTACAGGCAATAATTGATGTATGGACTAATTGCCCTTTACAATATGTAACCAAAAACGATACATTGACAGACATATAATATAATGAACTGCTGTCTACCAACTAGATCTACAAGTATATTTTAATTATCCAAGTGGTGGAATACAAGAAATGACAGAGAAGTGGTGAAAGGCTCAGTCTCAACTATCGTTGAGTAGGAATCTATTGACGGATTTGATGCTTTTGTCTGTTCAATGGTCCCTGTCTTGGTTTAGCAAGAAGTTATATTAGAGTCGCAAGACAATGACAACTATTGGTTCAATGCAGGCCTAACCTAGAGGCTTGAATGGGTTATCAACATCAAAACTTTTGCTTTCGTAAGTTGGGCTGAATCTTGCTCCAATCCAGGATGTTTTGCCTTACCCACCAGAAAAAATGTCTTGCCAGTTCCACCAAAAGGTAAGAAGTTTCTTGTGCTGAGGATGAAACTTGGAAGTGTACTGTGAATCGACTGAGACATATTATAGGTAGGAGACAATAATTGAATAGATAGAATTGTTATTAAGAAGAAGAATTCTGAAACAAAGGCAAATACCATTCAAGACAAAGATATATAAAATCGCAGTACAGGGTCTGTGCGTTAAACTAAAGATTGAATTATGCCAAAAGATGTTTAGCTTGATTATTCATGTTATTGCATCTTAAGCAGCTTGAGTAAATACTCCTAAGCAGTATTAGTATTATGGATCGGGCAGGCTTCCCAAACCAGTTGTGGCAAGTTTGTTAACAAGAGCCAGAGCATTACTCGTAAAATAAGTGGTCTTTAAAACCCGGTTCTTTAGAAAATTTACTTGCCTTCCCTTCTGGCCTTCAAAACCATCCAAGCAAGTGTCTTCATCAGTCAGTGCAGCGCTTATGAAGGTAGTAAGATCAGCCATTTGGGTATCAAAATCTCTGGTAGTTAGATTCCGTAGTATTCCAAGTGATTTGTGAAGTTCGTCAACTGTGCTTTGAAAGCACTCGATGCAATCTGATAGAGCCACTCGATTTCTCCCTCTCATGCGGGAACTCATCTTCAATTTAAGCAAGTAGTGATTAGCACTCTTGACTTGGCCTATTGTCACCGAGACACCGGCTCGTGCCCACTTGCCAGGACTTCTCCTAGCTGTGCTAGAAAATGGTGCCAGTGAATGAACACAAAGGTCGCGATATGTAGTCACACTACATGCATCTCGAACGTAGTTAACCTTATTTCCAGATGCAGATGCGCCGGAGATTGTTAGCCAAGCAAGCATAACGAACAACATGAGCATGAACATACCCAGATGTGCCATGTTTCTCATTCAACTAATATTAACAGTTAAAAGAGTGGGATAGAGCAGGGGATCAGAGTCATTTCTGAGAAAAGAAAACTTATATAGGATGAGGTGAATTAAAAAAAGGATGAGTAGGGGTTTGTAGTTGTTACAGAAAGCAAGAGGCTGGTGAGTCCAATAAATTAAGGAAGGGGAGAGAAGATAGACGGCTGAGAAGAAAGTGAAGAACTTGTGAATTGGGCGGTGAACTTTCTCATGAATTTTGGGATAAGGGTACTGCTGAATGCTGAGGAGAAAGATCTGCTAGGTAATCTTCACTGCTACTGTAACAGGAAAATTAATAATGGTATTAGAACATGTACTATCACAACTACTGTTGCTGCTGAATATCACGCAGCACCATCAAATCAAAAGTTGTTCTGCTGAACGCTCATCGTTTTCAAACTGTCGAGGGTTTCATTGCATTATTTGAGATCAAACAGTAACGGCAGTTTCTGGGTAACCATTAACTTTCTGCTGTCTGAAGAGATTTTCCTTGAGTAGTTATCTTGTTCCCTTCACTTCAACTAGCATCAACATGATTCAGGATGGAATTCACATGATCATAATGAAAACACAGCGCAAAAAGATTCTAAAGCAAATATCTAATAAGGACCCAGGAGCTTCCAGGCAAAACCTAGCTGCCTATTAATTTCCTTCATGGTTATTCATAGAGTACAATGTTTTGCTTTTCTCATCAATTCCTGTGCGAATTACACGTGTGAAATATAAATGTTTGAATCGGTTTTGAGTGCCATCCCTAATTTGGTTGAAAGTTCAGTGCTGCTAAAGGCACATATCTTGACTACACTCCTCTTCTGTATTAAGGCACAACAATCAACATTGAAATTGGATGAATGAGGGTGTATTTACCAATAATTGGGGTACATTTAGGCTCACTCTTGATTTTTCGAGCTTTGGGCTGAAGTTAATCGAGCTCAGCGCATCTCTGACTTTTCTGTAATACGAAAACCCTACTGCGCAAAACCTCACGGTTTGCCGAGGACGACGTCGACGGAACGAATGGACGACGTGTCACGCTCCGCGCAGCAATCGACTGGTGATATTCCTATTCTCAATTGCTCAATTCTGTAATTTTATCCTTTTTTTTTTTCAAATTTATGAACTTCAATTTACTAGTTAAATGTTATAAAACGATGGGGGTATTTTTTTTTATTCGATTTAAAATTAAGCAAATTAGCTTATTAAAAACCCTAAATTGTGGTCTTATACTTGCTCTTGTCTCTGCTTACAAGGAAACATGTTTTCTTTAGCTGCTAATTCTATTGTTTTACTTTGGTTAATAGCGTGCAAGAAGTAATTAATGGGAAAAAGTTCGACATTGTTACTGGGAGATATACGGTTGGTTTCCTACGAAGCCACGGCTCGTTTCCTAAATGTAATGTGGAGTTCACGGTGTTTGGATTGCTGAACTTTTAAGCTTCTTTTCCGTTTTCTGAAAAAGGAAAAGGAAAAGGAAGTAAAATGTTGGACACACGCTTAAATAATTCTATGCCACTTAATTGTTTCTTAGCAACTAAATAAATTGAGATTGGGTTAAAATCAATGTTTTTGGTGATGTATTGTTGTAGAGTTTCTCATTGTTATCTTAATCAAAACAGAAGCAGAAGAAGGGATTTGTGAAGCCAGTTGTGAAGAAGAAGCAGTCGAATGTGGATCACATTAACTGGTGACAAGATGCCGAAGAGCGTTGTGTTTTCAAGAGGGAAGTTGCCTGGTCCTCTGAAGCAGCTTGAAATGGATTTAAGAAAGTTGATGCTCCCTTACACTGCTCTCAAGCTTAAGGTAAACGTCTCTATTTGTTTACTAATTATGACTTGGCTTCTGTGATGATGGGATTCTGTGAATCTTCAAGGTCGTCTTCCCTTTTGGCGGTTCTTTGATGAGCTTTGAGCTACGTTGATGGATTACAAGGAAATATGATAAACAACTCAAGTCAGTGGCAGATGACCCATAAAGCATTTGGAAAATTTTGAAGTAAATTCTTGTTGTATAATTATTATTTTCTTGGGTGGATGATTCTGTAAATCAATGAAGTTCACTCATATACATGATCAGCTCCATTGTAGGCTTTAAGTATAATAATCAGTTTTTCATAGGTCACTAGTTTCTGATGTTTTACATGTACAGTATATATTGTTCTAATCTTGGCATGTAATATTTTCTGAATCAAATGATTTTGTTTCTTATTATTCTTGTCGTATGGTTGCAGGAGAAGAAACGAAATAATCTGAAGTACTTTTTGAATGTTGCAGGGCCAATGGGTGTTACACATTTCCTTGTGTTATCAAAGCCAGAAACTGCACCCTACTTGAGGATCGCAAGGACCCCGCAGGGTCCAACTCTTATATTCAAAATACATGAGTACTCATTAGCAGTTGATGTTGCTCGATCCCAGTTGTGTCCTAGATGTCCCCAAGATCTTTTCAAAAATTCACCTTTGGTAATCTTTCCCACTAACACAACTTTATTCTCATTCTTTCTACTATTTGTATTATGATTTGTATCTGTTTTCCAAATTAAATTTTTTTCATTATCAACGGGCCAGCTATCTAAATACTTCTTTAAAGAAATATTTTCTTTGACGCTGATATAATTTCCTTTTCTTCAATTCAATGCAATGGAATGGGCCTTATCATAGGAACTTACTTTTCTAACCTTGCGAGTCCTACCCCCTTTGATCTACTACATGCTTGTCATTTTTTTCGCTTACACTGGATATTAAAGCAATATATTTCCTCATAAAATTTTCTTAACGGATAAAAATGGCTTTTGTCTTCCACTAACATTGCATTTAAATAAATTTTTGGCAGATTGTTCCTTCTGGTTTTGGAACTGGAGATCAACATCTAAAGCTCACTACTATTATGTTTCAGAACATTTTTCCAGCAATTGATATCAACAGGGTGAGTGAATAAACGGTGTAATTCAAGTTTTCAGAACCAGCTGGTCATTTCTCCTGCTCTTAATGTAATTTGTGTGCGTTATTTCAGGTCATGCTTTCTACTTGCCAGAGAATTGTGTTGCTTAATTACAATAAAGAGACAAAACTCAATTGATTTTCCCGTAGATTTAGAAAATTTGTCCAGAATCATCAAGTCCCTGATCTCAGGAGGCTTCAAGACATGAGTAATTTTGTTACTAAGTATCTACATTCCTTTAGATATGTGTTTATCTAACTTCCCTTGCAGTCTAGGCCAATATGTCATATTATAGGAGAAATTTATACAATCTAGTTAGGGTGTCTTGGTTAGGGGTGGGTGGCTTTGATTGGGTCTTAGTTCTTAAGTTGTAGCGCTGCTGTGGGTTGTGGCTGCAATGCACATCTGTTGATTGATTTTATGTGTTTATAGTCTAAAAGTAGTTAATTACGAGTCTAAAACATGGAAAAATGGTCTTTATATCGTTTGAGATTAATGATGAAAGTCAGAATGCATACTAATCAATGAACGTTTATGATCTGCCTTTATGAATCAATCGAACATGGGACTTCCAGCATTGATATTTTCTGGCCAACTCATGCAGTTGCTTGTGTTTCCTTTTATATTTGCAATGGGCATTTTATTGTTGGAAATAAAAGATGCGAAAAGTTAATATGTGCTACTAGAATTCACAGAGCCAAAAGTTAGAAGGCTTTTTCCAGATTGTCTCTTCATTGGTAGCGAGGGTCTAGTGATACATTATTATTATCCTTTTTAAGTATATTTCTCATTGTTCATTTCCTGTGATTACTTAAGGGCTGGTTATGGGTCTGAAAGTGATGCCGATGATGAAGCAGCAACAGTGACTCTGGTAAGTGATCTTGGTAGGACCTAGAATGACCTTACAACTCATGAAAGTTGAGGAAGGATTGTGTTCTGGCGGAGTCATCTTCATTGAATATGGTATCCATATCTTTTTCCTAATTTCTTTTCGTCTCTATAATAGAGCAAAGATGAATATTATTGATTAGAAGAAACTCATTGGGAAGAGGTATTGAGTGTGACCAATCTCCTTCGCCCTTCAACTTTTTGTCTTTGCCCATTCCTGATGATCTTCTATAAAATCTTAACAGATTTAGAATACCTAATCATTCTTCATATTTCCTTTTATCCTTTTTTTTTTTTTTTACTCTAGGACCTGTTGGTGACAAGAAAAAGCAGGAAAATCAGGAAGACACTGAAGAAAGTGAGGAAGATGTTGAAGGCAGTGAGGAAGATAGTGAGGACGAGCAAGACTAGTACCTTTACAAATTGGGGTACCATAATGTTTGGTAAATGAAGTTGTTTCAGAGAAATATCACTCTGGGAACTCTGTATTGGTGCCTATATGTAGATGTTCTATATCAAGGATTTTGGCAGCAGTAGCACTAGTAGCTCCCATATATTTTGTTTTTGTTTTATTGTTGTAAAAAAATGTATTTCATTTTATGAAAGAGCTTTCTGCATTGAAATTTCATTGGATTTATAACATCTCTAACTCTGAGCCAAGCAGAGCTTGCATGGAGAATACTCTCAAGCCTAGTCAAAACTATGATGCATTGACATGGCTAGTAAACTCGTAGCTTGTTCCATATAACACTCCGGAATGAAGTTCCATAGGTTTGGCTTCAAAATGCATGCAGATTTTAAGACTCATAGGACGTAATGGCAGCACTGTGATGGTGATGCTCTCTTGATAGGCTCTCAGGGGCTCAGCTGAGGTGGTTAAATGGTCATGCTATGATCATTAGGCTAACATAACTTACGAGAAACTGCAGGCATATTAAAACAAACTATTCAACAATGCAATACCATGTTCCTAATTGATTACTCTTCCACAAGTCATGCTTTGGTACATAAGATTTTGAACAATTAAACGAAGAAAGTAGTAACTTCGTCAGACAGGATGCTGCAACTCACTGTAGAAAAACACATGAATGACTTACCTAGATGGTAAAGCAATGTTTCTCATCAATTCATGCTAAAATCTACTCTTTGCCTCCTTGGGCAGACTTTCGAAGGATCTCTTCGGAAGGAATCTCGAGCGTTGCTCCTGCATGTTCTTGACCAGGCTTCACCTCTGCAGCAACCAACATCGTCAAGTCAGAAAATTAGGTCAAATTTGAATGAAAGTGGGTCATAAACACTGAAATGACGCGCTTAATTCAACCAACAGATACGGGGCAGAGATAGAGAGCCACGTATTTTTCAAATTGCATCAATCAAACAACACGGCTCTCAGACACACAGGAGAGAACCAGTTTTTCAAGAACGCCCCTTGCACACAATTGAACAAATACATGATACGGTAGTGCTGTCAAGAAATGTTATAGAAATGAAATCCCTCCTTCAAAGAAAATAAGTAAATGTATCAATAGATAAAAGGAATTTAAGAAGTACCGTAACCGCCACGATCGTTGAGTTTGGCTTGGACAATCATGGTGGAAATGAAATGGGAGGCTTCACGTGCCTCTTCTATGAGTCTCTGGATCTCGGTAGCAGAGGTCACGTGACGATTCTCTTCGAACTTCTTACGAACTTCTTTGGCGGATTCCCTGAGCATCAAGTTGTCTCCAGCGAAAGATTTCCGCGTAGCTCTCATCAGAGCTCTGTACGCTTTCACTGCTTCTCCGGCGACCGCCATCTAACGAATTAGCAACTGACCAAGTATACCTTCGCTTCAAAAGTTCAAAACCATAATGAGTAATTTCAAGGAATTTATCGCTGCGCGACTCGATTTGCGTAACTATCTCTGCCCTCTAATATTAACAACCCTGTACCTCTGTAATAGTTAATTACCAAAATATCCACATATATACATGTCTAGACCAGCGTTTGAATGGCTCAAGATCTTTTCTGGGGTTGAAGCGTAATTGACAATACTGCCCGTGTGAACAAATTAACGTTTTCCACCAAATAATATGGTGATACTGATATATGCCGTTGCCTCTTGATTTCACGACAGCCAGTGCCAGAATTTGCCTTGAACAGACCAGAATGCCCGTGTGAACAAATTAACGTTTTCTACCAAATAGTATGGTGATACTGATATCTGCTGTTGCCTCTTGACTTCACAACGGCCAGTACCAGAATTTGCCTTGAACAGACCAGAATAGTTCAATAATGACAATTGCTATGAAGTTATAAACTGGTTCTTCTCGCTATCATTCTTCTTCTTCTTCTTCTTCAGTTGATTTTGCTTCAATTCAGTTTATATTTTAGATGTCAAATAACACTTTATGCAAGTTTTTTGTTCGAAGCTTGATCCATACAAGACATGGACCAAGGAAAAACGGCAAAGCATTGAAATAGGGAGGCTGTATTACAAGTGACAGACACTTATACATGCACCAAGGAATATATCACCGAAAATAGAACGCAGATCACAGCAAGCTCATTCATGGAGAGATTACCTCAGTTACTATGTATCTAGAATTAAACAGAACACAACCCTTAAATGTTAGGCATGACCTTGTGTGACCAGTGGATGTTGTATGAAGAATTAATGGTCGCTATCTATTGACTGCTTTATCTGAAGAGTCTTTACTATTCAAAAAAGTAAGTTTTTACATATTACATAATGATTTGTATAAAATAAAAAGGACAGTTAACCACGTGTTTTAACAAGTAGAGTCTGACTTTCTTCCTAATAATATATGCCACAGCAGCACTCTTTGCTGATAGATATACTAGCATCACAAACATGTTTGTGCTCAACTGAATAAAGTTCTCAGTATTTGCAACTAAATAATGCAGTTCTATCCATGAAGGAATATGAACATGCCTTGGATAACAGGGAAGCATTTTGCCACACAGAATTGGAAAACTGATTGCCTCCAATATGCCACACACAATTGGAAAGCTCTTCACAAAGCATGGAAAAGAATGCGAGAGCATGTAGCTGCAGAGACGTTAATGCTTTATGGTTGCTTGTTATTTTGTCAAGTACCTGCAGTATTCAAAGGAGCCATAATTAAACCTCATTGATAGAGCACCAACATTATGGTGATAAAGGAATTTGTCATGTAAGTTGACAAGATCATTTACCTCAGCGAATCAACCATTCTACAATCATGTTTCTTGCGGCGGCATCTGTGGTGAGATTTTTGATCAGAGAATGTGTTCTCCCCAACCATCTCCATTTTAGAATCTACATCTGGTGCAACCAAGCAGTACATCAGTAAATAACCAGTTGCAACAGACGGGGATGATACTAGGACAATCAAATGTCAGTTTCTCATGTCTGCATTATTAATAAAAAAACAAAACATAGATAATGAGTAGGTTTAGATTAAAATAAAGAATCTTTCATATGCTTTCATTTCTCTCTCTCTAATTTAAATATCCTTCACACCTGTTTTCCATATATTCATTTTCCCATGTTTGATAAACAGTTGCCAACCCATAAATAATCAATTAAATGAAGAATTTAAAAACAGCAAAACTTTTTACAATAATTTTTACCTACATGTGCAGCAGATAATTATTAAATATCAGGGGATTTATCAAAAGATGTGCATCAAAAAAGGTAAATGGTTGCTTGACCATTCAAAGTCTGCATCAACTGATGACATTCCAAGCGTGTTAATCAAACTTTTCATCTAATGTAGTTTACTTATTTTTATCCCGAAATATGCATGGACTGCTATTCAAAGCCATGTCAAAGTTCTACATTCTTGAGTCTGGTGTATATCCACAACCACAAAGCCAATGTAGAGTAGCAGATGCTAGAACTGTAGATCCAGTACCACCTCCAGTAAAGCTATCAGGGACCTTAGTACAAACAAGTGGCAAAGTAAGACATCTCCTACATACTCACCCGCCTCTTCTCCTTAACCCGCAAAGAAGTTAAAAAAAAAAAAAAAAGAGGGAAAATAAGTGGAACATGCAGTATCAATTGCAAAACATCAGCATCTCTGATCTTTCACTGCTGATAATAATAGAAATGATGAAGCATAAGTTGGCTGCTCTACACAACACACAGCCCTCAACATCAGCTATCCTAACTGTTATGGCCACAGGTGATGTATAAGAAGCTTTACTGAGCTGCAAAATGGAGCACAAGAAGAGTACTTGAGCCTACAGGCGGCTCCCATGCTTCCAGCGATTAAAGCTATAATGATTCATAATCTCGGAATGTTACAGCTAAAATGTTCCAGGTTAATGAGCAAATTAGACTATATTACATTGCTGTATTTTCCTTTACAACCACATGCCTACTTCTATAGTTCCTACTATAAATTATTTTTCTGCTTCTTCACATTATTGAAACCAGCTGTGACATGATCAAGAATACATACGTCCAAATTATTTAGACAAAACCTCAAGATACTCTTTTCACTTCACCAACACTCATATCAAAAAACGCTTGCACTGCTCTCTTCCGAAAAAAGCAATCTCCAATAAGCTATGCGACCCCCGCTACTGTAATTACTACCACTACAACTCACCTCCCGACTCTTAACTATTTTGTACAATTTCGTAGTAATCAATGAACCGCCTAGAACCTAATCTCCAATAAATAAAAGAACAGGGAAAAAAAAAAAGAGGCATATCACAAGTCAAACATGATAAGCATAAGAAACCCAATAAGTTTGGAATTAAATTCTTAAAATTTTTCCGTACCTCTAAAATGGTTCCCCCAAAACAACAACTTGGCATCCTCCTCCTCCTCATCAAACTCATCCCCGTATCCGAATTCTGCATCCCCACGATACCCAGGTTCACTCCCGTAACCAGATTCATTTCCCTGAGCATCCAAATACCCCAATTGCCCAAACCCAACTCCCGAATTCTCCTTCTCGCCGTTCCCATTCCCATGATCTCTATCTCTCCTCGAATTCTTGGCTTCACTCACATCAGACGCCCAATTGGCCTCCCCGTTCCCGAAAAGCTCGCCGCTTGAATCCGTCCCTACCGCCACCGGAAAGTCGGAACACGTCCCATAAGCTGCGGAGGCTCCCACGGAACAGCAACGCCGAGTCCCGCTACGGTCGCTGCTCCGACCTGACACTGACCTCGACCCCCGGCGGCGTCGTTTTCTAGCGATGAGCCTATAACTACCTTGCTTGTGTGGAGCCGTTGTGGTGATGGTCTTAATATCTTCGTCGAAGAGACTGAGTCTGGAGACGTCAATGGCGGCGGCGTCGATGATGGAGAATGAGGTGGCGCGATCGGAGAGGCAGGGGCGCTTGGTGTGGACACCATCGGAGGGAGAGTAGGGTTTTGTGGATTCGGAGGATTCAAGCTTGTTTTGGAGACGAAAAGGTCTCCAGTTGTGAAGCTGGAATGCGAATGAGTCTATGGAGTAGCGCGAATCTAGAGGCTTGTGTGACATGAGGTTTTGATGGTTAGATTTTGATATTTCTTTCCTCCTAGGGTTCAATTCTAACTGTTGTTCATGGGCATTGATGAGGTTTCAAGTATCTGCTTTTCTTTACCCGTCGTGCAAGGGTAGGAATGCTTCTTAAGTTTCGAGTTACAGGAAGAACTCCAAAGTGTGAATAGGACGAAGAGATTAGTTGTTGAGCTGATGCTGTCTGTACCGTACTCTTCTAGATTCTTGCTGTTTTATGATTTGTATTTTGCTATTACGTCACGATATGCTATGGCCGTCGCCACAGTATACACGTGAACTTTCTTTGGATTCGGCTTTTATTCGCTAACACGTGTCCAAATTGATCCATTACATTAAGGCTACTAATGATACAATCAATCACCAATATTTGAAATTGATTTATACTTGCATAGCAATTAAATAAGAAAATAAGAGATGAGATATAACATACAGTAATAAATATTGCTAAGATCTCAGCATCCCATCGTCAAAATCTCAGCATTGACCATAGACTTGTGTCGTATATACACTCTAGACTGGTCTCAATATACGAGGTGGACCTATGAATACAAGAAGTCGACAATAATGCTTATTATAACTAGAAATATATAAAGCTCAAATTCCCAATACCAAGTATGCTGTGAAGCGGAGTAAAGCACCTGAAAATACCCTCCTATTTTTTAATTATCATGCAAACATCTGCGGAGAACAGCTGCATAGTCACCAAACTGAAAATCAGTTGGTGGGTGCAAGTCAAAGACGTAGGAGATGGGCCTTGAAACCAACATCGGCTTCTTGGTATTGACTGTATCCGACAACTCCCCGAAGCTCATTTCGTCAAATGGAAAGGACTCCGACAAGAAGAAGAAGCTATCTCTGCCTAGCTTTTCCACCTGAAACCAACACAATACAGTTATCCTTGTCAGAACAAAAGAGGACAACACTGCAAACTACCCAAAACTCATTAGTTGTTCTCCCCCATTGGGAGATTTCATTAGTCCTTCAGCCAGTTGCAAGAGCAGAACAAATTTACTTAACGGCAACAACGGTTACCTGTAGTTGCGAAAATTTGATGTTGTTCATGGTGAGAATAACTTGCACTTCACACAAGGCATCGGCCAATATTCTGATGGCTAGATACTCAAAGAACTTCTGCACCAGAGTTTTCTGTTGTTCCACATTTTCACTATAGCTCTCAAGACTAGGAAACCAAATCACACACTTAACTTCGCTCCATGGGATTGGATTCTCCCCTGCTTTGGCAATGATGGTCTCGATTGGCTGATGGAGGCCCCACAGAATTCTGACCCCCATCAATGATGGGTCATACATGGAGGTGTTTGACAATCGTGTTGTGCAAATTATCTTCGATGGATCATAAAGGCAAGCAAGATTTGCTGAGAAATGCAAGTCCGAGTCATCAAATAAAAGAATAGATCCATCTGGAGATGTAGGAAACAATTGTAGTAGGGACGCAGCATTGGCAACTCCATCTTCTGGCAGGCATGTAGACGAGATAAAAGACTGTACAGGTTGACCCAGATCATGAGAAAAGACACATGAATCTCCATTTCGACAGCCCTGCACATCCCATTTTACAATCATAAGAGTATATAAAATCTACACTGCTGACAACATGAAACAGAGTGCACACTTTAAGCTGCATAATCATTTCTGGAAAAAGAAAACAAACACTAATTTAGCACCAGTGTCATAGAAACTAAATTCTGCTTCATAAAGGGAATTTCAAAACTTTCATTGGTCTAAAGTCTAAGCCAAAAACTTCACTGATCAAATCTAATAAAATTGTCACTTATGTCCATATTTTATAGGTGAACAATATTTACTCTTTTATAGCAAAAGAATATAATAAATGTCGTAAGCATTACTCTAATATGCTGAACAATGAGTCTAAAGCCCTTGTTTCCGGCTACATTACACAAGGATATCAAACCAATTGTGTGCTAAAATGATTTAAGCAAAATTGTTAGATAAATCCACATATTGAGAAAATTCATCAACATAGAGTCAATCATGTTCCCAACAATAACAGGCTTGTAGCCACAATGATCTCTACTTGAGCAAAGGCAAAATATTTTTCATTTCTTTTTCTGGTTGCACAGGGCCATGGACTAGATAAGTGCTAATGCAATTTCACCCACATCTAACATAATCTGTTAGTGAATGCTGGCAACGGGAATTTTTTTGCACAGAAAACCAGAAGATAATAATCATAAGGACTTCAAAAGCACAAAAGAAATTGTATTGAGCTGTGAATATGTAACCGGTCAGATCAATAACAATCATAGTCATAATCATCTTCAGGAATATTAACTTGAAGATAACCATTATGCAAAATGTTAAACATTTAATATTAATCATGCCTCAGTAAAGGCAAGAGAGTGTTTGACAAAACATTTAATAGAAGCAATTGCCAGCTCTCCAGTGCAGGCCTTTGTTTGCATTCCAGACAAGATGGAGCTTTAGCAGGCCTACTTTCTAGGGACCCACAACATTTAATATCATGCACCAGAACTTAAAAGAAAAATAAATAAAAACTTCAGGAGAATTGATTAAAGTTACACAGCGAGGCTCCTGGAAAGAGAATCTAAGCAAAATAAAGATACCTGTAAAGTGAAAAAAAATTTGCATGCAGGCCTTTTTGCTTGAAACGAATGAGAAAAAGGACACTCATTACCCCTGTTGCAAGATCCATTGACAAAAAAGACACACATAGGAGCCTCTCCAGGGACATGAGAACCATTAATAGTTCTACCTTGATTACCAGATACATCTTCCATATACTGAGCTCTTATCTGTTACACATTACAAAGAAAGATCAATACCATGCCAATAATGATGCACACTAGGGATTAAAAAAATTATACCTCTTTAATAACGTTTGCTAACTTTTCAGCCACGTTATTGGACTGAAATTGATTGTAAGCAACAAATGGTACAGCAACGCAATTTTTTGTTTCATAAGATGGCTCAACATGCTTATCTGCAGCAAGCGCATCTGTATCTCCCGGTGGCTGACACTTTAGAAGGCATGTATGTTCAAATTCGTAAGGATCATAGTAGGTTGGGAGACCATCAGATGCACCCAGGAATGTGGGCCGAAACCTGTGCACTGCATTCAATATATCTTCATCTGGAAAGGAAGATAATCAGACTTGTAAAATACTCCAGTGCAATTATGTTGAAAAATTTTCATAAACATGGAGTAAGAACTGCACAATTATTTCAACCAAAATAGAAAAGAGGGTGCAAGAATAATGCTGTAGATTCGTACACAATTCAGAGACATGATGTAGTGATGACTGCACAAGATAATGGAAAGAACACCATTCTTCTTCAATCTTAGGCAGCAATGATGCCGTAGCTCTCGTTTCATCAAACTTAGGAAGTTGTTTCAGGTGGTCAAGACGATGTTTATCCTTCAGCCAAATATAATATTTTAAATTATAAATTCAAAATCCATTAAAAGGTCCATCACCAAACATCCAAGAAAAAATATGCTACTTTACCTTGAAAACACGTTGCCAGAACTGAAATGCACATAAGTTTCCCATTATCACCATCTCCTTTCGGGCAGTTATAATTTTGTTGCTACTATCTCCACCAAAGTAGCAGCTCGTGTACTCTGCAAACTGAAATAAAACACTAGTTTAAACGAGGGGGATAATTGTTTAAACAACTAACTGCATTGACAAACTGTAGAGTCCATTTACTAAACAAGCATTACCAAATTGTCATCCCCAAAAGGATGAAGAATGGGTAGAGGTTGTGTATCCATCAATATACCAAACAGAATACCTTCACGCAGCATTCCAATTTCCCCAAACTTGAGTACAAGCACAGAAGCATCATAGGATAAGGAGAAACTGGCAAGCAACCGTCCATAAAATGTAGGCTCATACCGACCCCTCGGAGATGTTTTCTCCAATGCATGCACATGAACCAGCAAACTCAGTGCATCTCCAACAACTTCAGGATCTGGTGGATCCAGGGCCTTCTGCAACAAGACTAATACCAAAAATCCATCAGTTCAAGCCTGTTCCTCAACAATCAACATGGTAAAATTGAAACAAGATGTCTCCTATCAAATCCTGATAGCAATGTAATGGCATAAAACATTCTGACCTTTGTACTTCTCCTAGATTTGTAGCAAACATATTAAGTTGGGTCCATATATTCCAACCTGAAAATAAAGGTTTCTGTATCTTGACTTTCACAACGCCTCTATTCCACTTTCCATTCAAAAGTGGAGGATTCAAATTTGATGAATGTGGAGAAGTTAGAAAGTCTAGACTGTATATAAATTAGGTGATGAATCACTTCATGCACTTAGAATAATTAACTAATCTATAACAGATGAAATAATAGCCCAACACATGACATTTGAGCCCAAGTTGCCAAGACAGTGTTAGCAATAAATAAATCTGTCCTTGTTAAGAAGCAATGCCAAAATGAAGCAGACAACTCAACAAGTGAGCAAATTCCAGTCCATTCTCAATGTTCTTTTAAAGAAAGAATTATTTATAACTTTAAATGACTAGACAGACAGTACAACAAATTCTACAAGTAGCAGTTATCCATCAACTCATTTTGTAGGCAAAATGTTGGCAAAGACTTTGGATCATCCTCTCCTCAGCTGAGTGGAAATAGGGTTTTTCCAGCCCAGCTGACTCTAAAAAGTTAAAATTAAACTCGAATGAAACTTAGAATTGCATAGATTCCATCTAACTAACAAGTGTCACTTTTAGCATCATTGCTAAGTCCAGAAAAATGAATGAAATATAGCATTTCATTTCCAATTAGGAGTGAACTAGAAAGGGCTTATAACCACCACAACACGAGAAGTGAAAATTTCATTAAATTAGAATCCTACCACCATACCCTTGGGATCATTAATGGCTTTAGAATCGGCACAGCAAATAAGAAGTACTTGCAGCCTCAATGACAACATCAATATAGCAGGACGCTCAAAATCCTCAAGCTGGGCAAAAAAAGATTTTGTAACCAATCGATAAACCTCGCCATCGCACGTTCGTCCGGTTCTTCCCCTACGCTGCTCTGCCTGCAGCATTATTTAGACTTAAGAAACTAAATTGGGAATGGTAACACAGTAGACCAGTAAAAACTTCTGATTACCTGAGATTGAGATACCCAGACAAGCTCTGCAGAATCTGTTTTGCGATTAGAATCCCAAAAGACTTGTAGAGATCGGCATGAATCAATGACATATGCAACTTTGGGTATTGTAACTGATGATTCGGCGATATTTGTGGCCAATATCACCTGTGCAAGATAATATTTTCAGAGAACAAATAATGACATGAAATCAAAAATTTAAACTTTAATGATGAAAAAGGCATGCAAGTTGCAAGACATTGGCAACACAAAGAAGTCAAACTCAGTCATACATTTTACTAGTCCAAATTGGCTAAGAAATTGCACTTATCAACTATTAACTATCAGGCACATGTGCATGTGGAGAAACAGCATCACAAATCAACCAACCTCTATATTTTACAACACCAATCAGTAAAAAACCATTCAACCACCAACACACCCATCCATACATGCATCAAAATGAATTTCTCTCTCAACCACAAAACACAAATATTCTTAGCAATTTGGAAGAAAAGAACCAATGTTATACCTTGCGATGGGACTTCCAGATATTCATAGCCATGAGAGCCTGTTCAGTATCAATACTGCTATGCAATATGTGAACCTTGAAAGAAGAACTGAGTCGCTCCAGAAGGTGCCATTGCTGCTCCAGGGCATAGTACGTTGGAAGGAAAACCAAAATGCTCTTTTCAATATCTGGCTCATTTTCATGAATGTACAGCAGCAGATCATGAATAAGTTTGTGCATTTCAGGCTTTATTTCAGCATTGGCAGTAGAAGGACTTGGACCGGAACAATATCTTGAAGATAATAATTCTGCTCTCATTCCACAATCTATTCCAAGCAATTCAGTAACCTGTGCACGAAGTACAAATATAATCATCAGATAATTGAAAGGAATGTCCTTGAAGTTATAAGGCCATATTCCATTGAATAATCTGAAGCATCCTCTATGACTTCCTATTACCATTAAATTCAAATCTTGCATGTCATAGCAGTGCTTTAAGTCACCTGAAATAAGTAGATTACTACCACAAAAACAAATAACTTCCTCAAACTTGAACTCTTCATACTGACTAATCCTCTGTCCTACCAATTTGCTTACACAAATAAGACAAAGAACACAGTAATGTAGATTGAGAAGTAGCAAATGCTGCCATATAGTTTAGTTTATTGAAGCAATTACCTGCTCAAGATAAGAAACTCTTCGCTGGAAAATGGTTCTCTGATTGGAGCTAGGGATTGCAAGCACTTCCACTCTTTCACCTCTACCTAGGTCCCTGAAGTAATCTCTATATCTTGTAATATCAAAAGTAGCAGACATCAAAACAACCCTGGAAAGAATGCAAGTCTATCAAACCCTCATGCGTGTACAGTACAATTCAGATGTGTGTAATACAAATTGAAATACATGTGAGCGTCAATTGCCTAATAAATAACCAAAAAGTTGAAAAGAATAACTAGTTATGCCAAATTTGACTTATCAATATACTATAGAAGTCAGTCCAAGTTAAAAATAAAATGCACAATAATATAGAGCAATATGATAAAGAGGATGTCAACCTCATGTTATTCTTCTTCAGTAGCAACTGCTTAACACAGACGAGAACAAGATCAGATTCTACGGATCTTTCGTGAACTTCATCAAGAATTATAACCTTATATTGGAGTGCATTCAACCCTCTGTCCCGCATTTCATCTAACAAAACTCCGGCAGTTTTGAAAACAATCTTTGATCTGTAAAACAATAAGAAGAAGATGACTACCATCGTAAAGTATAAATCTCAAAGAAAATTATAATTAAAAATATAAATTTATAAGCCTTAAGCACTAAATTTCTCAGCAGATTTCTTCTAACTATCACAACAAAGGAAAAAGACGGGAAAGAGAGAGACAATCAAACACTGATAAAAGAGAAGGTATGAAGTCCTTTATATACAAGCTTAATATTAAGGCTGACTGCAAGAATCCTTGCATCTTATAATCAAATCTGTAAAAAATTCAGTCAAAAGCTCCTAAAGATATGAAGAAGCCCCAAAGTAATAGTATGAGGTCAAAAGACGGTAACAAAAGTGTATGAATGCAAATTCTTGAATGAACTTTTCCACCTCAGTTACAAAAGGATTCTATTTATTCATCTAAAACTGAGCGTTCCCAAAAGTATTCAGACATAATAGCCACCAACTAAAGTCTTCAGCGATACGTTACCATTTTCTCCGTATGCAAAAATGAAAAGAGGTTCCTGTTCTAAAACCAAAAGCATGCTCAAAGAGAGAGTAAATAAAACAGAAGAAATACCAGAAGTGACAAAAGAATAATCTCAAATTACCCTAAATTAACTACAAATTACCTATCGGAGAAAACCTTCGAATGTCCGATGTGATATCCAACTTCTCCGCCCAATTCACAGTTACGACCTTTGGCAACCATTTTAGCAACAGCTACAACGGCGAACCTTCTTGGCTGTGTACATAAAATGGGTTCCATGTTTCCCTCCAAAAGGAATTGTGGAACTTGAGAGCTCTTCCCTTGACAGACAGACAAACAAACAAACTTACTTATCAGCCATAAAAAGAGGACAGTCAGAATCCAAAAATCGAAAGATACAAAGTTTCAATGCAAAAATATTCTGCTTTGGCTTTGGCTTAGAAGTTAAAAGAAATAGCATGAGGTTAGGTGGGATTCTCAAACATATCATTTCTCTGTGTCTTATATATAGAAGATGAAAATTTACCATCTTTAAAGCACAAAACATTGTAAACAACAAAATGAAGCAATATTTCAGACATGAATGAGTGATCAGGGCACAAAACCGTCAAAATAACAGAAAAGAGAAACCATGAAAGTACCGCAGCCAGTTTCACCGACGATAAGAGTGACGCGATTTTCAAGGACTTTCTCGACGATTTTCTCTCTAAGCCCCATTACGGGAAGAGACGAGAATTCCGGTGACGTAAAAGGCGACGAATACGAAGAACCACACGACCACGTCGGAGATGTTGTCTCCATTGTTGAAACCCTCTCTCTTTCTCACTCACCTCGTATGCTTTGCTTTTCAGTAACAGCTTAAAATAGACGAAGTGTAAGACTCTTCGTTCATCGCAATTTCCTTTCCAAGTCTCTCTCCGTCGCGCTTTAGAGCAATTATCAAGTATGGTCAAGTCTACGTAAGCTCCAGAGTAGTCAAATGTCTTTCTTGCTCTTTTTTGACTAATCTAGACTTGGACCAATGGCGTGTGGTTTTGTGGATCGTGTGAGACACACGCGTGAGCCGTGGAAGGTAATGTGTTAATTCCTGATACTTCTTTCGTAAGTTTAGAGCCGTGTGGGCCCGACGACGATTCTACTTCAGGGATTCCACACCATGGGATCAGGGAAATGATTGACCCATTAGATTTGGGCGATCGATGAAACTTCGTACACCATGACTCGTTGACTCGGAATTTGGCTCAAAAGTATTAATGAAAGTATTAATACAAGTTTTTTCCTCTTTCTCCTATTTTTTTTATTAAAATTTATATTTTTAAATATATACATCTTTTAAAATATTACATAAAATATAAAATAAAATTTAATTTTAATTTTAATTTACATAAATTTTAAATCGCCTATAAAATTTTCAGTGATAATATGCACGTTCTCATGTATATAACATGAACTATTACGAGTAACATTGTGTAATAATATTATATTATATTTTTAATATATATTTATACAATAAATATATTAGTGCTAATTTACAAGAAAATTAAATGACAAAATTAATTTTTTTTTATAAATCAATTTTATTTTAAGGTGGTGATATTTTTCTTTTACTTTTTGTGTAATAACACTCTTTAATTAATATGCCAATATTCGAATAATAACCTTATTTAAAAAAAAAAGTGAGTAATAATTTTTTATTTTTATTTTTGTGTGTTTATTAAAAATTATACTAATAATAGAAGACCTACGATATTAATTCTAATGATTTTACTTGTTTGTTAAAATTTAAGAAATAAAACAAGAGATATAACGAAAATAACTTATTTTTATCATATGAAATTAGAGTAAAAAAAATTTATTTAAATTAAGTTTTCAATTTTAGTCTTTAAAAAAGCTACGACAAGGCATATTTTTTTAATTGAAATAATTATAATTAATACGTATATATAAATAATTATTGATATATCTTTGCTCTCTATTTTAATAAAAAATTATTGTTAATTTCTAAACGGTTGTTCTCATAAAAAATTACGTCATTTCATTCATTTTTTTTTAAAGCCATTGATTTACTTGTGTTACACTTCCATGAAATTGTATAATATTTTTGAGATTTCTTTATTAATTTATTAATAATTCTAAATTTCAAAATATATTAAAATTTACTTTAAATCAATAAATAGGGGTACTCTTGAGACTGCGCAATATACGTCTCTAATCAACGACATATTGGGCTGCCTAGGTAGAAATGGCCCATTCACTCCAGCCCGTACACATGGGCCATAGTATCCGACCCAAATATATTTCACGGGTCAGGCTTTTCATTATTTCTTATTTATTTTTTCGGCAGAGAATCGATCGCTGTGTAGCTGGAACTGGGAACCCGAGTTCAGTTGATCAGAATCGGCAGCGAGCGAGAGAGAAATGGCGTCAGGATGGGGAATCAACGGGAACAAAGGGAGGTGCTACGATTTCTGGGTAGACTTCAGTGAGTGCATGTCGCGTTGCAGGGAGCCCAAGGATTGTTCTCTTCTCCGCGAAGACTACCTCGAGTGCCTTCACCACTCCAAAGAGGTCTATCTCTCTACAATCTTTCGTTCATTGGCCAATTCACGTTATTGATTCTTATCATTTTTTATTTGTTTCAACATTCCTGAATCTTGAATGTTGCTGGTTGTACTTCGGAACCCTAATCTGTATCTGCATTTGAATTATCTTTTGATTTGGGGTCAATACTTAATTACTTCAACTGAAATCATAGTGCCCATTCTGGCCTTCAATGTGATTCTAGATCATAAATCTGGACTGATAGCTGGTATGCATTAGGTAGCTGATCTAAGGTTCCTATGTTTGTGTTGAAGGCCAAAGTTTATTCTGAAATTACGTTACGATTTTATTTTTCAATTGCATTTTATTGGGGCATATTTTGTCGCGTCAATAATTTCCAACTAAAAGTGGAAAGGAGTAGAGTCGGAGCTTACAAAGTCACATTTTGATAACCTCAGTGTGGTTGAGATATTATTAGTTGATTATGTGATAGGTAATCAGAAAATTTTTGAATTTTAAGAGCTTTCTGATTGTTAGATTTACTATTTATGTCACATCTTCAAGAGTTCTTCAGTTCTTCCTATGAAAGGGTCATGCTTGCAGGGCCAGTAGATTGCTTATTCATTCCTTTGGTAATTCATGAGATACAAAACTTGTAACCATTGTGGAAACTATGGTTTTTTTTTTTTTTTCCAAAGAAAAGATCCATTGTCTCAACAGAAAATATATATATATATATATAGAGAAAAGAATAACATAGGTGGTTCTTAGTTCAAACTTTATGCTGCTGGCAGTGCAAATTACTATTTGGCTGTCCAAAATTTCCAATAGTTGTACTATGAACTGAGTTTTTAAATCATGAGTAATTTTGATCTCTCATCCTTGAATTGCCCGTAAATCCACACTACTCTACCTTGACCATCATTACTAACATTTGTGTATATCAGGATTGTAATTATTGCTGCATCCCTATCTTTTAAACTGTTCTTGGTATTCCTCCAGCAAAGGTCATTTCTCAGCACTAGTCCCACTAAAATAGGGTTCTGGAGTGCTATTTTGGATGTCATCATGCCATTCGTCATTGCATTCTTCTGCATAAAGTGACAGTCTAGACTTGAACCATATAACTTGTGCTATTTTGGATGTTGCACTTTGATTTACGTTTATTTATTTGATAAACAATCCATTTTTCTTTCCTTTCCCTTTTTGTCATTTTTGTTTTTTAAAATTTTTAATTTGCTTAGGATCAGTGTCTACGGTGAGTAACATTGATGATGAGTTTTATGTATCATCAGCCACCAAATCAGCTTTAGGGCAATGACATTCTCCATAGCTTCTACCACATATTGAGATTGAGCAATTTTTTTTTCCCCGTTTGTTGGTTTGATCCTGTGGTTCTAGGCAATCTGGTTGTATTTAACTTGTGGTTCTTGAATTGTATGATTAGATCATTGACTCGATAACTATGCCTTGCATAGTATGGTGTAATGAGTTCCAAGAATGCATTGATTTTCCACTTTTAAACATCAGCCATGGATGTTATATGGAATGATCATATAACTGGAATTTAGTATAAAAAATCCAACGTAGTTTAGGGGATGTCTTCAGTAAAATTTTGTAGAGTCTAAGAATACAAAGTCACAAAATAAAAGTACAGATTTCTTCCTTCTTCTTCAAAGTTTATCAGATGCAAGGTTGGTCTAAAAGATTAATTGAGTTGTTGAAAAGTTTGTTGTTGACTCTTGAAGTTCTACTGCAAGATTATGATGATAATATGTCAACATGAGTGAGAAATCTTTGTGTAAGAATTTGCCTTGTAGAATCATTTAGAAGGAAATTGAATCGAATGGAGACTTGGCTAAGAGCACATGTCGTAATAGGAATTCATGGCTTTATATAAATGATTTAAGCTTTTGGGCCTGTGGATTATCTCAAATTGCTGACGGACTGTCATTTTAACTCACAATTAGTTGGTGATTTGGTTTAAACATCTGCCAATATAACCCCTTACCGCATTAGTTTCCATTACTTGTATTGACTCATTTTGTGATTGCGTGAATGTCTGTTGCAGTTCCAACGAAGAAATCGGATTTACAAGGAAGAGCAGCGTAAACTAAGAGCAGCCACACGGAAAGCCGAGGAGGGTGTAGATGGCGTTGATAGTCATCACACATAGCCATAAGTTATAATCATTTGAGTTTCAAGAATAAATAAGTGAAGATGTTGTATTTTTGTCTACACCGGTACTCTTTTACCCTTTTCAAGTCACCTGGATTCTTTTGTCTTCCCTGGAATTGACCCTTTACTTTCGGAGTGTGCAATAAGGCCAAATGTTTTGCCTTTCTTTGCTCTTGGATTGATGTGCGCCAAGATTAATGAATCAACTAACATGCGAAGCCACACAACACATGCACGCATCCTATAAAATTCTTCATCTGATGTATTACCGGCTAAATTCTTCGATCGTTCAGGCAGCCAACGACGTCGTATAAAATTCTTTTGAATCAACATATACTACTGTGAAACCTGTTCTCAATTATTTCATGTTATGAATATGGCCAACACGTATTGGGGGGGAAGGGTAATTTCGTTCATCCTCTTGACGGTGACAGCCGGCGACGGCTAAGAATTAAGAAATCGGGAATGACAGGGGTATAAGTGTAAATTGAGTTAATAACGAGCAAATAAATGAAAATTGCAAGAGAGGATCCATTTCAGTTCAGTTGCCAAATTGCTGGAAGTGAAAGAGCGTGGGGCATTATCGTGCATCGGGCAACGCACAAGCTATACCGCCTTCTATAAAATCCCATCCTTCCCTCCCCAAATTTCGAAGCTCTCTGTACTTTCGCAGGTCTGACGTTACCGCATCACAGGTATGTTCTAATCTCTATGTCCAATTGAAAATCTAGACCGTAGATTTTGTCTTACAAACATGTTCAGAATACTGTTTCGGTCAAATTTACGCCCCCGTTTCCGTTCAATGGAACCCTAAATCCTTTCAAAGTCCTCCATATCCTATCATGAAACCACGTAAATCCTAGAAAGAATTCTTATCAAGAAACCCTAGAAATACGGAAAACGCGACAATTACTGAATCGATAGTTCTTGTTTGCTTGCTTGCTTGCATCGTCCCCTTTATCATCATCACAATCCAAACAACCACTACTAATGATCGGTTGATCACTCTTTAAGGAACGAAACTACCACAACTTACCACTAACAATTAGGAAACCCATGATCAATGGGCAGGTTCCATTAATCAATCTCGCCGGAAATTGGCACCACAACTTTCTATACGGCTTGGCATATATTCTCTAATGAATTGACTCTAGTCTGGTGTCTGTAGAATGTACACAGTAGAGCTACGAGAATAAGGGGTTGCAATTTCATTTAGCTGTCACACTTGTTAAAATTTTTTTATTTAATTGGATCTTGTTGGGAAAACCTTTTTTAAACTATTGATTTGCTTGGTTATCGATTTGATTTGGATGTTAGAAATATGAAATTCATTTATCATTTTAAATTTATGGAAAATTACTTTTCAAAAACAATATATACAGCAAGAGAGAGAACAATATATAGAGCAAGAGAGAACGACGTGAGAAAAAGTAAACAAAATCAAATGTCTGTTGCTTTTCCAGTTCATTTCATAATGAATGACAAATAGGTGATCGTTCATTTTTTTTTTTTCAAATTATATTCTTCTTTTGACATACTTTCATGTGTTTGCATATGAAAGATGGAATTTTGAGATTTATGGTTTTCACTGGTGTGGTGTGTCTCAGAAGAAAATGAGCAGCAGTGCAAGCAGAACTCTCTTTGTTGGGAATCTGCCTGGTGATATTCGTGAGAGGGAAGTTGAAGATTTGTTCTACAAGGTGATGCTTTTGTTTTCTGTAATTTCAATTTAATCGATTAAGAAAATTTTTGAACTTCTTGCAGTACCGTAAGTTTCTAGAGGGGTTGTTGCGTGCAGAGCTTACATATCAAATGTTAATGTATTCATTGAGGTTATATATGAAATAAACTTTGTTGTACGAAGGGAAATTTCTTTTCTATTTACTTGTGAACGTAAAATGTTATCTGTATATTCTAGGACAAAGTTTGCATGCTCATCAGGTAATATACCATGGAAGTTGGAACCTCTGGACGGGGCATTTGTCATGCTTTATATAGGGTTTACTATGAAAAAGGAAATTTATTTGTGACACTGTGTGTAATGCTTCATGATGTAGAGGTTGTGTCCGATTTTGAAATAGGTCTATGCTATGCTTCATATTATATTTGACTGATCATCGTATTCTTATTATTTCTTTCCTTTGTGATCACAGTATGGACCTATAGCCCACATTGACCTGAAGATCCCACCAAGGCCTCCTGGTTATGCATTTGTTGAGGTGGGTTTATTGACAAGTACCTTTACTCGGCTTTTTTATTTATATATATTTTTTAATTTTAAAATTTATATAGTTATTTAAAATTTTTAAACAATTCTTTATATAGTTTGAAGAGTCTCGGGATGCTGAGGATGCAATTCATGGTCGTGATGGTTATGATTTTGACGGGCATCGATTACGGGTAGTTATTCTTTAATGTTCACGCATGTTGCTTGTGTTGACTAGATGCTGCTTATGTATATTTTATATTATATGTATCTTTCAGGTGGAACTTGCTCATGGTGGGCGCGGACGTTCATCATCTGAACGTCATAGTAGTTACAGCAGTAGTCGCGGACGTGGAGTATCAAGGCGCTCTGAATATCGCGGTGCGTAATCCATAGGATGCACTTGTTTTATGTCTTATGTTTTATGTTGTACAGTGAGGTGTGGATGTAAAAACGAAATTTTCCATCATGCAGTGTTAATCAGTGGACTACCCTCTTCTGCTTCATGGCAAGACCTGAAAGTGAGTTTTTTGCCCTTTCTAATCATTTATTTATTTTTTTCTTGATTACTGTTTTGTTTTGTTGTCACTTCTTTTTCCTCTTTCTCTTCTCTTTAATATTGTCTCTGTTGCTTTACATGTTGACATGTGTGTGCATGAGTGTTTATTCAGGATTGTATCCTTTGTTTCAAATGAATCCTGAAATCATGCATTCTTATGCAGGATCATATGCGTCTAGCAGGAGATGTTTGTTTCTCACAAGTTTTACGCAACGGTAGTGGTAGGATACTCTACCACATTGTTCTCTTGTAATTTCTTTCTTACCTTGTCAGTGGTTTCAATCTTGAAATAACTTGTGTGCTCTGTTATAGTCTTTGCTCATAATTCTATGCATATTTGAGTTAACTCTCATTATTCTTTCTTATGCTACTATTGTTATTATTTGAAATTTCATAAAGGAGTCATGGAACTTTGACTGTTGGAAGCCACTTGTTTTCTCATAGTTATTTAGTTTTGTTCTTTATCAATTGTATTCACTGGGTGTTGTTCTATTGTCATTATTATTTCACAGGCACAACTGGCATTGTGGATTACACCAACTATGATGACATGAAGCATGCAGTAATCCATCTTTATTTAATTATTCAGTAATTGACAATCAACAATGGTCGTATTTTTCGATGACTCTGGTTTAATTATTCAGCAACTGACAATGAACATTTTCTGGTTTCTGTCCTCAGATCAAAAAACTTGATGACTCTGAGTTTCAGAATGCATTCTCTAGAGCATACATTCGTGTATGTTTTGTTCTGAATATTATAAATCTTCGATGATGTTATGGTGCAATTTGCTTACTATGTTATTGGTAATTAGGTGAGGGAGTATGATCATAGGCGTGATGGCTCCAGAAGCCCTGGTTGCGGCAGATCTTATTCGAGAGGCCGGAGTGAAAGCCGAAGCCGTAGTTGCAGTCATAGTCGTGGTCATAGGTGTGTTCTTGTTATAATTTGAGAATTCTAACATGAAATTTGCCTGTAAGTCTGCAAGTCAAAGAAAGCATGATTTTACAATGCTGAATAAACTAAACTAAACTAAACTAAAAGCAAATTTCATGTTAAGCCACTACCTTCAGTGCTGGATTAATATTAGAATTTCTTGGCAGTTGTTTGTTAACATGATGGACATACTGCAGCAAGTTGCTATGTCTGTGCCGGTTAATCAGAATATTAGCTTCGTATGTGTTTTGAGTTGTTTGTTAACCATATAAATGTAATGCAGCAAGTCTCCGCAAGCTAAATCTTCACACCATTCTCCTGATAGATCACGATCAAGGTCTGCTTCTCGCTCTCGCTCTGGATCAAAGCCACGCGCTTTATCAAGGTTTGCTTATTCTTATCATTTATTGTAAATGTTTATTGGGATTGCAAATCATGCAAAATCATGCTCTCTATACATTAATCCAGCACTGAAGGTAGTGGCTTAACACGAAATTTGCTTTTAGTTTAGTTTAGTTTATTCAGGATTGTAAAATCATGCTTTCTTTGACTCACAGACTTACAGGAAATTCTTTTTCCTCCTTTTTTTAGCAAACGTATAATTTGAAATTATTGATTTCTTATAAGCATTTGTAATTTGCATCTCCTTTGAAAATGTTATGCTCTTATGAAGGGTAACATGTGCATTCAATCGGAGTAACACTACCAAATCTGTTTACCTTGGGGTGAATGATGCAAGGTCTATTTCTGGTTTGATGTTGGAAGGATTATGGTGGGGGCTATCCTGTGCACTCTTTCATTTTCAGGGATGTTTTCCTGGGTTATGAAGAGTAGTTAATTATCAACCTTTGGCTGTGTAGACTTTTCAATTTTGACTTCAATGCCTTCAGTTGAGGGCCTAACTGAAAAAGAAATCCTGGTGTCAAACTGTCTTCATTTTCTCTTTACCGTATGAAACTTGCCTTTTTGTTTTTCTAGATAATGGATTTGTGCAGCAAACTGGGGATTGGATATTGGGATCTTGATGGGATATGGTTCAATTGCTTACAACTCTTTTGGTTGTGGAGGTATGCTTATTCCAGATGGGAACTTTAGAAACCTTCATGTATCTATGATCTAATGCCTTTAGCCTCAAAATGTCCATTGGTGTTAGATTGGGACAAAGGAGACAATGGATTGCCATAAAAGCTGGATTTCTGTGATTTAAGTTCCATTGGGATCTGGAAGTCACCTCAATGAGCAGTAGAAACAATTTCATTGCTGTTTTCTGCTTCAACAATTTCCATGCTAATAGGATGCACTATCTTGATTCCCTTGGATTGGTGGTACAGTAGGGAAGTATGGTCCTTCCTCTCCTGTCCACTGGTGTCTTAAAAATGCACTATATTAACAATTCAGGTTTTTTTCCCCTCCAAAATTTGGTATCATTTGTGGACGGAAATTTATGAGTTAGTTCTGCTGTTTTCTTATTTATATTGAACTGCTAAAGATTTTTTGCTTTCTCTTTGTCCCATTTAAATGTGGTAAAATCTTGACGAGGAAGAGGTACAAGGCTCTTGGATGAAAGTTCTTAAAGGAACGAGTGGATTTTAAATTTGGGTTGTTTCTGGAACTTTTGCAGATCTCAATCAAGATCCAGGTCTCCTTTGTCCTCTGTAAGTGATTTCTCATGTTTATACAAGGTTTTATACTGTGTTTTTTGAACTTGACCAAACTGGTGGCTGCTCCGGTAGGTTTTAGATATGAAATGATGGTGAAGAACTGGAGAAGTTATAAAACTCGTATCATTTTTTGGTGATGGTGAATGGTTTCCTTGTAAATATTGGTGTTGCGTTTTATGAAAATAATGCTGTTGCTCTGCTGGACAGAAATGAATTAGTAAAAGCCCCAAAAACTGCAGTGTTAGCAGGAGCCCAAGTGGGAGCAGAAGCAGGAGCAAGAGTTTATCCCAGTACCATTCTTCTCCATGATATTTCCCTTCTTAGTCAAATAAATGTTCATTTACCTAAAAGAAATATATTTAGTTCATTTCATTCTTAGACAATATGATGTTCTTCGTTTGGTGTCGTTTTTGTTGCTTGCTTTGTGTCTGAAACTGATAATGATTGAAACTGATTATGTTTCATGTTGCCTTAATTATTGTACCCATTAGTAATTTGGAAATCTTGATAGAAGCAGACATATCATTCTGTGGTGATGGATAGATTTGAAAATTCTGCTTGATTTTAGGTGAAGAATACTTGGTTTGATTGAGATCAGTTTGCTGACCCATGGTTCACTATGATAGATGCTTGAATTTAGATAAATAATACTTGCTTGGATTGAGATCAGTTCTCAGACCTCTGGTTCAATATGATGTTTGTTCCCAATAAATTGGTTGTACAGAGGCATCACTGCATGTCTGAAGCATGAAAATAGAAGAGCAAATTCTTTTTTTTAAAAGTTTTTCTAAAATTTTTTTTTAAAGTTGCTTTCCTGCTTGATATCGTAATTCAAGCGTCAATAATTTGAATGACGGCCCTGTATATTGAATGAAATTAAGCCATGCCCTTATTTTTAAGAGTGAACAATCGGACAAGCTTCGTGCCATGCCACCACTCCAGGCAGATGGGATGCGAGGGATGACACAAAAAGGGGTATTGGTTCCAGCCCTTTTCGAGGGCTAGTGGTAGTGCATATTTTGTGGATGTGTTTTTTTAGTCGTGGGGTTAATGGCCGATCCATTTCGAATACTCGCCATACCCCATAAATTGAAAAGACTCTGATTTCGTATTTCTCTAATTCAGGGGCCATTTAACCAATGAAAAAAAATGGTGTAAGTTTCAAGCCTATTTTAACTTAAAGAGGATTCCCATAATTGAACATTTTAACCCGTTGTTTCATTTGTACGAATAAGGATATTTTTTAAATTTTTTTATCTTAATTTTTAAGAATTTTAATAATTTATAAATATAAAAGATAATGAAAGTGGAATTTCATTTTAAAATTTTTTATTTTTTAATAAATAAAAATTAATTAATAATATAAAAAAATTAAGAAAAAAATTCTAATTCAATCTATGTAATCTTGTCAATGCTAATCACCTACTTGGTAAAATTCGCAACTCGGTCGCGGATGAGGCGGGAAAAATTAGTAAACAGTAATGACCACAATCTTCCGAGTACAAATACAGAGTGTCCCAATGATATTGTGTGCTTATAATTTGTGCCATTGACCACCTTATCGCAGAGCTCACAGCAATGAAAGTATGCTCGCATCTTTTTTTTTTTTTTTTTTATTTAAACGCTTTTCATTTGTTTGATGCGAATTGGTAGATTGAGCCACCCGAGGAAGTTCTAACATGAACGTTTTACTGGAAGCATGTTAAGTGGAAAACTATGGATGCTTGTGCGTTGTTACAGATCCTGTCTTTCTTTGAATTCCTGCCGATGCTGAAGCTGCCAAGAAACTTATTATAATTGTCAACGGTAGACGTGGAACCTAATATGGTAAAGACCACCTTTGGATATCTTTAGACAAAAAGGAAAGGGTCCAAAACTAATGGTTTCACTGCCTCATCAAGATATAAGCTATTTAATGCAAGAGAATATGATTCGAATGCATCTAATGTTGAGCCTCTTTTGCAATATCAGCCACGGAAGTCTGGTTCACCTTATTCTTCTTCTTGTTTTTATCTTCATCAGAATTAAACCGTTTAGTAGCCCGTCATTTATCCAAAAAAACAAAAAAAAAATCCACAGTCAAAGTCATATGAAAGGGACCACTGTCCTCTAGATTTAATACGGATTCTTGATGTATAATAACAAACGTAACACAACAGAGGACAGACCATGGTCAGCTCTTCTGATCCCAGTCCTAAAAACGACAGCTCTAACTAGTTGGATGATGGGTCCTGGACGGGTTTGTCTTTCTTCAACTTAATTGTCATGAATTTTCTTAAAGAAGGAGCTTCTGTCTGGTTACTAATAGCATTTACTTGTAACCTATTCCATAAATAAGCAACGTCATAAATAAGTAACCTTTAGAGCCTAGGAGTCTGCAAATATTGCGACAGTATGTTAAGCAAGTTTATTGTAATCCTCCTATTAACATCCATGAAAATGTTCTCTCTCTCTCTGCTCCATGTATGTATTATTTCAAAGCTAACTTAATAACGAGAATAAGTGTACACAGTTGCCGCGCAGAGGACTAGCTTTTGGTCTAAAAATGGAAGAAGAAGGAGAAGAAGTTAATGACAGTTAAACAAATAAACGGTTCTCATGGCGCCATCAGTGGTTATTGCCCCCAGAAGATCTTTTCTGTCAATGAAACATTAACTTGATGTGTTCAAATACTTGATTCGTTTTCTTCGACTAATTTGTTATATCATCAAATGACGATCTTGACATGGCAATTTACCAGGTCAAGCAGACCCCGCACAATTCATCATTGGAAGATGTATCCAGTGGCAAATATTTGCATGCTAAGATTGGAAGTGTGCTTGATGCTGTGAGGTATGCCTACTTTCTGCTCGTATAGATTGACGCGAAATGTTTTAATAGAAATGTCGTCTATCATTTGAGGGCATTCTGTTAATGTTGTGCTTTTACAGAGTCATTTTCATATTTCTTTTCATTTTCAAAACAATGGAAGGAATGGATCCAATACGAGAGGCTACTTCGCATGGTCCTCCTTGGGATATGTTCGAGTTGTTGGATGGTTATGAATCAGGCTTTTTACGGTGCTATGCTGATTTTGATGATCCGGATTTAGGCTATGCCCCAAGCTCTCTGCAAATTGGTATTCCCATTTGTTGAACGGAAGAAGGGTGGTGAGATCAGACAGTCTTCAAACCTCACAAAGATTTATCAGGTCATTCTTATGGTCACTACTTCGATTAGTTATTGATTGATTTCCGTATCTTTTTTCAATAACAACGTACAAATTTCTACCGAGAGGAATTGGTGAAGTTTGCGGGGTTTTTTTTTTTTAAAATTGCTTCAAGGAATATCGAGGAACAAAGTCCTTAACGACCAATAACGGAAAAAAGTCTACGGTTGTTTCCATTTTTTCAGTTCTCTGTCAATAAAAGTCCTTCCCACATTCTTGGTATTCAACTTTCTACCTAGCTTATCTCAACTGTATAGAAACGGCCACCATAAATAGTATATAAGAGGAAACAAGTAACATTGCACCATCACAAAACTGAAAAAAGTTCAGTTCCAGGGCCACGGCACAGGGCAACTTTTTCAAATATACAAAAATTAACACTGGTTTAGGCAAATATGCCAAAATTTACAAAAATGCGGTTCTGAATTCGAATTCCCATATGCAATATCATGTCCAGTCATAATTCAGATGCAATTCCTTAATTTTATGGCCACAAACTTTTATAGAATTCTCTTAAGATGAGTGCCTATGCCAAAAGCTGCCTGACCTGTTGCCCAAATCAAAGCCACCAGTATTTTGATGTCCCCAACTTGAGTCTCTTGATACATATGGGAATCGAGATAACCGCTCTCTTTCCCATACATGAAAATGATTCAAGGGGTTCTCTGCCTCGTGTACATTTTGCCCTGATGAACTTTGAGGAAAGACATAGAAGCCACCATTTTGATCATGTTGCAGGGGTGCTGGCACCACTGCAGGCAAGCTCATTGGACCATCAAATCTCCTTATACCGGGGGCAACAGGTGTCGGCAAGCCCAGTGAATTGCTGGATAGCTGGTGATGATGAAAGGCATGGGAAGCCTGGATCCTTTCATGGGTCAGCACACTGCTGCCTGGACGACGAGGAACAATGGAGGAGACAAATGAGCTCCCAGCTCTAGGACCAGACCTACAGAAAAAGGAGGGGCACGCCTAATGAGTATTCTCATGGTCAATGGGAATAGATGAATATATATAGAGTGCACTTTTCTGTCTAGTTAATTATAACTAATGTGTATTTATCATTATAAAGACAAGCATTGTATCCCTAAATATTGCAAGTAAAGAAAAATACATGCATGATGTGCAGCTTGTTGATCCCCTGGGATATATAAAGCAAAGAGCGACATACTCACCCTTTCCAGCATTAAAAAACATATAACTTTCAAAAGCAGATATTGGAGATTTCTGCTGTAAATGATAGGTTGTGATATAGTAAAAAGAACTAAGAAGACATCCAAGCTCATCATGATTCATCGTTTCTAGCATTGAAAAAATATAACTGTCAAAAGCAAATATTAGAGATTTTCGTAGTACACCATGGGTTATCATCATAAGAAAAAGAAAAAAAACTAAGAAGACATTCAAGATCCTCTGCGGATATATAAGCAAAGTGTGACATATGATTCTTGCAATTTCTAGCATTGAATAACTTTCAAAAGCAGATATTGTAGATTACTGTACTAAACCACGGGTTGTGATATAAGAAAAAATCTAAGAAGACATTCCAGATGCTCTGCGGATATATAAGCAAAGTGTGACATATGATTCTCACAATTTCTAGCATTAAACACATATAACTTTCAAAAGCAGATATTGCAGATTTCTGCACTAAACCATGGGGTGTGACATAAGGAAAACAACTAAGACGACATTCAAGCTCAACATGGCTTACAACTTACCCATGATCAAAGACAAGTGGGTGATGGAAAGGTCTCGACACTGTAGCAGCATCAGATTCACCATGAGTAGACCTCAGTGTTGCATGTGGAATAGAAGCAGGTTCAGCACCATTCATATGGCCACTGGATATGGAGAAAGGGGGGGAATGACGGCCCCAACTATGGTACTGGATATTAATGCCAGGAAATGCATGGGGAGTAAAAACCTCATTTTGTCCCGACAGGCCATTCCAGTGATTATTTAAATGTGAATCATCAACATTATTGTTAGATCTGGTGGCTGTAGGTGGAACTGGTCCTACATACGCGACATATGAATGAGCCATGGATGAAGCACCAGTATGTTCAGTAAATATGGCATTGTGTCCCCTGAGGTCATGATCTACAGGGATAAGAAGTTTTGTTCCTGTGTTACATAGGGTGGCTCAGAAAATTTTATCAGGAGTGCAATTTAGCAAAAAGTAGCTTACATGTGGTTGATCGAGGTTCCACTTCCCTGAAAGATACGAAGTTTCAACATGTCAGAGACAGCATCAATAGATAACATTATGAAAATAACTGCCACATGTTTTTAGCCAAACTTTTGGTTGGTCTCTTTTTGGTGGACAGTCGGTTCCACTTCATTTCTCTCTTTTTTCCCAGCTTAATAAATTCTTTATGTTTCTGACTAAAAAACAGTCCTTGGCACCACTAGATGATGAAGATTCCAGAAAGAAGTGCTTTCAAGTTTTCTTCTCCTAAACAATCTCTAAGAAGAATATGAAAATCAGATTCTCTAAGAAAGCAACCCAAGTAGCTCAACACAAAAGGAAAATAGTGACAAGAATTAAAATTGAGATAAAAACAATCCCCATTAAGAACCATCCCAAAGTTAATCAGCAATGGGCTACACAAACTAATTGCATTCACATTGCTAAATAAACTGTTTTCCCACTTTAGTACTATTGCTTTGATTGCACTGCTTTATCCTTCAAAGTTGACAAAAGATCTAGAAAATAACAGAGCAATCCAGAAACCACAATATAAATGAAACCATATTAAGTTGAAGTCTTGCTTACTCAAAAGATGAACCGACCCGTGTCAATTCGCCAAATGGGCACCAGTGAACTCTAAAAGGCTGCAAATCAAAGTTATGAATGAAGTAAGACCATTCTGATGACATAAATCCTGAGCAAATTTGCAAGTTTATTTAAGTCCCCAGAAATACCATCCTGACAATAGCATAAAATAAGGCAACCAGCAATTAATATGACCGAGGAGTAGTTATTCCAAAATTTAAAGTTGCCAAGACAATTAAGCTTCAGGTTTCACAAAAAATTCACTGCAACCTATATGAAAGCTGAGTGCTAGCATTCCTTCCTTCAGAATAGAAATATAAATTATAGTTACATGTCAAGGCCCAGGGATGGAAATTTAGGCCCTGCCAACAAAGCTGGATTCAGGCTACCTTCAGAATAAATCCATAAGATTGAGATGGGCTCTAAATTTCTATATGGGCTCTGCTCCAGAAAAGTAAACACCAACTAGGCAGGCCTAAGCCTAGTCCTGCAACCGAATAGAAATAAGTAAGCCATGCTATCTTCCCATTTCAAGAACCTTAAATCTAACAATTAGCGTCCGCATAATTGTTTAATTAACTATGGGACTGTCTTTATATCGAAAAAGTAACAACAAATAATGATCACCTCATACTGAGAGGCCAAACCAAACCCAGAGCAATGGTATAAACTATACTCATAAGTCACAGGAACGAGGTCACTTACAACACTCATCTACTAAGTCATCCAGTGAAGGAAGAAATTCATAGTTTAAATGTTCTTACAGCTCAAACAACAATCAATGATGTGCAACAAGGAAACCATAAATCACAATTAAAAAAAGTCAAAAATATAAACATCAATTCTTCACACATGCTAGCCCACAGGAGCTTTAGATAATATGAATGAAAGAATTAGCGTCCTATCAACTAGAGTAGGTAAATCTGGCCAGCCTGAGATGTCAGTCAAAGTAAAATCCGAACCTATGAAAGAAATTATGAAGATAACACAAAAATCAGAGAAGCAAATAATAAAGAAGAGAATCCGTCAAAGTCCGTTCTATAAAAGCCACCATTAGATTTTTTTCAACGAGAAGCCAGCACTAGTGTTTGTATCATTGTGTTAAAATGGCTTCAGCATTTGGGAGAAGTCCTTCACCATAACTCATTGAACTTATAAATTCCCAAAAGAGAAGAAAACAAGCATAAACATATTAAAAGAAAAATTACATTCTTTTATCAATCACAGCCTACAACTAGGGTTCAATTACACATGTAGAAATGCATGAAGGTGAATAAAGATGACAGAAAACAATGATACTAGTCATAAACAATATACATCACTCAACGTTTAGCCCATTCACTTCACAGATGTCAATGAAAAGACTAATTCACAGTTGATATCAGCATTTCCTGAATGCAAAAGCAGAATAGCAGATGCCTAATTGTGTTTACCATTTCAGAATAACTTAGATCATAAAAATCTTCATCAGGAATCCAGTCCTCCATGCTAAGTTCAGGAAGTGAACGTGAAGAATCATTTGCATATAACCAATGACCCTTCTCAACCTTCCGGCAGTTTGGGCACTGCATTGCTCCCTTCATGTTAAATGCTGAACCAATGCAATCTGCATGATAGAGAATAACATGCAGCAACAAATATGCATCAAAAAGTAAACCAATAGTGATAAATGAGAAATACTAGTTAGATAGATAGCTACAATGTCAGCACATAAATGCATGATTTGAGAAAACTACAAACACATTGTGTGATCTAAACTGAAACTATATTCATGTTCCTTTAAGGAAACAAGAACTCTCAACAATTTGGCACTTTCCTTTCAATGCATAACTCAATCCGGTAACTATAACATATGCATTGTAGAACTAAAAATTGCACAATTAAATATCTATATAAACCTAGAGTAATGCTTGTGTGAGTACCACATGTATATGCCATTAGTTAAGAGTCAAATTTATTGCAATTTCACACAATGTGATCATAGGATCTACATAATTAATTAAAACCAGCAACAAGACAGAAACAAAACCTATATTTATGATTTTCCCAAATGGAAAAACCGCATCCTGTTTCTCAACAAATGTCACATTTTGACATGACCATACAATAACCACAGTGTACTTACAAACCAGGTAAAACTAAGCAGTGCTTTTTACGATAAAATGGAGCCTCGCCAATTGTTTCAACACAGTCACAAGATTTGTGTTTCACCGATGCTATTGTCTCTAGTTCTCTTGACCAACAACGTTTGTTATTTTCTGGCCTTCAACCTTATCTGAACAGCCTTTATCCTTATTATATCACTACTTGAACATGCATTCACCACTCTCCAAACAATATAACAAACTTATTGATTGTTTCCCATCATGTTTCAGTTGACATAATTGAAAGTTTATACAAACCAGTTTAAATCTAATCTGGTTCCTCTTTCCCAGCCGCCCATCCATCTCAACTTACTCAATACATGTAAGAATATTCTTCATAGGAGCTTTTGCTTAGATATTTGATACATCTAACATTTAATCAACCCTGATTCCATTTCATTTTTGAGGGTTAAACTGATACTTATACACTGATCACACACCGTGAGTGATCCTAAATCTATGATCAACTAATTGTGACCATCCAAAGTATCAAGAACACAAAAACAATGATTGCAAAAATACATTACATCCCTCACACAACAATTGTCCAAATAACCATCAATTCACACCATTTGCGCAGACCATTTAACAAACGTATGAGATCTCACTATAACCTCCTGGACATCTTCACAAGGTCCAAATTTTATTCACATTTTCACCCGTTTCACATCATCCAACACATATTCTTGTCAAAGGATAAAATATTGGATATAAAAATTAGAGAGATTTAACGAATACATCCTTTCCACTCTTAATCAATGCTGGAGAACTAAACTGCAGCATCATCAGACTGCAAAAAAATTGAACAAGCAGAAACTGATGGCTTCAGAAAGGAAATGAAAACATCAAAACATTCATGCAAGAATTCAAATAATTTACAAAATCACCCAATTTCCAAAATTAAGAGACAAAAGAAAAGAAGCACAAAAACCAGAAACCAAATCAAACTGATACTTAAGAAATTAATAACTCACCCAGATGAAATTCATGTCCACAGTGGAGTTTAGCCCTGGATCTGTCACCGTTATCAGACACCAAATCAAGGCAAATCGAGCATGGAACTCCAGAAGAAGGAGGTTCCATTGCTTCATCATCGTCACCAACGTCCATTTGATGGTGATGATCAGTGGCCGTTGAGCCCACCAATCAAAACCTTGGAAATTATAATCAAAACGAAGCGACAAATCTGAAAAAAAATTCTTCCTTTCTCTTTTTTCCTGGCTCTCTATCTGTCTTTGTGTGAAGGCAAAATCTATCTACGTGTCTCTCTCCGACATGTCAGATGACGCGGTTAAGACATTATACTGAATTTGTTATCATCATCGTTGTAATGAACGGCGTGCATTCCGTTGGATTAGGTTTGTTCAAATTCTTTGACCTACCAAATTACACTGTAAGTCACGCCACACCATGCCATGAATTAAACGACCTCGTTTTATTAAAGAAATGTGTGAAGTTGGAATTCGCGACCCACGTTTTGTCTTCAACTCACCTCACCTCCTGATCAACCATTAAGTTTGCTAGACTTTCTTTTAACTGTTCTATAGATTAAGAAAACACATTTCATTAACAAAATTACCCTATAAGTTTAGGCTGGAATGAAAGTTATGAATAGCTGAGCCTCTAAAGAGCTCTCAGTTTCTCACAGAAATCTTAGGAGACTGGAGTGGAAGTCTATCAAAGTTCAAACTTGATCTAAACTAGTTGAAAAGTACCGTCTGTAAAAGCCAACTCAACAACTGGTACTACTCTGTTTGACTTCCATTCCAGCTTAAACAAGGACAATTCTTGCTATTCATCATCTTACCATTGTCACAGCCAAAAGAAAAACAAGAGAGACAGAGGAGGAGAAACACTAATTTACAGCCCGACCTCAAAATGTTTGAAGCATACACACACATATAATACATGAACTACAATATGTTACATTTCGAATTTCAAGGCAACTGTTAAGATATCAAGCTGCTGCAAATTAAACAGTGGATACAATATCCCTATAATTGGAGGCATATATACTTATTTGGCTTATATAATTCGACCATCTTATCCTTATATTAGTTGCCAAATCCAGAAGCAGGGTGAAGCTGCTCAGTGATTGATTTTAGGCTTCTTCACTATCATCACTGTGCAGTGAGCATGATGTGCACAATAATCACTTACACTGCCCAAAACCGCCCTGCATAACAATTGAAACTAGGTTAGAAATTGTGTGAATCCATGACAGATACTAATGATCTATGCTGATTAGCACTCCTCTCATTCAATGCATTACTTCTAATCTATGCTTTTAACTTGCAAATATATGAAGACAGCAGTTTCCAGTAAAATAAATCCATGGAACAAATAGTTATCAACATCATGAATCATTCCTACATCTCAATGACATTTTTATACCAAATTTATCTGGTTAGGCTGCTCAATAAATTATGAGATGGTGTTTTGTTCTGGTTTCCTTGACAGAACAAACTGATATTAATATGATCATATAAGCTGTTATCATGACACTTGTTCAAGATACAGCCTATTTACGCATTTGGATCTGACAAATATGAATAATAAATCAAAATAGTTCACAACCATAACTTAGAAAGTTAGCAACAACAGATCCTCTCAAAAAATTGGAGATAACCTGTGAACATCTCACAGACAAATATATGCAATGAAACTTTTACCTTTTTATAGCTCCATAGCCGTGACTACCCACAACGAGTACAGAAGCGTGGTGTTTCTCAACAGCCTCGCAGAGGACATTTCGAGCATCTCCTTCTATCACCTCTAAAACTATGTCATGCACCTAAAATGGAGTATAAAATATTCAGAAAATGCTACGAGAAAGAAAGCAAGTATATCAGGGGAAAAATTTTTCCAATTTTAGAAGCTATCCAAATATATTGAAACAGGGGTAAATTACAAACAAGCATGGAAGCTTATAACCCAAAACCATTTGAATTTCCAAAATACAAGAAGATAGGATAACATCCACAATATAAAGTACTCATTACCGATTTACTGTTGCACATTTCCTTAACCTTCTCCACAACCTTAGCAGCAGTCCTCTTCAAATCCGCATCAACATACGGAAAAACCTCTACAGCTCCTAAAATAATAGTCCATAATATCAAGCAATTATATCAACAAGAAACAGGTTAATTTCTTTATTAAAAAAAAATTGAACAGACAGATGTAAACCAAAAAATCAAGCAAAAGTATCACAGGATGAAGTTCGTTGATCATCAAGAACAAAAAGCAAGCTAAACCCTAAAAGATAATACGCAAATACAGAACAATGAAAAGGAAAATAATTATCAAAAGATAACTTAATTTTGTTTCTTTAAGAAGAAAACTTTACCAGGACCAGCTAGGCCAACAACAGAAGCAGGGGAAGGCTTGGCGTGGACTACGATCAGTTTAAAAAGAGGATCTGAAGCTAAATTAGTGAAGAAGTGATCAAGCGTCCACTGCAAGGCGTACATACTGTGTTCGCTATCGTCTATCCCAACAACCATCGTTTGTTTCTCTGTATTCGCCATCGCCACCGAGACTTTCTGCTTCCTTTCTTGTATTTGCACAGTTGGAGAATACGCTCCACTTCTCTGTAGCGTCCGACTTCTGTAGAAATGTTCATAATTTTTATATATATGAGCCGGCCTGATGGGATTCTTTCTTCCCGTAGAAAGGTGGAGAATAAACAACGGGCAACGCTAATGAGCTGGCAGTTTGTCCAAGCCAAATTGAAACGGCATCGTTCCGAAAATAATATTACACTTGGGCTGTATCCGAATTTTTATCACTCAGATTTTGTAGTGAATAATCACTCCTTGGAAACAAGTGCTCATTGGATCTCGACCATCTTCCATTTAAAAGATTAGCTCAGTGAGCAGTATGGTCTACTCTGTTTTGTAAATTTAAGCTTTATTTATATTCTATTTAATCTTGTATATAATATTTTTATCGATTTAAGATTTCGTAATATCTTCGATACGATCAAATTTATTTATCATAAATTTATTTAATCTGTATTATTTATTATAATAATTTTTAAAAATTTACGTCTTAATTTTTATTAAAATATAAATGACAAGTATTTAAGAGTTTATGTACGGATAAAAATTTAAGTCTATTTAACACTACTTATTACGGGTCAAATGCTTGACATCAATTTAAAATACCAATCTAATATATTAGGTGATATTAAATAATTCTTAACTTAAAAATTCAAATTTTAATTTATATTCTATTGTGACATGATGCTTTGTTAATATGAGTTGAAACAGACATGCAGCAGAGTAGTTTTCTCAGGAATTGAAGTAAACTTGTAAGATTAATTTGAGGCCGACAATGCTTAATGTATCTTCCACTCTTAAGATATTTAATTTGCTGGTGATTTTCTGAAATCAGACTCTGAATGAATTTACAACAGTCGTCCATATCAATGAGGTCATACTAATAGTATTATATGGTCAAATCACTTCATGTATACTCCATAACAAGATGAAATTATATATGATATCATTGCATATCTCACATCCCATGCGTGCATATATATATATATATATATATATAGTACAAGGGGTAATAAAGTGACAGTCTCTCGCGAATTAAAGAAATGAAAGCGCAGCCTTAAGCAGAGGACAATTGAATTTGATCATACATAGTGCACATTCCTGCTGAGGAATCTTTAGAAAAGTGGTCTTCTGTATATTTTCTTGTGCCTCGCTTCTTGCACTCTCTCACTTTAGTTGCATTCATTTGTCAGGACTTCCATAATAATCAATCTCTCTTCCACTAAGTTATGGGTCCATGGTCACTGTATTAGTGCATTTTAATGCTTAAATATAAGGTTAAATAGAGAGAGAATTCATGGTGACTCGGACTTTCTCGTCCCTGAGTAGTAAAGTCTGTTTAAGTTATCGAGAAACATCCGAGAGATTGACCCTTTCCCTTGTCGGTCTGTCCTTTATATACGTCTACAAGAAACACAGACTGTTAATATTCATAGACAGAGGGAAAAGAGAAGCAGGAACACCTTACATTACTACAGGTATCACCGCGTAATAAAAACTAAGAAGTCATTTTCTTACCTTCTTAATTTACTTGATTGTAGTTATCGAGTGTTGGCTTCTATGAAAGTTGCTTGCTTCAGAAATGAAGTTCTGCAAGAAATACCAAGAGTACATGCACGGCCAGGAGATAAAACTTCCTGGGGTTGGTTTCAAGAGGCTCAAGAAGATCTTGAAGAAGTGCAGGGGAAATTTTCAGTCCCAGAAAGACCTCGAAGGGGCTCCTGATATGCAAACCTGCCCTCATCAATGTCCTGGTATTCACTAAATTTGTGATTTATTTTTATTTTTTTGAATTCCTAATATCGATCGGTCTATGTTTGTTCAATGGTTTAGGATATTGTTACTCTGTCCTCATTTAAAGTGGATATTGTGCACAGACGTTTGGCATTAAGGGAGATTATGTTTTTCAGATTCCTTGTTTCTCATTGAAAATTATTCACTCTGATTCAAGAATTTTGTTTTTTGTTACTGATATTCTGTAGAATTCTGAGTTGAGTGTGAAAGTTGATGTTCAAGTGACTTTTCCATTAACGAGTCTTGAATTTCAAGCGCTTGATCGCTTCTGAATTGGTATATCATGGATTTTTGTCTATATATAACGAAACAGATAATGGAATTGATCCCGAATGATAAAAAAACCAGGTGAAATGGAAGATGTTTCCCGAATATCACCGGATTCAGAATATAAACCGTCAATAGTAAATGGGATTAGAAAAATACAGATATGTTCTAGGCAGTTTGAGAAAATGAGTGGAAATTTGTTTTGTTGCCTCTTCATTGAAATGATCTGATTATCCACACACTGAGGAGCCTTTTTAATTTATATTTCTTGTTTTTGAAAATTTTCTTTTTATCGTTTTTTGGGCAAATTATGTTCATATCATACTAGCTACTCATGTAAACTAATTCAACTTAATGTGTAGTTTGCGATGGAACCTTCTTTCCCTCCCTTCTCAATGAAATGTCAGCTATAGTAGGCTGCTTTAATGAGCGTGCTCAGAAATTGCTTGGGCTTCATTTGGCCTCTGGATTTTCCAAGTGCTTAATTTGGTTTAAAGGCAAGTTGCAAGGCACTCATACACCCTTAATTCAAGAAGGCAAGAACTTGGTTACCTATGCACTAATTAATGCCGTTGCAATCCGGAAAATACTTAAGAAATATGATAAGGTATGTTTCATGCCACTCTGTAAAGCGACTTAAGTATAATATATTCTGTTTTTTTTTTTTTATAGTGATATTTTCATTCTATTTTATTTGGGGTACAGTTCCATTATTCCAAGCAAGGGCAAGCCTTCAGGTCACAAGCCCAAAGTATGCACATTGAAATCTTACAGTCACCATGGCTGTGTGAGCTCATGGCTTTCCACATCAATTTAAGGGAAACCAAAGTCAAATCAAGGAATGCCGCTGCTTTTTTTGAAGGGTGCTATCTTAAAGTTAATGATGGTAAACCATCCCTCTCCTGTGACATCTTTGATTCCATCAAGCTTGATATTGACTTGACTTGTTCTATATGCTTGGTAAGTCCTTCATTCTGTTTCTCTGAATATTATTATGCTTAATGCACAAAATAATCACAAAAAAAAAAATAAAATTGTATACCACCTAAGCTTCAAAGAAGCATAAAGCTTACGGTGCTAGAGCACATGTAAATTTTTTAAAGGCAGGATAACATATGTTTGTTAATTGTCCTGTTATGGTTCAAGGTCTAATATCTGATAATATGTCGTAAACTGAAAGATTATCGAATAGTTTTGGTAGACAGATTATTACTGGATACATTTGTTCAGTACTATTATCCATTATGGTCCCAAATGTAGATCATACTATATCCTGGTACATTTAAAAGATTAGTTTGCCTGCTTCATGATGGGAAAATGTAAACTTTACCAAGTGCCTGAATATGGCCATCATTGCATGCTTTTCTTGGAACAGGACACAGTGTTTGATCCGGTTTCTCTGACTTGCGGTCATATATTATGCTACATGTGTGCTTGCTCTGCTGCATCAGTGACCATTGTTGATGGACTGAAGGCAGCAGAACCTAAAGAAAAATGCCCTCTGTGCAGAGAGGTAACTTTTGTCACCATATTCGGTAAATTTTTTTTCAACCAATTCATGATTTTGGACTGATGACTGTGGAGCCGGCAATCATAGTCTGGTCTGGTCTCACCACTTAATGATTTGGGGTACATCAGCTGTAATTAGTCTAATAACTAGTTTGCAAAAACAGCTACATATATGTAGAGACTTTTAAATCTTTTTTTCAGGTTATAACATTACATAAAACCCGTCAAATTTGAACCCAAAACCTATACTTCATCAGAAATTTGATGGTGTCCACCCCAGAACATATGCAATTAGGTTGGATATACTGCTAGCCCAACTCTTTGATTTCATACCCTTTCCTTCTGTTAGAGAACTAAAATTCTTCAGTATATTATGTCCATCCATTTTGTCATAACAATCTTTTGAACCTTTGTTTCTTGCATTGTATTAGGAACTAAAGTTCCACACTTCGAACATGAAATCAAGTGATTAGTCCAATTTTTTATACATGGATTTGATTTCAGGCAGGAGTATATGAAGATGCTGTACCCTTGGAAGAGCTTTGTCTTCTATTAAGCACAAGGTTTGTTACTTTTGTTCCGTCCATTGTGCATTGACCTCATATCCTTTAACTAAGATAAACTAGCTTGATGTCATTCATCCTACGTTGTTAGTTTTGCATCTCTTTTTGCTACTAGGAAGCTCACATGAGCTGAGTGACTGAATTAACTACTCTCTGATGCCAGTTTATAATTCAACCCTTGCAAGTTTCTTTCTGCTCATCCTGCTTGTTTGAACAGCTTCCATGAATACTGGGAGGAGCGGCTTAAGATGGAGAGAGTCGAAAGAATTCGGCAGGCAAAGGAGCACTGGGAATCCCAGTGTCGGGCCTTCATGGGCGTCTAGTCACGTAATTTTCTCTTTTTCTAGCTGTTATTTCTGTAAAAACATGGAAATCTTTAGTTTCACTGTTATTTACTATGTTTCTGTTTCCCGCATATGCATTTTGTAATGAATTTTCTACATATCATTCCTGTAGCATTGCTTTAGAAGTTTTCTGTGTAATTACAAAGGGCACTATGGTATTGGTCCTGGTTTGAACAACTATGGTTGACAATGCAAAAGAAACTTGTTTGTAGTAAACTTGTCCCATTTGAACTCATTGAATGCACTCCACAGTATACAAATATACCAAACTGAATGAAGTAAAGAACTAACTAATTCAACATACACATGCATAATCAGTAATATGGACTCTGCGTGAGCGATAAATTGATTCACCCATTACGAGGTTGAGAACCCACTCGAACATCTGAGGGGAGCAAGGTAGTGTAACTGGTCCATCAAGTTTAGGCAGCAGGGTTTCCTCGAACTGATTAAACCACGCTTGAAACATAACAGAAGACAAACATTCGATTGGAACCACATACCTTTTACGTGCTTCTCCAACGTAAATCACCAAGAATCCTTTGGGTGCTTTCTTCCACTTCAACTTTAGCTTGACCAGGAGGGAGACAGGTTTTTCTCCGATTCTAATAGACATTGAACGAACGAACGAATGAATGTAGAGGCAGAAAATCAGGACTAATTTACTTTGCCAAGTAGATATAGTATAGAGTTGAACTCGTTATACTCAAGGAAATCGATTCTGAATGGTGTTGGATTGGTTTTCAGTATACTTACGAGGCAAGTAATCTAAAATAGCTATGGAATCCATGCATGCATACGTAAGTGCAGTGCATCGGAAATCTCCTAATTGTAATTAGGAAACAGTATAACCTAATCAGTCTCGAAATCCTAATTGTTTGAGGATAGATGTATGATTATGCTTATAAATAGACACCACACCACACAGCTTCTCATTGCTGCTCGTCGATCTCCATATTCCAGAATTACACTACTCATTCTTGTTTACAAACACAAAGCCTCCATACAATCATGTTCTCCAGAAGATCCGTTCGAAGAAGTGTTTGCGTACTGGAGAAGAAGCTGAGCCTTGGGGATTCCAAGACTTCCTACCAAAGACTTGCGATTGTTGAGGACTACAAGATAACCGCTCAAACTCAGAGAGGTTGCATAGCCATGTATGTTGGTGAAGAGCACAAGAGAGACAATGTTCTGGTCAAGTATCTCTCCTTGCCCAAGTTTAAAGAATTGACCAAGCAGTCAGAAGACGGTGATCTCGATTTTAAAATTGACGGTCCGATCATGCTTGGATGCACGACTAGGACATTCGATCAGTTGCTGATGAAGCTAGCCAAGGAGCACTAGGTCTAGACTGATGCTAATATGTTGAAAATCTTGATCTCAGACTCTGTGAAAATCACGAACATTGAAGCTGACTGCCATACTTCTTTTGGTTAACACCTGGTTTTGTGTACTATGGTCGCATAATACGGTCAATTGTAACGTTCCTGTTCTCACATAATAGAAATCCTCCCTTGGCGCTGCCGAGGACGGAGCTCAAAACACCGAACCACGTAAATCTTTTTGCTATTGTATGATTGTTGTTATTCTATTTCATTCACTACTATATAATTATAAAACCCATGTCTGAAAATTAGAAACTTGTAGATTTCTCTTCAATGCATAATTTCTCTCAGGAATTGTTCACTTCCATGCCAACTATTTTCAGACATAGAAAAGACGACAAATATTCCTTCGCTACAGAGATTAGCAGATTCTTCTAAACCACAAGCAGACACGGGCAGAATTAGATTTGCAGCTATAGAAAAGAACATACAAAGTCCAAAGGGATCAGGGAGATCATCGATAATCTGTATGATCATTCATAAGTCTTTTTGGTATCCATGCATAAGTACTTGAGGTATATGTCCAAACAATTCCCGATATCTCTCCTAATTGATTTTGGACTTTCCAAATTATAATTAGAAACAATAAAACCTAATCGAAGTCGGAATTAGGGATATATATCTCCTAATTGAGTTTGATGTTTCTTCTAAGCTGTAATTGCGAAACAGCAAGACTAATTACTGTTGGAAAGGTTTCCAGAATTACCATTCGTTATTGTTCGGAAAAACAAAGCCTTCCAAATCCAAACATCACCTTGTTTCTTTTTTTTTTTTTTAAAATCTCTCTGCTGGCTATTTGAAAGCACTATACAATCATGTTCTGCGGAAGATCTGTTCGAAGAAATGTTTGCACACTTGTGAAGAAGTTAAGCCTTAATGATTCCAATACTTTCTACGAAAGATTTGCGATTGTACAAGGCTACAAGACTGCTCAAGCTCCGAGAGGCTGCGTTCCCATGTGCGTTGGTGGAGCGCACAAGAGAAACGATGTTCCGGGTGAAGTACCTCTCGCTGCCCAAGTTTCAAGAACTGATGGTGCAATCAGATGATGGTAATCTCGATTTTGAAATTGAAGGGCCGATACTATGACAGTCGACCAGTTGCTGAAGCTAGCGAAGCAGCACTAGGTCTAGACTGAAGCTAATATGTTGAATATCGTGATCGCAGACGCGAAATTCATTATTGGACCAATAGCTTGTTACTTCAGCTTGCAGAACACACTCGATTTGTAACGTCCCTGTTTTCTCCGACAGATTCTCCTTTGTATGTCAGAAGACCGAACCACGTAAATGCTTCGAACTACATGATTATAAAAGAAACAAGAAACAGAAGATCAAGTTACTTTGTGTCATGCTACCACCTTGTGTCGAGAAAATTAGTTTCTTGTTTTATGATTGGTACGACTCGAATGGCGATTTTTAATAACTAGAACCAAATTTAGATGAATTGATGACGAGCGACGGACAACACTCACACTGGCAATATAAAAGCATACAAGACCAGACTCGCAATAGAAAAGCAAACAAGACGAGTCCCCTCGGGAGACTACGGGTCAGCGCAACCCCGCTTTGGTCAGAAGCCATCCCAGCCCGAAAACCGTTATCAGTGCTAATGGCTGATATTCAAATTAGAAAATACAGGACTTCTCCTTGAGTATTTCTCTCAGGGGATTGTTCGCTTCCATACCAACTATTTCAGACTACATAAGATGATAGATATTTCTTCACAACAACAACGATTAGCAAATTCTTCTAATCCACACAAGCTAGATTAGATTTGCAGCAATAGAAAAGAACATACAAGACCAAATAAACTAGGGAGATAATTGATCATGCATATAGCCATTCATTGTAAACAAACAAAAGGGGCAAAAAGAATGCTCATTTTGCTTCTACGAAATCCCAATGCCAAACTGAGCTGTTCTCAACTGGACAATATCAATGGATTTTTCTCTCTATATATATGATATCGTTTGCATAATTTCTCCAAGGTGGCAAAAGAATGCTGCATTGCATTTAGTTTCGTATCCATGAACATTGCCTGCAATACAAGGGAGGTGAGGTGAGCAAACTTCATAACAAAATTAATTAGTCTAACTCCATAAATGAAAACAAAAGTCACTAAACCTGATAGTCATCTCCATATCTTTCAACTAGCTGGCCAATATAGACACGCTGCATGGCGGTCAAAGGCTTCAAAGGTGCTGTTTTCCCATCTTTCCGCTTCTTTCCAAGTGCTTGTTTCACATCTATTTAACCAAAGGCACAGCATGTTATCAACAGCATTCAAATCAGGCATAGAAGAATCATGGAGCTCTATTTACTCTGAAAATGATGAGTAAGTACCAATAATTTAAAATGCCAACAGAAACACAATACTTCCCAACACTCATCTGATATAGACCAAAACAAATAAATTAAATATCAATTCCATATACAATCACATAAACAACTGCCCATTATGCATCTTCAAGAACAATTCATTTAAGAGAGAAACACTGGTTCCTGCCATCTTCTACCTTACCCACCAAGAATTGCTAAACCTTAAGATATAATGGATGAAAAAATTTGTACCTATAAAGCTCACTAAGATTCTATATCTACCATACCAGCAACAGTGTTCACTAATTTACCAGAGAAACATTGGCGCCCACCATCTTCTACCTTACTCATTAAGAATTGCTATAAAGTTCAAATACAGTTGAGGGAAAAATTAGTAACTGAAAAGCTAATTGAGATCCTATTTATCAATTAAGCCAACTACCATACCAGCTACAGTGTCAGTGTTCACTAATCTGAAATTCCTACCATTTCAAATTAGTAAACACATATTAGCAAACATTGAATGAACAATGTTTAGTCATTTCAGCCGATAATACAAGGAAATCCAAAATCTCCAATACACATTAATTATCTTATAAGTCCGTATATAACTGTATTCACAGGTCACAACCATATCTTCATGCATATATCAAAACTAAAACAAAGCAACAATTGAGTGAGTACCTGATACAATTACATGGGTTAGCTGGTTTAATCTAGCAATCAAATCCAAATTAAACATAACAGTTTACATCCTACTGCAAAGGGAGAGAAAGGCAGAACTCACCGTCTTCCTCGAGATCGCTGCCGGGATCGATTGGCTCGAACTCATCGGCTGGCTCATCGGACGGCTGAGGAACCTGAAGAGAATCGCTCTCGACGATATGTGAAGTGCGAGATCGGACGCCGAGTAAGTTGGCGTTGGAAACGAAACCGAACGACTTGTAGTTTTGAATGACGCTGGCCTCATCGTCCCATAGGGGACGTTCATCGACGAGTGCGCGAAGCTTGGGAGGGACAGAGAAAGCTGGCTTGAAAACGTGTGGGTTCTTCTTTGGAAGGCCCACTCGAACCTTCGTCCTGGAATTCTTGTACTTCCTTCTCGACCTTCCCATCTCTCTCTCTCTCTCTCTCTCTCTCTCTCTGGTTTCTAGGGTTTTGGCAGGACGGGTTTTGATACCTGGGTTATTTTTATACGGTCTTATTTTTGAGCCATTTATAATTTTTTGCCACGTCATTAATTTTTTAACAAATATCCCAAATTTCATGCATCCTTCCATGAATTTTGATTGGACTCACTAATACATTCACATTATAACAATCCATTCAAATCAATAAAATTATAATTAAAATATACAATAAATTGATTTTAAAATTTTTTAATACATAAATTAAATCCAAATAAATCAATAGATTATAACAAAAAATTTTGAACTTTTAGATTTGAAAATTCAGCATGATGTGATCAATTTTAATTCAACAACTCCTCTAAAATAATATCTGAAGTTTTAGTTCAACAATAACTCTAAGACATAATTTGAAATTTACTCGAGATCGATTTGATTTTATCTAAAAATTAATTTGTTTTGTAAATATTTGAGTGAGTTCGTAATTAAGAAAAAAATAAAAAGACAGAGTTATTTTTGCACGAGATATATACTTTTACCAAAAATTATATATATATATATATATATGAATAAGATTTGCTGTCGCTTAACTTTATATATATTTTTTATATTAATTTTTTAATTGTTAAATTGATATACTTTTAATTATTAAAATTTAATCTAATACATATATTAATTATATAAGTTAAATTTAATTTTAAATATGAAAAGTGTATCAATTTAATAATTAAAAAAATAGTATAATAAATTATATAAAATTAATAAACTCCTTATCTTTTCTCATATATATATATATATATATATATAAGTGATTTAGTTTCAATTATAAATAAACTTAAAAATTGTGCCACGGTAACAAAAATTCTTAATACTTTAGTGTGCACGTTTGTGTGTACGAGTTACAATAGGAGTAGGCAATTTTGAACTAAATTAATTCAAACCAAACTAAATCAAACTAATAATTTAGATCAATTTAAAAAATTATTAGTTTAGTTTTAATTTTAAAAAATAAAAATTGATATGAATTTGGCTTTAGTTCAAATCATAAAAATAGTATCAATCTAATTATTTTAAAATTTATATTTATGTTTTATATTTATTTCAATTAATAAATTATAGCTCGTTTAAATTTAATTAATATAAAATTTTAAAAAATAACTTTTATAGAACTAATAAAAATAAAAATTTTATTTTTTTAATTTAGTTCAAATTCAGAAATCATAAAAATTAAATTAATATTTATTTTTTTAGTACGATTTAATTTATTTTTATTATAAATTTAAATTAACAATTTTAGATTGATTTGATATTTGGATCAAATGAAACCGAAGATGCCCCCACTAGTTACCACTTACAGGAAAGTATAAAATGGCCAGAGAGATGCATTTTTTTTAGCTGAGAGGTGATCGAAATGGTAAAAGTAGGAGCGTATGTTAAAATAAAAATGTTAACAAATAAAAAAAAGAAAAAAAATTAATACTGAAGAGCACTTAATAGAAAAATCAATAATTAAGACATGGTCAATCATAGAGAATGTTAGGTTCTAATTTCCTAGGAATTGTCTGAAAAATGTGTTAATGGTGTGAGTGTACTGTCAAGCTAACAACCCTACTGAATGCTGTAGACCTGCTATACTTTTGCATTAGCTAATTAGCTGACAATGAACTGTTGAGGCTATAAGAACATTTATCAGAGAAATTTTCAGAAGACCATCTTGTTAATTGCTCAATGAAATTATTTATGGCAGGCTTTTCATTTAACACTTTACTACAGTTGGTCTTCCTCAGAAGGCTGAGGAAGTTGCTTGAATCACGCCTACACCTGCTGTTCCTAACATCACAGTATCGTCAATGACAGACAACAACATCAATGTTTCCGGCTAATGCCTGGATTAGATAATACAGAGTTCCAAAGCAGTATTGGGAAGAAATGCCTTTTTTTTTCAGGGGCACTGAATGAATGTTACACTGTCAGATGGAGCAGTGACATTCACAGTGGCGGTTATTCGCAGACATTCCCTGGCTGGAAACTCTTTCGAAGCAGTTGCATCAAGTGCAGAGGATTTTCTCCTTACAGGCCTGCAGATCGATTGGCATACTCCTGCACCAATGCCCCAAAGAGTGATGGCCTCTCAAGCAAACGGGATGGCTTGTCAAATTCCTTTGCCCATCCTGTTATTAAAAAAAAAAAGGGGAATTACTCGGTAGTTATAAAATTTGCAGTGCAAATAATAACCGGTTGAGACAGAAGGAGTAGAAAGAAGCGCCTACCTGCATCTATAACTAAGACTCTGTCACAATCCATTACTGTGGGTATTCTATGAGCAATGCTGATAATTGTGCAGGCAGCAAAATCCTCTCGTATAATCCTTTGAATTACAGCATCAGTTTGTGAATCAACAGAAGCTGTGGCCTCATCCATAAACAACAGTCTGCTGCGCTTTAGCATAACCCTCCCCAGACAGAGAAGCTGCCTTTGTCCCACACTCCAGTTGTCTCCACTATCAACCACTACATAATTCAAGTATTTTGTCAGGTTTCAGCTGCCAAGAAGATATGCATAACTGATGGAATATATTCAGGAGAAGAGCAGGAGAAAGGAGGTCAGTTACCTAAAGAATCAAGTTTGTCAGGCTTTGCAGCTACCACGTCTTTAAGTTGGCAACGGTCAAGGCTCTACAAAAATAATAACATTTCAGCTAATACAACAATCATTGTGGAGCCATCATATTTGATTACACACGTGAAATGTGGGTGAGCCATATCAGAAAACAAGCATTACATGTTTACCTTCCAAATTTCTTCATCCGAATATTGACCAATTGGATCAATGTTGCTTCTCACAGTTCCTTCGAAGAGGACAGGTTCTTGAGGAATGATTCCAAAGCGAGACCTAAGATCATGAAGCCCCAGCATGGAAATATCGATACCATCGATAATTATTCTGCCTCCTGAAGGTTCCACCAGTCTAAAGAAAACTTGGATTAAAGTTGACTTCCCACTTCCTGTACGGCCAACTACACCAATTTTTTCTCCCCCATAAATGCTGAGAGTAATGCCTTTGATAACCAGAGGAGTGTTGAAACGATATCTGACCTGTTTGCCGAAGTTTTTAACAAGTTATGATTAAAATTCAGTGACTTATCTCAGGCAACATAATGAAAATGCTCAGATCAGATGTAATTGTAGCTTAGTTTACTTTGGCATTTTGTTCTATGCTCAGTTTTTCTTACTTAAATGTTACCTCCTAACTAGTTCATTTGCCTTCCACTACAGTCCCAACATTAAAAGAGCTTTTCCGCATGTTCCGATACAAATATGAATGTAACTAAATTTTCAAGAGAATTTAACTAGCAATGGTTTAAGGCCAGTTACCTGCAAGTCTTTGAGGTCAACATTTCCATGGGCAGGCCAATTTGGAGGAGGAAGACGATCTTGAATCTCCCATTCTGCTTCTGATGGAATGTTTGAGAATTGTTTTATCCTCTCAACGGAGACCATCCGGTTTTCCACATAGCAACTCATATATATGGCCCAGAACAACACACCGTTGAGTGACAACCCATATGAGAGAGACAAACCAACATTCTCTGCATTATTTAGAACTAGTCAGATTAATTTCCAAAATAAAATATTAGTTAAAACATAGAGATGTATGAACACATTGATTAATTCCAACTGACAAAATAGATAGACTGCAAAATCCAACAAATTACATGTTTCAACTGTGGGAATCTTTTGCCAGGGACATTTTGAATGATGAAGTTTGGATGAGAGATAGTGAATTAGGAACTTTACTTGTATATATAATTACCTGGTTTTATAATGTTGCTGGGTAACAAGATCATAAACATAGTGGCAATGCAGAAAGTAACACTCCCCAGCAGTTCCAGTCGGAAACCTAACCATTCATTGGATCCATTGTTGTGGAAATCCATGCGCAAACTGCCATTAACTCTTTTTACATTTTCCTGACAAAATGTATCTTGCTTTCGGAAAGCACGGATTGTCATGACACCAGAAATACTTTCCGAAAAATGATGAATAACTGGTGCTTTGGTGATTGAGTCAAGGCGAGTTAATTCTCTAGAGGTTGATAGATAGTATCCCTGCCACCCGAAACAGAATAAATTACACACCGGAAGATCATGCAGGGATCCGTTAGGAAATTCACTGGCCAAAACTTTTTAGCTTTCAAATATTGACAAAGAGGGTATCCTCTATGCAGGCATGTTAACTATGATTATGTGTCTTCTACTTCTGAAACGGAAGTGATAAACGTTCACGACTTAGAAAGAAAGCTCATACCCGGTACCAGTAATTCGCCCAAGCAAGAGGTATTAATAAGAATACCGTTGGCCAGGCATACTGACATGTTACGATGAAGATGCTAAGCAGTGTGACGTACATGGCAACGGTTATGCCAGCAAAGAATGGGAGGAAGATATCAATGTTGGTTTGATCAGTTGATGCCTGAAAACAGAAAATGAAATATTCTCAGTCTAAACACCATCAGCCATATAATTTTATCCCAATTTTTTCAGAAGATTCTGGGCTGTATCAAAGAAGGACAAGATTCTGGCAGGTACTAGAATGAAAATTGCGTCGAGAAACTAGGAATCCTGCTTTCAGTTTTTGTTTTCTTACCCGACTTAAAATTCTTCCTGAAGGTGTGGTGTCAAAAAATGACATGGGGGCATGCAAGATGCTACGAAGAATTTGGCTGAAAAAAATTTGGGCTGTCTTAAGCCCAATATGCGTAACAAAGAAGGCTCTCATTGTTAACAGGACCAGTGACACGCCTGCAATACCTGCATAGACACCAATGAAGAGAGCAGGGTTGAATGACATAGCGCGATCTTCTGAAGTTTCGTATGATAGCCAATAATCACCAGCCATAATAGATCCTTGCCACATCAGAGACAATAGCAACACTACCACTGCGCCCCACCACCCATATGCCTCCGTACAGTATAGTTTATATACATGCAAGCTAACTTTACCAGTCTCTCTTTCCTCTTCTTTAATGAGCTTAGAATTTCCCTTTTCAGAATTTGATTGTTCTACAGAATTATTTTCTCCATTTGTTTCCCGGAGGTAAGAAGTGGTTTGAAGAGATTTTGGTGCTTCTGAGGAATCTCCACCGGGCATGGTTTTGCCAACTTCTACAAGTTCCATGGACGTTTCATGTGCAGCTACCAATGCGCCAAAATCCATTCCCGAATTTAGTAAAGCATTGTACTGTCCTGATTGCACTATCATCCCTTCTCGCATGACCTGAAATTGAACACAAAAATTTTCACATAAATTTTGATATTGGTATGTGGATTCTGTTTAACATGAAGATTGGAAAGACCATACTTACCAAGATGAGATCAACATTATGCAAGAAGTCAACTTGGTGAGTTACCAATAAAATGGTCTTGCCTTTGAGAGCTCCTCTAACACATTCCTACAAGAAAGCATTAAGAAGGTTTAGGGGTTTAGATAGCTTTCACAATTTGCTTTGTTGGAAGTTCTTGAAACTACAGATATAGCCAGTTAAACAAAATAAGTCCATGACTTTATAGCCTTCTGACAAAATTCATAAGGTAGAGAAGACATCTACATGTTAATTCATCAAACAGCTAAATGAACTCAGACTCTGTTTTCCAGGATAAATCAGAATGTTTGTGCTAATATGGAGTGAAAAATAAATCATTTCTTTTGATGAGTTCCCACAGTTGCGACAGTGTAAATAATTGAATCACCTTAAATATATCTGATCCTGTGTGGGCATCAACAGCACTAAAGACATCATCAAGAAGATAGATATCACAATCCTGATATACAGCTCTAGCAAGTTGTATCCGCTGCTTCTGGCCACCACTGAGATTGATGCCACGCTCTCCAATTTCTGTCTGATCTCCATATTCCATCATCTCCAAGTCTTTTTCCAAGCAACAAACCCTGATCACTTCCCTGTATTTCTCCCTGTCCATTGGCAAACCAAAGAGGATGTTTTCTTCAATGGTCCCACTTTGAATCCATGATGTTTGAGCCACGTAGGCAACTGTCCCACAAACTTTTACCTATTTGAGAAGAAGCATATACAGTTTGTCAATGGCTAAAATATTTTTGAATGCTTATGCTTTGATTGCCATGATTTTTAGTGTTTGAGGCGTGCATCCAGAAAATTCCTGCTAGACTTGTATTGGATACTTAGAATTGTGAAAAATAAATGGGAAACTCTAACAAATTGTAAATCAAGATTTATACCTTTCCTGATATTTTGTGCATCTCGCCAAGAACAGAGGCTAGGATAGAGGACTTTCCAGATCCCACAGTACCTACAATAGCAGCGAGCTCGCCTTTCTTTACCTCCAAATTTATATTTTTCAAACACACCTCTCCTTTTTCATCATCCCAACTAAACATCGCATCTTTAATCTCCACGGCAACATTACCATCACAACCCGCCACTCTTTCAACTGACTCATTCACCAATTCCCTACTGAGCATGTACTGATCCAATCTCCCGAGTGATATCATTGCTTGGGAAAGTGAGATCATGGATTGAGGGAAAGTCCTTATGGGTTCCTGCAAGATCTTAAAGATTGTTGTCGTTGTAAACACTGTCCCTGCATCAAGTGGAACTCCCAAAAAAATTGCTGTACCAAATGTAAGAGTTGATACGAGCACTGGTGTGCACCACATCACAACAATATTCCCAGCTATTGAGTATAAGAACTTGGATAGCCAACTAAATTCTGAGTCGCGGAAAGATTGGATTCTCTTATTGAAATGGTCTTCCCACGCCTGGAACTTAATCACTCGCATGTAATTAAGCATCTCATTTGTGGCCTTCATTCTTGAATCACGATTTTTCATCACATTGAACTGGAACCTGTTATTTCTCCGTGTGCCCATCACGATAAAAATAAGTACACCAAGAAGGCCAACAACTGTTGTCATGACCGTTGCACCAAGGTATTTATATAGGAGAACCAGGGCAACAGTAACTTGTAATGGCATTAACCATATAGCATGTAGCTGTAGCATCATATCTGAGAGCTGCTGTGCATCAACAGCCATATAATTCACTATTTGCCCCACCCCATGAGCTTGCCGCGCAGAGCAAGATAGCCTCAGGCCTTTCTTGTATAAGGAAGAGATAAGAGTGCACCTAATCAGCATTCCGAGTTTCTGGGAATTGAAGTTGAATTGGTGACTGGAGAAAACTTCAACAAATTTTGCAACCAGGAGAATCAATACAAGGTAGTATCCTTCGTAAATCGAGCTTCCTCTCCCAGCAGTGTAATCAACAAAACTTTGAATAAGAACTGGTCCTACGTACATTACACAAAGTCTAACAATTGCAAGGAATGCAGTTAATGCAACTTCCTTCCAGAGGCATCGCAACAATGTTGTTCGAACAGGGTGGTTGCATTTTTCATGTGGTTTGGGCCAATTTGATTGAAAGAGCTCTGACATCTTTTCGGCTCTATGTTCTGGTGAAAGTGATGGGACTTCATCAATTTTAAGAGGTGTTTTGTATCCTTTGCTCAACAAGGGATTCATCCAAAGCCAAAAAGCCTTAGACACTATAGAAGCTGAAGCAAATCCACTCACATTAGATTTGCTCAAAAGAGGATCATATAATTTGGTTTCTTCATCCGTTACAGGTTCAGAATCTCTGTTCACTATAATTCCAGTTGATCCTCTTATTGCAACAAACAAAAGGATAAGTGAAAAGGGAAAGGACGATATGGAAACTATGTCATCCAATCTCAAACTGGGATCTTGGACTGTTACCAAACGAATGATGCCGGTAATTGAAAATAAGGAAACGATGATGAAATTTGCAACCCAATAAATTCTAAGCGAAAAGGGATGAGTAACAGCTTCAAACCTCTTCTCATGAATGATTAAGATAGCAATCACCGCATGAGTTATGGCTTGAACCAACCAAAATAGCCCATCAATTAGCTTCCATGGCCATTGGGTGCTTCTACTGAACGTAAGAATGCAGATAATAGAGAAACAAAATGCTAAAAGAACAGTAACAATGAGGGAGAGTTTGAATGATATTGTGGTTCTGAGATGCTTTCTGTAGTTCCTGATCAAGGGCTTGTTGACATCAGAGATGGGTTGCACATTGGCTGTGAACCTAGAATAAAGCTTTTGAACAGAAAATACAACGAGCACGAGCAAGAGTAAGAGATCAACAGAAGACAACAGGGCTCTTTGGGGGCATGGAGAAAGGAAAATGAATCTTAGCCATTGAAATATCGGTGAAACAGCTGTGTCTTCTGCTGATTGAATCACAGAGCTTGAACATGAAAGGGATGTGATCCAAACTGCGGAAGACATGCTTAAACTTTCACGGGAAACGCAACAGAATCTTTCTATTTTTCTTGCTTCTTATCAATTTCCTTCCATCTCACCCCCTGGAAACAGATCAGAAAATTATGTGTTACATGAGTCTATACGCCATGAATTGACAAATCATGTAATACAAAATAGCTGATTAAAAGATTTTAGCAAAAATAAGACAAATGAGCAAATCCTAAACCATTATTTGATGACAAGCCAGCACATGTCGAGTAATTGATAACATACACGAAAATAAAAGGTAATAATGATTATATAAGTTACTAAAAGCAAAATAATGGTGCCAGCAAAGTTTCCAATAGAAGAAGAAATTAATCAATCCCCTTCTGCTGCACTGGAATCGCCGGTACCTAATTGACTTGGTAGCTCTCAGCCTTTCACAGTCTTATAGGGTTGCTTTTTCACAGTCTTCTAGGGCTGCAAAAAGCAACCGGCGCAGAAGGCAAAAAGTCTGAGCTACTTTGCAGTGATTTGATGACAAACTTTGTCCCTTAGTTTAATTCAACGACTGTATTTTTCTTTAAAAAGCAAATGCGAAATCACGAAAAGTTTCCCACTCGAATCTCGAAATATAACGGTGTCGCAAATTGGAATAAAAATAAGAGACGAGGAATTGTGAATTAGTTTAAAAAAAATATAGTACAAAAGAAAAAACCAAGAACCACGACCATCGTTCACAACATAGGTAGCAATAAGATCAGGGCCGTTGAGACGTCAAAGATTTATTCATTAAGATATCAATGAAAGTGATTTGGTATTAAACAATAGGTAGAATCAGAACTATGTAAATAAAAAATCAATATCGTTGGAAATAATCCCGACGACAAGCTCGATAATGCAAAGGAAATCTTAAAAATGAATGAGAAACGGCAACAGAAGTCGGAACAAAACAAGCATGAAGAAAGAAGAGCAACTCTTGAAAAGAAAAACAGTAAAAGGGAACTTATACCAGCTGGGAAAAGATTGAAACCATGCCAAAACCAGAAGGCTCTCACAACACACTATGAGATCAACCACGACGTAAGACCTGCCGCTGCAGCGATCACTCCGGGCTCTGGCAATAAAGTACGAAAAACCAGTGTGTCTGTATGGATGACTATGTACATGAAGATAGAACAAGGGGTGTTCTAACTTGACAATTGAGTGACCTGGTTCAAATAATATACGTGAGACTGTTGGACGGAAATCATCTGGCTTTTACACAAATGACCTGGTAATACGGTCATCACCGCTGGCCAGTTAGCGACAAAGAAAGTTGACTTTGTTTAATGTTATTATTTATAGATAGTTTTTATAATATTATTAGATTAATATAGTAAAATTATTTTATTACAAATTTGTTACATATGTTTTATTTTATCTCCATTAACTGTGTTACTGTATGTTTGTTACGTATTTAAAGCGCGTGGAACGACAGCGTTTAATTTACTAGTTGTCTTTGTTATACAGCCAAAGCAACCTAAATAATGACCTTGTCTTGGTGTGTATAAATCTTTCTGAAAGTGCAAGAACAGTAGTTGATGCATTAAATGATAAACGCCGGGAATCATTTAATGCCCGAAATATAATACGTCACCGTCTAATGTGCTTACATTTAAGAAGCTGTTATTATCCGTCGCTTTTATAAATTTGGGTGCCATGTCAAAAAGTATTGTATAATTATAATTTTTTATTTTTATTTTTTAATTAAATTATTATTATTATTTTTTTAAATATACGATATAATTATGAAAAATAAAAAAAATTAAGGCAATAATTCAATAAAAAAATAAATCAAGGCATCAAGTTTTAATAAAATAATTTAAATAAAAATAATAAATACTAATAAATTTATTTTAATTCAAGAATATTTTAAAAAATTATCGAATAAAATTATTATTTTTTTTTTAACATGTCCCTGCGTAACTTCTCTCATGTATAATACTGTTTTATTCACTTGAAATATGTGGTGTACTCGCTAAATGCATGTGAATAGTGTTGCGAAAAACGAAAGGCTTTATCATTTTTTATTGTTAACCAGGGTTGAAGACTATAAATAATTTTGTACGTCAAATCCCACATGCAGATCATGGAGTACGATTTGAGATTTTGTCTTGGGCGGAGTCACTGTTGAAAAGGCCAACGCCGGCTACTTGTGACCACAGAATTCGGCACGGAATGGATTACTATAATCACCAACCTGGACCAAAAGCAAAAGCTGAAGGTGCGATTACCAAAATTTCCACAGCCGGGAAATTCATCGCGGTCGTCATATCTCCCTAGACAAGACTATGGCCGCCCAGTCCTAACAAGTATGAGTTCACACGATTCTTCCTACTCTTAACCAATACTCCAAGGAGAAAAATCAATGGATGTCAATTTCAAACCACGAAAGAGAACAAGACAGCAGTGTTAGCTACGGATTTCTGAAGAAACTAAAGCTTAATGAAGCAAGGAAATACAACTACATTTACATTTATTTGTTTGTTTATTTTGGTGATTGGGTAATGCGGCACCACGTGAGGTTTCAACCTTTTTTTTTTTTTTTTGTTCTTATCAGGCATGTGCGCCAGATTACGATTGATCATTTAATACAGGAGAGCTAATTTCTGGCGTTATACATTTGACACAAAACAAAAAGCCAAGAAGAGGAATGGTTGGTGTCAATGAACCGAAGGATGATAGGGAAGAAAAATATGACAAGAACTTAGGTCATACCCGCGATGGACCATGTGTATAACGAATAACACACACACCTTTCGAACGAAATCCTGTGAAAAGAAGGTGGATTGATTCTCAACCTCATGGGAGAAGATAAGGTAGGCTTGGAATAATCCCACCCATCGCTTGCCACCTGCAGTCTGATGAATAATAATCTATTCCCTCCTTATAACTGTACTGTACTGTACCTTATTGTATTGTATTGTATGGTCTTCGCGAGTAAGTTAATTTCTATGGAATTATGTCGTTGCAATTTCTTGCTTGGAGTACACGACATCGTTTTCTCCTCGAACTTCTTACCCTGATTTCGTTTGCTGTTTACGATTGTATAGTTATTTTCTATGGCCGTGTTGCACCCACCCAATAATTTATTCAAATCAAGTTCACGTGTACCGTGGCCCCACCCTCTGCCAATGATATAATAACAATAATAATTAATATTAGAGGACCACTTTGCATCTCACCTAACACGAATTTAATTATAGTCATTTTCTACATATGGCTTCGATCAGTTGTCATGGCCTTGTCTGTCTTTATTTTACTGTTTTTAAAATATTTAATTCCCAAAAAAAATTAAATTCGATAATTAATCACCGTATCTGAGACACATGCCGTAACTACTAATTAAAATGGCTAATTGATTAATATTTTTAAAGCGTTAGAGTGGAATTGTGAAATTTTCTGGAAAATTTTTCAAACAATAGAAAGTAATAATTAAATTCGACATCGTCATACAGAACATCGGTTACGACTGCGACGTCGTATAATTAAATCTGGATGCTTGGACCTCACTTCATTCCAAAATTAAAAGACAAAACCACGAAAGGGGACATGGTTGTCTTGTCTTCATAAGAGAACAATTCATTTTGCTAAAGGAGAGACGATGAGTAGTGGATGTGGGCCTGGAAAGCTGTGCGTGGTTAAAGGGGAATCATAAACTGAACTATCAACGTTTCATATCACAAGTTTCGTCAGTCTGTCTCGACCAATTATTTTGTTTCAGACGAACACGAGCATGGAACATGTGCGGGACTGCATGCTATTCTAATCTCTATTTTCCTTTTTTTTCCTTCAGAATCTTCAAAATTTCCAGCAAGTCAGAGCATGCACGGCAAAATTTCTACACGCTTTTGGTCATAAAAGATGGCTGGACTCAGAAACAGGTTACACTTCTTGCGTTGAATTTCAAACAAGTTTGTCCCAATTTATTATCAAAATATATTTTACAAAAATAAAGGGTAAAACAAATATATATGGTAGAGAATCTTCTCATGCATGCATATTTTTGTGTGTGTGTGTACTTGATTTCACAAGCCAGGATATTAGCCAGAATCTTAACACAATATTTTTCCAATATCTGTCTTTACTGTATTGAGGTACTGGGCCCTGCAAGCCGCCATGGAAGAGGTTGGTCCATAGATGAAGGATTTGGGTGTTTTGCCTTCTCAACCACTGCCTTTCTATCCGTTGTAATTATTGACGGCTAGCTACATTTTCATTGGCTTCCTCCGTGCCATTCGGCCATGGCTCAAGTGGCGGGGTGGCGGGCGGCAAAGTTTGATTGAGCCTCTTACGTCTTAAAGATTTATACACCTCTACCTGTCCTTTCTTCATGTTAATATTCTAATTTCTATTGGACCTTTTTGAGTTTTGAGTTCTGAGATCACTTTCACTGGTCACGAAAATGGCAATACCGGGTGTAATTTAATTGACCAGAGTTGGCAATTCTTGACCTTTTGCACCACACTCATTCTGTCAGGCAGTTGCTGGTCCATCTGAATCATGGATCTGACCCACCTTCACTGTCCGATGTCTATAATTATAGCTACGATTGAAGAGCATAGCTAACGCTCAGCTCTCAAGGGCCTCTTCATAAATGAGGCACCACGAAATCCATAACGAGCCCACAAAGTACTAAAAGTTACGGAGGTCCTTTTAGTAATTCCCTCGAACAATAAAATGGAAAAGGGGTGTCATCAGAATTTTGTTGGGTCTTTTTAGCATTACCATTGAATGAGAACAAGGGTTCGACGGAGTCCAACAAGCTTTAATTCGTTAGTAGTTGGCCTGGGCCGGATAGATTTCTTATTTTTCGGGCTGAATCACGTAAAACCTAAGTTATACTGTCCTACGCAGCGCAACAAAACTTAGATACACGATCATTCATCACCCTCCGATTCCTTTCTGCCCACACCCATCGACACCTGGTTTATGATCGTCCGATCACAACTAAAATGCTTAGCATCTAACGGTACTGTGTAATTGGAAATATCTAGAGTCTGGAGAAAGTACTAGAAGTGACGCTTATTAGCTCTTTTTCGTTACTTCTTTGTCTATAAAGCTACAGGCTGTCGCGGCTCTTTTCTCTGCTATCTAGGGTTTTATAGTTGTCTTTCCATTTCTAGACAAAAATGAGGTAACTTCTCTTCTCTGTTATTGATTATAACTGATTTTGATTCTCTGATAGTCGATTTGACCGATTTACGCCTATGCCATTGTTGTCTTCTTCGGTCTCTGACTGACAAGTGTTATAGTGCGGTTTGATCTGCAAAATAATCACTTTAACGTCTACTTTACTATTACTTTGGTTTGTTTACTGGTAAAACGATGTAAAACCTTATGTAAGTAGTAATGTAGGCTTAGATTTGTTTTCTTGTAACAATGTCTAATTTTGAAAGATCGTTGTCTGGTTTGGGTGTTAGGGGTATTAGAGAAAAACAGAGAGGATGATAGCATTATGTCGGTGAGAAACTGCATTTTTCTTTTCCCCCCTTTCTCATCTTTTTTAAAATTAAAAGTTTTACATATAGGTGAATTATCACACATTGCAATTGCTGTATCTTATGTTAATTTGTTTAAACATTTATAAGTATCTGCACTAAAATCTGAATGACATTTCAAGCAGAATTAGTCCGCATATAACCTGCCGAAAACGAAAAGAACATTCTTTGAAAATGGAAATTTCCTTATAAGTGAGTTTGGGTGGCCTCCCAAAATTTACGGCTGTGGCTGGTCAAGTTATTTATTGGCCTTTCAAATTGACTCATGGCAGTTTATTAGTTGTGTGCACATTTACTATCGGTTGTGGTTGGTCCCAAATTGCCTGGCGTATGCGTTTAGATAGCCTGCCAGAAGTTACAGTATGATCTTAAAATAATTACGGCGTGCAAGTTATACATTCTTACATGGATTTTATTAAGGCTCATACTGTATATTAGGGTTGTATCTCTTCTTGTCTTCCCCCATATTAGGTTTGGTTTTGTTACTCTGAATATGATTTGAATTTTTGTAGCCGTGTTCCTGAGGTGAAGTGGGCGCAGAGGGCGGACAAAGTTTTTGTTACTGTGCAATTGCCTGATGCCAAAGATGCTAAGGTCAATCTTGAGCCAGAGGGAGTGTTTACGTTCTCCGCTAGTGCTGGTGCGGGAAACAATTTTTACGAGCTCAAATTGGAGCTCTTTGATAAGGTCAACGTTGAGGTACAATGCTGCACCTCTTATTTTTTTGTGGTAATGCTTTTATGGTGTGAGTGGTTTACTGGATGGTAGTTAGCCCTATACCTTCCATCTGGCAAAAAATGATTAGATCCTTGGATGTGCTTATACAAGTAGGTTTTGTATAACTTTAATTTTATAATGCACTGACAGTGTTTATTTGACAATGCCCTTGGTCCCAGTCCTTGGTCCTGCATTGATGGTTAATTTGAGTCAGTATACTTTTGAGCTATCAAGCTGTGTGTATGTGCATGCATCCTATTTTGAGAGCCTGTTTTCAAATCCTTGTGTATTATTAATGTTTTTCTTCTTCAGGAAAGCAAAATAAATACAGGAGTAAGGAGCATTTTCTGCATATTGGAGAAGGCAGAAAAGGGATGGTGGAAGAGGCTGTTGCGCGGAGAAGGGAAGGCACCACATTATATCAAAGTTGATTGGGACAAATGGGTGGATGAAGACGAGGATAATGGTATGCAATGTTATGAACTTTTCTTCCATAGATTTTTGGGTCCTGGTTTATGAATACACATGTTCTTTTCATAGAGAAAATGATTAATTTTTTCTTGCTTAGGTGCTGGTGATTTGGATCTTGGTGGCATGGACTTTTCGGTATGGTTTTAAAAGCTCATGGACATTTTTCATCTGAAAAAATTGCCCATGTCTGATTCTTCCTATGTGTTGCAGAATTTTGGTGGCATGGGAGGCATGGGTGATGACGGCATGGGTGACTTTGAAGACAGTGATGATGAAGGTGAGAATGCCATAATCTTCTATTCTTGTTAGTAATTTGGGGCATTCTTCTTTATTTCTATGTGTGATATCTTTAGTTCTGTTGTAAACTACACGACTAAATATCAACTGCCTTCAATGATACTAATAGACAGTTAAAATTCATGTTGTATAGTGTTTTGAGTATATTATGATAACGGAGTCCATTGGTATTAGTAATTCCAAATGCAATTGAGTCGGTTGTTTGATTGCGCCCTTGGTTGTTTTTTTTTTTTTTTTCAAAAAAGGTCTTCTTTTCTCTAGGGTTTCATATATTCATTATTAGACTCGTTTATAGAGTATCAATGGTGTTTTTCGAATCATGTATGTTTGAAATGTACAAGATACTTGTTTTATTGATTTTATGCTTTAAGTTTGCTTTCTTGTGCATGCCTAGAGCGGCTGTAACAAAGCTGCATAGCTTTCAATGATGGAGGCATATTTTTTTGGTTTCATCTGCTGCCTTGTTGCCAGGTTTGTGTAGTGTGTTTTTCTTTGTGGTTGGTGTTAAATAATAACTCTCTTCCTTTGTGGTTGTAGAGGTGTCAAAGCCAGTGGAACAAGATACTGGCAAGCCTGCAGAAGAAGGTGCTAATAAGAGTGAAGGTGGAAATCCAGAAGGGAAAGCTGAGGCTTCTCCAAGCACATAATTTGGTATACGGTGCCAAAATGTCAATGTAGTCGACCTGTAGTTGCAAGATGGTATAAATCTTTTCAGTATTTATGATGGGATCACTGCATGCATGTTTCCCTGACCAAGCAGAATTAAAAATTTTCTTATTATCAAACATTACAGGCTAAAAGTCTTTCTAGCTTGGTTTAGAATGTTGTATTTTTAGTCTGTTTCGGGCAAGATAACAATGAATGAAAGTGAGCTCGGAAGCTCCTTACATCTGTGGTTGAGAAGTAGACACTAGTTTCCGCCTTATAGACGGTTAAAAAAGAACAATTTGATTGTGAGTGGTTGCGTTAATCTTTGAGTTTTAATCTCTTATCTTTTTGAGCATGTTCGATTATAGGATAAAGTATGGACCTCGTGGCTTGTATGGTGTGGTATGTGCGAGATTATATGGTTAAATATTAATGCTACAGATGTGGGTTGATTTGGACGGACGAGAATAGGTACACATTATTGTGCGTTTAGTTTTCACTCTGTCTCAGCAGGGTTGGTTGGTTAATTGTTCACAGCCGCCCAACAAGCCATGGATCTTTTCAAGTTTGTACAAGGCAGTGACATCTTCTAGCAGTAGACCTCTTAGAAAAGAGAGTTCATTGTGCTTGGGTAGGGCGTGAGTGAAGGTATTTAAAATTTTTTAGAAGAAACGTGAATGGGCAGGGAGGCTTTAACCGCACAGACGCGCGGATGTACTAGTGTTGTTACGGGACGTGCTGTTAGAACGCGGAAGACAGTTAGGTACCGTTGGATTTCTAGTGCAATACAATCTGAACTTCCAAAAGTTAAAAAAGCAGAGGGGGTAATTTGGTCGCACCGACTGTAATTCAATATAATTTTATATTTTAATGTTACAAAATGCAAAATATTTAATATAAAATTGGACATATAAAATATTAATTAACATAAAATTAAAATATATATTAAAAATTTATAAAAATAAATAAGAATTTTAAAAAATAAGATAAAAATAGAAAAATTTGAATTCATGGTACTTGGGTACTTGTAGGTAGGAAATTTCCAAATGATTTTATTTTTAAATTCGATAAAATTATATAAAATATATTTTTTAATAGTAATATTGTTATATTTAATTATTATTTAATTAATTAAAATAATTTTATGTATATAAATTTTGATATTGATAATATTTTTTTACATCCCTATCTTAAATTTTAAAAAATTAATAAAAATTTATTTTTTATATTTTAATATTTAATTTAATTTAATGAATATATATAAATTATATGTTAATTTTAACAAAATAACATTATAAATCGTTTATTTGTGTAAAGTTATAAATTAAAAAATTATATGATATGAATATATAAATAATATTATAAATTAATTTTTTTATATATAATTATTTTTATTATTGTAAAATATTTTTATGTATAATTTGATAATAAAAATAATTTAATGATCATAAAAATTATTTTATAATAATTAAAATAGTTATATATAAATAAATAATTTATAATACCTATTAATATATATCTATATCATATAATTTTTATATATGTTTGACAATTTAAATGATTTATAATTTTATATATATATAAATAATTAATTAATTTATGATATTATTTTATTAAAATTAGTATCTAATTTATGTATGTTTATTAAACTAAATTATATATTAAAATATAAAAATAATTTTTAAAATATATTTTTTGACATAATACTAATATTTAAAATTATATTTATAAATTTATTTTAATTATTTTATTATTTTAATTAATTAATTAATAATATAATATAATAATATTATTATTAAAAAATATATTTTATTAATTTTACAAAATTTTACATTTACATATAAAGTAATTTTATAAGTATTTAAAAATACCCTGCGTATATGAAATAATAAAAGGCTACGTTAAACCGTAGGTTATGATAAGACAGTTTTAACTGAATTGCTAGCAGCCCTAAAACCCTAAAAGCTAATGACAAAGGCAAAGGAGAGGGTCTTCGCGGGCAACAAGAGGGAAATGGAAGAAGGTACAGAGATGGAAGTGGAAGAGTCTCGTACTGAAAACTCAATCAAGAGATTTGCTCTCAAAAACTCGATACAAACCAACTTCGGCGACAACTACGTGTTCCAAATTGTCCCCAAGTAATTTCCTTTCTCTTCACTTTTCTGTACACATTCGAAAACCAATCGATTCTTATCAAGTGTGTAGTCAAAAAATTTATTCGATAATACTTGAAATTTTATATATTGAGTTTCTTTTTTGTGGGTGTTGATTCTTGGTCTTAAATTTGGAAAATATATATGGAAGGAATGATTGGTCCTTAATGGCGGTTTCGCTATCAACAAACGCGGTGAAGCTGTACTCACCAGCGACTGGTCAGTACTATGGAGAGTGTAAGGGTCATTCTTCAACTATCAACCAGATATGTTTCTCCGGTCCATCAACCCCGCACGTTTTGCATTCGTGCTCTTCTGATGGTACCATCAGAGCTTGGGACACCAGGTCATTCCAGGAGGTGTGCGTGATCCAATGCTGATAAAATCTTTCTCTTTGGTGTTTTTTTGGTTAACCCCATTTGAAGGTAGTTTCCTTTTTTTGTTTTTACTTGCATTATGTTTTAATCATATTTGTTGCAGGTCTCGAGTATAAGTGCTGCTTCTTCTCAGGGCATCTTCAGTTTCTCTTTTGGAGGATCAACTGATAATCTTCTTGCTGCTGGATGTAATTCGCAGGTTTGAGCACATTGAATGTTAGCAAGAGAAGCATTGATGGGCTTCCAAGTTCATAATTTCACATATTCATGCTAGTTCAATTTTGTTCACTTGTTTTCACTTTTTTCCAAATAATTTGGTGCAGATACTTTTTTGGGATTGGAGGAACAAGAAACAGGTTGCATGTTTGGAGGAGTCTCATTTTGATGATGTTACACAGGTTTGTTATGATACCATCCAATGTATTTTATTATTCCTTTTTCTTGTTTAACTACATGCAAAGACAGATTTTTCTGTATTATACATTTAAAATACTGTTGAAGGGTAGAAACTATTTATATGATCAAAAGTTAGAGTTTCATTGGATTGAGGTGGGTGTGGAGTCTCATAGAGAGGTTGAATTCTTGGAATGATTTGCATGGAGATAAGAATTAGGTTATACGTTGAGATATAAATATTAAAATCAACTCAGTTAGTTCATATATGGCTCTTTTGAATATACTTTGTTCTAAACTCTGTCAAAACGAGTACAGGTTTTTAGATCCAGCTTAGATGCAGTGTCACGGTGACTTAGGAAATCTAGACGTGGATGCAGCATTGTTGTGTGTGGATGAAATGGCTATATTGGACTAACGTCTTCGAATTTGTGTGTGCAAATGAAATACTCAATTGGCTTTGTTGTTGTATGGTGGAGAAGTTGGCATTGATATTTCCTAAGGTTACGTCATGGCATAGTTTAGTTGATTCAATGAAGACTGTATCTTTTTGTTCAGTGGTGTGCTCAATGCTTATGTCGCGTGTCAATGAATTAATATCACAGCGGGAATTTATTGCTCTCTTTATATACTTCCATCCTTGAAATGCCTTTGATTTATATTAACTAACTTAATGATTGTTTACAGGTGCACTTTGTCCCTGAGCATCAAAATAAGCTTGTTTCTGCTTCTGTAGATGGGTTGATATGTACCTTTGATACAACTGGAGATATCAATGATGATGATCATCTGGAATCTGTAAGTGAAGATATTTCTGGTATGAAGTGTTTCATAATTAAAAACATTCTGTCTGGTTGAGTTTATGGAGAGTAATAGGTTATGAAAGATTGACTGATCCAGGCAATCAATTGCCTTTGTCTTAGTACATAACTGCATAGCCGTTGTTTGATGCAATTGTTGAAATTTTCACAACTTTGAAGGCGCATCTCTCTGTATATGCTATTTATGACTGTGATGTGCTAGGTGTCACTTTATGATAGGATATGGAGGATATGAGATACATGTTAGGAGTTATTAATATTTGCCTCTGGTATGGATTATGGAAAGGATCCAGAATGCAAACACAATATTTGCCTGAATTTTACCTTGAAGCATTGATCAAACATCAAGTATTAACTTCTAATTTTGTCTGTCTCTGGAAGAAATCCTGCTGTCATGTATTTGGCCATCTGAGCATCATCCCATGTGCTAATTACCTTTTAGAACGTGTCTAGTCACTTCTCGCTATAATTATTTTTCTGTATGCTACTGGTCTCTAAGAGTGAATTTGTAATGTTCACAGTTTCTTGTTGACCAAGTTATATTTTATAAAATTTCCTAGAATTAACTGTTACAATATGGCAGGTGATCAGTGTGGGAACTTCAATTGGGAAAGTGGGGTTCTTTGGAGAAGCTTATCAGAAACTCTGGTGTTTGACACACATTGAAACCTTGAGGTATCATTGCTGTCAATTGCCGGATTAAGAGGACTAATGTTGTTGGAAAATTTTACTCTATTATCTTCATGCACATGTCATGATGCATGTCACATTGGCATGTTTGATGACCAACATTCGGCCTTAAACCATGTGCACTTTTGATATTCACCCTGTGACCTCGTAAAATGTCTTCTTCTCTCACACAAGTCTGGTGTTTAACTCTAATTTGCAACTACTTGTAGCATTTGGGGCTGGAAGGATGCACAGAAAGAAGCAAGCTTTGAAAATGCTCGTTCATTAGCCTCTGATAGTTGGACACTAGATCACGTAAGTTTTACTCACTTAACTCGCTTAAGAGATTATTCTCGCCTTCGTAGATCAGTAAAAGCAAAAAATTGCCCACACACAGTTTTTTTTTTTGGCTTCAATTGTTACAACTGAAGTGCATCATGCTTCATATTCAAAGGATATGATATATGAGCCAGTAGTGCTTGTAAGATTAGGCCTTGGAGAATACCCTTGAAGACAAAGTTTGCATGCACGGAGACTCAACTTATAACTATCTCATTTACAAAAAATAAGAAAGTAGCAAGGCTTATAAATATATTAGATTTGATCTTAAAAGAAAGGTCCTAATCCCAAAGCTGACATAGATAGTACTTACGAGGAACTTATGAGGATGCGGAGTAGTTACTGCTGTTCATCAACTCTTGGCTCCTGAAGAGAACACCCTGATATCATATTATTTTTGCCAATTGCCTTTCTGTTTTGGCAGGTTGACTATTTCATTGATTGCCACTACTCTGGAGAAGGTGAGAATTTTTGGGTTATTGGTGGCACTGGTGCTGGTACAATTGGCTATTTCCCAGTAAACTACAAAGGAGAGGCGACAATAGGATCTCCAGAAGCAGTTCTTGGAGGTGGCCACACAGATGTTGTACGGAGTATATTGCCTATGTCAAGCATGAGTGGTAGGGCTGCACAAAGCCATGGAATTTTTGGTTGGACAGGAGGTGAGGATGGCCGCCTGTGCTGCTGGCTGTCTGACGATTCTTCTAAGATAAATCGCTCTTGGATTTCAAGTGCAATGGTTATGAGGTTGCCGAAGACTCGCAAGAAAAACAGGCATCAACCCTACTGACGACCCAAAATTTAGTCTGAATATTTGTGATACAAAAGTTTGTCAAGTTTTGTTTTCTTTTCTTGGTTCAGTGATCAAATTATCTGCGGTGTGTTGTGAATTATTTGTACCATCCTCTATTTTGCTTTTAGATCATTCAAGGAAATGAAGATCTTCCTTTTTGCCAAGGACTGCTGATCAATCAAACGACGGGCAGAAGTTGTAGAGGGTACAGAAGTTGTAGAGGGTAGAGTCCGTGGTAGAACATGAATTCAATGTGCAGCACATAGCGACAAGTTTGCTGACCATAGCCGATGATTAATTAGACCTTCTGAAACTATTGTTACTGATACCGACTTTTATTTTGAAATATACCAACACCAATCATCGGGCTTTCGTGGAGTAGCTGATCTAGACGGTTGGACATACAAAGCTTATTGTACTTTCAGAATAGCTAAAACATGCTTACACATACCAACTGATCGTATATAATTGACTGCCAACAAGAAGACCTTTCAATTGTGTAACTGTACACATCATATCGAAATACATGTTCCACGGAAAGTTCTCAGTTCTCTCTGTTACAACCTCCATAAATGCGATAAGAAAAATCCACAGTTCCACTTCACTATCCCAAGGGTATCTTGAGCGACCTAAAACCACCCAGAAAGTTCGCATATAAGATGGGGCACAAAATGCCTTCAAAAATAGCAAGCTCCCTCTTTGGTTGTAGGTGACATTATCCTCGACCTCGCCCTCCACCTGACACCAAATTCAAAAATATAAGCTGGCTATAATTTTAGATTTGCTGCCAACTAAACTGTTTATCAAAATGGGAACAGAAAATTTTATATAAATAATTTTCTAGCATTCTCGGAGTCTTGAGTGCATGATGCAATACTGTGATCTACAACTACATTGTTCCCAACAGCAGTTGTGATACCAGACCGAGTAGGAAAATGTGAAAGATTGCAAGTTGCAGTCATTTTCTCTTATCGCATACACCAGAATGATTTTTTTTTTTTTAAAATGAAAAAAAGAATCACCATCACTTGTATCCATCTATGGCAACACAACAACCTGAGGACAAATTAAATTCATTGCCGCAAAATAGATCCACAAGTCAAGCACCAAAATTTTAGTTAAATCTTACCTCTGCTCCCACCAGGCTTCGCACCAGACCCACCCCTGCCTCGGCCACCGCCAGCGCCCTTAGGACCACCATCATCCAGACCACGCCCAATTCCTTTGGCTTGCCTTCCCCCAGCACTATCCTCTCTGCCTCTTCCTCTGCCACGGCCTACACCAGGTGGCTTCCGATCTAAAAAAGTCAAAAGTTTCTACTTATACTCAGTTAAAAATCTAAAAATGAGCGTGTCATGTCCAGTGCAGAGTAAATTACTTGGTTACTCATCAGCAGTTACAAAGGAAACACACCAAATGCAACATTTATGGTGGTTTATGCAACTGAATCAGAAACGAGCCACTAATAGCAATAATCAAGCAAATCTATATTACCAACTCAATTCTTAGGAGTAGTGGCACAACACTCAATTTTTTTCCACACCGATCTCTCCTATAGTGAATATTGAGATTAGATAACTGGTACCTTAACAAACCCCAACCAGCCAGAAAAAACAAAAAAAGAAAAAGAGTGCACAGACAAAAACAACAGCTTACCTGCACGACTTTTGGTTTCTTCCTGAACTTTGTCAATCACCTGGACCCAAAGGCAAGAGTACAGATTACAAACTAGCAACTAAACTTGCAAAGTCTAACAGGACCAAGACAAAAAATGAGAAAACCAACATCCAAAATCTTTTTATAATATGAATTCCTTGTAAAAAAATCATTATGCAAATTCAGATATACAACCATAGTTGTACCAGCAATGAACGCTGAGAATATTGCCAAAGAGGATCTTATAAAAATATTATCAAGCACCACTGAAATATCCTTTAGGCCAATCTCAAGACTGTTACTGCATGATTGATATACTATTTTGGTTTGCACTAGGCTGGTAATCTGGGCAATGAATCAACCCATCATCCAGATAGAAAAATTACATCTTCACTGCTGGGTATTTTTTTGTACATGAACTATGAAACCAACTTGCTTCTAATAAAAGAAACCTCCATTGAATGAACTAAGAGAGAAAAAATGGGATGCATACACCGAAGCGAAGAGAACAAAGATATAAGGTCAAATACCTCATCAGGAACTCGAAGATACTTGATTGTATTACCACGGATATAGCATTCAGGCATTCTCCAAAACCTATCTCCATCCTACAATAACATTCCAATTTAACCTAGTTGTGATCCTGTATGGAATAATCTTTAGACAATCAAACAAAAGCTATTCTAAAATATATAAGTATAGGAGAAATATAAAGAACCCAATAAAAGGGTGTAGTACCTTAGAGGTACAGATGACTTCACGGAGATGGATGTTCATCCAAGTATCACAATTGACCAAATGCCCGTTGTAAGTCTCCCCATTTTTCAGTTCTACCAACTGTTATAACATAAAACCATCAACAATTGCAAATTATAACAAGATTTAAAAAATATATATATCACAATGACACACTTTTCACCATACTAAAGCAAATTTTTTTGATTAAAATCAAAAACTAAGGATAAATCTCTTACCATAGGATGCCCCTGTGCCGTTTTAAGCAGAGAAAGGGGAAGCTGCATAAAAAAAAAAAAAAGAAAAAAAAGAAGAAGGAAAAATCAGAAGAATCACTGAAATTCATTATTGGAAACCAAAAACAAACTCAACGCGTTGAGTTTAAAAAATCTTGCATTGATATCATCTCAGAAAAAAAAGAACAAAGAATGAAAGAAAGCTCAAATAACTACTTTAAACAAGTAAAACAACAAGTCGATGGAACTTCATGTAAAAGTTTTGGGCGAAAGCCCAAATAACCAAAAAAAAAAAATTAAGATGCGATCAATTTTCCAATAGTTTTCGTTCATTTTCCGGGCAAACAAACAGCGTGTGAAGGAAAGTTGAAAGAGCAACTGACCATCTTTTTCAGGACAAGAAATCTTAAACCCAGCGAACAAAAAGCAACCTGCAAGCAAGTCAAAGTCAGAATAATAACAACAGAGCACAATACGACTTCAAAACTATTGAAACATATAGATGAAAGTGTATTACAACTTTAATTACACAGTTCGAAACCCTAACGACAAGAAATCGTGAAGGAATCAGAATAAAGAGTAACAGTTAACACAAGGGAGAGGTACAAATTAATCGAAACCCTAATAAAGGAAAAGAAGGAAAGGAAAAATGAAATTACCTTGAGAATGAAATTAACGGACAAAGAGGAGGGGAGAACTCGATGAAGGCTTCGCTTATTCAATGTTTATTAATTATTATACTTATTCAGAATTCCCCATTGCTTAAAAGGGATCGAGCGAGTTTTTGCCGAGGACGGTAGCCAAAAGGCTCAGTACGTAGCCACCCAATAAAAGCAGAACATATTTATGTAAATTATGTGAATGCCCCACACTCTTTACCTAATATCAATGTGCTCCACAATTATCGTTTAAATGATAATACGACCACCTAATAATAATATTATAATTTTTACATTCTTAAAAGAAACAAATGCTAGCTAAACCCGTCTCCGTTCCCATACAATATAGTGAAGACAAATAAACAATGGGCAGGCCAGCCCTAATGAGACAGCTAGCTGCTCGAAGAAATATACTACGAGTAAAAGCTCACAAGTTATCTTAAAGCGTTGAACAAGACTTCAAAAAAAAAAAAACAGAAAAGAAAGGAGAGGAAGGGAAAAGTAGAGAAAATGCTTGCACCAAACCATGCCTCTTTAAAAAGCAAGAAAGGGCTTTAACTAATCACCACTTTTGTTTTAGTCCTCCAATGTATTATGAGGAGCAGCTCTATCCCATCCACCAGCAAATAAGGTTAACTTTACGACAATGCCCAAAAACCAAATGTCAGCCCATGATCAGTACAACTTCTGTATCCATATACATCTCTAGGAATATCTTATATACATCAGAGTGCTTGTAACTGGCCAGGTATTACGGCATCAACTAGTAACTAGTAAGATCCCTTAAAATATGCACTTGGAAAAGGAAAAGGTTCATAGACAAATAAGTTAAAAAGTCTTTCAGGGCAGCCAAGGTAACTCAAAGGTCCTTCTAACAGCTTGCAGCATTTTCGTCAATATTTTTGTGAATGGTTGTCAAATCAATCAAATGACGCATGGTTGGCCGACCATGTGGGCAATTCCAAGGAGACTTCAGGTCTGCCAGATGCTCGAGTATCTGATAAAACAAGTGAAACAAAAATATGTAACCATTTTTACTTCGCTTCTGAGTTCCCATTTATGATGACTATTTGATAAAACGGAAAGATCAAAAACGATGTAAGAGCCCATTGAAGAAAAAAAGTACCAACATTTCAGAAGGTAATTTCAAAATATAGTTTAACTATTTAATAAATGATGAAGTAGAATATATGATCTAAGATTAAATGATTGAATGTATCTATGATTAATAAATTTTAGAAAAAAACAAATTGAATTAAGAGCACAAAAATTTAAAAGCTAGTTTGTCATAGTAGATCTCATGGAATAGAAGTTATTACCTTCTGCATCTCATTCCTTCCAAGTGCATCTCCAATCACAACAGACGATTTGCATGCACGTGATGCCAACAGTGCACGAACTCTAGATGGGCAGACAGAATCTGGCGTGTCCATTTTGTACCTACTGATAATTGAGCATTCCCCTTGATTATCAGCAAGTGTAGAAATGAGGTCCTTAACATCTGTTAAAAGAAATGCAAATAATTAGTGTTTTGTCTTGGCCACTGCACATCACTAATCAGCATTCTCTTTCATCAAAGACAAATTATAAGAGTTTCATCACAGGCAACAAGTCTTCAAGTCAAACAAACATGCATATTGCAAACATGCATATTGATCAATGGTCAAGAGCCTAGGGCGTGTATTGAAGCAACTGCCTTCAAATATCAACTGTTAAATTTTGCGTTGAAATATTTGACAGTTTTCACACAACACTGCTTTCTGGAAAGAATTAAGGAACAATGCCTGCTACTTGGCTTTGGAGAAGCAAATGGCCACCTTGAAGGTTTAAGGAGAATCCAGTCTTGATGATGCATGCTAGTGATTGTCTTAACCTGGATTTTATTTCCAGAGATTTATGGTTGTGTATTTGTCAACATATGGGCGGTTTGGTTCTCCTTGCATTTTGTAAGCTTCACCATTTCTAATTTAAAAGTCTGCTTTCCACACCATTTCAACCGAAGTAGGAAGAAGATTCTTTCATTGTCACTAAGGATTCTCTTTGATGAGCAAATCCAGCTCAACATTTATTTCCACTGTACTCATGTACCAGAGACAACGGCTCCAAAATACCCACTGAACTACTCAATAACAGCTTCAACTTGGCTTGTTTGAAACTGATCAGCCAGTTCACCGAGTAGTCCATTTTAAACTTTCCAAACTTTGGCCACTTAACAAAGCAGGGATGATGAGATGAGAAGCACGTTGCATGGCTTGATTTACTGTCATATATTAAAGGAAAAGTCTTAAGGATAAAGTCTCTATGCAGGAGCAACCAGCCTCCACTTTAGTGGGGGTGTTAAACAAAACAATGGAATCACTGGTAGGATCAACATCAATAACATGTACACGTCTCTGCTACTAATTATTTTGTCTATCTAATGTCTCCAAGCCATGCAAGGGAAACAAAAGCATAAAATGGAGTCCGGTTTGAAGCAATTGCAACATAAATACATGTCGTATGTTGTGTGCATGCAAAAGGCTGTGAACTGATTTTGCTGCCATTTGGTCCCAAACAGATCCTAATCTTGAGAATTGTGGGAATTAGTTTACTTAAATAATATACAGCAAACTGTTAAATTTGCTTATATTGAACAAAGAGAAACCAAGAAACTGCTAAACAAAGAAAAAAACCAAAAAAAAGATAAGAACGACTACCTTCAACTCCAAAAGTTATGTTTTTACTGAAGGGAACAGCTTTCAATATAAAGCGTTGCCCACTTGGGGCATGTGGGTCCTCTTCCAAAGCAAATCCGTTTTTCCTGGCAATTACAATAAACCATAATGTATGTCTAAATCATTAAAAATTTAACTGTGAGGAATTTTCTTTTCTTGTAACAAAGAAGGGTCAAAATGAAGGCACAAAAAACAACAAATACTTTATATTTGAAACTTGCAATCAGTTACAATTAAAGTCCACAATGAATATGATCAATACTAGAAACACAACAGAATTGGAAGAAGTGGACTTGTAACTTCAAAATGTCGTCTTAATAGTATAATGACCAGTAAAAGCTGCATGATATCCTAGGTTGGAGAACCTTCATTAGATATTTTTATGTGTGGTGAAGTGTAATTGACACAGAAGAATAGATGCTGGGATTTTCAGTTTCAACTTGCATTCAATAAGCGCACATTGCAGCCACATAATCAAAATTGAGCACACCAACTTCTTCAGGAATACTAGGATTAACTTTTAGAATATCAACATTGGTGCTCCCGAATATATATCTAAAATAAGTGTCATAATTAGGAAGATGAGTGCTATTTGCTGAAAATTTCAGTACAAATTATTTTGGGCACTGATCAATCAAAGTCTTTGACCTCCTGTTTGTAAACGTTAAGCTTTGATCATGAGGGCTAGCATGCTACCAACCACTTGCCATCAAACAAAAGCCAAGTTTTTCATCTTCTTATTTTGATTTATAACAGCAATCATGATCGTACCTAAAGGATGGAGTCATCAAAGGAGCATGGGCAGAACTGAGAACTCCATGTAAAATAATAGACCAGGAGGATTAATTGGTAATTAATAGCATGATTATCAAAAAAAAAAAAAAAATTGTTCCAACCAGGATCCAAGCTGAAGAATATTGAAAGGTCACAACTAATATAAATAAACAAATTAGCCTACCAAATACAAACATAGGTAAGAAGAAAGGAATGGAACTCTTTTAACGATTTCAGCAAAAACTTACGAGTATTATCACAGCATTTGGAGAAAATAATATAATCATCAAATTAATAAAATGAATGGAAGGAAAGAAGTTTCAAATTAAGTGGGCACCTAAATATGTCCACGTGAATTGAAGCAACAACTTCTTCTTCTGGTGTTAACTCCAACCTCAATGGCCTACATAGAAAATGGGAGACAGGTAGGTCATTAATGTCAAAAACAAGAATAATTGTTGTAATCAGAGAATATCAAAAGCATGTGAAAATAATGCTACTCCATTGCAAAAAAAAAAAAGAAAACTACTTGAACACTTTAATTAGTACCAGCAAATTGAACCAGTTAACACTATTCTCTGAATACATGCTGCTGCAGTGAAGTGTCTGGTGTGTGACGGAGTGAAGTTATATACTGAAAGAGATGTAAACTTGGATAAAGAAATTTTAAGTTCCTGATACACTTCGGGTGAACACAGAGAAAAAGTGGCTATACACAGCCTTGGAAATTCCAGGAACTCTAAAGAATAGAAAATCAGATATAGCCGATAAACTCCTCACCGAAGCAAAGGTTGCTGGTTGAAGATGGTCGATTGTGACAGACGCTCAAAATTGTATTTCTCATCTGCAGCATGCTGAAAGTAATGAAAACTATATCAAGAATCCTAGATAACGAAAAAGCACTTAACTCTAGGACACCATTTTGAACACAGAAAGAGTCTTATGAACCTATCATTCAACAAGAACACAGCAAAACATGTAATATATTGAAAAAAGAATAGTCCAGTAGCTGGCTGAAAGTTTACCTGATCCACGATAAATAAGTCTTGGTCTAACTTCCCAATGATAAATCCAAGATTGAATTGCCCAATCACCTACAAAATGGAAACTACTAGCAGTGACCAATATATCACTTAATACTTCATCCATAAGGCATGCACGAAGAAAATTCAGAAACCCATGCTTGAATTTGAGACTTCAAGAGGGGCTGGAATGAATACCCTGAAGAATTCAACACAGCCAGAAAGAGGCCAATCAATGGTGTTTGAAACTTCTTTTATAACTGTTTGTACAGAGAACCGTTTAGCCTCCCCCACCCTTTTTTTTTTTTGGGGGTATTTGATGTACTTAGACCCTACCCAAACCTAATCCAGTCACAACAAAAAATCATCAAAAACACACACGCTAGGCCTACACTAGACCTACATATTTCTGGCAGGTTGACAAGCTCAAAGTTGAATTTTGGGTTGCTCCACCAGAACATGTGGATGTCCATAAGAAGGGATTAAATGCCCAGTAATGTATTATCCATAAGTAACAGGCCTTCCACATAAAAATAAAAAAAGCAACATAAACAAAATAGCAAGCATACAGGTAAATAAAAAAAATTAATAATAGATAAATCACCTTCATTCTACGAAAGTCCTCTTTTCTAAAGAGCTTTTCCAACTCAGTAGTAGCCGCAGCTAAAGCCCTTGCTTTATGCTCCTCATTTTCTAGCGGAAAAAGGTCCATAGTTGCAGCAGCATAGCACCTGCACATGAAACTAAACCAATTAGAATAAGAGCAGAATCAGTTTTTATTCCTTCTAAAAGAAATTTGCAGCATTGTAGACCTTCTCATCTTTAAACTTCCAGGTGTATAACCACTAGACTGAATCCCAGAGAGCCTCTGCTGCCTCCTTTTCTTTAAGTCTTGAAAACTAAATTGCAAGGTGGAACAAATATTTAGACCAGAAGACGGCACTGGAGCATCTACCAGTGTCCCAGAAAATTGTGAATGAGAAGATGCAATGGACTGGTCTTCTGAATTCTTTTTGAGATCATTGCTAGATGAAACAACTGGTGTCACATTAACAAGAGGCACGACTTTTTCTTGAGTGACCAATTCCTGTAGACAGGTAGACAGAAATATGATAGTTAAGCTACAATTGAGAATAATAAATCAATGATAAACACATAAAGTTTTACTTTCTCTCTCCGCACATAACAAGGGATTAGAAAAAGGCAAAACCATATATATTAATATAAAGTATGAGAACTGTAACTGAAGCCTTTTGTATTGAGTGAGTTCATGGCTTCACATGGATATCGAATAATTAGTTCCCTCATCAAGCAAATTTGAGATAAAATACATTAACACCACTTTTAAAAATTCCTATAAGCAACAAAATTATTGACTACAGTATTGCCTCTTGAGCACGACCACAGCTAAAAACTCATGCTATACCATGCACGTACCCACCAGGCTAAACTCCAGCAAGGTAACTACTGGCATTATGATTGAGCCATTTATAAATTGATGGAAAATAATGAATACTAGGTAAGTTGAAGAGAAAGTAAACAGCCATTAAGAAACTTTCTAAAAGACAAGAATACCGTCCATGTAAGAAAAGTGATAACAAAGATGAAAAATGTGCTCTTTTACTTTATACTTGGAGGAGATAATTTTAGCCATTTATCAGGTAAAAAGAAAATAGTGGTCATGCAATAAGCCACCTACATTGATGGCAAAGAGTTATTGGCACAGTAACGGAGGCATGTGCAAAGGCCATCTTCACATAAACTGCTAATATTTTACCATGTAATAACGCAGGTTATTACATCAAAATATGGAATCTTTATTATTTATTGTAACAGGTACAAATTGAGATAAGAAAGCATCCACATACCTCTCCAGGTCTTCCATTAGTATTGCCTTCAGAAGAAGGTGGATTCTCAATATCCTTGAAGAATTTGTCTACTCTAAGACACTTGAATGGCTCATTCTTGTTCACCCCAGCAAAATCATCAACAGGGTGATGCTTAAGTGGGGATCCTGTATCCCCCAGATGCATTTCAGAATTGCTTTTCTTCAATTGACAGTGAAAGCTTTGGTTTCTTAGGAGAGGCACTTCTGACAGTGGTGTACCAATAGATTCATACTTTCTCTTACTCACAGTTACAAATTTGTTAAGTGATGACTGAATACATCTTGAGCGACTATCAGACTCCCCATTTTCAGCAGTGTTTTTTCCAATAACTCCTGAAGGGGATGGACAATGTTGCTCAATTGGAATATTGAGGGGACTCGTTGATTTCCTACAAATGAAATTTGAAAAACTGTCTGTTTTTTTATCATCATGTGCTCTCAGGGTAAATTCCTTCCTGTTTACATTTTCATTACTGTGGTCCGATCCTACCAAGGCACTTAAGCCATGAGTGTCGAATTCAACTGTTTTCAGAGGAGTATTGGTCTCTGCAATTTGCTGCTCATAGAGAACTTCTGTAGACTTACTCCCATCTGGAGATAACTGTTCCAACAATGCATGAGATTTGTTACGAGGAGAAAAAAACTCAGAGCTATCTGCTTCTGTGGATTGCTCGACTTTATTAACAGAATAACTTGCACTAATTGGGGAATAGATCTGCTGTAAACCCTCCCTTAGAGCTTGCAATATGGAACATTCATCAGAAAAGAATATTTTTCTTTTATCAGGAGTTACATTAACATCGCATGCTGTAGTTGGGACAGTAAAATTCATAATCGCAATGGGATATTGTCGTGAGCTTGCACCTTTATACAACTCATTCACTAGCTTACTGACTTTAGGCATATCCACAGGCCGACCATTTACGAAAAAATATTGTCTATCTCCCAAATTGCGTCCGCTACCCTGTCCAGGCTTGGAAAGGAAACCTTCAACTTTGCAACTGTCTGATATGCATATAGTCACAGGCTCTAAGCAGTTGAAAGTGTTCATGCCAAACACTGTTATGATGTTATCTTTTAGGGAATCACTCCCATGTGTTTTAAGTACAACAGACTTCACATATTTTCCGGTTGTGTTGGTGCAGACAAGCCGAACTCCTTTTGCAATCAGTGCATAGGCCTGGAATTAGAAAACAGCTCAGAGATTAGAAAGTTAGCCTCTCAAAAGTATTCTACAAAATCACAAACGAGTTATTTTTTAATCCTAAGTAAAAACACTAAGCAAATAAAAGAATAACATAGCTCCGATCAAATCTTTATTACCTTTTACTGGCATCCAATAAACCACAGATTCAATCATTATTCCATCTCTGAGTTGCCAACCCCACATTGACTAACCATACTTGATAAACTAAAGGCATAACATATACACTTTGTTTGAGAGACACTAGGTCTCACCAGAAAGATGGACTTACATTCAACAATGAAATTAGCTTTCCATATTCCTTACGTTTGTTGCGACTGAATTCTTTTCTTCGCACTGGCAAATTACAGAATAATTTCTTCACAGAGACAGTGGTACCAACTTGACGTGCTGTTTTCGTTTCAGCTGTTAGTAAACCTGAATGATCAAAAGTCAAGTGCGTTGCAACTAACTCATTTTTAGTTCTTGTTTCAACTGCCAGGTTGCCCAATGCACAAAGTGAACTCAGTGCCTCTCCCCTAAAACCAAATGTGGACAGAGAGTGTAGATCGTGAAAATCTGCCAACTTAGAAGTATGGTGCTTGAGCGCAAGAACCTGCAGCAAACAAAATAATAGGGTAAATATAAACTGAACGATAGTATTAGAAGCCTTAAAAGCTACTTATCACGGTTTCTTGAGAGTAATTAACCATAAAGGAGCAGCTAGAAGTTATCAACAATTGAAAAGTTTTTCAATCAATTAATAACCACCAGATATAATATAATCAGTAAACAGGGTAGCAACATATAAAATAGCATGCAATGATCCATAATTACATTGATCATTGAACAAAAAATACTTTGTAATGATCGTTAAAATTGTCGCATAAAACTCAAAAATTAATCATGATAGATGAACCTTAAAATTATTGGGTGAAATGCCACAGCCGTTATCGATGACCTGGAACCACTCTTCTCCATATTCTTTCAAAGCAATTTCTATGCTGGTTGCGCCCGCGTCCAAGCTGTTTTCAACTAACTCCTTCACCGCTGCTGAAAGGTCCAAAATAACTTGCCCGGCGCAGATTCTGTGAACAACGCCTTTATTTATCGGCCTAATGGTTGGGGAACTTGTAGGCGTTCCACTGTCCATTAAAGCCCTAACCAAATGAACATAATCACACCACAATGCTAGCAACGGAATCTTGCGACAAACCCTATAAACCGAAGAACCACAGGAAGTACGAGAACGGGTTGTCAAACGAGGTTAATCCAAGGTTCGAAGGAATAATTAAGGTTAGAGTTAGGGTTTACTGTTGAAGAGGGAGATGGGCTAGTTCACTAAACTTACAGCATTTGCCGCCAAAAATTGAAGCTAACCCGAGCAGGTTAACAACGCCAGGTTTTTTTTTTTTTTTTTTCTAAAACATTTTTATATTTCATTCCTTGGTGCCTGGATTTTGCTTATTTACATTTATTTCTCTTAGTTTATCGCTTTTGATTTTTAAACCATATTTAATTGTTTTTCATTTTTGAACATTTGATTTTCTAACCGCTTACTATTAATAAAGATTTCCTTGATTTTACATTATATTTGTTACAAGGGAGGTATCAAATGATTTATTTTATTTTCTCCTAAGAGAAGATACCTATTTAAAATATCGTGGTCTGAAAAAAAAAAATTAATCATATTTGTCTAATAATATTTTATTACTGTAATTAAAATAAAAATATAAAATATCGAATATAAACATAAATAAAAATTAAATTTAGCAAACCAGAACTGCTCTAGTAGTATTTGTAACCTTATATTTTTCTCAAATAATCACCCTTATTAGTGTGCATTCTAAAAGATAATTTCATCAGTAATATCTTGCGATAAACTTGTAAGAGACATCCCTCCGAATAATTACAGCAATCCAACACAACGAAAGCAAGGTAGATCAGAGAATACATGCTTTGCCAACTTTATCCCTCATATTGAAAGCAATATCTATACTTGTTTTTTGATGGATATCGTCCAAAGAAGATCAGAGTCGGATCTGACGGTTATTTTCTCTGCTTTAGCAATATTTGATGTACTTACTAAACCACCGAACCCTATCTCTGTGTCATCTGGAATAGAAAAAATTCAATGTGGTACAACACATCAGACTCCAGTAGCATATGACATGAACAGAAAGATATGATAAGAAAAGATAAAAATGAGCGAGTGAATGGACCATTTGTCCCAATACCAATCACTACTTAATATCATGCAAAACACAACCATTAACCATTAACCCAACACCAGGGTATTAATGGGTCTACCACTTGTCCTCCATTGTTAAAAAGCACTAAAAAGGTGACAACTACACGAGTCCAGACCCTGCCACTCATGACTCTACATTTGGTTGCACAGATTGTCATGGCTACGCCACCAAGTCACCAGGAATACAAACAGGCTAATCACTGAATAACTTCCTACACTTGCCCACAACTTTAGTCAAATGACAAGCCATCACTTTGTAAGGTATCCATGCAATAAACGGCAACCAGATAACAGAAGAGCCAATAAAAGGAGCTATTGCAATTTGAGCTCAATAGAAAATAGAAGGCACCAGCATGAAGCCATGTGAACGTAAAAAACTTACTGAGATCCCACTGGAGCCCGGTCGTTGAAGTTTTCTCAGATGGCATCCCAATTGGAATGAGTCCACAATGTGGACCCTCAACAGAAGACTGTATGTAGATCTCGTGGTGGTGAGTTTTCGGTAGAAGGTGGATAAGGCAATCATCAGATAAAAGAATTATTCGCATGTTTGAGAAACGATATAGAACATTGATGTTTCCAGCCTCATGGTCAAACCGTCCACCAAGTGCTCCAGCAACAAGAATGCAAAGCTGCTATTAAATCAGGAACACAAACCCATAAAAATGCTATCTAATCGTGCAAATCAATGATTATTTCAGTAAATTCAAGATGTGTATGGTATACATACATTCTACAATAGTTAATCCTACTAGAAGTCAATCAAAAGTGGATATACACCTATACGTAGGCGAATTTATATAATTAAAGCTTGCACAATACAGAACTCATCCCCCAAAAAGAACTGAAAAATGATTACACATTAACTTACGTTAGAGTCATCCATGTTTGGATTGAAGTCACGAACGTATGCTATACATTTATTTAGGTCTGTGGTGTCCTGATCATGTGATTCATCCACCACCTTGGTTCCCTGCATTAAGCAAGCATGCATGGACATCTAAGAATAGTCCCAGAATACTGTATATAATATACATACATAACATAATACTACAAGAATGTATAAATCAATGAAAAAGAAACTCATGCCCATCAAAATAAAACATTTGAATTTACATGGTAACTTGCCAGTATAACATCATTTTGTGGCTTTCAACTACATTTAAATCCAAAAATAAAATTTGTAGAGAATGAACGGAGAAACCATGTTTCTAAATCATAAATGAAAACATCACTCGAAAGATTCAACGCAAACAAAATGGCTGGCCTACCAATCTTGCATAAAAATCCAGTACATCTGTTCGGATAGAATCCATGTCTCCTTTAATGAGGTCTGGCTTGTACCTAGTAGAAATTACAGATTCATTGGTCACAATATGATCAGCTTAACATAAAAACTAGTTCATAGACGCAATCATGAAGTAATCAAGACAACTCATATCTATACGTTACTAGAAACCAAGCTATTAAGATCGATGGCTATAGCTCTTAAACGTTCAGCCTAATCTAGTGGGTTCATGCTCCAAAATCATCACTCATAATATCAGATGCCAAAAGAATACAGTTCTAACAATCACGTTAACAGGATTGTCAAAGAAATATGTTACTACATAGTTAATTTAGATGAATGTTTAAATTGTGTAATCACTCCATATATTATAAAATTGTGGCCATAAATGCAATAGAAGGTACCGTATATATCCAAAGTACGGATACATTTAATTCCAACACTTGTATATTTTCTTGCCTTATAAAGCTACTTTCGGTATATTTTGATGCTGGAAATTTCGTTTGCCATAGAGTTGATTGCATGATCTAATTGGAACCATACAGAATTAAAGTTCAGCAAGTTTCCAAATTAGCGACAACTAACACCCTACATCAATACTACAGCAGGTAGAAGTACTAGCCCATCTTTTAAACGTTGATAATCACACATGCCATCAAACTAGTGTCAGCTCCTATGCCTCACAGCTGTCATGACTTCTCTAGCCTAAGTCAATTATTCTAATATCCTCTTTACATTCGCATTGTTTTCAGCTTTTCAATAGACCTCCACATGACTGCTTCAAGTGACATCCGCTGAAACATTCCCAGAGAATCAATTCTTTTATGCTTAAACAATACATTACCATGTAAATCTTACGCAACAATCTAAAATCATCATCATTATTGGAGAAAGAGAGACCAGATATTCAATTTGACAGAAAAATAATCAGATATTATTACAGAAGCTTGGCAAAATTTAACACAATACCGCATAAATAAATATAAAAGATCAGATAGCCAACAGAAAACATAATTTCTGCATATCGTAGAAGAAATGAACTGTATAATTAAAGAAAGCGCGAAGAAACCTGTTCCGAACATCTAAAGGATTCTCATGAGGAAGGAACTGAGGCAATTCATCGTACACACGATTAGCGCCTCCGTCAGCACACAAACGTAGTTTTGCTGTTGTACACAAAACATTAAAACTCCAAAACAAAACAACAAGAAGGTGAACTACGGCGCGAGAGGGAATAGGAAACGTACCGTGCTCCCAAAGCAGAGGAGTGAATCGCGGGAGTTGTTGGTTAAGGACGACAAGAGCGTACGTTAGAGAAGGGCGGGAGTTGTCGATGGGAAGGAGGAAGGAAGAAGAATGGATCATCAGGTCCATAACTACCGCGAGCCAGAAAAAGACACTTCACAGGCATATATTAGGGTTACTTTCATTCAGACCCCTTGTACTTGATATAATTATCAACTAAGTCTGCATTAATAGAAGTTGTACATTTATTAATATCTCACGAAACAATCTATTGGAATTGGGTCAACCTCATCTACTTTTTTTTTAAATCGCTGAGGGTCAAAGAAAGCATACCGTGCTGGCTCCGGCCCAATATTGTACCGGAACTCCAACAGATGCTTTAAACTCTTTTAATTTTTTTCAGAAAAAAATTAAGGAAATATCGCATACGGCCCTTGAACTTTGTAAAAATTTTTAATTTACAGCAACTTTTGTTAAAAAATCACACGTCCCTTAGACTGTCGTAAAATTTAAACCACATTGGCTATATTCGATGAATGCGAACAGAAGTATATGAATGCAACCTGCATAACACAAACTTATCTATTATAGTTAGGATTTGAATTTGTTTTCATCATTAGTACACTAAGCACGCACTTGCAGCACGTCCAACAATGCAATGCAATTCATTTTTCAATAGAAGATTCAACATGATTATTGCCTCCATTACCATCCATGCTCACAATTAAGAGCAGATTCAACAAACAGAATTTGATCGAAAGCAGAGAAGATTCAAATCCAGTGTTTGATGTTGAGATAGGCTTGGTTACAGGTGTACAGTACATGCTTCATAAAAACTATGGCTATGTCAAATATGTTTCACTCCAACATTGCACCACAAATCAAATCGCTTTTCATTTGTCGAAATGATATAAATATATAATTATAGCTAATTCATTTATCTCCGTACTTGACACTTGGAATTCGAAATAATAATTCCAAACGAAGACTTCCATTTATACGAGGATTAATGTCGTTACACTTGGCTTCCCCAATTGGTATGGCAGGCGAAGAAACTCTTGCTTTCGAGAGCGAATAATGCAAAGCATTTCGACAAACAATGAAACAATGTATTGCAATAATTAATGAAACTTCTATCTTGCAATAATAATAAATTGACCAAAAAAAAAAAAAAGTTGTATCTGCAAGGTAAATAAAATCCCAGCCCTAAAAGTACTTTAAAAAAAAAAAAAGGTCTTTTAAAATTTACCTGCTGCTTGTTAAATATATTAAAATCCCTAACTAAAAGGGTCAAAAAAATCAAAAAAGGAAAACCTATAATATATTACAATGGAGATGGGACAACCAATGGAATTTTCCATAAATACAGATGTCCCCTGATCTTGGCCACGATCATTTAAGAATAAACTACACAAGAATTAAGCTATACAAAAAGTAAAAGATACCTCCTCTACATGAAGTAGCTGAGAGATGTCTTCTTTCTCGACCCCCCTTCTCCATATAGGTCATTCCACTGAAGCAGCTCATTCATATTTGTAGACTCTGATGACACACTAGCACACACCTGCATTCACATCACCAAGATGATTGATATATATTGCGAGTGTTATTAAATTACTCTACTTGCATTTGCAAACTATCGATACAATCCAAAGTGTAAAGTTGAAACAATACCTGCTCATGTGCATATCTAAAATCTTCCAGCTTCAGAGGGCGGACGTCAGCACTGCTATATAATACAGGTGAAGGTCTATTCTCAGCCAATGCTAAAGCTCTCTCCTGAAATTTGTAAAACAAATCAATAAAATTTTCCACCACAAGTGCATCTAAACAATCTAGACAGTAGCTCAACAACCAAATAATACTTCCACATTATACATAGATCAACAGAACTTGCGACACTATTTATGCTTCCAAATGCAGTTTAAAGCATACCACCATCATATTAGATTAATGTTATTCACAAAGATGGCCAAGACAAAAACAGTTAACAAAAATATTTAAGAAGTCGTCTTATTGAAACTCCGGCCTACTAACAAGGCAAGAAAAACCAACACAAATAACAGAAAATGTTAAAATTAAATGGTAAAAAGGAAACAGGTATTCATAATCACTTAGCCATTAGCATGACCCAACTCCCAACAGAAGAAGATTTGAAACAAGACAAAAAAGCGGGTTCGAGTTCAAATGCACTGTAAGAATCATACACCGAGTAAGGGCACTTGCTCTACATTGCATAACAAATTAAACAATCATTAACATCATATTAATCACAACATAATGATAATAACAAACCAACCTTCTTTTCTTTCTCCAAAATTTCACGTATGGGACAATGTGCAGCAGTCACACAGAGATTCTGCCAAAAAATGGAAGAAATAATTAGCAGAGCTAAATATAGGGAAAAGAAAGTTCCGTTTTCAAAAAACAAATGTGGGAAAAAAAAAAATGGACGGTCAACCTTTAGGTCACTTCCCGAGTACCCATCAGTCATATTAGCAATTGCTTCCAAATCAATATCAGGTGCTAATTCTTCTTTGGCCAATATAACTCTTACAATCTTTTCCCTATTTGGGGCATCTGGCAGGTTAACCATCAATCTGTACCAAAGGTTTCACAGCATGTCACTGATAATCATTTCTCATTGGATCCAAAGAAATCAAAAAATTCAACATAAGATGTTTACCTCCTTGGGAGCCTCCTAACAACTGCCTCATCAAGGTCAAAAGGTCTATTGGTAGCAGCAAGTACCAATACTCGTTCTTTATCCTTCGTGCGCAGACCATCCCAATTCACCATGAATTCATTCTTCATTTTCCGCATAGCTTCGTGCTCTCCTGGATTTTCCCGTCTTCCTAACATGCTATCCACCTAAAACAACAACCCAGGTGAACAAAACAGCTTTTGAAATCGAAGAACAAAGAGAACAGCATAGAATTATATCAAAGGAGAAAAGGAATGATATAAACAAAACAAGAAAGGGATATAAATTTGTTAAACAAACCTCATCAACAAAAATAACACTAGGAGCAATCTTACTGGCCAGAGAGAAAACTGCTTTAACATACTTCTCTCCTTCACCAAACCACTGCAAGCAATAAAAGTGATGCATACATATTCATCACAAACTCAAACCAAGATAGCTCTAGCAGACAGAATATAAGCGAATATATGCACCTTAGAAGTAATACTTGACATGGATATGTTGATAAAGTTTGCGCCAGCCTCAGTTGCAACAGCCTTCGCAAGCATTGTTTTTCCAGTACCAGGAGGCCCAAACAGCAAAATTCCCTTGCAAGGCTGTAGTAAGAGAGCATATTCAGATTATAAAATACAAGTTATTGCACAATTCGTAAATAGATACCAACACCTTAACAAAATCAACTAAATATAAGTGCAATAACCAAAATATATGGAAATAAACCTTTGTCAGCTGCCCTTTGCAAAACAATTCAGGCCTTTGAAGAGGAAGCATCACCAATTCCTTCAAGGTATCCTTCACATTTTCTAGGGCTCCAATGTCATCAAAAGTCACCCCAATATCACTTGGCGGAATAACATCCGCAAGAAGTTTCTTCTCAAATTCATTTTCAGTGACAACATCCTGACAAAAGAGGTCAAATCCAAAATGTAATACACCAAATATCAGAGTCAGTGTGGAGAAGCAGCAATGAGTTTACAATAGCACTTAGAAATTGCTATCACTTTTACCTTCAGAGATTTCTTCATGCTTTTGCTTTCGCTTTGAATGCCCTGTAGAATGTTCAACCCGTACATAATGCTGCAATATAAAACATCACATAAATTGCGTCAGCACCAGAGAGCGGAAAGGTGCATATTCATTATTTTAACTTCAATACTACAGATTTACATATCACAGCAATTCATAACAACATAATGACCTCTCAGTAGATATCTTGAGTTTAGAATCCTTTGGAGGAGCTTCAGAACAATGCATAAAGTGATGACTTAAAGCCCAGCCAATTATTTTCTCCACACCTATTAAATTTGAAAACCATATCATCAATGAATATAGATGATCTGCACCACATAATAGATTCATGAGTACATGGAGTCTGAGGATACTGACTTTCAGTTGTAAGAGTCTGATCTTTAATGCACAGACTTTCAAGATCAGGGCAATCCAAACCATTTCGATTAAGGACCTGAAAGAATGAATGATAAGTAAATTCATAAAGCTAACATTAAAAAAAAATTATCCACATCGCTAAAAGTAGCAAGAGAACTGAAAAAATTAAAAAAAAAAAGAAATAATAAGGAAATAATAAGTGAATAAATACGATATACTATTGATTCCAAACCTAGAAAAGAAATAATCCACTGCTAAGATGCAGCACATAAAGAAGGAATGCCGCATCAACAAGCAAAAAAGCCTAAATATACAAGATAACTATTTGTTACCATGTGATGCAAAGTGATATGTTAGTCAAGAGTGGACTCAAGGAAGAGAGAGATAGTGTAGGTTCTCACACATTTCTAGAGAGTTCTCACACATTACAGTTCTGCCAAATCAACATTTAACAAGCACCATTCTACACAATAGATTGCCAGGAACTAACATCATTGCCTCTAGTTAAACTGCTCTATATATACATGTTATTCAAGGATCTATCCCCATACAACACACACAACCGTATTTCATCAGCTTGCCAGTGGTGGAGTTGTTTAGCAGATAATCATAAATCATCTAGTAATACTCACTGAGCGTATGCTAACAATGTTTGACTGCACTTTCAGAGTTTCAGTATCACGCTCCAATTGCTGCTTCCAATCCAAAAGTAAAGTTTCATCCTGTCAGTATTCTCAGAAACATTAGATGAGATGTTCAGAAAAGCATTCAGCAGTAAATAACCATAAACCCATCGCAGTTAACCATTCAGCACCTGAGGTAGTTGAATCGTCACTTTGTTAGGGAAAAGACGAGAGATTTGCTTCAATGCTTTGGGGGTCTCTTTGCTCCTATCATGTAGTCTACCAAAGTTATCCTGCACATAAAGCAACCTACTAATTAATTCAAGGAACTGAAACTAGAATCAGTTTTACATAAACAACTGGCATCATCATATCCTAACAACATCATCATAGTTACAGTTTCACTATAATGAAAAACCAACGTAGCATGGATCCCATAACAACACTACATTACATATATACATGTGTACAAACACCCCACCAACTAAATTCTACTGATCATAAAAAATAGAATATACAGGAATATATATTGACCAATAACTCTGCAGAAAAATATTACACAAAAGAAGGAACTACTTTCTTGCCAAAAGAAACATGTAACAATGGTCAAACAGCATCAGTTCACACCAATTTGAACAGTTTTTAACCCTAACCATACAATGATGAAGAGTTTTGTATTGGACAACTATGAACATGAGCTACTTAAAAGAAAAGTTCCCAGCCTAAACAGACAGCGAGCAGAAATCCATCAAAGAGAAGGGAGAAAAAAAAAAAAAAAAAAAAAAGACGACAACAATTCAAGAACAAGGCAAACCCCAAAAAAAAAAAAAAACCTCAAGTAATCATAAGCCTAAGGAATGTAAAAAAGAGGAGTATGAGGGGAAATTGGGGAAATATAACATAACTAAAGTTCAGTATACCGGAAAAGCAAGATCAAGTAAAGCTGTTTGATTGCTTCCAAACTTTGTGAATAAAAGGCCGCCAGGGTGAGACTGAAAAACAAGAGAGAGCCTATGTCAAACAGTTAGTTATAATTAAATAAGAAATGCTGTAATGCAAAAAGGTTTTAACTGATCTTTATAATAGATAGCTTATCACCTTCTCTTTGCGACTGTCCATTTGGGTATGGGAGCCAATCACAACAACATTACTGGGTAAATTTTCCAGCTTAATCTTTAAGGCCCCATATGCATCACTATTTGCCGCAAGAGACTTTTCAATGTCCTTCACAAACAATATTAAGGGGTTGCTTTTGCTTGCATTCAATACAACCTAGCCACATAAGAGAATCCAAAGCTTAAAAATAGATTACACAAGTAATACAAAAGCATACCTCAATCTTACCCCCACAAAAAAGTAGCAAGTACCTCAAAGAGTTCATTAATAGCAAGCTTGTCAACATCATCTCCTATAGAGCTATCCAAGCGAAGTGAACTAGCTGCAGATAAAGGATGAGACAATGAACTTAAAATAATGCAGATACTGCAACAAATTCTACAAAGCACAAAGAATGCTGCAACACAGCACTGATTGAATAAAGACCAAACGGATCAACATTATCACCAGTGCAAAAGAAACCATGATCTTCTTCACAGAAGCCACCTAGATTGTTGCCCTCTGGGATTGATCTATCAAACCTCACACCAATTTTTGAATAATCATTGTCTTCAAAAGGAAGGATTACTCTGCCTCGAAAACCAACTGCCGGTCCCCTGCCCAAGAGAATAGGGAAAACAATTATAAAAAAACATAACAAAAGTAATCAAACTTTTTGCCTAACTAAAAGAATAAAGATATATAATCACAAAAATTGTAAAACAAGCTTTTAGTTTATATTAGTTAGAAAATCCAAAAGACAGCCCAAATACAAGGAAGAAGGATTGTGCGATATATTAAAACCTGAACATAATTACAACCAAAATCTCTGCTCAGACAAAATAAAATAGGTGTAGAGGCATAATCTCATCTCTTTAAGGTAGAAGATAACATGGCATATTGCTCATAGATGATGCAAAGCTGGTCAATGCAACTAAATTGACAAAAAAGGAAAGCCACTATCAAAGCCCAACTATTGAAGTCAGCTACAGCAATTCTTTTCTGCCATATATGATAAGTATTAATGGAAAAATTATGAAATTTACAACATTGCACGGAGATATACCTCAAAGTGGGTTGCACACCAGAAGTTCCAGAAATTACATTGCCAACATACTTTACTCGATCACCTGCAAGGAAAATCACAATCTTCAACAATCTTTAAAGGATCATGACTTTGAACCACTATCAATACCTATCATTCTTAGACAATGTCAAAAATACCAAAAAGAATAAACATGCCTTTTCTGAATGTATAGTTCTTGGATGATGCAGTAGACGCCTCCGGCCTAGGCAGAGCCTGAGAGTTTACTGCAGAACTGCCAGTTATATCAGCTTCAACGCTAGAAGTTGGTTTCCTGTTCTGTAAAAGAGCAGCTCTTTTAGCAAATACAGATGTTTTTTCAGGCCTTGAACTTTCTTTCACAGAATCAGCTTCTTTAGGTGTCAATCCCTGAAAAAGAAAAAGGAATTGCATTAGGACACAAACACTGAATGACAAATTGCACCGTAAAACTATACAATAAACATATACAATGACATTAAAGAGATCCCCAAATTTGGAAAAACCCCAACTGAAGCAAAGTTATGTTTTCAGTTCCAGTTCCTTATTGAAGAAAATAATTATCGAGCCATGATACATAGATGCACATTCAGAATAGTGTATATCATACATAATTTTTTTTTTCCCCTTACAAATATCCATGTAGAGTTTCTAATACATCTCTCATCTCCCTGCAATCTCTCCTTTCCTCTCCGACCAATTAACAAATAGAAGAGAGGAGGAAGGCTTGGAGTTACATGAATGACACGAACAAAACATAGATAAATTCTGTTAAAAAAGTCACAAAGAATAAAGAAATTAAAGAAGCTTACACCAGGCAAGAGAAGAGAATCAATAATAAGTAGCCTGGCACAAAAATGTTTAGCTAGCGCCTTTGCCAAAGTCTCCTGATATATTTCTGAACCTATAAGAAAATCCAATACACATACAATCAAGATCCATGAATGAAAAGAGACATTAGAAAACAAAAAATTAAAAGACTAATATAAAATTGAAGCTACCTGCAGGACCAGATAACAGTATGCGAGGACACATGGTAGGAAGATCTGATGCATACTTCACAAATTTATTACACTTCAAATGTAGATAAGTGGAAGCTATCAAAACATTCTTTGTTGTATCACTGTAGAAAACACATCATGAAATCAATCTTGGTCTAAGAAGAAAAACAAAAGAAAATATGCATAAAATACCAAGCAATCACTCAATTGAGTTCTACACAATATAAAAGCATAAAGAGAAATCTAGGCAAGGAACCCTTAAATACAAATTAAAGGTAAAGAGTTTGCACCTCAAGTAATATGGGAAACTTTCAAATGAAACTTCAATGTTTATTGGACTCAGAATTCCTTCTTGTAAACTATCTTTAAATGCCTGCCTTCTAGTAGATACCAGAACCGTTGGACGATCAGATTCCTTCAAGAGTTGTCTAATTTCCCTTTGCTCTTCAAGTATTTTGGAAATGCTGCCACTTATATCGAATTCAGGAGATGAGGACCCCGCAAGCATCTGCAGGAGAGGCCTCAATTCATATGCTGCCCCCGGGAGCTTCCCAATTTCAGCATCCACACAAGCATCCAGTCCAAGGCTATCAAGGTTTGGGTTTTCATTAGCAGCATCAGACTCTGGAACAACGGTCTCCCCCCTCAAAGAAGGGTCAGCCACATCATTATTACTAGTAGCATCCTTCATGTCAACATCCGGAATATGATTATCTGACCCATCACAGCCAGAAGTCAGAGAGGACATCTCAGCATTTTGTGCATCTACACCAGCTTTAGTGGGTGGCGGAATAAGGGATAACTCTTTCCGGATATTCGATAGAGATGCTAATATTGATGCACCAGTAACAGCTGATGCATCTCCTGATCGTGCCTCTACATGCATTGTTTTCAATGGAGAACTCTGGGCCTCCAAAATACTCAATGAAGAGTGTATGCCAGGTGTTGACAAGTTGTCATCACTGAGCTGCTGGAAAATCTAACCCCTCATCAAGGATGTTTGAATACTCAACTTTTGGGATAAGTAAATAAAACTTAAGTGCCATAAAATTATAGATAACACTATAGTCCCATCAGAAGGCTATAGTGTAAATCTTTAGAAGGAAAAAAGGATACATATGAATGTTTGCCCAAAGGATTAAAAACCACCTCATCACCTCCTCTTAAAATTACAGTAGAATCTTTATGGTGAACATTTCCATTCACTTCAACAACACCCTTGCCCCCTGTAATTTCCAGTAAGGCACCAGAAGAACCTCCATTCTACAGTGTCAATACAAAAAGAGGGAGAATGAATCAATGCTATCATAAACCAAACTGAAATGAATCATGAGCGATGCTATTGCCTTTGGGCATCAACTCAGTGATTATATTTCCAAGTTTGAATTGTAAGTGCAAAGTGCCATACCTCTATGCGCCTCAATCTACAAAAATTTTTACTAACAGATGGATCTTTAAGATATAAATCGCATTGACGATTATGACCAACAGTAAAAACAGCACCAGTCATGGGCACATGAGAATTCTGTAAAGAATGCAACACTTGAAAGCATTAAAAACAATAAGTGATTAGCCAGAAAAACTTTAAAATCTGGATCCAAACGATCAGAAATCAAAACTAATTGACACAACGAAGCAGATTCCCACAAGATTCAAAAAAAAAACACATAGAAGGAAAAAAAATAAAGATTATTATTTTTGAGGGACGTAAATACTAGAGGGTCGTGATAGGCCTATTAGACTGTATTCATTTTGTTTTCTGAACATCATATCCACAATGTAGAAATTCCAATGGGAGGAATATTTTGACAGATGTCGAATGCTAATGCCAATGACAAAACCCAATTGGCTAGAAGTTCAACCTATAAACCTTTCACAACTCCAAAAAATATCAACAACCTTATTGGCATAATCAAGTCAATAAAACATGACCAAAAACATATCCATGCAGTACTTTATAATTTTCACATCAACACGCCAGAGAGTCATAACAGTAGACAAGCAAATTAACCAATTCCACAAGCTGAAACCTGAACCAAACAAGAACAAGGTCTCACATGAAAAGGTGTAATAATATAATCTTCAAGCAATTTTATCCAAACTTCTCAAGGCGGATACATAATTCTGACCAAAACCTTTCAAGCCTTCCTTCATTTTAGTACTGTTAATGCTGGCTGAGATTTTTCAACAAAATTTTATATCTTACCTGTCTCCAACAACCAGCCCTCAAATAAGCTCTCACCAGTGGCTATAAAAATCCTGACAGAGATTACTTCACATTACATAATTATCAACTAGAAAAAAAAAGTCCAACCTACAAGAACCCAGGGTATAGGCCAAACTCCAAAAGTTACTGTCTCCTTTTGGAGTTACCATCAACTAGAAAGAAAGTCCAACCTACAAGAACCCAAAATATAGGCCAAACTCCACAAGCTGAAACCTGAACCAAATAAGGCCTCACAATAATACAATATTCAAGCAATTTTATCCTAACTTCTAAAAGCGGATCCATAATTCTGATCAAAAACTTTCAAGCCTTCCTTCATTTTAGTACTATAAATATTGGCTGAGCTTTTTCAACAAAACGTTATCTCTTGCCTGTCTCCAATAAGCAGCCCTCAAATAAGCTCTCATCGGTGACTATAAAAATCCTGCCAGAGATTACTAAATACATGCCTGACTGCCACATCACACAATCATGAACTTGAAAAAGTCCAACCTACAAGAACCCAAAATATAGGCCAAACTCCAAAAGTTACTGTCTCTTTATAACTCAAAAATACAGGGAAACAAGTCTATTGAACATATACTTCTCAAGCCAGGTCCTCGCCAAACTCAAAACTATTTAACCACAAATAGTCATAATTTCATGTTTAATTGAAATGAATAGAGATAAAAATAAGCCAAAAAGACAACAAGATAGAATCTTGAACGTGTTTACAACACAGTTAGGCCTAATTTCTAATGTTTACATCAAAAATATTCGAACAGATCATAATCCAGTGAATAATTTTAGGGGCAAAAATAACCTGTGAATACTGTGAAATAAGCCTTGCCCATGGAACTCTAGAACCCACTTTCGCCAATTTCGTTCCCCGCTTCTTCACCCGTCCATTGAAGGCGACACCAAGCGCCTTTGATTTGTCTACATCCACCGCCGCTTCACCTAAAGCCCCACGTAATTTCACAAACAAATTACTCCCCATAAACCCTTCAAAAACCCAAATCTTGAAAAATAACTGGAAATTCCCGGTTTAAAAAGCATGCAAAGGCAACAAGATCCCACCTGCAGTCGGCGGTGACACCAACGCATCAACTTCCACGTCGGCATCGGTAGATTTGTCAACGTCAGCGGCCTTAGCAACCTCGTTGTTCTCCGGATCAGAAGATCGGACCTCTGGGTCTCGAGATTCAGACCCGGACCTCAATATCCCGGCCGGCGGCAGCTGTACAGGCCCGTCGCTCGTCGATGATGACGCCTCGCTCGCCTACGGTTTTGTCACAATTCAATCGAAACAGAACACAAAATCAGACCCAGATTTAAGCCCTTTTATATTAAAAACCAAAACCAAAAAAAATAAAAATAAAAAGAAGGTCAAAAGGAAAAGGATTGAACCTTGGATCGTTTATTAGAAGGCGGCGGAGAGGTCTGAGGAGACGGAAGGGCTCGTTTGGAAGAAGAAGAGCTACGTCTGGTTTCGACCATGTCGTTGTCTGTCGTCGTTCTGTTTCTTGTAGTGGTTGGCCTATCTGGTTTACCTTGTGATCCAATAAGGGGAAAGGTTTGTTGAGAGAGAATCGAGAGAAAGGAGGTCTACGATAGCAGGATATCAGGTCTTATATATATTTATATATACATATATATGTATATATATTTATATATATTATAAAATAAAAATAAAAATCGAGAGAGAGAGAGAGAGAGAGAGAGGGGTTACGAGGAAGTAGAAAGTAGCAGCGAGGAGACTGTTTGTTTGGTGTGGCTTGAATTGTGAATTTCATACGAACGCCGTCCTGCGCTGTGGTGGGGGTAGTATGGGGATTTCATTAGTTTTATGGCGGTCAATGGCTGGCTCTGCGCGGTGACTGTGTTGAATTTGGATTTTTCATTTTTATTATTTCTTATTCTGGTGGGATTAGTTTAGTAAACGACACTTGTTGCTTAATAAATCAATGTTTACCTAAATCGCACACCGGCAAGCTTAATACACTGTCGTTTTAGGTAAGGAGTATTTTCAAATACCCCCTCTAAAATTTAACGAAATAACCCGTACAT
>CP135559.1:6047207-6125055 GCA_032401905.1 Swietenia macrophylla | reverse complement strand
GCTTATTGTTTGGTTGGTCTGGAACACATTGCCATCAGGAGGTTCATGTTCTTTTGCATTACGGAATGTATGGAATACTAGATGATGGATTCTATGAGGAAATCTGAATAGATTCATTGTTATTTAGCTGTTTTTCTTGATTGACTATGAATGACTACATGTTGTCCTTTAAGCAAAGGTATGTATCTCCTTGACTTTGAATACTTGTAGGAAATTGTTTGTTTGTGGTCTATGAAATGTGGTTTTGAAGTACATTTATTGAAGAGAGTGTTTGCTTTTAAGAATTTATAGTGGAAGGAGATGATTCTTTGTTTAATTGGAAGAATAAAAAGGGCAAGAGGATTCAAATAATGAAAAATTATGGTTCCTCTTCCAAAATCAATTTTATCTCTTTATTACGTGTTTTATTATTATTTTAAAAAATAATTAATATAATTTTTATTTTATTTATAAATTAATTTATCACCGTTAATGTATATTTTGTTATAAAAATTTATCATCATTTTATAAATTATAGTTATTATTATTTTAATTATAATTTTGTATATATTATGTCTATTAATTTATAATTTTATTTTATAAATTTTTATTTATTAGATAATTTTAATTTTTATTATATAAAAAATTATTAATATCATTTATATTATAATTTTATAAATATTATTTAGAATTAAATATAATTTTAATTAGTTAAAAGCTAATTAAAGGCACTTAATTTACACAAGTAGGTGAATTTATAAATTTAAATAAAAAAATTCAATAATGCATAAAGGTGGCAAAAGGTTTGACTTGGTACGAATTTGATCAAGCTCGTGAACAATGAAGTCTAGCTTAATACGAGCAACAACGCGTTGAATATTTTCAAATTTTTGTTTTGAATGGACTTTTCATTCATGGAGTTTAAGATTATTCATCATTGGATTCACTTAATTAGCATCATTGTTGCTGTTGAGACAGTAGATGATTTCCTATTTTGTTATTTTACTATTAATTTTCGTATCTAGTTTGGCTTGAGACATTCAGGGGATGTTTTCTTCTTATGCCGGCAACTTCATGCAACTGCTTGCCTCCGGCAGTATGCATTTTGATGATACTCCCCCGATTACAAGTACTTGGGAAACGAGAGATTCAAGAGACAGAAGAGAGATGACAGAGGTGTGGGCCGGCCTGCTCTCCCAAGCAATTTTGAGAGTGTATTGAAAAATCTTTTGGCAATGGCGAATACAAATCTTAACTAGGTAATTGAATGGCCTTATTTAGTAAGTAAACGGTGTGTGCAGGAATACCCATTCAATAAAAAAAACAAATCTAACAATATCTTCTTCATGGCCATTGCTACTTTGCCATGCATCCTTCTTTTTGTTACCAACGTTGAACCAAATACATGAATTTCACTGGTTAGGCTGCGGCACATGAGGCCCAAACCTCCCTCACTTCACTCGCTTGCTAACATAATCCAGAATCCAAAGGCCATCACTGTGCCATAACTGTTTCCGCTTCCCCATTTGTCAAAGCACTTGATCCCTCGTTGAACACTTCACCAATCCTCTCAATCGGAATCAACGGCAGATACGCCGCCACCGCGTACCCATTCTCTCCTGTATAACGAACAGCCTTATTGTACTTATCCGACCAGTATGCAGCCGTGGGCACCGCGATCTGAGCCAATTGCCCGAGGATAGGAAGTCGATTCAGCGACCGCCAAGCCGAAACCGCGTACTGCTCGGCCATTGGCTCGTACCTCCAGTACAGTTCCTTAGCCGTCGGTTCGTATTTGTTGTAGACACTGCTTGTAATCTTTTTCGCAGCGTCAACCACGCCGGCTCGCTGAACTTCGAAAGCCACTGCTCGTGCCTGACTCGACGCCTGTTTCACCAGGGATGGCACGTGCCTGTCCAACTCCGTCAACGACTCCTCCACCTGCATTTCACATGACCAAATATTTACTTCCATCCAAAATAAAAAATAAAATAAAATAGAATAGAACAATCGTTATCATAGCATTAGTTTACCTTTCGATCGACGAACTTGAGGAGTTCAAAAGGAACGTCATGGAACTTCTGGTAAACGGGATCGATAACGGTTTTGACGGTGGCTTCAACAATTTGGACACCCGGTTTGAGTGGACCGGAGCCTTCTTTGGCGTATTCGTAGATAGTTGAAAAGCACACTATAATATAGATCGCCGCTACTTGGACGAAATCCAGATACTTGAGCGTTTTTCCATTTTCTTGATTGCTCTGCTAAAAATCACCATTTTTCACTCCGCAAACATGGATAAAATAACAGGAAATGAAAATGCATTGAACTTACAGATAACAATTAAGAAATTCAATTCACTGACTTCCTAAGACGAATCGTACGTACCGTCTCCGTTAGCCGTTTGGCATCTGAATCCGACATTTTTGCGATCTTCCTTAGAAAACACTAACGCAAAGGAAAGACTTCGAATATAACGAAGAGGACGAAAGGGAGCGTTGCAACGACTACCCTTTTATGGAGATGACGATCCTGAACGACGGGAAATGGAGGGTAAGAGTCACTATTCCGCCCACGTGGCTGGTAATGAGACGGTAGGATGAGGTCCAAGTAGTGAATTTTATGAGTTCGAGGTCAGGTACTACCTCTTGCGATCAGATCAACTGAACGGCTCTTTATAAGCGTGAGATCAACGCGTGTCCTGCAGATGACACGTGGAGTTTGTGAGTGATGTGATGACAAAGGTTTTACAAGTGTGCCAATCAAGTTGCGCTGATGGCTATTCACTCCATGGCACAAGAACCAAGATGATTATCCTGCCGGCGTACCTTGCCCTGACCATCACGTCCTTTCGTCGTGATTCCCATGTCCTTGTGAACATTTTTTATTTTCTTTTGTGCCAAGGGTCAAATCCGCTGCAACCATTACACAAAAGTGCGCCTAGAATGTCGTTCCGTGTCATAATATATATATTTTATAAAAAAAATTAAATAAAATAATTTTTATTACGTAAATATTATTAATATAATAACATTATTTAATTAATAAAATAAAAATATTTATTAATAATTAATAAATATTTATAAATAATAAAAATTTTTATTAAATTTTATTATTATTTTTTACAATAAATATGATTGTAACTAATCATCTATCTTTTTAATCATTAAAGATATTTATTTTATGCCGTTCATATATCGTTAATAGTAACCATTATCCATCATTGACGATGTTCACGCTTAATTTCAATCTCCAATAATTTTTATTGATTATTGGTTAATCTTACAACAAGAACGCATAACAACGTTTTATCATCTATAATTCAACTGAAAGCAAGCTTGAGATTTACAAAGGCCAAAAATGAAGCCCAGGCCAGGCAGGGTATGACCACATAACCAGCGACTGGATTCACCTCCTTGAAGACACGATAACACCCAGCCGAAGTCCCAACTATTGCCAAGCTCAAAACCAACCCAACCCAATGGGCCGCCAAGCGAAACACAATAGGATTCCAGGCCGAACTCAAGCCTAGCTGAGCCAAATAAAGATACAGAGCTGTTGGGTTTTTGTGGAAGCCGCCTTCAGCCCAAACAAGCCAAGACGACAGAGCCATCAAGAAGGTTGAAGCCACGCAGGCCGGGTGTAGCACCAACAAAGACGGGAACCAGAACGGTTTTTCTTGCTTCACGAAGCGGTCGCTCGACCCAAAAAAGTACATGTTTAAGAGTGCGAGAGATAGAGGAAGCGCAACTGCTATGGATAATGATCTAAGACCGCGTTTGGCCAAGTTCATTTTCCTATTCCCTTTGTCAGCTTTGTCGTAGTCCTTGTCCTCGGTGGCAGTGTCGGAACCACGTTGATCATCCCTGACACGCTGCTTGAGGTTCTCGGTGGCCATGAAGGTATGTATTTGTTGCCAGCGTTACCTAAACAAAGCGAGAACGTACAGATGAAAGTTTTGTATTAATCAATGGATTTTCAGGAGTTTATATAGAGGCGAGACTGGGGCTTGAGAGTGTCACTACATGGTAAGATGGAAGAACTAGAGACACGTGTGCAGAGGAAGCTGTCAGAAGGGGACAAGATCATTACACGTGGCCGACAAAAAGACTGACAGCAATTCACAGGGATGATTTATCTTAGTGTTTCCATGTCATTTTCAATTGCCGACGATGAAGATGAGTTGTGGAAGTTGGGTTCATCAACGCGTGGACGTGCACATTGAATTATTAGTTTCTGAATATTAGCAATGGCTATGGATAAGATCTAGACTAAAGAGGTGAGAACATTCTTGATTTTACGTAATCGTGTCAGATTTGCATTGGGGTTTTCGCCTTGCCGACGGGATTACAAGGCCGACCTCATCATGCTAATGCTCAATGTTGGCTACAGATAAGATCTAGACTGAAGAGAAGAGAACTACACGCGTCTAATTGCATGGGAAATAACAATTTTGGGCCTGTACTGTTATGTGTTCATAGTTGGGCATGAGCTAGCTCCCAAGTTCATATTGGGCTTCCTCAGTAGTAACCCCCAAGACCCTACAATCGAATCTCTCTGTTTGACCCGGATGCTCGTCGTCCCTCGGCACTTTGTTCAATTAAGGTTTTTAGCATAGTCTTGGACAATCAAAAAAATTAACAACAGAAAGAAAAAAAAAAAAAAATGGCGCGTCGATCTGCGACTCAGGTCAAATATGATGCTTCATTTCTGGAGGTTTTCAAAAATCCGAAAGTCGCCTTTGCTTTTGGTTTAATTTTTGTGGATGCCCTTCTCGTCGCTCTTATTATCCACTACGTCCCTTGTAAGTTGTTCATCTCTGTCCCCATTTTTTCTTGGATTTGACGTTCTTTCTTTCTTAAATAAATACTAGTTTTAATGGTTTTCTCGTGCAACTTCAGATACCAAGATTGACTGGGACGCTTATATGTCACAGGTTTTACTACGTCCTTTTTTTTGTTGGGTATCAAAATTTAGTTATACGAATTAATATTAGATAGAGTTAAAAACAATTTCACTTTAATTCTTAGCTTGGGCGAGTGTTTTGGTATAAAAAGAGTCTGATTATTAATCAGGTTAGTGGGTTTCTTGAAGGAGAAAGGGATTACAGCAACTTGAAGGGGGACACAGGGCCTCTGGTATATCCAGCTGGGTTTCTGTATGTTTATTCTGCCATTAAGTATATTACAGGAGGAGAGGTTTATTCTGCTCAGGTAATCTTATTTTTCCTTGCATTTTATTTTGACACTATTGGCATCGATTAATGCGTGCCCAAGTGCTTTTTTGATCCACCCATGCTGGCAATATCAATGTGACCGTGTCTTGGTGTACATTTTATGCCAAAGTTGTAGAATTCATTACTTCATTGGGTATTTGATGTTTAAATATTCTTTGCCTCATCTGTAATATTGAAATTGAGTATGAATTATTAGTTAGTGCTCTTGTCAATGCATTTTGATTACATAATTTGGGAGGATCCTTGTATGCATGAGGAAGTTGCAGGGTAAGTAATAACTTTCTCTGAAAATATATTTCTAGAGAGCAGTATTTTGTCAGTTATAATTTTTAATATTTGTGTCTGTCAGTTTCTCATACGAGCTTACACAAAATTTCTCATATTTTCTTTTCCCTCTTTCTTGTGGTGCAGATTTTGTTTGGCATTCTGTACATTATTAATCTGGCAATTGTCTTATTCATATATGTGAAGACCAATGTGGTATGGTAATATACTTTCATTGTGTTAAGCTTGACTTGCCAATGTTTTACTTTTCTGGATGCCTGCATGTTACTGATGTGGCTACATTAATCATGCATATTATGAATTGCATATCTGTCAGTTTAAATGAAATCTGCATGAAGACAGTAGATTATTTCACTGGGAAACTAATGTATCTGGGAGCAGTAGAAGAATTTTAGGAGCCTAAGTGCTGAGAGCATGCAGAGGCTGCAGTATGGATCGAAGGTACCTTGCCTTTGTAGGTGCCGGTAAAATGCTTTTAACTTAAAGGCTTATGCAAGCCATCATAAAGAGTGAAATGAGCTACTTAGGCATGGTTCACATAATCGTCTGTTATCCAGGCATTATCATTAGCTTGACGTGTACCCATTTTCCTATTAAATATGTGCCAACATGAGGCTTGTCTGGTACAGTTCTTTTGTGTCCTAGAGTTCCCCCTTTGTCTTCCCGCAGGCAATTGAAGGCTCCTCTACCCCACATTTCCACTGACACATACAACTTTAAGTTTTTAACTCTTATGTCTCTAGAAAATTTTGTCCACGAAAACTATCTCTTAACTCTATTCTTATCTCTTTGACCATGCTGTACCTTTTTTTACCCTTGTGTGTTTTTTTTTTCTGTTTTATCTTTATTAACTGAACTTTGATATTAGCTCGTTGTTCTTCAACTATGTTTTAGCTTCCATGGTGGGCTCTTACCCTGCTTTGTCTTTCGAAAAGAGTACATTCAATATTTGTGCTTCGTCTCTTTAATGACTGTTTTGCCATGACATTTCTAAATGCTGCATTAGCCTTATTTCTTTATCAGAGGTGGCATTTGGGCTTGATTGTTTTCAGGTAATGTTCACACTGATATTGCACTTTACATATGTTAAATGAAGTTAATTTAACTTTCCTCTTTTTTATTAATTTTATTTTTTATCTTATTAGTGTTGCCGTTTCAATAAAGATGAATGTGCTCCTCTATGCTCCACCTCTACTACTTCTCTTGTTTAAGGTACATTAACTTTGAGTTCTGATTGGCTATTTTACTATACTCAGTCTCCTGTTAGAATTACTCAATTAATTAGTCCTTGTTTTTTGAACTCTTCCATGGTAGTCTTTGAGCATCAGTGGTGTGATATCAGCTTTAGCTGGTGCAGCGTTAGTACAGGTACCTATCCTATCTCCTTTTGTTTTTGGGGACTAATAATTTATGTATGTATATGTGTGTACTTATATGTTTAAATTTGAGGAGTCGGTTGTCTGCAATTTTTCATTTCCTTTCCATATTGCTCAGGTGAGTTGGACTGCTACTGCATCTTGATTCTTAAGCAGGGGGTGTTGTGTCTTAAATATGATCATTCATTTCCATCCATTTGGTGAATGGTTCTGCAGATTCTTTTGGGGTTGCCTTTTCTAATATCACATCCAGTTGCGTATATTTCAAGAGCCTTCAATCTTGGGCGTGTCTTCATTCACTTCTGGTATTTGTTGCTTGGCTTTATGGTGTGCAAGATTGTTATAAACCTTTGTATACATATTTGGTTGTTCGGTATTGGGCAGACTATGACAAATTCAGGGTTTTTTCTTTTTCACTTTTTTGATGATGATAAGTGGGAAACTGGGCCCAGGTTTTGTTGTATGATTCTTTGTAGACAGAAATTTTTATGGAAAATATTTGCTTTTATGTGTTTGTGTGTGATACAGGCCATAGCAGTATCATCACTGTTGTTGTCCGGGTCATGTTTCCTTTAAGTTGGTTTCACTTTCACTGCATGCTGAAGTATAATGTTTCCTTCAATTATGCTAGCTCATGTCCAAATTAAAATTGAATCTGATTTAAAAAGAAAAAAACCCTTAAATCTGGATAAAAAGGTGGTTGTGCTTTTCTGCTGGATCAAGTTGCACTAAGTAATGATTACATTTGTGTCGTTATGAAATTCTACACCTCTTGTAAGTAAGATAAATTTAAATTACTGGCTAGTTATGGCAAGAGGCACGGTTATTGTGAGTCCTTGATTCCTTTTAGAAATGGGGGGTCAAACACCTTTTTTTTTTGTGAGTTTGCAAATTTCTGAGGGGACCACTTATTTTGTATACCGAAGTTATAACCAGGAGACAACTGCATTAGTGGGTGCTAGTTGGTTCTATTAGGAAAATCTCTTGGGGTGGTATAAGTGGTTTGGGGTTCAAATCTCTTTCACTGTGTTCAGGAGGTGTTAGGTTTTTAATTTTTTTATTATGTGTGTGTGTGTGTGTGTAAATATATTTTCTAAAATGAGACCACTGAGCTTTAGATTATTGATTTGCAGAAGCAGTGGGGTTTATAGTAATTGCAGATTGTTCAACTGATCTATTTTCTGTAGTCTTGTTTAACTGATAAAGGTCAACAATATTAGCATAAATTTTCACTGATTTTTTTCATCATTATTTTGAGCCGAATTACCAGTACGGTAATGTATGTACAATCTTTGAAAGACATGGATTTATATTCAATACGCAATCATGTTATGGTATTTATAATACATCAAATCATCATCAATCTATTTATGTGTGTCCTGATAACTATTGATTCTTTTATTTTAGGTCTGTTAACTTCAAGTTTGTTCCTGAACTAGTTTTCATATCAAAGGAATTTGCAATCTCCTTGCTGATCACTCATCTTGTGTTACTTACAGCTTTTGCTCATTGTAGATGGTGCAAGTAAGTAAAAGTTCTTCTTCTCCTTTACTAGTGATAAATGGAAGTCTCAATGCGCATGAGAAGAAACATACTATTAGTTAAAAAAAAATTCAGTAAGGAGTTGAGGAAATACAAAGCTTCCGAAATACATTTCATCTATTCTATATGCACGACTGCACCAGCTCATGCAGAATCGGCAAGGTTGGCTGCTTGAAGCATAGGTTTTTGTTAGTAAGTGCCAGCAGGAGTTTTTTTCTGATTATAGTATGCACACTTTGTAGGCATGCCCCTTTGTCCACTGATTTCACATTTGGTAGAGACAAAGAATTAGAACTGATGTAATAAAGGTTTTTTATGTAATTTTTGTGAATCTGTTGTGGCGTTCTCCATATCCAATTTTCAGGGGATTGCTGGGGCATGCTTTGCAGCCTAACTGCCCGGTGTCTGAACTCTTTTTACTCTGATGTTGTTGTAATTTTGAAATAGATCATAACAAATATCTGTCTGATATATTGTGAGGTGTTATCCGTGTTTTAGAGTGCTTACACATGCATGATTTGTCTATAAAGTAACGTTATGTCTGGTTATGTGCAGGCATGAAGGAGGACTACTCAATTTTTTGCACTCTAGATATGTCAGTTTGAAGCTGAGATTTGCTCTTTTGAGTTCGAGCAGTTCATCATCCAAAATCCTGAATAAAGAACGTGAGTTTTGATACTCCAAAATGAAATTAACCAGGATATTTTTGTTTTGATTCAGTTGTTTTTCCCCACTCCACTTGGGAACTAAATATGCGGATGCTATTTCAGATATAATAACGACTATGTTTGTTGGGAACTTTATTGGCATTGTGTGTGCTCGCTCATTGCATTATCAGTTCTACTCATGGTACGTATGTTGGACAAAATACCTTAATATATAATAGTTTTGGTAGCATAACTGCATAGCTGCAAAAGTTGTTTTATATTTCTTTCAACTTTAGCTGACCAAGTTGTATTTTCAATTTGAAGAAGAAACACATTTCATAGTTTAGACTGAATGCAATTTATCCTGTGTTAGATGTGAAATAAATTCCTGATTTGCATATTACTATATTGTCATCTCATCTTTAGCCGGTCTTACTTTTTCCTCAATCGGACAGTTGCTGTGTTCTTCGGTAGTATTAATCAAGTTTATGTTCCAATGATATATTTCATAAATTGCCATTGAAAGTTTAAAATCTTTCTTTTTTAACTTGAATTGGATGTTTTGTTGTCTAGGTACTTCTATATATTACCTTATCTATTGTGGAGAACTTCTTTTCCTACATTGCTTCGGTAGCTCACTCACCTTCTTCAATAATTGACATAGAATCACTATTTCTACCTCCTCTGTTATAACCATTCCCATTTTTGTGTTGTTGCATTGCACAGATTGATTTTATTTATAGGAGTGGAATTTTGCTGGAATGTCTTCCCTTCAACCATATATTCATCTCTTATTCTTCTGTGTCTCCACCTAGTTATACTGTGGGGATTATGGTATGCTCCGCTGGAATATCCTTACATGGATGACAAGTCCTCAACTCAAAAGAACAAATGAAATGCAAGAGGGTTCGATGTTTTCTTTCTTCAACTCATTATACAAAATAGTTATTCGTGGATATCAAACGGGACAAGATCTTCAGCTTTGCACCTTCTCACTTGGTTTTTGGCACATTAACTTCATTCTTATGCTAGCACTTGTGAACTTATTATGAGGCTAAACTTCTTGTATTGCGAGTGGCAACAAGCTGAATGTTGAATTGGGAGTATTGATGGATCTTTTCCCCTCATTGCATAGAGTTATTTACTTCAGTACTTATTTTTTATAATGACTTCTTTGCTAAGAGAGTAGAGATCAGTGCAGCGATTTGAAATTTCGAATCAGATGGCGCTTCCTTCTTTCTGATTTCAACGTTAGAATTTTGAAATTTGAATTAAATAACGTTCCGAGTGTGGCGGTACCGGGTCTAATGTAAATTGACGAAAGTATCCCTCGCGATGTTGCAATATTCTCACAGCACAGAGCTACTATGGTAACGGACTAAACGGCATCCACGTGCGTTTAAATAATTTATTAGGTGGAATGGCAAAATGGTAACTGTACCCGGGGAGGAAACTTTTGTGGCTCATACATCTTAGAAATAGGCGATCGGCTCCCTCCAAGCCCGCGGCAGTCGTTAATTTTACGTGTCGCATTGCATCTACTGTACGGCAGCGATAAGCAGAGATCAACTAGCTAAGCCAACGTACAATGGTAATCCTCGTTCCTGCTAATTTTACTCCTGTACTAATCGTTGAAGATTGTTGTTTTCTTCATTCGTGGTTAAATCCTTCTTGCTTATGATTAGGGTAATTCGTACTGTATAGTTAGGGTTTCGAGAACTATGATTTAAAATGCACTTATCAAATGATTTAGATCCACGTTCACTGCACAATAAGTTATGTTTTCAGAACGTAAGCGCATAAAACTGCAATGGTGAATTTCGAAATTTGATATTTGATTTTATATATGTATCGTTGTTCCGGTTTGCCGCGTTAGATTTGAAGAGGCTGCGGTGATAGCTATCTTGATCGTGTAGTATGTTTTTCTAATATGCTCCAACTGGTTACTCTTTTGGCAGGACGGGCATGATTCAGAAGATCCGAAGCAAAGTACTGCTGATATGACGGTTTTTGTGAGTTCCCTAATATTTTGAGGATATTAGTGATCCGTTTAATGCTTATGTCTCTCGTTTCAAACTATAATTTGGACATTATGGTATTAGTGTAGTAACCAATTAGTTAGATACAATCTTAAAATTACAAAATCTTTTTGCTGAATAGGCTGCGTGGTTCTCTCATGAAGTTTTACTGATGATCATTGATATGCTACAACATGGTTGAGCTAATTCAAGGATTCGGGAGTCCTGTGATTGTTTTTGTTGTGTGGTATTCTTGGTAGGGCCTTATTGACTTGTTTGCTTTACTGTTTTGCAGGTGCAAAATCTTCTTCAGCAGATGCAATCCAGGTTTCAAACAATGTCCGACTCCATTGTTACAAAGAATATCCTTTTCCCATTTCTTGATTTCATGATAATGGCTTCTTTGGGATAGGAAAATTAAATGAAGAAACTAAACCTTTTTACATGATTGAAATTATTTGGTTCTTCTAAGTTATTTATTTAGTGAAATAATTGTCTACTATGCCTAACTTAGACTTCCCAGTTTTATTGCTCTTGTATTTTCTGAATATTAAGGAATGTATGAACATGCAAGCGAATGAATAACTTTGTGTAAGCAAAGTTTGACATCCTTGGGCTACTCTGATATGACAAATAAAAAACTTGCCTCTGTTTCTGATATTGGCTGCTATGAAATAGATTGTTAGGTTCATGGAAGTTCAAAAGCATGTTATATATACCATGCTTCTGTTTCTATATGGAAGAGATTTATTTGCTTACTTTTTAGTTGTAAGTGTCATGTTAAATGCGTGAGATTTCTAGCTTCCTTAATTACATTGCACTTGATGAGATGGGGAACCGCATAAATGACTTGGAGCAGAGCATCAATGATCTAAGAGCTGAGATGGGAGTGGAGGGTTCTCCATCTCCATTGGCCCCATCCAAGACAAAGCCTGGTGAAGGGAAGCAAGATGAAGGTTCAGCATAGAATTAGTGAAAGGGTGTGTTTGCGGTGGATGACGGCTTTAATTTTTCTTTTATCTTTTTGTATGCGATTCTGATAGATCAAACCGACACTTCGACTTATGAATCGCCCAGTTGTTTCCATATTTTGATGTTCTCTGGTTTTCTCTGTGTAGACTGAGAGTAGCCACTTGGTTTGTATTGGTCATTAATTACTTTATCGTACACAGATATGATGGTTTCATCAATTTGCTGCTTATGGCTGCACTCACCGATAAGCTGCACTAGCCCATTTTCATGAGTTTAGTTATTGCTTCCTTGGTTCTTGTGCGTTTCATAGGGGCAATTTCATCAGAATCAGAAAAAGGTAGAAACATGGTTGTTTATTCATTTGAATGCCGAGTTTTGATTTAGCTCACATCTGACGCTCTGCAAACCCCCTTAAATCACATAGATTTTGTCTTGACCTGTGGTTACTTTTAACCTACAATTATTCTGAGATGGAAGCTGGAAGCATCAATGGTTAAAATATTAATTATAAACGAATGGTTTTTACTACATGTTGACATTCTTAATTTTATTTTGTTGGGTCTGAGGTGGTCGCAAGAGGTCAACTCTTTCTTCCTACGCTCATAGCTGTGTTGTGTCTTTCTTTCGTGTGCTTATTTTTCTTCATTACTTAATTGCGTGGTGCCATTTTTCCCTCCCCAAACTCCACGATTTCATACCCTTCTCTTACCTACCCTCCCTATTTGTCAAATTTGGCACCCATACGAATACGTGCTTCATGCTCCATTGTCAAAGAGCAAGTGAAACGCTTGCTTGGGCCGGAAATTATCATATCATTCTTTTAAATCAAATGAAAATCATTTAATGGATGGACAATGCTAGTAGCAAATAAAATTAAAGAAGATTACATAGAGAAATCATAAGTAGCAGGCAGTCATATCACCGTGAAAATTTTACAGGGACAAAGAGCAGGAAAATACAGATTCCCCCATCTCGCTAAGTAGGAGTTTGATTAAGGGGAGAACAAACTTTAGCTACGGCATTGAGTGATTGCGCTGCAGCCACGGTTATAGGGGTTTGCTTCAGCCCCTGATCGGCAGTTGTAGTAGGAAGCACCCCTCTGAGAGCATGGAACGGAGTTCCGCTGCAGCGATGCATAGCTTATGTACTGTGTGGTGGCCAATATGCGGCGGTTGATCTCTGTGTCCACGTAAAATTCATCTTCAGCCATGCACTCGGCCATGGAGCCTTGACACCGGGCTTTGGTCGGAACCCAGCTCAAACCCTGTTCTCCAGTTGCGTCGACGACTGTCACGGACGATGAAGACATCGACAGAGCTGCCAGAATTAGATAAACGATCAGGAGAAAAGTAAAAGCTCTGGCCATTGTGTTGTCGGCAAGGGTATCGTTTTGTTTTCTATATTGCTATGCATGTATAAATAAGAAACTTGGGACATGAATAAACCGGGCTGGCAATTTGGTTTAAACTAATCGAGAGTTAAGATAAGAACACAGGTTTTGTTCTTATTTACAGATGTGCCATCTACATTGACAGTTGATATGCAGGAAGTATATGCTAATTCTGTAATTAAATGGACATGGATGGCTTTGTTTATGAGTAAAGGGAAGAGACTGCCGGTTGACTAATAGAAATGTCATACGGTTCAAAGTCATGCCCAACAACCTTCAACAGCATAGCTGTCCTAGTTGAGATTAAATATAAATAATAAGGAGATAACCATAAAACAAAACCTAACACAAGAATTAAACCAAAGTAAAATAATAAATTAATGAAGGAAAATGGAGGTGGTTTCTAGATAAAGCTGATTAGGTTGAAGACTGGTATCAGTTCAAACGATTTCTGATTGCTGTTAAGAAAGTTGGACACACTCTTGAATATTTGATCATCTGACCTCTTCGAAACCTACTATGAAAGTGACACAAAATCATAAGGAATATGTAAACCTGACATGGGTGATGACATATGATTCTTTTTAGTTCATAAAATTCAAAGCATAATGTAATGAATTATCTGATATCAGATCACTGTTCTTTTTCCAGTTGTTGGTATTTAAATCTGACTAAAATGATACAAGAAAGAACCAGAATGAAGATATGCAAAGCAACGCATGCTCAATCAAAAGGGGTGCTTAATGTTAACTTGGGAAAATGATTAAGCAAGCCCATGTGCCTCAAGATCCAATTCTACCATTTACCATCTTGGCTCCTTCAATTCTCAATGCCTCACATCTTTTTATGTGGGATCTAACAATCTTCTATTGTTTACAAATTATTTTTGAATTGTGTTTGTAAAATGTTCAAAGTAAACCAAGCTTTGATCATTTTCTTACAGGAAGGGGATAATAACAATAATAAACTCCAGCAGAATCCAGGGGGTTATGATTCTGGTGACCTATAGCTATAACTCGAAAATGAGGAAGTAATATTCTTTATTCTACAGGACGTGTGGGTGTGGACATATGAATGTGAATGTTTGAAGTAGAGGAAATTCAGTTAAATTCCTGAAAACGGCCTAGTCTTCTATGAACTAAACAAATGGGTTAGAAAGATAGGGCATGGCGGTTGGGGACATCATGAACCTTTAAGTGAAGTAAATAGAATCAAGAAACTCCCACACCACTGCAATCACACTAACACGTGAATTTTAATTAACAAAAGAATATTGAGTAGATTTGTTCAAAAGATCAAACATAGCCTAAGTTTCAGAAATGTAGTTTAAGAACATGACATTGCGTTCCAAATGCCTCCATTCCTTTTCTATTAAAAAATTTATGCAGTCACATTTACAAGGCAAAGATACATCTCAAAAGAACGAAGGAAGAATCTCCAAGAGTGCAATTAGTTCTTCTTAGACAAAGGGAGAAACCTTGGGGCATAAAGGGAGATGGTATTGAGATCATTAACAGTTGAAGTCAAAGATATGCATGTAAAGAAAAATGGTGCTCCTTTTCATTGCAAATTCTCTCAAGTAAAATTTTAGGAGCACAGAGCTCTTATCTTTCTAGCTTGCCTAGCAATGCTTCTATTGGTAGCAGTTCCTGCACAATTGCTGCCAAAAGAGCATGCCCTGCAAACATACAAGAGTTTGTTACTCATGATAGCTCTATATAGAAAATTTTGTATAACTTGATCATACTGTTAGAAATTCAAGCAAAGGATATAAAATTTCTTACACAGCCATTTCTTCATAGATAAGCTGCTTCTTGTTTAGCTTTTTAAACCCTTTAGGATAAACTGTCCAGAGTGCCAGAGTTACTGATTAATGACAAGCGACAACAGAAAAAAGAATTGGCAGTTTATATGACTCAACTGTCAAGATATCCCAAATTCCCCAATCATGCACTTGATAGCTAATTCTATTCTAAGTTATAAAGTTGCACAAGTTCTCCATATCCACTTGCTTTTCCATATCTCTGAACACAACCATCTAGACACAGAATTATGTAGACATCCTCAACAGGGTTAACTAATTCAGACTTCTGCTGATCTCTTATCCACCTAAATAAGAAAAGACATTTTTTATTCAGATGATATCAAAATTCAGGTGAGGAAAAAGAACTGCAGAATACATTCACAAATCTGCCTTCATAAATAAAAACAAGAAAAGTTATAAAACAATTCACATCAATCTATAGAGATTGATATTACACAGATATGCACCACAAAACAGGTCTTGCCAATCAGATGGCTGAACAACCATAGGCAAAAGAAAGAGAAGCATCTAACCTTTCTCATTCTGCAGGGGACATGGCCTCTGCTCTAAATTGAATTTCAGCTTTCAACTTTACAGTTATAGATTGAGCACTCTTGTTGAAATCTTCCCACCATGGATCCATTGGATACAATGTCAACAAGGGCAACTACTGTAAGTCTTAACACACATGATGACAATTGGAAAACAATGGATAACAACTGCCTTCAAGGATAGTGCTAGCATTAAAGTTACTAATGGGAACTTCTATATCTTATGCCAATCAAAGGGAGAGCAGCAGCTGTTTTTTGGAGGAAGACCAAAGCCTTTCTTCTCTATTTGCGGTGCCCTACCTTCACCCCAAATGACAGGAACTAGAAGAACACCCTGTCTTAGGAGCTCAGTTAGGAACCTCTCTGCCTTCTGTATAGTTACGGAAACAGTCTCCTTTTTCCCTGCCAAAATAACCCAAGTCCAAGCATCAATTAGACTGAGTCTAGGTAAAGGCAATGATACATATATCAGGAGACTAAAAGGAAATACAACATTGACAAGTTTCACATTACCATATTTAGTTAGACGTAGCATGGACTCAAATTATCCTTAATATGGAAAAGAAAACAACAGAATATAATAGGTAAGTGTTATAGCCAAATATATTCTGATTGCTTCTGAGAAACATAATCGCCCAATGAAATGCTTTAAATTGCCAAAGAAATGAGATATATACAGTTCCAACTGGTAAAGATGTTTAGTTTCAATAATAATTCATTGACAAGCATTTAGAATTTCATCATTCTTAGAACATCTTAACATGTCCAAGAATCCATAGAACAGATATTCACAACACCCAAAAACTGAAAATACCCATATCAACTCATGCTAGAATTGCATGAAGGATTATTTCCCTGCACAAAATTGATAATGAAGCAAGATTTGGCAAAGCTGGAAACTATGTAGTTAGAAAATTTCAGTGACAAAAGTGCAGACATAAATTCCAATGTCAACATTTAAGATCTGTAATCATAGAGCAGGAGAAATTTGACTACTATGATACAAGCAGAAAAAGTGTTGCTACTAGATGGCCTAATAGTGTCGTGTAACTGCACAAGTTCAACAATTCGATTTGTAGAGAGGCACAGAGGCAACCTTGATAGAGTTTCATCTCAGGCAATTTGTGCAAGTTGTTCCTCCTCTTTCTTGTTGTCCCATAGAAATAATGCCACAAGAACAATAATACCTGCAGATCACCGTTCAAAAGCTTAGTCATTTTAAAAAGCCAGTTATAAAGTCTTGTTCTCAGTCACTCCTACTCATCACAAGGGAAAAAAAGGCAACTTATAGAACATATCAAAGGTCATAGCTCAATCTTTTCCTTCACCTCTAATATTAATGGCTGTATTTTCAGAAATTTCCAGAAGATCAGTCAACACCTTTAATTGCACAAAGTAGCCAGGGTAGAGAAGATATGGAAACTGAAAACCCTACAATAAAAAAAAGCTGGTAGGAAAGGTTGGGCTTCCTTACAGTATGCATTACAGCAAGCTTTGTTATACAGAGTAGCATGGAACTCTGTGGGGTAGGGATCTAAACTAAGTGCCGTTTCAAACTGTACTAAGGCATCTCTAACCTGGAAATTCAAAGGACATGAAAATATGTTAATACAAAAATTACCATAAATATTGAATATTCATAATAAGAAATAGCTTCAAAATTTTTACAAGCAGAGATGCATAGACAGGCTGTTGCTGTCATTGCAACTACGTATTAACTTGAAGAATCAAAATATTGTCTTGGCTGGTATTTGAACCATGAAATTATTTCTATGTTCTTCAATATAATTTACAATGAATGAAACTCACTAAGAAAGGGGTTACACTCCATGTCTCACCACCATAGGTTATTCTTGGCCGATATAAGATAAAATTAAATGAATATGTTTTAGTCATGTATATCATATAAGCTACAAAGTTATAGATTTACATAAAATAAGTACTTCTCATAACTACAGCATTGTGGCAAAAGGATAGAAAAACGAACACTGAGTCAATCGGGAGAAAAATTGGCATGTAGATGCATTTTAGCAGACCAGTTATAGGATTAGGCTCTCTACATAAAAGAAAGGCGGAAATAAACTGTTTTACAACCTTAAACAGGAGTATAATTATGAGTCGCAAATTTCAGTAATTTTTACAACAAATCAAAACTATGTACTCCTTGGATATAATTGAATATACTTTGATTGCGTAAAGGGGAATGATCTTCATATATTATTTAAGTCAATCACAGAGCACCAATTATTGGTTCATTTCTCTTACAATCATTTCATACGCAGCAAATACGATTGAATTCAGCCCCTAATTGCGAACCCTGATCCCATCTCGAAGAACATAAATGAAATGCTGGATGAAGAATCCCAAAAATGCAACATACCCACATCACAGAACAACGATTGCAAGTCCAATGTTTGTAAAATCAGAAGTATAACGATTCAAGTGGTAGAAAGTGAATACAAATACCCGTCCTATGGAAAATAGGGAGAGACCCAAATTGACACAAGACTCCGCTGTCTCTGCATCGGTTTCAGGAGACTGAGAGGTAGAAGAAGAAGAAGATCAACAGATGAAAGAGACATAAGCCATCTTTTGAAAATTGAAAAGGGTTTTCCTGTTGGAAAGCCATGGTTTCAGTTTAGCTCTGGTTGTTGTTGAACACGAGAAGAAGAAAGGATGCTGGCTTAGAGCAGTCGCAGCCAATCAAATACCCACGTATTTTCCAGCAATACAGTTTCTCTCTTACCCTTTCAAGACGTTTTGTTGTAATCTTCATGCTCAAACGGCGGAGTATGTGCAACTCAAGACGGTTTGTACAGTTATACTTGTTACCACCCATTTTAAAGCTCTCCATTGATCAAGCTGTGAGTTTATGATCATCTCGTCCTTTGGTAATGCTAGATGCAGGTAGTCAGCTGTATGGCCTGAGATTATTTTTCTTTCCCTTAATCATACAATCCATCATCTGATCATTGATCATGTATAGCATGCATTGGGGTTGCTCAATAATTAATTAATTTTATGAGAAAATGGAGGGGAATATTATAAAATATAAATATATTACTCAAATATCATTTTAAAATTTAAAATTAAAATTTAATTTTAATATATAAATAAATAAAATTATTTTTTAATTATTTTATATTCTAATTATTAATTAAATATAATAATTTTATTATTAAACTATTAAAAATATTTTTTAATAATTTTATTAAAAATTTATATTTATATTATTTGTTAAATTCAAAAAAAAAAAAAAGCTTATTTTCATTATCAAATATCCCATAAATCATTTTCACAGAGTACAAAGTGGGTTCACTCGCTGGCCAGACCTATTCAACAGAGTATTGTTATTTCCTGATTCCATCAGCCTTCTGTTCCTTTTTTCCATAACCATGGCGTATAGTAAGAAAACTGGAATACAGGGGGGAGGAGGCATTGATGGAGACTGAAAAGCTAACAGCAACGGCCGTTGAAGTACCAAATAATATTTTGAAAGAGATCATGACAGGAAATAAGGAGCTGTTATTACCTATAAGAATGTTTACCCTTGTATCCAGATAATTGCTAATGGCGACGACTCTGTTGTAAGAGCCTCCTCTATCTAGCACGTAAAACCCAAAATTCAATAATGAAAATGTTGGCTGTATCCTTCCTACGTACTAAGCCTAAAGTGTGGAACAGTTGGCCCTCTTACTAAGCCTCTGAGGTTAAGAGATAGATATGCTTAAAGCTGCAGTAGTTTGTGTAGAAAGTAGAATCTGCCCATAACACCAAACATTCAACTCATTCTGGTAATGGTTGAGGTTTACACAGTAGATTATTGATGCAAAGTGAAAATGGCACGTAAAGCATGGTAGCAATTCGCTCTAATTGTTGCATTTATTGTGCAGCCTAAAATTCAAACACATTTCATATCCAATTTTTGTTAACAAAAAATGACAAAATATATTCATCTATTTTTATTTTATTGGATTTGGATCCGTCGGGACTAACGGGGCTCAAACCCGCAGCTTCCGCCTTGACAAACACTTTTAGTTTAAAAGAAAAGTTTAAGTATGCGATCTTTCAAATATTTTAAAAAATATTTGAGTAAGGTGGTTCTATCGTATTAATATAATATGATAGAATTATATAATTATTAAAGTAAGATAAATTTTAATTATAAATAAAAAAATTAAATAAAATTTTTATTATTTAATTAAAATTATATAAAAAATTTATAAATTTATTTTTAATTTTTTTATTTTTTTATTAATTAAATAATTTTATTATATTAATTATGTTAATAGAAATATCTTATTATATCAATTATCATCACATCAGTTATAATAATATAATAAAATTGATCCATTACATTAATTATACTAATATAATAAAATCGTTTTATTTAAAATTTTTTCTTTTTTAACTTTAGATTATCTCTCGCCAAGATAACTTCAGCTTATACAGGAGGCAGGCCTTTAGATTCCAGAATGCTTATATTGACATTTCAAGTCCAGGCATGCCTGAGGGCTAGATGAAGGCAAGGCCATGTACCTTTACTTTGTCAAGGCTGAAATGTCGACCACTGGTGGCAAGCACTTCAAGTGCCGAAATTGAATTTCCCTAGCCCCGACCAAGCCATCTTGTGCAATGATAGTCACCAAAGCATGTAGTGCCAGTTGCTAGCTGGCCTAGTCCATCGAGTGCTGAGATGGGTTGTTTTTAATTTATTTCTCTGGGTGAGGTTGGAACGCTTTCACTACTCATTCGAGGAAAATCCCATTATTTGACATGCAAATTTAAGACATCAAATATTACTCTTTATAGTTAAAATAAATTATTATGTGAAAATTCAGCCACGTCTAATTTTATTAGTCAATAAGGGTTGCATTCGTAACAATGACCTAAAATGCATCAACTATCAACGTGCAGCAGCCAAACCCACCTCAGATTGATAGCATAAAATGCATTTACTCCAATATATCTCGACATTATACAGAAGCATAATAGAAACTTGCTCTACGAAACCACCACCTTCGCTATCATTCAGCTGGTATATATCGACTGTGTGATTTGTGTACCACATGCAGTTTTTGCCGAATAAATAATGCATGCCACTTACTTTTAGGCAGTCCAATCAGCAATCGTAACTGTTAACTGAATATTATCTTATCACTCACTCACTGTCGTGTATGATCGACTTCAGAAAGGTCTTTTGAAGTTCCCCATCCGTTTGAGATTTTTTGTAGCATTCATATATTAATACATCACCAACAAATTTAATTGTTTGAATTTCGTTCGATGCAGCAAATTTATAGTATAAAATTGAGGGATTCATTACTCTCATTTACTAATGACAGGCAACAAGTAATTTTAAGGCTCAGATTTACTGTTTCAGAACTTCTCAGGCTGTTGGTCACAGCTGACAGTCCTAACATTCATTTTTATTCATAGGTCTTGAATCACAAGACAGATTACTATTAGACAAGTAAAATTAAGATCTTAAGTTTTGGCAAGAAAGTCTCTTGCAATCCTCCCGTTGCCACCCTGCGGAAAGAATCCACCGGGATGGTACTCACTGCCAGTACCATATACAATCCTTAATATCTCCGGTGGAGTTCGTGCATACGATAGAGAATCAGTATCGGCAGACAAAATATTACTTTCTGTCCTGTTCTCTGCGCCAAGTTCTAGTGGCACTATCAGGCCTTCGTCTTTGATTCCGCACCTGGCAAGCCGATTCCTGAGCTCGGAGATGTAAATAGTGAATTCAGCCACTGTGACATTATAAGGTAACACCTTCTCATGGGCTCTCTCATATAGCAACGTTCTTAAAACTGCATCTTGTCCAGACTCAACGCCTAAGAGCCCAGCAACTAACTACATAATTTTAAGAGAATGTATATGCATAAGCTAATAGACATTATATAATTTCTTGAATGAAGTGAGATGTTCGGTTCTTACCCGTCGAGAAGTGTAGTTGGCAAGATTTGGTATGGTGCCAACATATCCTACAAGTCCGACATAAGGTAAAACATAAGATGCTAACAGATAGTTGATACTATTCAGGTAAGGGTCGAATGGAGGCTTCAATTCGTATCCAACTGCTGCGTTAAATATGGTGGCAAAATTTTGAGGGCTTAGGTCCAATAGAGGCCTTGGGAATCCACCAATTGTTGTTACAATAGCCCTGCAACAACTACTTCAGTATACTAGTCGATACATATGATCACGTGAGAGAAGCAAAAACGTAAGAAATAAAAAAAAAAACCTGATATGACCAACTTCTTGATAACCAAATTCCTCAATAATTCGATAAGTGAGCTCATCAAGGTTTGCCTTCTTGGCCCCAGTTGGAGAAGGGCCACCCTTCGCCAACCATGGAGCTATATAGTCAAGCCCTTTGCCGAGTGCACCATATAAGAAAAATTCCGCTTCCAAGAATTCCAAGTTCAGAGCAAACTGAATCCGATCCCTGTCATCAGCTTCAATAACAGGCCCGCAGTTATAAGGATAAGCACCAATGGCGATGCCGAGATTCGCTGCGAGAAGTAACGCAAAGAGGAAAGACGAAGTAGCCATTTGTTACTTCTAATACGCGCATGCATGAGGAAAGCCGTTTACAAGCGCTTATATCGAGCAATGAGTTACGTGTATGGTGGATAGATACGTTTTGGGCAGACTATCTGCTTTTCCAAGCAAGTTGGCTTGATTGGCCTTTGTAGGAACGCTTAAATCTATGGTTGCCAAATGATGAAAATAACTCGTAACTCTGGACTCCTTGCCCAAGTCATGCTATAATTTTCCTTGCTTGGCCTTTGTCGGAACACGTAAATCTATGGTTGCCAAATGATGAAAATAACTCATAACTCTGAAAATGATGGGCGGACTCCATGCCTAAGTTATGCTATAATTTTCCAAGCTTACGTGATAATACGATGACAGTCGCAGTTCCAATTTAGAAAGTCTAAGGATAGCTATTATAAAATAATTGCGTAAATGGGATGATTTCTTTAATTTTCCAAACACCTCTGTTTTCTAAATTCAAGGTTACACACTTCCAAGATTTAAGAGCTCAAATTAAAAACAAGCACGGAATCTTAATGGACAATCAAGATTCAAAAAATTCATAATCTAGTTAATTACGAAATCACATATGAGTGGTGCATGTAATAGTGTAGGAATGGATTAAGATGTTTTCTTAGTCTTTTTCATCCTCGGCGGTAGTATAAAAATGAATTAAAATTCTTACTAACTTTTTTATTGTTAATTTAAATAAATATTGGTACGCGGTATAATTAATAATAAATCGTTCAAATTAAAAAAATTAATAGATAATTTAAATTATTTATTAAAAAGTATATTTCGTATAATATTTTTTTAAATTAAGGATAAAAAAATAAAAAAATTTTAATTCATGTAAACAGTTCAAATTTTAATTTATTTTCAGTATCTAAATAAGTAAATTCATCGTAAATTAAACGATATTATTACTTAATTAATATCAGCAACTAACTGCAAAGCAGTAATAATAATAATAATAATAATAACAATAACAAATGATGTGATTTTTGAACGAAGTACAATACAAGGTTCAAATTCTGTACAAGAAGAGAAAAAGAACAGAAGATAAAAGAGGATTTCTAGATCGTACTCTACGACAAGTGTAGTTAACAAGATTGGGTATGGTGCCAACATATCCCTGCGAGTCCCACGTAGGGGATAGAGTAGGATGCTAAGGGAGAGCTGACAGTGTTGACATAAGGATGGAACGGAGGTACTAATTTGTAACTAGCTATTTGGTCGAATATCTTAGCAAAATTTTCAGGGCTGAGATCCCACTGAGGTAACATAAACGTAATGATACAATTCTGGCGTAGTTCGATGTCCATAAGATATAGAAACCCTAAAGTTGATAACTGATTTAAGTAATCTAGGTGAAAATGACGCCTTGATTAGTTTAACCTTGATTTGTGAATAGAATTCAAAATCATCAATAATAATGTATGGCGTTATTCAAACAGAAGCTTCCAGCATTTCGCTATCCTCTGGTCATGCCCACGGGGATAGATTGATTGAAATAGGGGTTACGAAAAATTGGGGTTAGTGTTGCTTTCTACAGTTCATTGTCGACAACGATAAGAAGGACATATAAATTCTAGTTTGAACGTTTCAATGTAAGTGTAAAAGATTTTCTGGAACAAAACCCATGATTTTTATAGAATACTTGCGATCTGAGTCGAGCAAAACAACGGATCAACTGATAATTTATCACAACGTAGAAACAGATGAACCGTCTGTTAATGGTGAATGACATTAAATAAGAAGGTTTTGAGAGATGGAGATTCTAGGAGTAAATTCAATGTTACAGAAAAGATCAATGGAAGCTGTAATAAGTGAAAATAGCGCCAAGATAATGCACTTTCAGTTGAATGCCTTGGGGGGTTGTAAAATGGAAACCCCTCCATTCACGTTATACAGTACCTTATTAAGCACGTCACATAAAAATGTTTTCCAGCAAAACCACAACAGAACGCATCATCTAATAGAACAAAGACAAGCGTGGGTTTTACTCAACACTGCTCGATCACACTCTTTGCACCATCCAATGCATTCCTGAGTAAGCATTGCAATTGTCATTGGACACATACCACCTGGAACAGGAATTATACAGCCAGCTACATCACACGCTTCATGGAAATGAACATCTCCTGCTAACCTACAGCCTGACTTCCTAGTCGGGTCATCGATAGCATTTGTGCCAACATCAATAACTTTAACAAAATCAATTTCTTTAAAAAAAAAAAAAAAAACTCTAGTATCCCTGCCAAAGTTACCCCATATTTTTAATCAACAAGGAACTGTAAGAGAAAAAAGTCTATGTTAATTCTGTTGGCAGATCTGTTTCATGAAATTCAGACTGAGGAGGACTCTACTCCTGATAGGAGTGCGTTGAGTAATTAAGCCAATATCAACTCTACTGTTCCTGGTTACCATCATTGGTTGTCCTGCTGCTGCAAATACGGATGTCAGCATCAGGAATGACATTTTCAGGATCCGGAGTATGTGAATGGACTATGATAACAGTAGCATCCTTTTTCAGCAGCAGCAGTGAAAAAGGAATGTGACTGGACTATGATATGCTTTTTTACCCAAAACATATATATTATCCAATGTACACGTACTAATCTGGGAATAGACTTGAGATGATTTTAATTTCTGTTTCGTACGTGACTCAGCCAATTCACCGTAAACCAAACGCTTTTATTACTTAATTATCAGGAAATTAACCAATTAAAACATTTGGTGAGGTGATCAGATTTCGGATGGTGTAAATGAAGTGAGATGAATGATACTCGAACATTATCTGTGGTTCATCAGCACAACTTACAAATGAGTTTCATTAAGCACCCAATTTACATATTACAAGCTGCTGACAGAGTTGTTACATGCAGTAAATTTATTTTACGTCTCTAAATAACAACAAAGAACTCTTGTCTATCTAAAAGGTTTTAGACTGTGGTGAGAAAAGCTTTGGCAATCTTTCCGTTGCCACCGTTGGGAAAAAATCCACCGGGCTTATTTTCTTTGCCACTTCCATATACTATCCTGAAAATTTCTGACGGAGTTCTTGAATACGATAGAGAACTAGCATCAGCTGATAAGATGTTGCTTTGTGTTCTGTTCTCCGCGCCAAGTTCTCGTGGCACAATTAGGCCTTCGTCTTTGTTGCCGGACATGGCAAGCCGGTTCCTGAGGTCGGAGATGCGGTTCGTGAAGTCGGCCACTGTCATGCTATAAGGGAACACCTTCTCGTTCGCTCTCTGGTATAGCAACGCTCGAATAACTGCATCTTGTCCGGATTCCACACCTAAGAGCCCAGCAACTAACTGCATAATAATAATAATAGAAGAAAATGTTCAAATTTCGCATAAAAAAGAGAAAATAAACACATTATAAAGAGGATTTCTGGTTTATACACTACGAGAAGTGTAGTTCACAAGCTTGGGTATGGTGCCAACATATCCTACGAGTCCCACGTAAGGAATAGCGTATGATGCTAAGAGATAGTTGACAGCGTTAACATAAGGGTCAAATGGAGGCACTAATTTGTAACCGGCTACTTGGTCGAATATCTTAGCAAAATTTTGAGGGCTGAGATCCAACGGAGGTCTTGGAAATCCTCCAACTATTGTTGTAATAGCCCTGTACAAAATACCGTAAGATTTCATACAAGAAGCATTACAAATTACTATTATAAATAGAACGAAAATCAAATATAATTAAGACCAAGATCTTCATAATATTTACGATAACATGATATTGCTTTAATTCAAATCCTATGTGTTACCCCGCCAAGAAAAAGGAGAATTTGGGAGAAGGACCTGAGATGACCAATTTCCTGATAACCAAATTCCTCGATGATCTGCTTTGTAAGAAGGTCAAGGTTGGCCTTTCTGGCGCCAACCGGAGGAGGTCCATTAGCCGCTAGCTGTGGGGCTACACTGTCAAGCCCTCTGCCAAGTGCACCGTTCAAGAAAAATTCTGTTTCTAAGAACTCTAAATTCAAAGCTACATGAATACGATCCTTATCATCAATTTGCATTGGTTCGTGGGATGCTGGAGTCCCCACAACCAAACCCAGAATGTTCAATGTCAGAAGTAAAGCAAAAAGGGAATATGGACTAGCCATTTTCTTTCTCTTTGATATACACAAACAAAATTTCCCGACTGATGAAGGTACTTATATTCATGGGCGAGCCATAACATGCTTTTATAGACGAGCAAGTGTTGTGTTAGCGGGGAAAAACCGATAGTGAGAAGATTAACTACACTCGTGTATGTCAGATGGACCGCGTGTTCAAACAAACAGAAGCATACAATTTTCCAAATTAAATTTAGTAGTTGTTTGCTATAAAACTAAAACAATACAGTTCCGGCATAGTTCGATGTCCATAAGATACAGAAATCTTGAAGTTGACAACTGATTCCAGTAATCAAGTTGAAAATGGCTCCTTGATTAGTTTAACCTTGATTTGTGGACAGAATTCAAAATCATCAATAATAACATATGCCATCATTCAATCAGAAGCTTCCGGCTTTCTTAATTTTGTATTCCTCTGGTCATGCCAACGTGTATAGATTGACTAAAAATAGGCTTATCAACAACTGGGGTGAGGCTTGCCCTTCTCTAGTTCATTGCTGACAACGATAAGAAGCAAGTGGAAAAGATTTGCCGGAACAAACCCATGATTTTTTATAGCGAAGGCTAAATTTCTCAACTCCGTCTGCCCGCGAATAATTAGTTTTTTATTCCTGGCGTTTATTAAATATTATCGTGACTAATATATAACAAGACAAGAATTATTCGAGTAATCGAAAACGAAACGAGAGAGATTGTCACGCATTTGTACAAATCAAAACAGGGCCCAACACCGGGTTCTTTATTAATCAAAGTAAAATGGTATACCAATATTACAGCTCTAAGCCTCTAGCTCAAGCTCAACCAAGCTTGGATAGCTTACCATGAACCCAACAAACAATTAGGCAAAGCATGCTTGCCAGCCTAAGTCAAAGAAGAACAGCAGATCGACTGTACCTTTATCACAAGCTAGCAACAGGTGAACCGCTTGCTTTTAGTAAACGACATTAAATAAAAATGCTTTGAGAGATGGTGATTCTGGGAGTAAATTCAATGTTACAGAAGATCAATGGAAGAAGTAAGTGAAAATAGCATCATGATGATTCTCTTTCAGTTGAATGCCTTGGGGGGTTGTAAAATAGCATAAGGGAAACACGAGGTTGTAAAAATTCACTGCATAAGGTGAAGTAAATTGAGTTAAACCCTCCATTAACCTTATGTAGTATATTATTGACCATGTCACATAAATATGTTTTCCAACAAAACTACAAGAGAACGAGCATGACCCTTACCATGAAGTAAACAACAAAGACGGGCAGTTTCACTTAACACTGCTCGATCACACGCTTTGCACCATCCAATGTATTCCCGAGTAGCATTGCAACTGTCATTGGGCCCACACCACCTGGAACAGGAGTTATCCATCCAGCTACATCACATGCTTCATGGAAATGAACATCTCCCACTAACCTATAGCCTGACTTCCTAGTCGGGTCATCGATAGCATTTGTTCCAACATCAATAACTGCAGCACCAGGCTTGATCCAACTTCCCCTGATCTGCAAGTTAACATAATGAATTTAAAATAAAAAACCACCAGTATCCCTGCCAAAGTTTCCACAGATTTTCAATCAACAAGGAACTGTAAGAGAAAAAAGTTTATGTTAATTCAGTTGGCAGATCTGTTTCATGAAATCCAGTGTCAAACACCTTACTAAGCATAATTAAGCTGATATCAACTGAAATGCTAGATGATTTAATCTATCCAATTAGGAAAATGAGAACTATGAACCATCCCCAGTTACCATCATCGCTTGTCCTGCTGCAGCAATGACAATGTCAGCATCACGAATGATATTTTCAGGATCAGGAGTATGTGAATGGACTATGGTAACAGTAGCATCTGCTTTCAGCAGCAGAAGTGAAACTGGCAGTCCCACTATGTTACTTCGACCAACGACAACTGCTTTTTTACCCTTTATAGTTACACCACTTCGTTTTAGAAGTTCAAGACATCCCTGTACAGAAAACATCAATATCAGTAAATAGAAAGAAATAAGAAAAAAGAAAGAAAGAAAGAAAGAAATCCAACATTCATTTCTCTTGATTGAAAAAGGTTGTTCATACAATAGATGGGAAAAATGTAAAACTTTAAATAGATATTCCTAACGATGTTTTAATGCAGAGTGTATTGCCTTGGGGGTGCAAGGAAGGAAAAGAGGTTCTCTGCCTTTCATTGCAAGCTTGCCAATGTTCAAAGGATGAAAACCATCCACATCCTTCTCAAGACTGATTTCGCTCAATACTTTCTCTTCATTTATATGCTTAGGCAATGGAAGCTGAACCAAGATACCTGTCAAATACAGAAAATGTGTCTTAAGATAAGCAAAGCCTACACAAACACAATTTGTTTATTGAGATAGCTTAAATTTCTACACTTGTTTGCTCTAACCAAACAAAACAGTACTGATCCTTCATAATCGATAAAAACTTATAGAAATTTATATCTCCATAAACTGCATATACCCAAGCATGACACAAAATGCTACCTTATATGAACAACAAAAGAGTGTTATCTTTCATTTTCATTTAGTGATAACTACACGAGCGTTTCATTCATCATTTTAGTGATTTCTTTTTTAACCATGTCGATCTTCATAGCCAATTCCTATTGTTTCAGTGACTATAAAAAACTTTGTAAAAGGATAGCCATTATCCTTCATCAACTTGTAGCATATATTAACAACTAACCAACCGTGTACATCAGGCATTGCGTTTAGCTCGTGAACCTTGCTGATCAGGTCGGCCTCAGATACTTGCTCAGGGAGGTCTATGTCAAAAGACTTGATCCCAACTTCAGCGCATGCCTTTCTCTTCATACTCACATAACTCTGAGAATCCTTTCTGTCCCCCACTATTAGTACTGCCAGTCCTGGGACCTGAGCAGATCAAGCGCCAAAGAAAACTTTCACAGCCAAACTTTACAACAACAAATTTCTCAATCACAAATAACAAAACTTTTTATTTAATTCATCAATAGATTTCAGATGTTTATTGCCCAAACAAGACTGAAATGCATTGTTTAGCATTAGTCTTTTACAATTAAAAACCTAGAGTGCAGGTGATTCGAGGAGTACCTTGCCGTATTTATCGGAAAGTAGGCGGACTTCTTCGGCGATTTCAGATCGGATGGTCTGAGCGACGGCTTTGCCGTCGATTACGGTAGCATTCTTCACAGAAGGTGACGCCATTTCTCAAGAGATTGAAGAGTTAACCCAAGTACTCACAGACCGCGCAAGCGAAACTCATCCTCAAGTTCCAACCAAAAAGACCAGTACTTGATCGTGAACCATGAGCGGTGGACACCTGGCTTTTCGGATTCGGGCATTATTGAACCTCTTAACTTGGGCGGGACAGTGACTCGGGCCCAAATCTGCTTGACACTATATTACCGCTGGCGTGTCAGGCCCCATGACAAGCCTCGTTGGTTTTTCAGTCTATCAGCGATGTGAGTTACGTCATGTAATTGGCTAAACTAAACAGTAATAGATTCTTGCAATTAGAATCGTACACGTGTAAAAAGATTAACATTAATTTCTCTTAGACTTAATCATCTTTACAGTGTTAAGTATCTTCTCTGATGCATACATATCGTGTTATTACACAATAACACATATTAATTAATTTCATCAAAGACTTTTTTCAAAAATAATTGGTTCGATCATAAGCAATTGATCCAACTGGAATCCCATTTTGACGATCAATTTGTCTCTGTCTACGTCTGACTCCATGAACCCAAGAGCATCATAGTTCAGATAGGATCTTCGGCGCGATGGCTCGACCTTCGTCTCTCGATTCCTCTATTAATCGAATGGAGGCTGCTGCGTCCTCGCTGAACTCCATGACCATGATCTCCAGCCGCAGCAAGCATGGCCGCTTCGTAAGCTTGCCTGAGTTTTTCTCCGATTGTTCTCTTTGAATTGTGACTCAGAGAACACTCGCCGGAGACTTGTTGATGTTTCATAATTTCGTCGATAGATAATGCAATACTTGAGTCTGTAGTTAGGCTAAGTTATTAGAACTGGAGTGGGTACTTGCATGGATTTATATTATACAGATAAATGAAAGTGTTCTGAGTGTTTGACATGGCGAAATTCTCTTCTCTTGAGTGGTCGGCCCCTCGTTCCTTTGTGGGGATAGGGGAGATTCTTATCACATCTACACAGACTATTCACATCCACAGTTATTATACCATTTATTATAAGATTGCTTCTTGTATTATGGGATTAACTTTGATAAACAAGAGACTTGAAGCTGTCATTTCCTCGTTTATGTCATATTCGTCTTCCAAATTGCATGCAAAATCTGCTAACATCTCCCACACTACACTTCGAATTTAATAATATGCCTCTCAAAATTCGGATTTCCTTTCTGAAAAGACTCAGATTCCTGGTGGTGTTGTCGAAATGGAATCGAGTTAAGGGAATTTCTCATAGTAGCATATCAAAATTTATACGCAACTCAAGAGAATCGAGATTTGGATGCCCAAGTGTATTCTGTAGAAAGATGCTCCTCCATTTGTGCACGGCCGATGCGCGCTCGCGTTGGGGCCACACCGCCACCTTGTAAAGGACGATTACGGGGTTAACGAGAATGACGGAAACGTGTAGCTGACTCTAACGAGCTTGAATGGTCACCATATTAGCCATTACAAAAACACATATTAACTGGTTTTGATGTCTCTGGTCTTATCAAGATTATCAAGAGGACATCTTTAGCCTACGGTTAGTTCTTGTATCATGCATGGCCACATTTCCTTCGTGTTGAACACATGGACTAGAGCTGCACCCATTGTTTGTGGCAAATATGCCAAGACGAGAACTAGTGTTTGTGCTGCTAACTTTGCGGGACAATTAGGAGCGTATAACTCAAATCTTATCCGTGGAAAGCTCAATATAATTTAAGAATTAAAGCCCAATTATGGTTACTGGGCCAGTGAACTCAATACTATTTGAAAAATGAAGCCCAATTTTTGAACATTGAAGCTTGTTTCACTTCCGACGATTCAAAAATACAAAGAAACAGAGAGAATTAACTAGGCGAAAAGGACCAGTCATCAGATCATTATCTAAAGAGCTACGTGGCAGGAAGTTATTTGGCTGCAACCTTTCTAAGGTGGAAGACAATCTTTGAAATAAAATCATACCTATAAATGGAAGAGGTTGGTGGATTAAGCTAACAAGGCAATTGGTTTAATTATTCACCACCACCTTCACCTTCTCTGTCTTATCTACTTGGTTTATAAGTACTGTTGTTGACAATCATTGTCGGGTAAATGCATTGTCGAACTATCATCTTTATTAATTTCCACCAACCTTGGCTATTATCGCAGTTAAAGACACTGATTCCATCTTTCTCTTTTGTAAAACAAAGCCATTGATTCTTCTGATATGTCTGGTCTGAGTTATACTTTATAATACTGTATCACCTTTAATGTACAAACAACATGAATATTATGCAAAAGTACCTAGAACAAAAAATTAGTCCATTAGTTGGAGAAACTCCTCTCATATATAGACTCATAGACGTTTTCTTAATTAATCGGATGCGAGACTCCAACTTAATCTCCATTACCTCTAAATGAAAGCAATTTTAGTGCAACACAATGGATTAAACTTGCATACATATACAAGTAAATAAGCCCTTGTCCGCTTGAAGACAGAGATGTCAGAAAGAAGAGGAAAGGTCGGTCACAAGCTGAACATATAATGAAATGGAAATGCTTTTGGACCAAGATTCTCTTTTTCAATCTTTTCCTTTCATTATGAACAGTTCAGCGTTGCAGTCCCAGTACATTATAGTTTCACATCACAGATATCATAATATCTGTATACATTTATCTTATTTCTAGATTCTTTTAATTAATCATTATGCTGTTGCAAGTGGCCCTAAATTAACCTTAATCCCATCCTTTAATCCAATAATTAGAAGATGAAAGGATAGGATATACATACTCTAATGTCTTTTAACTGTTGGCTCTTTGACCAGTCTTAGAATCATTGAAAATCCTAGAGCTCTTCAGAATCTGAAAGAAGATATGTTGTGTGTCGACCCATGCGCATGAGGTAAGAAGTCGGTAACAGAGACGCAGTTTCTGCGTTGTGATGATTAATATCAAAGGCGATAAGAATATGCAATATCTTTTTCACCGCCTGAAAGGAAGTATAATCCATGTGAACAGTCTACCCTGTTTAAAAGTGATGGTTGTGGATGGGAAGAACAACCGTTTGCCTCCCGAAAGCGCTTTTTCCACGATGAACTCATTCTGATGCAATCTGTGGTTCATTTTCAAGTAGTTAATGCTTGTGAAAGTGCTTTTTCATTCGTGCCTGTCTATCCTTAAGAGCATTTCGTTGATTCAACAAAAATTATGAGAACAAGTTGATGGCAAAAAACGGTGGTATTTGTTCGGAAACGATACCACTGGAGATAGACCCTCTTACGTACTGGTCCCGTCCCACGCAGCATTGGCCAATGTGGAGACGTAAAAAGGGGAGAACAAAGATGAAATCAAGCGCACCAAACTGGCTTTCTGTTGAAAGTAGTGGGGAGTCCTAATAATATCCTCTCCCATTGAAAGCGAAAGATACATCTACAGAGATCGAACTTTTAACCGAAGAAAAGAGATTGCTTTGCAAAAGATATACGTGTCACTTTAAGGATTCCCCAAAAGGCAAAATGGTAGCACCAGCGCAATAATTGCTCGTTCGGATCTCGTATACTACTTCTGATGCATTTCAAAACAATGTAAATTTTCATGGCAGGCGTTTCCCCTTACCCTGATAACTTGCACATACATATTTGATCATGAGATGCATGGAAAGAGAGAGTTCAGTAGGTTCACAAATAATAACCTTTACACATAAGAGAGAAGAAAACGAAAAGGCAGATTTTCAGGACCTACAGGTTAACAACCTGACAAAATACGAAGGCTAGCTAGATATTGACCATCACCAGCTGCGTCCTTAAGCAAACCCAACTCAACTAATAAACCCCTCCAACCCCCACTACCAAACGAACCTTCTTATTTCTCACCTAGCTCTAGTCATACATCAACTTCCATCTCATGAAAATATTATTAATTTCACAAACAAAACTAGGTCTTCCATAGCCATTAATTTATATACTTGAATTATAATTTATATGTAGACCCATCGTGACCTTGCATATCCCTTAATATCACATAATTGAGCATCCGGTAGTTCCATCATCATCATTATAATCACGATCATCATAGTACTTATGGATAGGAACGGACGGTGGAGCTGGTATGTATCTCCCTGGTTCAGAATAGGAATATGCACGCATGGTAGGAGTATAATACGATGTGGTAGCACTTGGATATGCCGTATTGTAACTTACTCCGTGCATTAATGGAGCCGGAGGTGCATGGTACATGTGCGGATATTCTTGTTGCATATGTGGCGGATAGCGGTATTCTTGCTGAAAAGAAGGGGCGAGATTCATCGCGGCCATAGATGGAGTTGGGTCTGGAGTTGCCGCTTGAGAACCAGTCCTACCAGCGGGTTCATTGCCAACATTTCCACCGTCATCATTACCAGAATTACCGCTTTTTTCCTTCTTCTTTTTCTTTTTCTTACCTCCACTGCTACCACCGCCACCCATTTCACCATCTGCTTCTTCGGTTTCACCATCTTTTAATTCCGTCTTCGGTGGCTTGTCAGTACCAGTAGAGTCTTTTTCATCCGGCTTCTCCGTTGTATTTTTCTTATCATCATCACCACCTTCCTGGCCATCCTTAACTTCCTTTTGTTTGTCATTGTTCTTTGACTTTCCAGATTTTTTCTCCTTCTTCTCAGGCTTTTCTGGCCAGAGCTCGGCGTGTTTTCCTGATCTCAGAAGCTTCTTAATGAGAGTCTCTGCGTCAACGTTTCCAGTCACAGTAACCTTATGCTGCTGTGAATCTACAACCGCAGTATAGACACCTGAACGATGAAGAGTTACATAGCCCATAACCAAAAAAAAAAAAAAGAAAACATACGTGCATGAACTTGAAAAATTACTAGGATTATCTTATACCATCGATTCCTTTAAGAACTTTCTTGACTTTTTTCTTGCAGCCCTCGCAGTGGATTGATACTTTCAATTCCCATGTCTGTAAAGCAGAGGAGATATGTTTATTATATACATACGGACTTAGAAGGCAAAATAAGAAAAAAGGTGCTTTGAGAAATGAAGATTGAAGAAGAAGAAGAAATTAACCTGGTATTTCAATGGCTGTGGAGCCTCACCAGCTGGTTTGGTTGCCATCTCAGAGCTCAGGAGGAGAGGAGTGAAGTGAAGTGGAAGGAAAACGCGGCTTTTGAGTTTGCTGGCGGAGGTTTTAAGTTAAATAAAAGCAAGCAAGGAGAGAGGATTTGGTTTGGTGCCACGTCATCTTTATACTTGCAACTTGTTAGGTAACTTATTAAAGAATGAAATCTAACCGCACTAAAGGTTTGCCGAAGAATTAAAATAAAAATTATTTTTTTAATTCGATCAATTCACTTATTAATTAATGTAAACGTTGAACTAACATGTCAATTTGGCCTTCGAATTTTTGGTAAGACATCACAATTATGTACCTAATTAATAAATGAAATGAGATTAAAGCATTTTGGCATTACCTTGACCCTTAACACATTTATTTCCGTTTTCAATCATCTTTAATCATTCATCTTTTATCGGACGGTTCAAAGGGCTTCATCACTTTCAACGCTGTTGATCTGCGGTCACCAGGCTTGTAAAAATAAAATCAGACAAGGTAATTACTTTGATGTCCTAAAAGCCTCCGATTAACATGTGTTTTGCTTTCCCGCATTGTCAGTAATAATAGGAAATTCGGACAGGGAATCGTACGTGACTGAAAACATTGTGACTCAGAAAAAGACAGAGGCAACTTCATGCCACTGCTCTTGCTTCACTTTTTCAAAGCTTTAGTGGAATTCCGGACTATTACTTTGCAAATAATGATTAGAAAAAAACAAATTTTATTGTACAAATCTAACTTTACCCCCTGAAACAAAGCTTTTCCTTCTCTTTTTTTTTTTACATTGGTGTAGTTGAGAAGGAGGGGTTTGTTCTTCGTTTGATGACAAATCCTGAGCATATGTCTTGGACAGAGCGAATTTTTAGGTTAGTATGAGTGCTGCATTGTGAACTGGGCTATTATTTTTTTTTTAAATATATTTATTAGAATGTATAACATTTTATTATAAACTTTAAAAATAATTAATTTTTATTATTTTATCGCATTCTCTTTCACTTAATTTTATTTTATGACGAAAGTGTCACAGTAAAACACCCTGCATATCCGTCATATTCTTTTTTGATATTTATGGACCCTTTATAAATGTATTAGTTATGCGTGGGTGCTTGACTAAAATATTAAAATTAGAATAATTTGATTCTGATACTACTTGTTACTAGTTAGACCATTACCTTTTCCCAAAAAATATATTCATTAGTATACAGTATATAGTCTTTTGTAAACCCTAAAAATAATCAATTACTATTGAAGATTCTGTCAAAATTGGGATAGAGCATTCACAAAAGTAGTTGAATGTCCCACCTCCGTTGAATTAAAGCAGCCATCTAATTGTTGTCACAGTCATAGTAGTAGTTCAATTCAATTCACCTAATTGGGTCAGGAATTTAATATTCCAATAATGCAATTCATGGTTAAAAATAATGATGTGTGAAAATTTTAGCAAGCTCCTCGCGCCAATGGTACCATCCCATAGCCTCTTTTCATTTCAGTATTGATTCCTCTGCGTACTCTGGTTTAGCTTCTCCAATGAAATTAAGTACTCATTGACTATCCAGAGTAAGGATCCCACACCCCATTGTACTATGAGATTGTTTTAGAATAAAATTGAAGTCTCCAACTTACTCCAGCTACTTTCAACATCAGACCACAGCAATCAAATATACAATATCTGCTTAAAGAACGTGGATTACTTTCAAAATCAGACCCCCAAAATGCTTGCCAACTCTAGCCTGATGATGCAGGACAAACAGCTTTTTTCAACGAAGCAACAACTTGTAGTTATCTATCTGTTAATGCTTTCCAGGACAAAACTTTCATGTAACAACGAAATACAAAAGCAGAATTATGCAAAAGATGACAATGATCATTTTCAGAGAATGTGAAGGAACAAATACTTAGCACTGGACAAACAAGCTTAACTTCTACTTTGTATAAACCAATGGTTTTGCCAAGCTTTTAAGGCTAGTGAGGCATGACAACACTTGGCACTTTGAATACTTATTGCTTTAAGGTGTTTATAAATCACTAGAAATACCATAAAGTCAATTGAATCATAAAAAGAAATAAATAAGATTTGATGACTTCAATGATCTTAATGCGGTACACAAGTAATACAACCCTGTTGAAGTGTATGTTTGGGATGAGATGCTGTGGCTTTTATTCTACATATACTATGGAATAGAATCAGTAGTTTCCAAGTAACGGGTAATATAGTACCAAGTAAGTAGGATGTCTACCCAACACTTTAACTATTGCACTTACAAACATAAGTAGAAACGCAATTGTTATAAGCATACCTGAAGTGGACTTAGCTAGCTGAAAGCTGGAACAATCCTGGACTCTTAACAGCTTAAGAAAAAGGTTCAAGTCAGAGAGCAAAAATATAACATATAGTTTTACTTGGATTGGGCCAACAGAAGCAGACAAGCAATTGCTTGAGAAAAGCTGTAAAGTTTGAACCACATATGGAGCTCGGTAAGTTATATTTAGTGAAAAAGGCTTTTCTGCAGATTAGTATATGACAGTATTAGCTAAAAGCATTGTGCAGCCGTGCAGCTGTTTCCCATGAGTGAATAGCAACCACAAACGGTGCCAGGGGATAATTATGTTGAGGGACTAAAAAGTATCAAACTTTACCTCTCTTCAATGAAGAAAGCATCGAAGATATTCTCTTCAGCCTTCTCTCATTGAAGAGAATCAACAGAAGGCCTCCTCAACGAAGAGAACTTCTCTTCATTAGATTTCCACTAAAACTAATACAAGTGCATTCTGTCTTTGTTACTCAAGCAATGACTAAATCAGTGAACAATTGTTTTCTGAACTCAAAATATCTCACCCATCACCTGTAGTTTTATACAGCTGAAGTTACTTGATGTATGGTGAGTGGTAGAATCTTGTAGATTACTTGGGATGACACAACTTCAATCTTTCAACTTCCCAGGTGGTCCTGATTAACACCTCCACGCAGAAGTGATTCCCGCTAAACAAACCGAAATCACTTGAAAGTATGACAATTGGGGGGTGGGTGTGGTGTGGGGTGTGTGGTTTGGTGTGGGTGTGGGAAAAGGAAAACAAGATTTTCAAGTACAGACCCATGAGAGTATGCAGAAACTTAAATTAAATAAACACAAAAGGTAATTTAAAAAAGATTCAATCATTATTAGAGTTATATAAGACAAAATAGAGGCATTTATATTTTTCAAGTGAATAAATGAAGTATTTTTGTAATTAACATGCAAATCCCAAGTCAAGATGAAAGATAAACCCTGTTGGAATGAAACACAAAATACTTTGGTTACATTGCAAAATGTCAAGAACTATAAGTTTGAGATGCTCATAAATCGCATAAACCATTTACTATAAAACTTTTCTGCATACAAGAACACCTGCAATGACAGAAACAAGAGCTGGTATCGCTTTTTGTCTCGAAAGCCAAAACTCGGTCCATGTCAAGGGTCGCGTGATCTCTAATAATACCTTGCGGAACTGATCATTCAAGTCATCAAGTAATCCATTGTTATCAATCACTATGTCTGCCTTGTTCCTCTTTAAATCTAGCGACATCTGAGCATTTATCCCATTTCCAGCATTCTCCTCAGTTGTTCTATCTCTGGCCATCAGTCGCTGTAGCTGTGTAGAATGGGCTTTGTCCACTTACCCATCTTGGCCTCCAACACCAAAGGTATGTCAAGGGTAATTACCTTACAACCCTTTATCCAGAGCTTCAGAATTTCCAAAACGATGCCAGAGGATATGTAAGGAGCCAAAAGCCTACAAAAAGATGAAAAACAAATTCAAGAAAATGAGGCAGTTTTTCATTTTCTGACAAATTGTTTAATTTAACTCCCAGATAGAACAAAATTGAATATGCTGTAGCCAAATAAGGCAAACTAGTTTGAAAGGAACTATATAGCATCTCTCAGTACACAATTCATAAATCCTTTGATTCAACCAGCAGAGTTCATAATTGAAAGCATTCAAATTTTGAAGGTATGTCTTCGTAGAATGCCCACAAATTTCTTTATGTTGCACTTCTTGTGATTATAAATTGAATTCGCAGCAGCACTAGCGTCGAAATGAATTCCAATACACATGAGAGGTCATCTTAACCTATATTCCAAGTACTATATATTTACCCAGTGACAGCGGGCAGCCAAGACAATGGTGTCAGTGGGGACTCAAATTAGTATCGGTTAGTACCGGTCCTAGTTCAACAGTAGACAACAGACAGTTCACATTTTAAAAGCCACAAATTGCAATCACAGTTTGATTTATACAGAAAATTTATTTTCTAAGACTAAGATCATGTCATGAATTATATATTGCGAGTAACCTGAATTTAAAATTTATTAGAAGCCATAAATGAACTGTTATCCGCCCAAAAAAAAAAAAGTGCAGTTTTGCACGTTGAAATCCATACCGATTAAGAAGCTAGCGTTTGGAAGAATCGGAGAATACAATTAGGCCGAGTTTCGGCCCATCCACTTCTCCGCTAGATAATAAAGTGTCCTCCCCAGACGCTGCTACAACCTTTTGCCAGCCACCAGTGCCTTTCTCTAGTACATCCTTCAATCAAATCCAAATAAACTCAATATCAAATCAAAGTCCCGCAGATTGTGCGCGATAGAAAAAGGTTCAGTATAACTTGAATTAGTCGCACCATGTGCGCGTTACAAGTGAAAGAGGAGAGATTACACGAGCAACGAGATCGGCGTCGACGATCGGTATGTCATTGGCCTTGAATAGATCGGAGACTGTACTCTTCCCAGATGCAATTCCTTCCTGTCAGTCCTACTATCCTCAAATTTTTTCCCGCTACTCGCCGATCTGTTGCTACCTACCTCGGCTTCTAACCGATCCCTCGCTACCTCAGTTTGTTGCCGTCTTTGTGATTCGATGTGCTTTATTTGGTACTAGTTAAAATAAAATTAAGACCCTATTTTCATTTCACAGCGCATCTGGTGTAGGGGTATCATAGTACCCTCCAAGGTGCTGAAAGGTGTTAGATTCCCCGGACGCGCATTTTCCTGTTTTCATTTATTTCATTTCTCAAACCAGTATCGATGTGCTTGATTCATCTTACAGAAGGCTTCATAGTTCACAGTCCTGATATTTGAACTTGTGTATACATCTGTATCCGCCAATGAGAGTAATTCGGCAGCTTAACAGCACAGTTGACAGAATCATTTATTTCTTAACCAACTGCGGTTCCCCTATTCACATTCATCAAATTCAAGCTCAACTCATCCTCCAAAACTTCCACTACAACACCACGGTTGCCTCCCACTTTATAAATGCTTGCCAATCTCTGAACCTTTTAAGCACAGCCCACCTGCTCATCACCCAACTGCATAAGCCCCATGTCTTCGTTTGCAACTCCCTCGTTAAAGCATTCTCTCATTCTCTAATTCCTCACGTTCCTTACACTATATACACCTACATGCATAAAAACTCTATTTTGCCTAATAACTTCACCTTCCCTTTTGTGCTTAAGTCATTATCTGACTTTAAGGAGTTTAAACAAGGGCAAACGATTCATACCCATGTTATAAAACTAGGTCATTTTAATGATATTTATGTTCAAAATTCATTATTGAATGCATATGCATCATATCACGATATGGACCAGTGTCGGAAAGTGTTTGATGAAATGTCTCGAAGAGATGTTGTCTCGTGGACGGTATTGATAATGGGATATAGGAGTGTTAAAAAGTATGATGATGCGTTGATTGCTTTTGAGCAAATGCAATATGCAGGTGTGGAGCCTAATCGTGTTACAATGGTGAATGCGTTGGCTGCATGTACAAGTTTCGGTGCCGTTGAAATGGGTGTTTGGATACATGATTTTATCAGGAGGAGAGAATGGGAAGTGGATGTGATTTTGGGGACTGCTTTAATTGATATGTATGGAAAATGTGGAAGGATCGAAGAAGGACTAAGGGTTTTTCAAGGCATGAAAGAAAAGAATGTATTTACGTGGAATGCAGTCATTAAAGGGCTAGCTCTTGCCAAGAGTGGACACGATGCTATTTGGTGGTTTAATAAGATGGAGCAAGAAGGAATTAAGGCTGATGAAGTGACATTGGTTGGTGTGCTGTGTGCTTGTAGCCACTCAGGTTCGGTCCATATTGGCCGAGAGATTTTTAGTTCATTGATTAACGGGAAATATGGTTTTTCACCTGGTATAAATCATTATGCATGTATGGTTGACCTATTTGCACGGGCTGGATATGTTGAAGATGCTTTCAAGTTAATAACAGAAATGCCTTTTGAGCCTACAAAGAACATGTGGGGATCGTTGCTGGCTGGATGTAGAGATCAGGGAAATGGGATATTGAGTGAGTTTGTCGCAAAGAAGCTTTTGGAACTGGAGCCAGATAATAGTGCTCACTATGTTGTGTTATCGAATTTGTATGCAGAAATGGGAAGATGGACTGATGTCGAAAAAGTGAGGGAATTGATGAAAGAGAGGGGACTCAAGAAGGATCTGGGCTCTAGTTCTGTAGAATTGGGATTTGTCATCCCAGGAACATATTTATGAGCTATTCGCGCAATAAGCCCAGTTTCATTTGCATATACAAAGAGAGTTTCGTGCTTTCTTTGAAGTGTGCTGTTTGATAGTTTTATTTGCGCTAATCAAGGGTGATCATGAATGTTTAAACATATTAGAAAAGGGGGCTTATGTTCTTTCTGCCTTCTTGGCCTCTAGCAGATGGCTGAAATCCTTGTAGCATAATACTGATAGACCGATCAAAGTGTCTAATCAACTTTCATCATTATAAATCAGTTGTGCTTCAGATGCCTCTTGTCACTGTCTAGAGGAAAGCAATGCAGCACATCAATTTATGTTTTTAACCAAAGAACCCTGCTTCAACATTTTGCCTCCTATCAGCTTCAGTTTAATATCAGTTAAAAGGTACTCCACATTTTCAGATTATGATTTTAACGTATAATATTAATGGTGAGTTATTATGCTTTGTCAACCTAAAATGAGTTGAGATTATTCAACTCTCTCCTTTGGTCCTCCTCTTCATCACAATTGAGGCATACAGAAATTGTTGGAAGTTAGTGTTTGCTTATCTAGAATTAAGGTCTTGGAGCTAGCAATTATATGTCTTTTGTGTTCAACTCAGCCAGCAGACTCTCGTGGTCATTAACACGTTGCTGTTGACTACCACCATGGCTGCATCTCGGCCTTGCCAATAATTGGCTTTACAGCTTTGCGCCCCATCATTTTGAAGGTGCTGCTCAAACTGGTGAGCCTTTCTGTCTACACTAATAGAATAGCCATCTGCTTTCCCAGACATTCTGTTAGGTCCATTCGTCAGGATTAACAGAGTCACCACCATTAATGTGCATATTTTGTTAAATTTTACCAAAGAAATTCAAACCTCTATTTTGGGGAAGTGAAACTTGACCAGATGTCTAGATCAACCAGATTTAACATAGCAAAAGAACACTAGGCTAGATCATTGGTAAGGCTGCATATCACACCCCGTTTCAGAATAATTTGTCGGGTCCATTTTTCAGCATAACAGTGTCGGCTCCCTTAATGCGCATAGTAGCCCGAGAAATTTGCCAAAGAAATTCAAACCTCTATTTTGGAGAAGTGAAACTTGACCAAATGTATAGATCAGCCAGATTTAAGATAACAAAAGAAAAATAGGCTATTTTATAGGTAAAGGTGTATATCACACCCTGTTTCAGATTATATTAGCAGCGATCAGCAATCAATTATGGCTTTTTAAGTTGAATTTTTCCTGAATCCTTGTTTGGCTTTGTTTGGATTGAGATAAGCTTAACTGCGGCAATACAATGTGAAATATGCGTGTAAAAATGAGTGGTTCACAGAAAATTTGGCTCTACCACTTTAACTGATGTGCTTTCAAAGTTCAGTATAGTAACACCAACATAACCTTAGTTGAAGGGTGTTATTTATAGTGAGAGAAATGAAATTATGAAAGTTGAAAAGTTCTTCGTGAGCTGATTAGGTATTATGACTATGTAAAATGTAAAATCACTTAATTTTGCTTTCCAAAAGTTGATGAAACAGAGGGGACTGATGGAGGAGACGTGTTTGTTTGTCTACTATTAGCATGACAAGTCGCGTTGCATTGTATTCTAAGAAACATCGCAGAATGTTGGATATGTTGCTTGATTGTAATAGAAGTCATCCAATGGTGATTTCGTCCCCGCAGTTATTCAATAGTTGGCAAGAGTTTGCTTTTGGATGTTACAGTACGAGTATTCGTTACACTTGCAGCACAAGCGCTGTAATGAGAGATGCCATGTTATCTCGTCAAATTTGATGATCGTTAATGGCCATAACATCTGCTCTCTGATGCAGCCTTAAGGAAGCAATGGAACTTACCCATTTGCCATGCGATATAACAAGGCAATTTTTCCAATTGCATCGTCAGTTAACAGGTATTGAACACTCAATTATCAAAACATGATTTGTCAGTGCTCAACACTGTCATGCCCTCTTCCCAGAATATGATTTAAGAGTGGGGAGTCACTGGAACAAACAACTTGTTAGGTCAATCTTGCTCTACGAATTTGTCAATCTCAAGCTTTATTCGATTACCCTAGACAATACAACAAGTGCAAGCTTCCCCTCTTCAACTTCACCATTGAAGATGATAGCAATTTTGTTGAAATACAATAGTTTGACGAAGAATCAATAGTCAGACTCACACTGAATATTGATGATAAAAACCAATCTGAAATACAAAATAACTCTCAAACCAGACCGTTATTTAAGACAACTGACCATCGTGTAGCAACTAGCAGCTAAATCTTCACTTGTTTTCGAGCAAAGCAACGACCTTAGCCCAGGCTGGTCTTGACGTGATATCTGCAACCCATGCGCTAACATGAGGGCGTGAATCAATCAGCTTCTTGACTTGAGTCTTCATCAACACATTTAGACCAGGGAGGTGATGCAGATCAGCCAAAGTGAAGCAGCTGCAAGCCAAGTACTTAGATTGAGACAAGCGAGCCTCATAAGCATCTAAAACCTTGGCTAGCTTAGCTTCATTTTCCTCAACAACAGCTGGATCTGTAGTCTTGCCGAACATTGGCTTATACCATAATTCCCAACCAAGCTTTGACAATATAGGGTCGAACTGGTGCGCCTCCACCTCCTTCCATACCAATATCGGGGCAATCGGTTGGCCTGGGCATTCTAACTGGGTGCCCTTGTCGGAAAACTCCTTGGCAATGTATTGGGTGATTGCCCTTGATTCTGCACATCGAATGTTGAAATCATGTTACTTACCCACTAAAGAAATTCCTTAAATTTTGAAATACGAGAACGTGGGATATGAACTTTACCAAAGAGCTTCTGGTCCCCATGTTCAAAAGCCGGAATTTTACCAAATGGCTGCATCAACGAGACAAATATTCTTCAGATTCAAGCGGAAACATCACAAGAATGGATATCAAACATAAGGGTTTTTAACATCTGAAATTCCTACTCAATACTTACATTCAGAGAAAGGTATGGCTCCTTTTTGTTTTCACCTTCCTTCATATTTACGGGAACAAACTCGAATGCCAGCTCTTTTTCATAAAGACATACGCATACCCGCTGAACAGCTGTTGAGTTAACACTTCCATAGAGCTTCATGGCTGCCATTTTTGTTCTGCTTCTGCGTTTAACGTGATCACGAAGAAAGAAACAGATAACCTGTAAGAAATGGTCGATCGTGGTTGCAGACTATGAAGGAATTTATATACTTGGATAAATGATATCTTTTAAGGGTTCTAGAATCCTCTAATTGAAAACAAACCACACAAGTGCTGTTCCAATTAGTCGGTGGATTCCTACCCCGCTCCCGAGAAATCCTGATCAAAGCAACGAGCCGACTCAAAAGTCGTCTTCACTATTTTATTCCATCTGATTTCCCTAGGTTATTGTTGTGTTTTGTATGGCTGAGATGAATAACCTAGAGTTCCAAAATAACGTACACTCACACGTCACGGCTCACGCACAGGCACCCGCGTCCTGCGGGCGTTGGTTGAAAAGTCAAAACAAGTAGAAAACCGAGGATGGGTCCCACTTAATATCGTTCGTACAAAGTTGTAGTGAATTTACTTTATGCTCCTTTGCAGAAGCGACAAAACTCGATGCATCGATTCATGTGAACGTCAAAGAAAGTCCAAGAAGAACGAAGACAAAGCAAGCATAGCAACCAACCAAAAACAGCATTACTAAGGAATATTCGGTATAGCCTTTGTAATGTACATTCCTCAACAAGAGCCTTGTAATTTGTACCGTACGTTTAGTTTAGAAAGAAAATAAAATTCTATAATTAATGAGGATTTTAATAAATTATTATATTATTTAAATTATTTTAATAAATAATTTCATATATATATATATATATAAATTAACTTATAATTGTTGATGTATTATATATTTTTTATGAATTCAGCATGATGTTATTATAATTGTAGTTATTTTTAGTTTTATCTTCAATTTTATTATATTAAAATAAATTTTTTTATATATTTTATTATATTAATTTATTAGTTTATAATTTTAATTTTATACCCCGTGCTTGTAATTTATAAAAATAATTACTTTTATTTGATAATTGTATTTTTAGCTTAATAAACTATTATTAAAGTGAAGATAATCAAATTTAGATTTTATTTAAAATTAATTTTTCGTAAAATTTTATATATGATTAAACTTATGAATTCTAAATAAAGATAAGAAATTGATTCAAAATATAAAATAATATTTTTGATATTTGTAAATTATATTTTAATCAACGAATATATTTACGTTATAGAAGTTTAAACAGTTGCCACTAAATTACTTATTATAATATAAGATTTGATTATTTTATACATATTTAAAAATAAAATTTGAAAATAATTTATTTTTTTTTTGTAATTATGAAATGCATAAACTATTTCAATAAAATATATATTTTTTATTCAAATAAATTTAATTAATTAATATAACATGTATTTATATTTAAAAATATATTTTTAATAAAATACAGACAAAATTTAAGATAAAAAATAATTAAAAATCTCACTCTGTTAATTATTATTGATAAATTTAAAAATAAAAAAAATATTTTTATTAAGTAAAAGATAATAAATTTATTTTTATTAATTATTTCATAATACAATTTAAAAAAATAAAATTTCTCTCCTATTTTTATTAATTATACTATTTTCATAATCCTATTTTTATTAATTATTTTCATGATATTGTCTTCTCCTTGCTTCCCACAATCATGGGCCGCCGATCTTATTATTGCCCTTGATTCTGCGTCTATCATCAGTTACATTTTTGTTAGCTTATGGAAAGCGTGTAAAATGTATATAGACTTCAGATTTTTTACCAAATTGCTTGAAGTCTCCATCATCGAATACTGAAAGTCGGCCAAATGGCTGCACAATGGAAATTAATTAAACTGATAAAGTCATGTAATTAAGCTGCTTAGCTTTTATTCAGGGCATGAAAAAGCTTACACTCATGGCAGGAAACGATTTCTTCTTGTGCTCTCCGGCATCAATATCGATGGGAACAAACTCGAAGTCTAGATGACGCTCGAAGAGGCATGCCAAAACTTTCAAGGGTGCCGGTGAGGTCAAGCTGCCGTAGACTTTCTTGCTTTTGATTACCATGACTAGAGAGAGCAACGTTGGTGTATTCTTGAAGAAATATTGTCATTGGTTTATAAAGGAGTTTTATACTTAAATAGCATAAGTTTTAAGCTCCTTCAAACATGAGCCAAGCCCTCAATTGTTTTATAAATTTAGCTAAATGATTATCTTTTGAATAAAATTGTCACTTACAATACAAATTTTAGAATATATTCCAATTGATTCAATTCAACCAATACAAAGTATGCAAACAAGGTAACAAAATAGTGTTATGCATCACTAATTGGATGGAATAAAAAGTAATTAAATATGTATTTTTTTATGAATTCGTTGAGAGAAATTAATTATTACATATTATAATTCTCTTAATAAATTTATCAAAAAAATATATTCACGGTAAAATAAAAAATCTTGAATACTAAATTAATTCGATGAATTTATCGAGATAATAATTTTAAATAACTAAATTCTCTCAACGAACACAATAACAACACGAATCCCCTGAGGAATCAATTCGCCTTTCTCACGATTTGCCCACTCAAATACTAAACAATTCCAATTTCAGGTCAGGCCCTATTTCTGCTTAATCATGCATCTAAACTGGTTCTATTCTATTTCTAACACCCTAAATGTTATTTTTCTAACCATGAATTATCCAAAAACAGTAACATAAATCAACTTTAAACATTATTCATGTAATCAACGGACCTCTTTAACGATAATACACTCTCGTCAATCATCATATTAGAAACTTGCTCCGATAGCCATGAAACCGTTGAGTCATCTAAATATTTACAGCTTTGGTCGCGGAAAATTATGAAGTCGTTGTTTTTCTTTGTACGAAGCAAAGTGAAAATGAAATGTTTGAGAGGGAAATAAAAGGAACTTGTAGGGGCAATTTTGTTAGAAATATGCTTGTTTATGGCTCTGCTAATATTATGATTGGACTTAAAATTGAGCTTTTTTGAGTGTAAAATCGCTTTATAAGGAGTACCCAAATTTTGAGCAACAAATTCACGGACCAATTCTTGGTCATAACCTGACGTTAGGCTAATGGTGCTGGTTAATCTGTTAGTCTACTAATGAACCAATGATTCTGATAATGGGCACATGACCCAATTACATACGAAGGCCTCAGCCCATGCTCAAAGATTCACCACAAAATTTTCTAATTTATTCGATTACATTGAAGTAAAAGGACGGACACAGCCAATTTGTAGAACACAGATGGGTTGCATTGGGGTAGAACACTAACCCTCCAAATTTTCATTTGTCACCAAAATTCATACCCTCAGCCACTTTCTTGAAAGCAGGCCTAGAAGAAATATCTTCCCACCAGGCCTTAACGTGCGGACGTTCATTTATAATTGAAGCACATGGAGTCTTCATGAGATAAAATGTGTAAGGAAGATGGTGCAAATCAGCCAAGCTGTAGAAATCCCCAGCTAGGTACTTGCTGCTGCTAAGCTTATCTTCATACACGTCGAGCACTTTACCTAGCTTTTCTAAGTTGGCATCGATGATAGTTTGATCGGGTGATTTGCCATGTATTGGTGCCACAAAGAATTCGCATACAATTGGAGCTATTGCAGGTTGGAATTGCTGGGATTCTACTTCTATCCATACTCTTACCGATGCAGATTCTTTGAGGTCTTGGTGCCTGATGAGATCGGAGCCTGTTTCCTTGAACTTTTCAGCCACATATGCTGTGATTGCTCTAGACTCTGGTATGTATTAAACAACGATAAGCTGATAATTATGAATAAGCAACTTATTAAACAAAGAATAGCAAGAAATTAATTAAATTTGCTTACCAAATAAAGTGAGATCACCATCTTCTAAAACTGGAACCAGACCTAACGGCTGCATCACAAAATTGTAGAAGCTATCATATTGATAATGCAAGCAAGAACAGCAGTAAACGCAAGAATATTCAGCACGCACGAGCAAAATGATTATAGGTTATATACTTACATTCTTGGCAAGAAAAGTAGGCTGCTTGTGTTCACAGGTAAAAAGATCAACCGGGGCAAGCTCGAAATCGACAGCTTTTTCATGGAGACAGATCATCACTCGGGTGGTGGAAGTAGACATGGGAGCTCCGTACAGCTTCAGCGCCATTAGAGAGTACAGTAGTAAATGCAAATGATCAGTTTCAAGGATGTGTGAAAGAGTGCCAACGTCCTTATATAAGCCTGACTGTCTTCTGTGTCACATGATTGATGAAAATAAATTTACTCATCGAATTTCTAGGGTTATTTTTTGTTTTGTTACCCTGTCCAGTGATTAGTTCTACACTAGGGTGAAAATGTGGTGAAATCGGCAGCCTGTAACCGCTGTAGTTTTGCTCTCTGCATTTGTGGAAATGTGTATGTTTTCTTTTTCATTGGAAGAAGTAAACTTGGAGGGTCCTTTTTTTTTTTTTTTTAATTTCTTTTTGAGAATCTTGATGACTTGGTAACATAAGTTTGGTATTGACTGGCTCTTTACTTACACCCCCCTTGAGTTCCATTTTCAAAGGAACCCCTCTCCTTTACAGAATCGTACTCGTATGACTTTCATTTCTCTATGAACAGTCTCGAATTTTATTCCTCAGGACAATAGCTATATTCAATCAATGCAATGAAAGGTCGAAGGGAAGCCTAATGCGAATGCTAATGCCTAATGCCATGCCATGATGCAGCTTCTTCACCGTTCGAAGCATATCTGTACAAGAAAGTGAGACGAGTATGGTTCAGCGGCAACCTACTCTCATCATTTTCCTTTTATATTTTTAATTGATGGTACAGTATAGCATTGTTGCCTTGGGTTGCAGTTGAAAAGGAGCATGGCATGATGTCAGCCTCACATGATTTCAGAAATGCAACGGACCCCGCCTCTGCTCTGTTGTAAAAAATACAACCCCATGGGCGGTGGGGCACGCCACAGCTGTGTCACAGAAAAGAAAAAAGTTACTGCCCTACCACCATACATTTCAGATATGAACTGGTCAAACCCACAATTCCCGGTGCATCGAATACAGAATTAATAACTTGTTAATGTGCATCATCTTGAGATTTGTTCTTTAAACTTCTTTAAGAAAGCTAGAAAACACAGGATTCCAATTAGAACAAAGGCCAAAATCTACCCTATGTCATGCGGCGCCGTTATTAACAGTCAAATTCATTGCAAATATAAATATAAATTAAAATCTCAAGTAATAACAAACGACAATTTTTCCACTGGAACTTATTGTAATTAAGAATGTTCATTCATTGTCTGTGATTTTTCCTTTACCACAATCAATAAAGTTTAAGATTGATGAATAGTCTCACGTCAGTCAATAAGAGATACTGTTACACTGAATTATTGATCAGTGATCCACACTTGCATGTCTGTCCCTGTCTGCTTGAGCGTGTCGTGTGGGAAAAGAGAACAAGGGCAGGACTCTGCTTGTGTGTGATGCTCGAAGTTCGCACAGACCTTTCTTTGTTCCAATGTGGCAAATTAGTAACCATCATTTAACACGCAAATAAAACAGGACAATCTTCCCGATTCTGTGCCCGAAAAAGTTTTGAATACATACAAATGCCAATGCTACAAAATATTGATGCAATGACAGGGTTTCTGACAACACTACAGGAGATCCCACACGAACTGAATTAAAATCGCAAAGTTCAGAGTAACTCCTTCGCACTTGGCCATTTTTATCCATGCAACGCAAAAGTCGGCCGTGTAGTGGCGACACGTACCGTTCATGATCGACGTTGCCAGTTGAGATTTCAGGCGTTAGATTCAATTCACCTGAACCGTTCACACGAGTTCCTCCCGTAAAACAAATGAAATCAGCGTTTGTTACTCGGATGCCACAGAGCTTCTGTACTCCTTTAAGATTTTAAATACCCTCCATATTATCTCGACATGTGGGTATTACACAACTATGGACGGGAATAACTTGATTACATTTGTTTTTCGAAAAAAAAAAAAAAAAGGTTAAAGCAGTGACCAATAATTCGAAGTAATTGCACGTATATATATACAACATGCAACATAACGTGACAACACCTAGCGATTACAGGAAATGAAATGGGGAAATAATAACATAAATATATATGTACGTACGTTGCTAATAATTCGAAAAATAAACATATTTTCAGAAAGTTGCTTCTGGCTTTAAAAAGTTGTGATATTCAAGCTGAGTCATCTCTCCACCATTCACTGGGTCAAACTTGCATCGATAGAAGCTGCATCCATAACCAAATGCTTATTAACAACTTAGTTACATAAACATGCTACTTGAATAGAGAAAGCTATCAAACTTGTCAAGAAAAGCTAATGCAGACAGAAAAGAGCCAAGAAAAAAAACGCAAAAGACAAAAACCAAACGGAAGATTGTCCTTTTCACTGATTTGGGGAATATAAGGAAATTTCTAGGAAGTATACTCGTGCAGTTTTATTTATACAAATGAGAAATTGACCCAGAAGTACTGAGCTACGGAGAAACAAATCCCAGTTCTCAGAAATTGGTAAAAAATAAAAATGTGGTGTCATATGAGTATTCCATATATATATATATATATTGACCGGAACATGGTCACTCATCCTAGCAAAATCCTGTACAAGAGAACAATCTATTTCCTAAATGATAAGAGGACATGACTAGAATAAAATGTTTAGCAGACATCATTCTCTGTAGAAACAATTTATTGTCATGAAATTGACCAGTTGATTTGCTTTTATATTTCCACATTAATACGACCATATTAAGTGCTCCACAAAATGTAAAAATAATCAATTTTTTTAATGTTGAAAATATACACCTTTTTTAAATTAGCTTATAAATTAGATGCAAAGATATTATTATACAAGTCTTATGTTAAGTAACAAAAAATGAATAATGTAAATATAGGTAAAGCAATAAACAGGTTAGAATCAAAACTCAAGTCAAACGAATCATCCTCAAACTGACGTGTTCAATTTCCGTGGTGAATAAGTTGTCCAAATTTGGACGTGAACAGTATTACGGTAAATTCACACTCAACTAATTTCATACCAGCTACCAAGTGTAAGATAAGAGTTTTTGGATCATGTCAAAAATTGTCATTCCTAATTTTTTTTGGTTGATTAGTCAGTGCCCTCACTAAAATTTAAAAACATTCCACCACCCCACACTTTGTTTAATTACCTTCCATCCATGCCAAGAATAACAATTGTATTCTTTTGATGACCAAAAGCAACAATGTATGGAGAACCCTCAACCAAACGGAACCGAGCCACTGACCACTCTGAGCTGAAGTACTTGGGCAGCACTCCTGTAAAGAGAAACGAAATTAGATAAAGCATTAAAAGAGAGAATTCACATGTCCCTCCTAGTCATGTTAGATACTTGTAAGGCATACCGCAATAATTGTCTTCCAAGCAACAACCTCAAGGGAAAAAAAAGGACAAAAGGGCAAAAAAGGGGATGAACAACATGGTGGACTTAGAAGAACAGAACATCTCCTACCCATACACAAAAAACCAATTAGATTTTGGAGTTGGAGACCAACAGAAAATGAAGTCTTAAGGGAAGGTTAGTCATATGTGATGTGCTTCCCATTGTGAATCTAAAAGGCCTTTATTGATAGAGACAGAAACCACGGTATAAAAGCAAGTGACGTTGGATAAAAAGTAACAGTGAAACTCTTTGAAAGAGTCAGGACGACAATGGTAAGAAACTTTATTGATCCCTTATAGCAGGGTCATTCCTCGCATGGGAGACCACCATACCAAAATTATTTAATTTGTTTTCAATAACATTAATTAAAAATACATTTCATTTACTTCTGAAGACAGGGAACATATATCTTTCTTGGCATGCACAGTTAGATGATCTATCCATGGGATCTCAGAAAAATATTCCTTATAACATTCATAAACCACCCATTCAGTTAATTTGTGCCTTCAAAACACAAGGGGCAGTAAGTAACTGATTCAAAAACTGCCAAATTTCTCAATGTAGCCTCGGCAGTAGATCACCAGTTAAATCAAACAATTTCTTACAATCAGAGAAAAAAAGACACTTGACCTTTGATGAAAGACAGGGATGACATAGGTGATGATGCAAAATGAGGATCTGATGCACTTCGTGACTGGTCATTTCTTAGGGACCCAGAATTAACCTTAAGGTTAAAAACATGGACGGTGCCCTTATCGCTAGAGACTGCTAGCCACTGAGCATTTGAAGAGAAGGCAAGACTGTATATCTCTGCTCTTTCTGCACCTCTCCTCACCTGCATTTGATATTTATTAGTATCAACTTTTCTAGAAACTTTGTACCCATAAGAAAACATAAAGATCAACATTAAAATAATTCATAATGATAGATCTCAGTGTCCAAAGAAAATGTGGCACTTTACACGTAGTAGGCACAAAAAGAAGTTGAACGACACGTGGTTCAACCTACAACACATCATTTATGAGGAAGAAAGATAGAATAAGTCAAGAACATGCCAAAAAGAACATAAATGCATTGGCATTGAAAATCAAAAACAAAAGTTAATACCACATGCAATTCAATGGATATAAAGGAAGTCCGATCATGACCTCTAATTTTTCCTGCTTTTATCAATGCATTAGCATGTGATGAAAACATGTAACATTGATCATTAATATCTTCTTCTTAATTGCACACTCATCTTTAAAAGGAGAACAAAACATTTTCATACATTCAAATTTTCAGTTTCTCATAACATAACAAGAAGCCTTACTTTTATGCCATGGCTTCAAATGCCATAACTTCAAGCTTCTGACAAAAACATCAATAACTCATTTATCAAATCTAAAAATGATAATTATTACTATTATACTAATCAAAAACCTAAATAATCAAATACTACAAGTTAAAAAAAAAATATTTAAATGCAAGCCACAATACCCCTGACATCATCAGGAATCAGAAAGGCGATGGAACTATTATTGCTGCCTAAGCCCATATTTTCTCAACTACTTCTGATTGATTTTCTAAAAGAAAATTTGCAATCAATGCCATGATTGTCATTAGTTCAAAGCACAAAATATAATTAAAAGCTTCCGAGAAAAGTATTAAACTTTTATTAACTCTACTACACATCAATCCCCAGCTATAGTTAGAATCAACTAGATGAATTTTCTAGTCCGAATTTCTCCAATCCAGAGCCACGGTTTTGGAAAGTAGTTTAGCACCAGGAGAGAAAAAAAATATATGGCTCCGGTATTGAACTTACTAGTTATGAAAGCACTAGTTCATGTAAACACTTAAGAAAAACATTTGAAATTTTCAGCAATACACAGAGTAACAAATCAAAACCACCACAAATTTTGTGTAACAAATGCTACACAAGACTCCAGTAATGGATCATACATAATAAGCAAACAAGGTTAAAGAAATTAAAATATCTTGATCACACTAGAAAAAGATTTATTCATGCTCATATTTTCATCACCGCCATCGCAAAATCAATTCAGAAACTAATTTCAAAAATGATCTTCCATTTAAACTAAAATCTAAAACTTTTGAAAGAATCACATACCTCTTGGAGCAAGGTACCATCAAGTGTATTAAAAATACGAACTAGAGTTCCTTTGGAACTGCACGTAGCAAGCAACTGGCCATCTTGAGCCAACGCAAAACAAGAAATCCTCGAATCATGAGCCATAATAAATTTGGTTCTTTTGGACGCATAATGCTCGACCCTAACCTGACCCTTCTGCAGTCCCGGACACACAAGCACCAGCGACCCAACCCCCTGCGACACCGCGCACAACCCTTTGGGGTTCGCAATTGTTTCAATCTGATGTAACAGCTTTAAGTCGGCGAAGTTGTACACAAATATCTTCTGTTCCAAAACGACAATGATTCGGTCGCGGCGTAGTTTGACTGATCGTACCTCTGACCTAAACGACAGCTCGCCGATGCATCGGCTCTGATGGTCATCCCAGATCATCACCTTGTTAGGCGGGTACTTCGGTCCGGGGCCACCACCAACGAGGGCTAGGATATTGCATCTAAATAGCATTTCAACGACTCCGATCCCGCCGCCATGGTCAAAATCTCGGCGGAATATTTCGCGAAAAGGGTCGCAGTTGTAGATCCGGAAGCCATAGTCGGTGGCCGCGGCGAAGCAGCCATAGTCTTGGTTGAAGGAGAGGTGGAGAAGGGTTGGTGGCGGGCTGGATGACGTGGACTCGGACGGTGAGGAGAGTGGCGCATGATGATTCGGATTCGATTTTGGAATTGAAGGAGAAAAGGGGTCGGATTCGTCCATTGCAGATAATGAAACAATGGATTGAAGCTGGTCTGCGAGTTTCTCCGACGACATACAACTGGAATCCGGGGTAGGATTAGGGTTGGGACTTGATTTCAGATTTGGATCTGGATTTGGGTCCGGCCAAGGAGACGAATAGGCAGAGAGAGTCGCCATGGAAGGGGAATCCAGAAGGAATTGATTTTGCAGAAGTATAGAAAAGTGATATTAAGCACGAAACGATAAGAATTAGACTAAATTACGTTATTCTCCCAGTATTAAACAGAGACTATCAAAGAAGTTTGAAGGGTATTTGTGTCATTCAACGATACTCGTGTTGAAATATCTACATATTATTCGATAATTCGGCGACACGTATCGTATATAAAAAAAAATGACGCGTATCGACAAGGGAGGGATACTATTGCTTCTTCCCCACGCTAAGTCTATTATCGCATTGCCTTGAACGAAAAGCTGATCGGGTCGGGTACATATTTGTTAGGATTTAGCCCAAACGAGAGGACAAGTTGAACGAAAGTTCTCATGCACGTACAAGTACGATGTCCGGACATGCTCCGATTCACGAATCCACTTGATTTTGTAGGTAGAACTATTCACTCAGTGTATTTACAAGCTGGTACGCACCACGACCAATGGCCAATGCCTTCTAATTATATCATTACTCTGAACAGATCCAGCTTTAACTTCGACAAACGATACCCTGAACAGAAACCCGTCTCCGGGGTTTCGGACCACGTTGAAAATAAAAAGTAAAGTAGATGAGTACGTGTAGCTGCTATGTAATTTAAATATGGAGAATGGATTTGAGTTATCTTCCATCCGGGACTTGTCCCCTGTTCAATGTCGACAGATGGGGTCTTGAGATCACATGCATCTAGCGGAAGGCATGCATGTATGAGCTCGACCGATCTTGCGCTTTTAAACATGGTGAAAGGCCTTTTGGATACACTTAAAGCCTAACACACCGAATGCACTTATTTGAAGTAGAAGCCCTCTCTGTCTCGGCATTTTTCTGTGGGGTGGATAAATTTGACAGCACCCTCAATGCAATTGTTTCCAACTAAACAACTATTATTGAAAAGTTTAGATTTAAATTTAAAATATTATCGTAATTATAAAATTTAATTATTTTATTATATTATATTTAATTTTAAGATTAAAAAATAAATATAATTATAAATAAATTTTAAATTATCAAATATAAATTTGTAATTTTTTTTTACATTTATTATATTAGATCGTTTAATTAATTTAAATCAAGTTTAATTTAAAAATTAAGCTAAATTTTATGTATGATTTTTTACAAATCAAAATCAATCTAATAAAATTTTAAACCCTCCCACCAAATTTGATTTGGATGTGTCCACCTCTGTTTCTCTCCCCGTCTATGTGAGTTTTTCTTTTCAATAATATTTAATATGTATTATTTAATTAATATTATTAATAATATTAATAAAATACATAACCAATTACAGGAGATAAATAAAAATAAAAATAAAATGAAAAAGAAAACAAGTGTAAAATTAGCAACCATTAACCAAAATCCCCAGCATCGTATTAGCGGCAGCATCAGACGCCAAATCTTCGACTAACAGTCCAGTAAGCACTCCCCCGATAAATGCAGCTCCCATTTCCTGGCCCTGGCCCCGATCCAAGCGGCGGATACCCAGCTGGAGGTGGCGGCAGTGTTGGCGGGTGCCCTGCCTGACCAGGACAACCGTATCCTCCTCCCTGAACAGATGGTTGGTATCCCACCAGCAGATAATAAGCCGGCACAACGGGATTCTGCCGATGAGGATACATTGAGCTTGATGTTGCAGTGTTTGCAGGATACGCAGTAGCAATTGCATTGATACTAGTCTTCTCAACAAACTTGTACAGGAAGTCCCCTTTTGCTTACCAGAAGGTTTCCTAACTGGGTACGTGACATACTTCACGGAGTTACCGTCACCTGCATTGTCGAGGAGTTCTTTGACAGGCACGTGTGGCTTCTCCGATCTCTTTGTCTCCACGGAGGGTGCGGTCGCATTTGATCTTGAAGGTAATGATTAGATGGTTGGTTTTAGCTAAAGTAGTTTCGTCGATCGTGATTATGGTTATCTCCAATGATCTCCGCTCCATTAACCTTTTGGGCGGGGTTCTCAATTGAAAGGCGTATTTTTTAAATTAAATGAGAGGGATGTCATTTTTTAAATTACAAAAAAAGCAAATTAAATGAAAGGGATGTCATTTTCACCCACTCTCCGTTTCATAATATATTAAAATTTTAAATTTTTTATTACGTTCTGTGTAATTACAAACATAAATCTAATTAATAATCTCACTTATTCATTGAATTTTTTTATTTTAAGAAAATAAAGGATGGAATTTTGGGAGGATTTTGAAGGGGTGATAATAATAGCATTATTTTTAAATAAAATCAAATAAAACACAAAATCGGATATATATATAAATTAAATAAAAAATAATTAAAAATTAAACGTGTGTATATATATATATTAAAAATTTTAATATCTTTATATCAATTTTATGACAAAATTATATACGAATTTGTATATATTTAATTACAACTTTATGCTTTTAATTTTATTTTAAAAGCTTAACAAAATGGCCCTCTATATTCTACCGAATTTACTTTAAGCCCTCGCGCGCACACAAATAATATTAAAAATAATATTTTATTTTCCACTGAAAGGGTAAAGCTTACATACTACGCCACCAAAAAGGGGCTGTTGTCGAATCATGTCAACCGCAAGATAAAATAATGATCTATACCCTCTACGTGTACGGTTGTGACTTAAAATGTTCCCTCTGATTCCTGCCAAGGGAGATCCGTGAACCCGCGCAATTTGAAACAAATTCATTTTCAAAATTACGCAAAAAAGGAAAAACATTGCCATTTTATGTACGGGCCAGAAAGTGGAAAGAGACAGAGAGGGAGTGAGCGAGCTGGGGGAGTGGTAGATTCATGAAGAGGAAAACTCCAAAGAAGAGGAGTAATAATCAGAAGAGAAGAGGGAAAAGTCAAATGAAAGGAACACTAGCGAGGCATTTGCAGGTTCAGTTAGGGTTTTCTACTGTCCAGAAACAATCGTCCTCTTCCACAACATCATCGTCCAATGGGGAGTTCGCCTCCCTCAATGCGGATGCCGTTGCTAATGCATTTGTGGATGATAAAGATTTCATTCTCAGTCAAGATTTCTTTTGGTAAGTGGGTTAAAAACAGTTACTTTTATCATTAATGTTTTTGGGTCCTGATTTATGGGAAATTGATGCTTGGTTCGATCGAGATTTCGGTGTTCTAGTGGGTTATTAGTTCGATCGAGATTTCGGTGTTCTAGTGGGTTATTATAGCATTAACTGCAGTTAATGAATATCTGAACCTTTTTATATTGTGGTTTCAGTACACCGGATTATATTACACCGGACAATCAAAATATGCTGAGCGGTTTCGATTGCAATAAGGTAACAAATACTTAAAGATTAGTAGAACGATATAGTTTCTCAGCGTTACAATATTAAATTTTACTTTATTCGTTTTGTAGGAAAACATCCCTTGCCCGAAAGCTCCCGAGAAGCTAAATACAGTCAAAAGCAAAAGGCGTCGACAGGGTAAGATCAGTTATTGTGATCAGGTTTTTGAGATATAATGTTTCCTGTGGGTTAGGTCTTGAACATAGTTAACTCACAATTGAACATTGATTTGATAAGTTCGCTACAACAATTGAATATGAGCAGAACAATAACAAGCCATTATAATGCCATGAATGATGTAAAGGGCACTTTGCGAGCGATTTTATTCTTTTCAAATTGATACGGCAGGGTAGGAGGGGGAATTGTTACCATAGTAACTATATTGCTGAATTGCTTTCCTCGGATCTACATGTAAAATTCTGTAAACGATAGTCAGAAAGTTTCAGAGTGGGCCTGAGGGTTCCCTGGTTATCATTGGACTCCCTTTTTTCGAACAAAGGATGTTTGATTGATGCTTAATGTATTTGTAAAAACTCAATATACAACAGTTGAGTCCAAAATTTGCGTCCCACGTATTTTTGTTTTTGTTTCAAACTTTTTAAAAGGTTGTATATATTGCATTGTTTTCTGCAACTTACTATTTGTTCTTTTTCTAGATGGCTCTTTAGTAAATCTCCCCAGTCCTACTTCTTCTGACTACCAAGGAATAGATGAACTTGAGAAAGATACTTTTGGCACAGATGAAGTTATGAAATTTAAAACAGTTGCAAATGGAGCAAAGACTCTGAATTATGTTCCACAATCTGCGATTTCTTTATGCTGCTGGGTTATGGCCCCGCCTTGCATAAAAAATCCTTATCAAAAAGATGCTCTGGATATGGACATAGATCCTTTGGAAATCAAGCGAAATGTGCAGGTGTGTTTCTAGTTAGTTTTTGGAGGAATATTTTATTATAAGATGTTTTTAGAAAATTTTGTTTCATTTTTTCCCATTTACTTTTGGAGGCAGATGCTGTTGCAAAAAAGGTCATAGATATTCTTAATGAGCTTTAGTAACATAATGCAGAATCTGCAGACTTCTTTCCTGCAATATTTGGAGGCGATGGTCTTTCGCGCTATTACACAGATTTTCATGAGATTGAGGTATCTATCTGAAGTCTCAGAAAAATTTACGTCGTTTATTAGGCAATTGAATCCTTGGTGCCTTTTATTATTGTTGTACTGTTTTTCCTTTCCTCCACAGCAAATTGGTACAGGAAACTTTAGTCTTGTTTTCAAAGTTTGAAGAGAATTGATGGTGGTCTTTATGCCATAAAACATGGCACTAGACAGTTGCATCAGGATACAGAGAGGTAGGTTGATGCTTTTAGTTAATTTTATCCTTGACCAAGCAACTTGTTTATGGAATAATGTTTGCACTTTGCAGGAGGAAAGCTTTAATGGAAGTACAAGCTTTGGCAGCGATAGGTTTGTGAGTTTATTTTTCTAGTTGTGCTTCACATATTAGAAACTAGAGTTATATGACACGTTGTCCCTGTAGGGTCACACAAAAACATTGTTGGATATTACTCTTCTTGGTTTGAAAACGGGCAACTCTACATTCAGATGGAGCTACGTGATTGCAGTTTGTCTGTCAGTAAAAGGTCACAATTATTTACAGGAGGAGAAGTGCTGAAAACCTTGCATCAGGTTAACATTCTCTGTAGCATTATTTATACAAACCTAACATTTGAAGCTTCATTTTATCATCTATATAACATGCAGTATGTTACCTAAGTGGTAGCATATAGTCATTACTTGATTAACTGTACAGAAGAGCATTCTGTCCTACAAAGTATGGTCATCATCTTGTTACAAATTTTGAGCAGTCGCGTACATATATATATCTCGCAAGTGAACCTTTTTCCTTCAGCTTTAGGTAATTTTTTAGTTTCTGCTTCATCTGAAACGGGACTTCTCTGTGTTATGGGTGTAACATCGTTTACAACTTTATTTTCATTGCCTTGCTCTGTTACTTTTGACTTACTCCACTGTGAAGTAAAGGCATGTTGCTACTGATAGCAGGAGTTAGTTCTATGTAATCTTCCCCACTAACAGAGGAGCATGAACTGATGATTACTGCTTTACGATAAGGCTACTTAGCATTTTATACTTTCAAAATCTCTCGGCTAGCAAACTTTTTATTTCTAATATCAGAATTTGTGCAGATTGCAAAGGCATTGCAGTTTATGCATGAGAAAGGAATAGCTCACCTAGATGTGAAACCTGATAATATTTATGTCAAGAATGGTGTTTACAAACTAGGTGATTTTGGGTGTGCAACCCTCCTTGATAAGAGCCTGCCAATTGAAGAGGTTGATGCATGCTATATGCCGCAAGAAATATTAAATGAGAAATATGATCATCTTGACAAGGTTGATATCTTCTCTTTGGGTGCTGCTGTTTATGAGCTAATCAAAGGGTCACTTTGCAAGAATCGGGACCTCAGTTTCTAAATCTTAGGGATGGAAAACTGCCACTCCTTCCAGGCCATTCATTGCAATTCCAGAACTTACTCAAGGTACAAATTTTTACCTGTTCTTTTCCTTGTCAATCTCTTTTGTTGTGCAGAAAGTAGCTTTGGAAAATGATTATTGTGGTGCGTATTTATAAAAAAAAAAAAAAAAAAAAACTGGAGAAAATGTTTTCATTCTGCATTATGCTCTTTTTGTGTTCCTATTCTCTATATGCTCTGCATCTTGCAATCTTTTTTCTTCAAGACCTATATTTTTTGTATAAATACTACCGAAAAAGAAACTAAAATAGTGAATGTTAAATTGATCTTGATATATCTATGAATAGAAAAAACAATCTCTAATAATATGTCTTCTTTTGTGATTTGTAAAGAAAAATTATTGGAAAATAAAGAAAAACAATAGAAAAAGAATACCCATGGAGACTTGTGTCTGAGCCATTGCAAACTTGTTAGCCATAAAAATCATTTTACTTCAAAGTTCCTTTTAGGTCTCTGTTAATTGTGCTTAATTGTTTTAAAGTAAATTTTAGATTAGCTGTAACTTTCCCATTATCAATGCATGCCAGTCTCTTCAATAATACTAAATATCTCAATCTCTGTCTCATCAATTAGTTCAAGTATGTTGTTCAACTCTTAGTGTGGCAGTCACAAGTCTGAAGTCTCTCTAAGTTGTTCCTCTAAAGTTCCCTCGTTACACAACAGAGATGCTGTATTGGGAAACTGTGGTTTTCTGTTCTTCAAGTAATGAAGAACTAGCTATAGCATGGTTGATTATTCTGACAATTTAATAATCCTGGCAGGTCATGGTGGATCCAGATCCAGCTCGACGGCCTTCTGCCAAAGAATTAGTTGATGATCCCATTTTTGCTGAGATTCAAACACTGTAAAAAATCTAAGAAAAACTATAATTTGATTGGGACTGGAATGTTGTACATGCACTAAGCAGCTGCTTGTGATCAGCTTGCCCAGCAGTGAAGGCATGGGAAAGATTATTACTGGTCCTATTTAGGAGTCAATCTCTAATTTATGGACCAAATTTTCAACGCGGATGGTGCAATTTTGTAAAGTTTAAAGGAAGGCGTTGTTGAGAAGTGTTGTATTGTGGACTGGACTGAAGGTATGCAGTGTTACGTGCTTCTTTGATCCCATGTGCTACTGTTTCTTCTAGTTTGTATATTACAAATGAAACCCACATTGAACTTTAAAAGGACTTTCTGATAGAGTATGTATGCTCGTGCGTGTACAAAACTTCCTAAATCCTGGGACATAAAAATGCAATATTGGTGCAGCACACATGGATTTACCTGAAATGGGAAAAGTAATTATGTCCTCTATCTCATTTAGTTGATGCAGTGTTTCCTCAATTACAAACAACTTGAATTTAAAGTTGAACAAATTACCTCTTTAAATAATCACTAATCAAACCGTAGTCTTCTACAGCAGAAAATTCTTCAGACTAGGTTGGAGCAGCTGGCCTGAGACACAAGGCAGACCGAAGACAATGATGTTAACATACTCCCTTCCAGGTGTGAAATTGATTAAAGACGGTGGAATATAAATAAAAGGAGAATTGTTACATTGACATTCGTACATATATGCATGATAGCCCTTTTAGCTTATAGTTATAACTTATGTAATGAATTCTCCCATTGTTATTGATTGGAAGGTTGTGAAGTGGTATGAGATGTTTCGACTAGCATTTCAAAGCATTGCCGAAGTGTATGGAGATATGGGTACATCTCCTTTCTACGTGTAGGCAAGCATCTTCACCAATGGTATAAATCATCAGGATGATAAGCTGGGTGTGCTTTCTTTGATCTTTTATACACTCACCTTGATTCGGCTTGATAACGAGTCAACAAACTGAGGACTGCCATGTCTCTCCACTTTGGAGTATGCAGTAAGAAGCAGTCTTGGGAAGCTTTGAATTATGGGGCGAACCTGGAGGCATAGATGGAGTCCCAATGGAGAGTTTGTTTGATCTCTTATGCAATTGCTGTACCAGTGATCATTTTTAGCTGGTTTGTGCCTCAATTATACGGGATTAGGCATTCTAATCAAACTAAAAAAACCCCTTTCACACTTGGGCATACAATATACACATACAGCTCACATACATGCTACTTACATACATACATGCGTATCATCTTTTGTACGTGTTATACCTAATCTCAACAGTAAGAACATAAATTTTTTCAACATGTTCAACCCTCTCACCAGTACCGATGATTGAATGATAATAAGTAAAAGAAAAAAATAAATAAATTATATAAAAAATAATTAAATAATAAAACTTTTAACATTTTTTTTATTTTATTTTTTTTATTTTTTTATTAATTAAATGATTATTAAATAATATAATAAAATTATTTTATTAAGACATGATTGTTGCCTCTCAAGTCCATCAATTAATAACGACAATGATAGCCTGCTTGGTGCTTGTAATTTTCTTGTGTCCGCGCTGCACCAACAGATTGAAAAATTCGTGGAAACGAAACAGTTTTTTTTGGAAAAAGGTAATGCCGATAAACTAGTGACGAAATATGACATTATTGCTGTGAATTAATTCTTTCTTTCACACTCACCAACCCAACGCCAGTTACAAACTCCCCCTTGATAATACATTGAACCCCCAATAGTCAAAGTCTTACCGTAGCCAATTTCCAAAAAAACGGTGTCAGTACAAGTAACTACATCAACAGTGTTTGAACGCCTAACTCGTGTTTTTGACCATAAGTTTTTACATCAAAATGTCTATGGCTGGAAAATGTCTAAATTCAGCCGAACTATAGACTCTGAATAAATGATTCATGTGTAAAAATTTAAGGGAGATCTTCAACATCAAACCAGTGTCTTTATTTATTTGATTTTTAATTTCGTATTAAAATGTCATTAAAGTCGTACTAATGACGCAATTTTCATGATCGCATCGTACGTATTATTTGTAAAGTACTGTTGTAATTAGCTGGCAATTTTCCGTTTTGTTCATTATACCGTGACGGCTCCCGCTTGGATGGTGATTTCGACAACGACGGGGATACCTTAGCGGTCCCACGAGCGCTCAATCTTGACTCATTCGACGATAAAGCCTTCCTGTGATGCAGCAAAAGGAACAGATAGCTGTCACACGTGACTATGAGCCGATAGCCAAACCGCGCCTGATGCCTTTTCCCTGTTTCTCGTTGAAACTCATGCCAGGAGTGGTTGAGTAGCCAGCACAACCACGCAATGAGAAACTCAGAAACACCAATCAGTTGACGAAACCTGGCAGGTCAGTAACTAAGACAGGGTAAGTAGAATTTTCAGGAAACTTACGCCGCCTTTTGGTGGATGATATTACAGCCGTCGATCATAAAATTATAAGCAAGAGCACGAGAGAAAAAATGGACTAAGGCCTATACCAGCAGCACAATGGGGAGCGATTATTATGCATTGTATTTGACCATTATTACTCAATATGTTGATGGATTTAAAGAAATTGCACGAGTTGTAGGCACACGGGAAGAGCTTGTCAGAAAATAAAGTTTTCAATGGACCTTCTTATGGTTGATTATACAACCCACAATTATGCAGCCAGCATTAAGGACTGTGACTACTAGCGGTTAAAACGGGAGCCAGGAAATAATATTTCAAGTGTCACCGGAGAAGTGGGATACCTTTTAATCAATTCCTTCCAACGCACATGTACACACAATCTCACCGACAAATGTATATGGTTCAATGCATCTAATAATATCCGATCATATGGGACGGTACTGCCGTCACCATCAAAGGCCTCGGACTTCTCGACGGGGCTTTAGAAAATTAACAAAGACTTTTGGTGGGGTGGGGGCAAAGGGTTTTGGTGGGTGTGAGTCCCATCGTTTCATGTATATTTCATGCTCCGCCCTACATAATTTAGAAACTGTCTTCCCTTTCAAAAAGCTTGTATTCCGGCCTTCACTCCCCCATCTCTCTTTGAGCCAGGGATATTGAGAGAGAAAGATGGTGATGTACATAGGGGTTTCCAGTTTTCCTTGATCATAAACTTGTTGGATATTGATTTCTAGTTTTAAGGAAATGTCTGGTGATGTAGTAAACGAATCCACAGAAGAGAGCAAGCTGGAGGTAGCAGTCTCACAAGAACTCCAAGGAAAGAAACTTTCATGGCAGAAGCTGCGTAGATTTGACTCTTTGGACATCGAATCCCGGTCGATTTCCACTCATCACGGTCATGCCTCCAAGGTTAATTCTACCTATCTCAACATATGAAGAAATAATTAAATTACAGATATAATTATGATGTTGACATGCATACAAATACACATATATGCATGTTAAATTTTGTCTTCAGCATCTAAAACATAAATTTTAATGGAAATAAATTTCCTTCAATTTTTTTTTTCTTTTGTTATTGTTTAGCAAGCTGTGAAGTGGTCTGTGATCTTTCAACTAGCATTCCAGAGCATTGGGATAGTGTATGGAGATATCGGTACGTCTCCTCTCTACGTGTACTCTAGCACTTTCACGAATGGCATAAACCATGTCGATGACATACTGGGAGTGCTTTCTTTGATCTTCTATACTATTACCTTGATCCCTCTGCTCAAGTACGTGTTTATCGTCTTACGTGCCAACGACAACGGTGATGGTAAGATCATCTTGTATCCCTTTCAGCTGTTCCTAGTTTTTATGTTTGTATATATGAAATTTACGAAATATCATATTTCCACAAGTTGAAAAAGGTTCTCTGAGATTGCAGCTGAAGGTTTCTTCGACTGGTGTGCCGAGTCAAAACCGATGTTTATTAAACATACATAAAACATATGTCTTAAGGTACTAGTATGGCATCATGGCAAATAACTAGCTGGGGTGGGTAGAAACATCGATCACTGATCAAGTCTTTATTAAGTACTAAGCAGTAACCGTCCTTCAGTCCCTGTTCATCTTTTGTGCTGAGCTGAACCCCACTATCTTTAGACATGCCATCACCTGATTGCATTAATAACATTGAATTAGGCTTGATACAAATTTAAGGTAATCAATTATAATAATTTTCAGGAGGAACATTTGCTCTTTACTCTCTGATATGCCGATATGCAAAAGTTGGGTTGATTCCAAGTCAACAAGCCGAGGACTGCGATGTCTCAACTTTCAAGCTCGAATTGCCCAGCAAACGTCTGAGAAGAGCATCGAGACTCAAGTATAAGCTTGAGAACAGTAAATTTGCCAAGTTCTTCCTTTTGATGGTCACCATGCTTGGTACTTCCATGGTCATCGGTGATGGTGTCCTCACTCCCTGCATCTCAGGTTCGATGATCATTTTCTCACTTTCATATTAATTCAACCCATAATTAACTTCTAATTTTGAAGTATCTTTCCCGGAATCCTTTGTGAATCTCAATAATACATTCACATGGGCATGCGAAAGTGTGTAGTTATATCATCGTCTCTACAACTTTTGACGATTTACATATTATATTGTTCAATCAACTGCATGCAGTTTTATCGGCTGTCGGGGGCATCAAGAAAGCTACACCTGCAATGACAGAAGGTAGTCGTCTCCTCTCCTACAGTATATAAATTTTATATGCATTAATTGTCCTAGTTTGACAAACAAACCGCCGACAACGTTGAATATTATGGCTTACACAAGCACATATTGAACATCTCAAGTGATGCCGTTATATTAGAACTTTTTGAAAAGACTTTAAAAGAGAATTATATTTATTAATAAAAAATAAAAAAATAAAAAATATGATTTATTTTTATTTTTTATTAATAAATATAATTTTTTAATTAAATAATTTTAGATATGATAAAATAATTTTATTTAATTTTTTTTTTTTTAAAATCTTTCATAGATAATAAATTATATAATCGATATTAATAATTCTTTTAATTATAATTGATGACTCTGAATCACGACAATGTCCTTTTGTTTTTTGTGCTCAATTTCAATCAAACAAGATGAGGATATCAGTTAATTGAATAGATAATTACTGTTGCTTCAGTCAATTATTTGACTCTTCTTTCTTGTCCTCGTCCAACGGAATTCAACTTTGTGTCAGCATCTTATGATTTATCTAACATATATGTACGGAAAAAATCCGTTGTTGATAATAGCAAATTGTTCATCTTATCTACGTGTGTTACTGTTTGTCGACAGAGAGGATTGTCTGGGTATCAGTGGCCATCTTGGTTTGCCTTTTCATGGTTCAAAGATTTGGAACTGACAAAGTAGGCTACAGTTTTGCGCCAATTATTTGTGTTTGGTTCGCATTCATTGGTGGCATTGGCGCCTACAACTTCATAAGACATGATCCAGCAGTAATTAAAGCCATAAATCCAAAGTACATCATAGATTATTTCCAAAGGAACAAGAAAGATGCTTGGATTTCCCTCGGTGGAATTGTCCTGGCCATAACAGGTATGATCATTTGCTTTGATCAGCTAGTAATCTATTTGATATATATTAATCTAAACAATTAATTGTCATTTTTCTATTGAAAAATTAGGAACCGAAGCATTATTTGCGGATGTTGGACACTTCACAGTTCGATCTATACAAATAAGTATGTGCACTGTGACCTATCCAGCTCTCATTTTGGCATATACTGGACAAGCCTCCTTCCTCCGCAAGAACACTCATCTTGTTAGTGATACCTTCTTCGAGTCCATCCCAGGTAAACGATTAATCAATTACATGGAATTTTTTTTTTACTGTACGTCTCCGTATTATTATTATTGTTATTATTATTATTATTGATCAGTTAATTACTTGGATGGTTGAACGACAATGCAGATCGTATATATTGGCCAATGTTTGTTGTGGCCGTATTGGCAGCAATCATAGCAAGTCAAGCAATGATTTCAGGGACATTCTCTATAATCCAACAATCCCTTTCTTTAGGCTGTTTTCCTCGTGTCAAAATCGTGCATACATCTGCCAAGTATGAAGGACAGGTTTACATTCCTGAAGTCAATTACTTACTAATGCTGGCTTGTGTTGGCGTTACTATCGGTTTCAAGTCCACTGGAAAAATTGGCAATGCATATGGTAACTAATCCTCTGCACTGTAATTCGTTGTTTATCCTTACTTAAATCTAAATAATAAGTGAACTGATGAAATTACTTTTCACAGGGATTGCGGTTGTATTTGTAATGACACTCACATCATCGTTGCTGGTACTCATCATGATAATGATTTGGAAAGCCAACATACTTCTCGTAATCTCGTATATTCTTATCATTGGCTCAGTGGAGTTTCTCTATCTAAGTTCAGTTCTCTACAAATTTGACCAAGGAGGATACTTACCATTAACCTTTGCTGCTGTTCTAATGACTGTCATGTACGTTTGGCACGACGTGTACAGAAGAAAGTACTATTATGAGCTTGAAAATAAGATTTCTCCTGAGACAGTAAAAGAGATAGCCGCTAACAGAGAATTTTGTCGAATTCCGGGGCTGGCCATGTTCTACTCAGAGCTTGTTCAGGGTATCCCACCTATCTTCAAACATTATGTGGAAAATGTGCCTGCATTGCATTCAGTTCTTGTATTCGTCTCAATCAAATCTCTGCCAATCAGCAAGGTGCCTGCAGAAGAGCGGTTCCTCTTTCGCAGAGTGGAACCGAAAGAACTAAATATGTTTCGCTGTGTTGCAAGATATGGATACACGGATGTACGAAATGAGGAAGAACCCTTTGAGAGAATGTTAGTTGAAAAGTTGGAGGAGTTTATTAAAGAAGATTTATGGTTATCTAAAATAATCCAGAACAAGCAGGAGAATGTTGAAGTCCAAGAAGAACTGGATAATGGAGAGAACGAGCTTGAGTATAAGTTGGCTTACGAAGAGAGCCACGAGGGGGAAGTGCAAAGAGATATTGAAATACTGGAGCGGGCTTGGCATGCTGGTGTTGTTCACTTGATTGGTGAGAGCGAGGTGATTGCAGGAAAAGGATCTAATATTGGGAAGAGGATTTTGATAGATTATGCTTACAACTTCTTGAAGAACAATTTGAGACAAAGTGATAAAGTGTTTGATATTCCTCACAAGCGCATGCTCAAAGTGGGAATGACTTACGAGCTTTAGGAATCAGGATACAATAAGTGTAGAAGAGGTTGGATAGATCGAAAGCTATGGTTGTTGTATTGAACAGTTGAATAGCATCATAGCAGATAAGTAGCTAGTCTTCTTCTCAAACAATGAAGGTGAAATTCAGTGCTCAAGAAAAATTCGAGGTTTGTGAAGAATATAGTAGAATATACGATTGTTAAAGTAGAACATACACTCCTTAAGCCAATAGATTCAGGACTTCAGTACTAATACACATGTATAATGTTTGTTTGGCAAGTGGCTTATGTTATTACGCAAGGTAATACTAAATATGACCATAATTTATAGTTATAAACCTTTTTGTTAACGCAAAGTAATACTTCTTTTTTTTTTTTTTTTCACTTTGCCCACCTTACCCTCAAGTTAATCTCCAATTAATGCTTTATAACATTGCTAAATGATTGGCAAAAGAATTGATATAATTTATTCCTACTGTACTTGTCAAATAATTGATATAATTTATCCCTTGAGAAAATTATGGCAGTGCGTATAAGCCATTTAGACGTTTAGATCTTAGCGGAAATGTTTATTTTCCCTTGTTGTGGCAGTATTATTACATCAATCATACCAAGTTAAGCCATGATTTCAAGGGCTTTTGATGTTATCTGTGAATCCAGCTTTCCCCGGGGCGTCTCCCTTTGTGTGACAATCCCGCGTGCACCAATCGATTTAGTTAGCATGATGCCAAGGAGAAGTGTAATTATATTGAAATCGTCAGTGTCTAGACGATGCAATTTGTGTACTCTTCTTTTGTTGGAAAGCATTCACTACATACTGTTGAACGAATTGCAGTGAATGGATGTTGCTGAAATGACGAGCACTGTGCATATAATTGACTAGTATCATGTTGCCAGATGTCAAGTTGGCCGGCAAAAATAGCTTAATCTGCCTTGCTAGAACATGCGCATTTCACAAACTCCGAAGTGTCACTATAGCTTTTGTGCACGTTGCTACAGAGGAGTACTTGCTAGGTGTCACATGGAGAACTCGTGATCCACATGCTCATTGTCGCAATAACGTACGGTTGTTGGAGCCAGACCAATCCCAAAGAGCTGTTCTACTGTTAACTTTAAATTAATTAGCTGGCCATCTATTTGTTATAAGTGATTGACTCTTTCTGGACTGACAAAACAGTATTACAATATCATTGAAGTCGCATTTGTGATGAAGAGGAAACTCCCATGTGCAAGGTTGAGTCTTTACTCATAATGGAAAGATTGGAATAAATTACCTTCCAAAACGATCGATGACCATCGATTGGCCATTGAAAATTTCAGCAATAGTTAATGAAAGGTATCTAGGTAAATTAACCCTGTGTGGTGTGCCTGAAATCCTGTATTCATCCTCTCGTCTTTAGAGGTTATCAACAAAATATCAGACAATATCTTTCATTTGGTTAAACAAGAACTTTAAACTAGAGAAATGTTTCAAAGGTTGTGAACTCTTTCTTCTCATTACTAATAATTTTCTCTTCCTGGTCGCTTTTCCTGAGAATCTATGCACATAACTTCCAAAGACCTAGCCATTTTAGCGATCCTTACTTGTTGGGAGATGATCCAAATCCAAATAAACATTAATCAAAGTAAATTAACAGCAGCATGATCAAGACTTGACGGGGTTTTTCAAAACATATCTTGAAATGTACAATCATTAGTTAAATTGTGATCCAGTACCAATGTTCAAACTTCGATAACTATCAATAAGATATCTTAATTTTCGAATTAACTGTAATACATAACCCATTAAAACAAAAATAAAATAAGTTCAACAACGTTACTTTAGATCCGATTACAAAAAACTTTAGGCCCAAAAATTTTAATAAATTTTGGCTCATTCCTTTAGTATAAATAAGAGTGGATAAGTGAGAAATTGTTAGAATATTTTAGAGCTCACGGAAAGAGAGAAAAAGAAAGTAAAGAAAAGAAGAAAGGAGAGAAAGAGAAGAAGAAGAAGTAGAAGCATAGGGAGAGGGATAAGAAAGTAAAGTTGAGATTTTCATTTATTCTTTATTTTAAGAAGAAAAATTATTTATATTTTGTGTAGAAATTATTAAAAATTAAAAAAAGATAGATTTTTGTTTTAATAATTTAAATAGTTAAAATTATTACTATTTTAAATTCTTAAATTCTAAATTAATAGATTTTAAATTAAGTTCAATAATTTAATTGAAAGATTTCTTGAGAATTATTGAAAATTAGATAAAAATTTGTGAAATTTTGATTGAGAGTGAAAACGCAAAGATTACAAAAATTTATCTTATTTTGTAAAATAAGTAGATTTATGTTTAAATAGTTAAAAATTTTGAGTTGTGATAAAAATTCTTGTAATTTAGTGTATGATTGTAAATTTTAAAAATTTTAAACTTTAAGTGTAAATATTTTTAGGATATTTCTATAATTATTCATATTTTAGTATTTTTTTTTATAATTTATTAATATTAATAATTTTTATTTTAAAAATTTAAAATTCTAAAATTTTTAAATCAAACATTAATTTGATTTTAAGTCGAGAATTTAATTGTATTTTATTATAAACAGTATAAGTTATTAGTTATTTTAATGATTATTTATTGATTTGAAAAGTAATATTAGGTGGTGGTAGGGAAGGAAAAAAAAAAGAGTGGAAGAGTTATAGGGTACAGACATCTTTTGATTCAATAGGTAATTCACACATAATTGAATATTTTAGTGTTTTAAAAACTAAAAAATAGGGACTTATATTAAATTTTTATGAAAAATTATATTTCAATGACATGATTACTATTTTATCCTATTTTGTATAAATTTTTTAAGAATTTAACAATGTCATTTTTGTTAAATTATACTTATAATGTTTGAAATATTATGAAATGATATGAATAAATTATTTTGTTATTACTGTGTGTGATTAGATTATAAAACAATATATAATTTTTTGTTTAACACCGATGATTATGAACTTAATTTCAGTCTTATGGTGAAAGCTCGTAAACTTGAAATTATGGACAATGATCGTTAGGTATAAAATTTCTAAAATATGCAGGTTACACATTTATTGAACAATAGTATCTGAAAATAGTACTCCAAAATTACACATTACACATAGTGGTAACTAAAATGTTTAGTTATTGTATTATCATTAATTATACTTATTTATAATTATTTATGTTTACTTATAATTTGATTAATTAGAATTATAATTATTATTAAATTTATTTAAAAAATTTTAGTTATACATGAATATTTATAAGATTTTTATTCACACCTTACTTTTCAAATTCTTTTAGAATAGTTGTAAATAGGTGAACTTAAAAAAATTTTTGTGATTTTGTTAGATATATTTTGGAAGAATATTTTGTAATGTATATCATATTTGTTAGAATATTGTAAGGAGACTGTTCATATTTTGTTAAATAAATATATTAAATTTTGATGCGATGATTTTGTTGTGATGGTAATTTAAAATTTCAAGAAAAATATTAAAAGTACTATAAAATTTTAACACTTGTAAGTTTATATTGATATTATTTATGTATAGTAAAAATTTTGTTAAAATATTTACAATTTTAATTTTTTATTTTAAATTATTATATTAAATTCTAATTTACCATCTCTAATTTTGGGAGTGACTGTTAACTAATGCCATATTGCCATATTTATCAATGACAAGCGTATCTTAGCAAGTTGATGACGTTTATGCATACGTCGGCATACTTGTATAGATGAAAAATACAGCAGAAGTCATTACTCAATAGAATTTGGTCTATTTTGATGCTCGACTGTTTCCCCGAGCCAGAGAAAAAGGGATCAAATTGCAAGATATGCAGCCTTTTTACTTCATATAGTTGAAAACTATAGTTTTACAACAAACGTGAATTAGGCTGCAGGATCAACCAGAAACAGGGAAAGTGGATGTATTCATATCTTGTCTTCTACACAGATGAGTTATGAAACCCTAAGCGTGATCACTTCTAGTATGATCACATCCGATCTGCGTCATAGGGCAAGATGTGACGAGAATATGCATATAATGAAGTCAATAATTGGAAAAAGAGCATATAGAAGACTGGCAATCAAACGCAGAGAATTCAAAAAATCTGACCTTCCTGCATTCATCACATCTACTGCACATTATCATGGCAAGCATAGCCTAATTGAATGGTGAAATTGTTTTCTTGGGGTGAAAAGGCCATTCTCCACAAGTTTGTAGCCGCCGTTGCACAACAATACCGGCCAATTAACCATTTATTGGAAAATTTCTACCTCAATTCGGATTAAGATAAAATCAAGAGATATGAAGATTAGAAGCACTTAATAATCAAACTGAAACCGAACCCTAGATATTCATACATAAATTCCCAATTACAGACCGAGTAACTTTAATTCAGCTTCCTTATTAAGCTACCTACTGCGAAAATCACCAGGAAAATACAAAGATAAACTTTAATTATCCCCGTAATTCTTTAGCTAATAACGGACAAGCAATAACATCAGAAAACATCTTCATAGCAGCAAAGATCTACCCACATGTAATAGCTAGCTAGCATCACAACCATACGCAATATCTTGATTTAATTAGGACAAGAAAGCATTACCAAGCTCTATATATCTTTCAGAACTGCCTGTAGGAGCCATTGATTGTGTCAATCAGACTGAATTTCATGGGAGTAGAGGCGGAAACCGTAGATTTTCTTTGTGCAGGTTCAGCTTTATAGACATTTGATGCTTCATCCTTTGCTTCACTGTTTCCAGCCTTATTTTGGTTAGCTCTCTCCCCTTCAAACTCCCTGTACCTATGCAAATACCTTTTCAATTGATCGGCATAGTTATCAAACCCTAGAGTTGCAAGGGCCCAACAAATGTCATCCCCGTTTACCGTCTTGCGCTTCTCCTTGTGACACTTGTCCGATGCTTCTCCAGTAACAAAGCTGATGAATTCAGATACGCATTCTTGCATGGTTTCCTTTGCTTCTTTCGAGATTTTCGCGTTAGGAGGCAGAATCTGCTTCATAATTCTTCCCACATTAGCTATGGGAAGCAATCGATCTTGCTCCTTCATGATGCCATCTTTACCACCTGAGGCACTACACCCACCTGCAAAGTTACAGTCATGGTAGCCTTCTCTGTCTAAATGATTGCTCTTGTTATCAACCATATCTCTCTATAAAGAGAAACTTGATGACCTGTCAAATACAGACACGTTGCTGCTTCAGCCTTCCAACTCGCTGATTTATAGAAGTATACATATATGTTCATGTGTATGTCTATGTGATGAAGATGGTAAAGGTTTCACAATGATGACATGGCATGTAACGACAAAGACTCTGGTCAGCGTCATTGCGGGGACAAAGTGGCAGTCAATTTCCATTGTTAGTCTGAGCTAGGTTCTTTTTAATCCATGTCACTGGCTGTTTATGGGTTGTGAGTAGCAACTAAACCCTAAAAAAGCTTCAAGAAATAGACTCAAAACACTTATCACTTATAGGAATAACGGTCCCCCATTTGGTCCTCCAAGCCATAATGCTGTCAATTACTTTGAACTAAATTACGTTTTAAAATATGCTATTAATTTTAATTTGTGGACTAGATCATACGCAGGTGGGCAGCTTGCACTGTAGATGCAACCAAACTATGACCTAAAAGCAAGCTATTACTTAAAAAAGTAAGAATCCTAATGGTGTGTTGACTACTAAGGTTTTTATGCGAGATTATGTCACTCTACATAATGGAAAATCACTGTCCCTTTAATCTGAATTAGTAATCTATGATGGGATCTTACAAAATTGGAATAGTGTATATAGAATATAAATCATAGAGATTATAGGTATGGGCAAGCGATAAGTAGATTAGTTAGAGTCAAACATACGACAGTGTGAAAGAGTTAGACATGTAATTGGTACCGATAAATTTGTTGTGCGTGAATAGAGAAAACTTTTTAGTAGATGCAAAATGCTCACAAATCGTGACATTAATTAAATAATATCGTTGTTAAACTGTCTCTACATCGAATATAGATAAATGAATTCTTTTATAATTTAATTAGATAGTTTAGTAATAAAGCTTCCGCTTTAAGTTTCAATTTATTAATTAAGATATATTTTGATGATGTAAACTGATTATAATTAGATGCTTATATATTTTTAAATTAAGAATTGTCATTATTTTACAAAACGAATATTTGAGAGAAAGAAATATAGAAAAAAAATAAAAGATGTTACAGAATAATATGCATTATATTTATCATGAAATTTGATTCGTTCTTTTTCATATTTTGCACCATTTTTTAAAAAAGACATTTGAATTTGGTTCGTCAATAGTTATTTTATAATGTCAAGTTTTCTTTAGTTAGAAATTGATTCCCTATTAATTAAGTATTATTTTATGAAATTGACTATGGTACATTGAATTTAAGGTACATCTAATTTTTCTTTTTTGTTACGCAAAACTTAAAGTATCCTATTCAAAAACTTGAAACACTAAAATTTGACTATGTTTTAATTTTTTGTTGTTTTAAGTTTTTGTATAGAATACTTCAAATTTTGTATAACAAATAATAATAATAATAATATATCTTACAACTAATGTACATGCCATAGATGAACCGTTGTATTAATTACTAAACAGTGATTTTAATCAAGAAACATGTAAAGCACAATAATAGTTTAATGTTGAGCATCGTTTTACTTAGAAATTTGAGAAGACGTGTGCAGTAAATGACAAAGACATTCAATTGAAATTCTTATGGTTTCAAGTTTGAAATCCAGGGCATGACTCTCACTTTCACAATTCACTTATATTTGCTCTTTAATTTGCATAAGTGAACAGTTAGCACCAACATACGAAGGACTAGCACATATACTTTCCCAAGTTTGTATCAAAGACATAAAATTCAGAAACATTTGTTAGGGTTAAGGACCAAAACAACACCGTTAACCTAAGCATATAGCAATTAGAGTACTGCATAAATTATGAAACTGATCATATATTAGAAGAAGTTGATGTACATATACAGCTTAATTAGTGCATATTCTCAGATTAATCCGAGGCTAAACTAAATGTTTACATCGTTATGGAATATATGCCATTCCGAATTTAATATTAACGTATCTTGATATATGTTCCGAGGTTATCGCTTGTCGTGAAAGGTCGTTGCTTAACTAGCCAATCTTGTGCTTCTAACTCTACATCCCTGCGTGGAATTACTGTTTATAGAACGTGTTTGTGGTCCATGTTTAGTAAATTAATACATATACTCTTTTGTGGTCGTTGGGAAGATTAACAAAAGTGGAGGAAGAAACAATGGAAAAGGCATTCAACTTGTGCTTCTCATAGCCTCGCTTTAAAACTTTTTCTCAGTTTATATGTTGTAGCACGTAATAGTTCTCATTTCATAGGTCGGACGATTGTGCTACAACTTATGAAAATCGATACTCCATGGGCTTGTATGGTTCTATAATCAATTTCTTTTTCCACAATCATTCCTCTGAAACCCTAGATGTGGCATTCTTCAAAAGGTATGTAAGTATGTTGAATTACCCATCTAAGGTTTGGACTTGGCAAAGGGATTCTTCATCACCACTAGGGCAATGAACAAAAGTCTTTGCAGGAAATCACCAAAAGAGACTGAAACAAACTTTAAAGATTTTGTTTTTAAGTTATTTGAGGTTCGTACTTAGGAAAGTTACATTCTGTTCTCCTGCTTTTAGAGTCCACCTTCTTGCTTTATTAAGATTCTTCATTCCATCAGCTGTGGTGGGCATCTTAGTTGATCTGAAAAAGATTTTGAATCTTAAGCCTTCAGCTTTGTACAGCAGATTTTGGACAAATTAAATGCTAAAATATCTACGTTTTAATGAAAAGAAATGTGTCTTGTTTCTGCTTTCTGTCTAGGGTTTTTCATAATCCAGCCTAATAATTTCCTTCAGTGATACGCACTGCCACTCGAACAATTCTCAGTGGAAGCTCAAGCACTTGGGAATTTGTTTAATCTCATTTTGCTTTGCAGATATGCAGTTATATACAGCAATGTCTTACATTTCATCATCCCAACATATCTGATTCCAAATTCAATTAATGATGATGGTGCAAACACACTCCTCCTTCATTACTTCGCAGAAGTAATTTGTCCTACATGTAGAGATGTAAACAAGATTCTAAGTAATTAAAACGGAATAGTATTTTAACCTCTTATAAAAATTTCATCATCATTAATTAAGATTGTTTCTGACAATCAAGACACACCATAACATTGAAGAAAACATTGACAGGATCCATTACAACCGAGACTCGTTGACTTGTCAAGATCCTCTTTTATTTTGGTGGACACAACAAGTGCTATGCCCAAGAAGTCAGACCCAAAATGCCTTGGAGGCTAACAATGCGTCGCATCGTGGTCTTTACAGTAAATGCAGGCCCTCTCATAGAAGGGCTTGAGAGATGTTGGCAGCTTCAGCCCATTGGGTTTGCTTAAGACTTGCAACCAAAGGCATGACCGACAAGCCGAGCCGAACATTATGACTCCTCATAATACTATTATTGTACTTAAGAAATGGTCAAATCCGTATATTACAACGCATAACAATAAATAAACAAGAGTGAGAGTAAGATAAAGTCTTATTATATTCAAGAACACAGCTGGAGCATAATACATGTGGCTCTTGTAGGACGTTAGCTGATCTAATCTATGGGCTATTGCCAACTTGCGGCTGATCTTAGAAATTTGAATCCATCGAGACCGTAAGTTTATCGTATCAAAAACTGGACGGCTCGATTTCCATCCGCCGTTAAGCTTGCCACTTTTGACACATGCTAGTGATTGGGTTGGAATTGGATCTGCAGCTGTCGGATTGTGAAGAAACTGGCTTATGTGGGGCCCACCACCCTATTTCGACAGTGAGTTCGGAGGGATCAAGGGCCAAGTGGGTCCTCCGAGGTAAATGATTTTGCCATATCAGCGCCATGTCAGAAATACATTTAAAATCGAAAAAATGAATATACAAAATAACAAAAATACGTCATCACCTGACCAAACAAAATCTAAACTGAAAATAGCGGTAATAACATCCGGTGTCCCTAACGTTCTTATGATTTCTCAAGCAAGGAGGCAGCTCATTGATTTGTATTAACCTTGTC
>CP135559.1:6031405-6046707 GCA_032401905.1 Swietenia macrophylla | reverse complement strand
ATATCAAGTTTAAATTAAAAATTAAGCTAAATTTTATGTATAATTTTTTACAAATCAAAATCAATCTAATAAAATTTTAAACCCTCCCACCAAATTTGATTTGGATGTGTCCACCTCTGTTTCTCTCCCCCTCTATGTGAGTTTTTCTTTTCAATAATATTTAATATGTATTATTTAATTAATATTATTAATAATATTAATAAAATACATAACCAATTACAGGAGATAAATAAAAATAAAAATAAAATGAAGAAGAAAACAAGTGTAAAATTAGCAACCATTAACCAAAATCCCCAGCATCGTATTAGCGGCAGCATCAGACGCCAAATCTTCGACTAACAGTCCAGTTAGCACTCCCCCGATAAATGTAGCTCCCATTTCCTGGCCCTGGTCCCGATCCAAGCGGCGGATACCCAGCTGGAGTTGGCGGCAGTGTTGGTGGGTGCCCTGCCTGACCAGGACAACCGCATCCTCCTCCCTGAACAGATGGTTGGTATCCCACCAGCAGATAATAATAAGCCGGCACAACGGGATTCTGCCGAGGAGGATACATTGAGCTTGATGTTGCAGTGTTTGCAGGATACGCAGTAGCAATTGCATTGATACTAGTCTTCTCAACAAACTTGTACAGGAAGTCCCCTTTTGCTTACCAGAAGGTTTCCTAACTGGGTACGTGACATACTCCACGGAGTTACCGTCACCTGCATTGTCGAAGAGTTCTTTGACAGGCACGTGTGGCTTCTCCGATCTCTTTGTCTCCACGGAGGGTGCGGTCGCATTTGATCTTGAAGGTAATGATTAGATGGTTGGTTTTAGCTAAAGTAGTTTCGTCGATCATGTTTATGGTTATCTCCAATGATCTCCGCTCCATTAACCTTTTGGGCGGGGTTTTCAATTGAAAGGCGTATTTTTTAAATTAAATGAGAGGGCTGTCATTTTTTAAATTACAAAAAAAGCAAATTAAATGAGAGGGATGTCATTTTTTAAATTACAAAAAAAGCAAATTAAATGAGAGGGATGTCATTTTCACCCACTCTCCGTTTCAAAATATATTAAAATTTTAAATTTTTTATTACGATTCTGTTTAATTACAAACATAAATCTTATTAATAATCTCACTTATTCATTGAATTTTTTTATTTTAACAAAAACAATTAAAATATATAACAGTTTAAATAAAATATTTATTATTTGAAAATAAAGGATGGAATTTTGGGAGGATTTTGAAGGGGTGATAATAATAGCATTATTTTTAAATAAAATCAAATAAAACACAAAATCGGATATATATATAAATTAAATAAAAAATAATTAAAAATTAAACGTGTGTATATATATATATTAAAAATTTTAATATCTTTATATCAATTTTATGACAAAATTATATACGAATTTGTATATATTTAATTACAACTTTATGCTTTTAATTTTATTTTAAAAGCTTAACAAAATGGCCCTCTATATTCTACCGAATTTACTTTAAGCCCTCGCGCGCACACAAATAATATTAAAAATAATATTTTATTTTCCACTGAAAGGGTAAAGCTTACATACTACGCCACCAAAAAGGGGCTGTTGTCGAATCATGTCAACCGCAAGATAAAATAATGATCTATACCCTCTACGTGTACGGTTGTGACTTAAAATGTTCCCTCTGATTCCTGCCAAGGGAGATCCGTGAACCCGCGCAATTTGAAACAAATTCATTTTCAAAATTACGCAAAAAAGGAAAAACATTGCCATTTTATGTACGGGCCAGAAAGTGGAAAGAGACAGAGAGGGAGTGAGCGAGCTGGGGGAGTGGTAGATTCATGAAGAGGAAAACTCCAAAGAAGAGGAGTAATAATCAGAAGAGAAGAGGGAAAAGTCAAATGAAAGGAACACTAGCGAGGCATTTGCAGGTTCAGTTAGGGTTTTCTACTGTCCAGAAACAATCGTCCTCTTCCACAACATCATCGTCCAATGGGGAGTTCGCCTCCCTCAATGCGGATGCCGTTGCTAATGCATTTGTGGATGATAAAGATTTCATTCTCAGTCAAGATTTCTTTTGGTAAGTGGGTTAAAAACAGTTACTTTTATCATTAATGTTTTTGGGTCCTGATTTATGGGAAATTGATGCTTGGTTCGATCGAGATTTCGGTGTTCTAGTGGGTTATTAGTTCGATCGAGATTTCGGTGTTCTAGTGGGTTATTATAGCATTAACTGCAGTTAATGAATATCTGAACCTTTTTATATTGTGGTTTCAGTACACCGGATTATATTACACCGGACAATCAAAATATGCTGAGCGGTTTCGATTGCAATAAGGTAACAAATACTTAAAGATTAGTAGAACGATATAGTTTCTCAGCGTTACAATATTAAATTTTACTTTATTCGTTTTGTAGGAAAACATCCCTTGCCCGAAAGCTCCCGAGAAGCTAAATACAGTCAAAAGCAAAAGGCGTCGACAGGGTAAGATCAGTTATTGTGATCAGGTTTTTGAGATATAATGTTTCCTGTGGGTTAGGTCTTGAACATAGTTAACTCACAATTGAACATTGATTTGATAAGTTCGCTACAACAATTGAATATGAGCAGAACAATAACAAGCCATTATAATGCCATGAATGATGTAAAGGGCACTTTGCGAGCGATTTTATTCTTTTCAAATTGATACGGCAGGGTAGGAGGGGGAATTGTTACCATAGTAACTATATTGCTGAATTGCTTTCCTCGGATCTACATGTAAAATTCTGTAAACGATAGTCAGAAAGTTTCAGAGTGGGCCTGAGGGTTCCCTGGTTATCATTGGACTCCCTTTTTTCGAACAAAGGATGTTTGATTGATGCTTAATGTATTTGTAAAAACTCAATATACAACAGTTGAGTCCAAAATTTGCGTCCCACGTATTTTTGTTTTTGTTTCAAACTTTTTAAAAGGTTGTATATATTGCATTGTTTTCTGCAACTTACTATTTGTTCTTTTTCTAGATGGCTCTTTAGTAAATCTCCCCAGTCCTACTTCTTCTGACTACCAAGGAATAGATGAACTTGAGAAAGATACTTTTGGCACAGATGAAGTTATGAAATTTAAAACAGTTGCAAATGGAGCAAAGACTCTGAATTATGTTCCACAATCTGCGATTTCTTTATGCTGCTGGGTTATGGCCCCGCCTTGCATAAAAAATCCTTATCAAAAAGATGCTCTGGATATGGACATAGATCCTTTGGAAATCAAGCGAAATGTGCAGGTGTGTTTCTAGTTAGTTTTTGGAGGAATATTTTATTATAAGATGTTTTTAGAAAATTTTGTTTCATTTTTTCCCATTTACTTTTGGAGGCAGATGCTGTTGCAAAAAAGGTCATAGATATTCTTAATGAGCTTTAGTAACATAATGCAGAATCTGCAGACTTCTTTCCTGCAATATTTGGAGGCGATGGTCTTTCGCGCTATTACACAGATTTTCATGAGATTGAGGTATCTATCTGAAGTCTCAGAAAAATTTACGTCGTTTATTAGGCAATTGAATCCTTGGTGCCTTTTATTATTGTTGTACTGTTTTTCCTTTCCTCCACAGCAAATTGGTACAGGAAACTTTAGTCTTGTTTTCAAAGTTTGAAGAGAATTGATGGTGGTCTTTATGCCATAAAACATGGCACTAGACAGTTGCATCAGGATACAGAGAGGTAGGTTGATGCTTTTAGTTAATTTTATCCTTGACCAAGCAACTTGTTTATGGAATAATGTTTGCACTTTGCAGGAGGAAAGCTTTAATGGAAGTACAAGCTTTGGCAGCGATAGGTTTGTGAGTTTATTTTTCTAGTTGTGCTTCACATATTAGAAACTAGAGTTATATGACACGTTGTCCCTGTAGGGTCACACAAAAACATTGTTGGATATTACTCTTCTTGGTTTGAAAACGGGCAACTCTACATTCAGATGGAGCTACGTGATTGCAGTTTGTCTGTCAGTAAAAGGTCACAATTATTTACAGGAGGAGAAGTGCTGAAAACCTTGCATCAGGTTAACATTCTCTGTAGCATTATTTATACAAACCTAACATTTGAAGCTTCATTTTATCATCTATATAACATGCAGTATGTTACCTAAGTGGTAGCATATAGTCATTACTTGATTAACTGTACAGAAGAGCATTCTGTCCTACAAAGTATGGTCATCATCTTGTTACAAATTTTGAGCAGTCGCGTACATATATATATCTCGCAAGTGAACCTTTTTCCTTCAGCTTTAGGTAATTTTTTAGTTTCTGCTTCATCTGAAACGGGACTTCTCTGTGTTATGGGTGTAACATCGTTTACAACTTTATTTTCATTGCCTTGCTCTGTTACTTTTGACTTACTCCACTGTGAAGTAAAGGCATGTTGCTACTGATAGCAGGAGTTAGTTCTATGTAATCTTCCCCACTAACAGAGGAGCATGAACTGATGATTACTGCTTTACGATAAGGCTACTTAGCATTTTATACTTTCAAAATCTCTCGGCTAGCAAACTTTTTATTTCTAATATCAGAATTTGTGCAGATTGCAAAGGCATTGCAGTTTATGCATGAGAAAGGAATAGCTCACCTAGATGTGAAACCTGATAATATTTATGTCAAGAATGGTGTTTACAAACTAGGTGATTTTGGGTGTGCAACCCTCCTTGATAAGAGCCTGCCAATTGAAGAGGTTGATGCATGCTATATGCCGCAAGAAATATTAAATGAGAAATATGATCATCTTGACAAGGTTGATATCTTCTCTTTGGGTGCTGCTGTTTATGAGCTAATCAAAGGGTCACTTTGCAAGAATCGGGACCTCAGTTTCTAAATCTTAGGGATGGAAAACTGCCACTCCTTCCAGGCCATTCATTGCAATTCCAGAACTTACTCAAGGTACAAATTTTTACCTGTTCTTTTCCTTGTCAATCTCTTTTGTTGTGCAGAAAGTAGCTTTGGAAAATGATTATTGTGGTGCGTATTTATAAAAAAAAAAAAAAAAAAAAACTGGAGAAAATGTTTTCATTCTGCATTATGCTCTTTTTGTGTTCCTATTCTCTATATGCTCTGCATCTTGCAATCTTTTTTCTTCAAGACCTATATTTTTTGTATAAATACTACCGAAAAAGAAACTAAAATAGTGAATGTTAAATTGATCTTGATATATCTATGAATAGAAAAAACAATCTCTAATAATATGTCTTCTTTTGTGATTTGTAAAGAAAAATTATTGGAAAATAAAGAAAAACAATAGAAAAAGAATACCCATGGAGACTTGTGTCTGAGCCATTGCAAACTTGTTAGCCATAAAAATCATTTTACTTCAAAGTTCCTTTTAGGTCTCTGTTAATTGTGCTTAATTGTTTTAAAGTAAATTTTAGATTAGCTGTAACTTTCCCATTATCAATGCATGCCAGTCTCTTCAATAATACTAAATATCTCAATCTCTGTCTCATCAATTAGTTCAAGTATGTTGTTCAACTCTTAGTGTGGCAGTCACAAGTCTGAAGTCTCTCTAAGTTGTTCCTCTAAAGTTCCCTCGTTACACAACAGAGATGCTGTATTGGGAAACTGTGGTTTTCTGTTCTTCAAGTAATGAAGAACTAGCTATAGCATGGTTGATTATTCTGACAATTTAATAATCCTGGCAGGTCATGGTGGATCCAGATCCAGCTCGACGGCCTTCTGCCAAAGAATTAGTTGATGATCCCATTTTTGCTGAGATTCAAACACTGTAAAAAATCTAAGAAAAACTATAATTTGATTGGGACTGGAATGTTGTACATGCACTAAGCAGCTGCTTGTGATCAGCTTGCCCAGCAGTGAAGGCATGGGAAAGATTATTACTGGTCCTATTTAGGAGTCAATCTCTAATTTATGGACCAAATTTTCAACGCGGATGGTGCAATTTTGTAAAGTTTAAAGGAAGGCGTTGTTGAGAAGTGTTGTATTGTGGACTGGACTGAAGGTATGCAGTGTTACGTGCTTCTTTGATCCCATGTGCTACTGTTTCTTCTAGTTTGTATATTACAAATGAAACCCACATTGAACTTTAAAAGGACTTTCTGATAGAGTATGTATGCTCGTGCGTGTACAAAACTTCCTAAATCCTGGGACATAAAAATGCAATATTGGTGCAGCACACATGGATTTACCTGAAATGGGAAAAGTAATTATGTCCTCTATCTCATTTAGTTGATGCAGTGTTTCCTCAATTACAAACAACTTGAATTTAAAGTTGAACAAATTACCTCTTTAAATAATCACTAATCAAACCGTAGTCTTCTACAGCAGAAAATTCTTCAGACTAGGTTGGAGCAGCTGGCCTGAGACACAAGGCAGACCGAAGACAATGATGTTAACATACTCCCTTCCAGGTGTGAAATTGATTAAAGACGGTGGAATATAAATAAAAGGAGAATTGTTACATTGACATTCGTACATATATGCATGATAGCCCTTTTAGCTTATAGTTATAACTTATGTAATGAATTCTCCCATTGTTATTGATTGGAAGGTTGTGAAGTGGTATGAGATGTTTCGACTAGCATTTCAAAGCATTGCCGAAGTGTATGGAGATATGGGTACATCTCCTTTCTACGTGTAGGCAAGCATCTTCACCAATGGTATAAATCATCAGGATGATAAGCTGGGTGTGCTTTCTTTGATCTTTTATACACTCACCTTGATTCGGCTTGATAACGAGTCAACAAACTGAGGACTGCCATGTCTCTCCACTTTGGAGTATGCAGTAAGAAGCAGTCTTGGGAAGCTTTGAATTATGGGGCGAACCTGGAGGCATAGATGGAGTCCCAATGGAGAGTTTGTTTGATCTCTTATGCAATTGCTGTACCAGTGATCATTTTTAGCTGGTTTGTGCCTCAATTATACGGGATTAGGCATTCTAATCAAACTAAAAAAACCCCTTTCACACTTGGGCATACAATATACACATACAGCTCACATACATGCTACTTACATACATACATGCGTATCATCTTTTGTACGTGTTATACCTAATCTCAACAGTAAGAACATAAATTTTTTCAACATGTTCAACCCTCTCACCAGTACCGATGATTGAATGATAATAAGTAAAAGAAAAAAATAAATAAATTATATAAAAAATAATTAAATAATAAAACTTTTAACATTTTTTTTATTTTATTTTTATAATTTTTTTATTAATTAAATGATTATTAAATAATATAATAAAATTATTTTATTAAGACATGATTGTTGCCTCTCAAGTCCATCAATTAATAACGACAATGATAGCCTGCTTGGTGCTTGTAATTTTCTTGTGTCCGCGCTGCACCAACAGATTGAAAAATTCGTAGAAACGAAACAGTTTTTTTTTTGGAAAAAGGTAATGCCGATAAACTAGTGACGAAATATGACATTATTGCTGTGAATTAATTCTTTCTTTCACACTCACCAACCCAACGCCAGTTACAAACTCCCCCTTGATAATACATTGAACCCCCAATAGTCAAAGTCTTACCGTAGCCAATTTCCAAAAAAACGGTGTCAGTACAAGTAACTACATCAACAGTGTTTGAACGCCTAACTCGTGTTTTTGACCATAAGTTTTTACATCAAAATGTCTATGGCTGGAAAATGTCTAAATTCAGCCGAACTATAGACTCTGAATAAATGATTCATGTGTAAAAATTTAAGGGAGATCTTCAACATCAAACCAGTGTCTTTATTTATTTGATTTTTAATTTCGTATTAAAATGTCATTAAAGTCGTACTAATGACGCAATTTTCATGATCGCATCGTACGTATTATTTGTAAAGTACTGTTGTAATTAGCTGGCAATTTTCCGTTTTGTTCATTATACCGTGACGGCTCCCGCTTGGATGGTGATTTCGACAACGACGGGGATACCTTAGCGGTCCCACGAGCGCTCAATCTTGACTCATTCGACGATAAAGCCTTCCTGTGATGCAGCAAAAGGAACAGATAGCTGTCACACGTGACTATGAGCCGATAGCCAAACCGCGCCTGATGCCTTTTCCCTGTTTCTCGTTGAAACTCATGCCAGGAGTGGTTGAGTAGCCAGCACAACCACGCAATGAGAAACTCAGAAACACCAATCAGTTGACGAAACCTGGCAGGTCAGTAACTAAGACAGGGTAAGTAGAATTTTCAGGAAACTTACGCCGCCTTTTGGTGGATGATATTACAGCCGTCGATCATAAAATTATAAGCAAGAGCACGAGAGAAAAAATGGACTAAGGCCTATACCAGCAGCACAATGGGGAGCGATTATTATGCATTGTATTTGACCATTATTACTCAATATGTTGATGGATTTAAAGAAATTGCACGAGTTGTAGGCACACGGGAAGAGCTTGTCAGAAAATAAAGTTTTCAATGGACCTTCTTATGGTTGATTATACAACCCACAATTATGCAGCCAGCATTAAGGACTGTGACTACTAGCGGTTAAAACGGGAGCCAGGAAATAATATTTCAAGTGTCACCGGAGAAGTGGGATACCTTTTAATCAATTCCTTCCAACGCACATGTACACACAATCTCACCGACAAATGTATATGGTTCAATGCATCTAATAATATCCGATCATATGGGACGGTACTGCCGTCACCATCAAAGGCCTCGGACTTCTCGACGGGGCTTTAGAAAATTAACAAAGACTTTTGGTGGGGTGGGGGCAAAGGGTTTTGGTGGGTGTGAGTCCCATCGTTTCATGTATATTTCATGCTCCGCCCTACATAATTTAGAAACTGTCTTCCCTTTCAAAAAGCTTGTATTCCGGCCTTCACTCCCCCATCTCTCTTTGAGCCAGGGATATTGAGAGAGAAAGATGGTGATGTACATAGGGGTTTCCAGTTTTCCTTGATCATAAACTTGTTGGATATTGATTTCTAGTTTTAAGGAAATGTCTGGTGATGTAGTAAACGAATCCACAGAAGAGAGCAAGCTGGAGGTAGCAGTCTCACAAGAACTCCAAGGAAAGAAACTTTCATGGCAGAAGCTGCGTAGATTTGACTCTTTGGACATCGAATCCCGGTCGATTTCCACTCATCACGGTCATGCCTCCAAGGTTAATTCTACCTATCTCAACATATGAAGAAATAATTAAATTACAGATATAATTATGATGTTGACATGCATACAAATACACATATATGCATGTTAAATTTTGTCTTCAGCATCTAAAACATAAATTTTAATGGAAATAAATTTCCTTCAATTTTTTTTTTCTTTTGTTATTGTTTAGCAAGCTGTGAAGTGGTCTGTGATCTTTCAACTAGCATTCCAGAGCATTGGGATAGTGTATGGAGATATCGGTACGTCTCCTCTCTACGTGTACTCTAGCACTTTCACGAATGGCATAAACCATGTCGATGACATACTGGGAGTGCTTTCTTTGATCTTCTATACTATTACCTTGATCCCTCTGCTCAAGTACGTGTTTATCGTCTTACGTGCCAACGACAACGGTGATGGTAAGATCATCTTGTATCCCTTTCAGCTGTTCCTAGTTTTTATGTTTGTATATATGAAATTTACGAAATATCATATTTCCACAAGTTGAAAAAGGTTCTCTGAGATTGCAGCTGAAGGTTTCTTCGACTGGTGAGCCGAGTCAAAACCGATGTTTATTAAACATACATAAAACATATGTCTTAAGGTACTAGTATGGCATCATGGCAAATAACTAGCTGGGGTGGGTAGAAACATCGATCACTGATCAAGTCTTTATTAAGTACTAAGCAGTAACCGTCCTTCAGTCCCTGTTCATCTTTTGTGCTGAGCTGAACCCCACTATCTTTAGACATGCCATCACCTGATTGCATTAATAACATTGAATTAGGCTTGATACAAATTTAAGGTAATCAATTATAATAATTTTCAGGAGGAACATTTGCTCTTTACTCTCTGATATGCCGATATGCAAAAGTTGGGTTGATTCCAAGTCAACAAGCCGAGGACTGCGATGTCTCAACTTTCAAGCTCGAATTGCCCAGCAAACGTCTGAGAAGAGCATCGAGACTCAAGTATAAGCTTGAGAACAGTAAATTTGCCAAGTTCTTCCTTTTGATGGTCACCATGCTTGGTACTTCCATGGTCATCGGTGATGGTGTCCTCACTCCCTGCATCTCAGGTTCGATGATCATTTTCTCACTTTCATATTAATTCAACCCATAATTAACTTCTAATTTTGAAGTATCTTTCCCGGAATCCTTTGTGAATCTCAATAATACATTCACATGGGCATGCGAAAGTGTGTAGTTATATCATCGTCTCTACAACTTTTGACGATTTACATATTATATTGTTCAATCAACTGCATGCAGTTTTATCGGCTGTCGGGGGCATCAAGAAAGCTACACCTGCAATGACAGAAGGTAGTCGTCTCCTCTCCTACAGTATATAAATTTTATATGCATTAATTGTCCTAGTTTGACAAACAAACCGCCGACAACGTTGAATATTATGGCTTACACAAGCACATATTGAACATCTCAAGTGATGCCGTTATATTAGAACTTTTTGAAAAGACTTTAAAAGAGAATTATATTTATTAATAAAAAATAAAAAAATAAAAAATATGATTTATTTTTATTTTTTATTAATAAATATAATTTTTTAATTAAATAATTTTAGATATGATAAAATAATTTTATTTAAATTTTTTTTTTTTAAAATCTTTCATAGATAATAAATTATATAATCGATATTAATAATTCTTTTAATTATAATTGATGACTCTGAATCACGACAATGTCCTTTTGTTTTTTGTGCTCAATTTCAATCAAACAAGATGAGGATATCAGTTAATTGAATAGATAATTACTGTTGCTTCAGTCAATTATTTGACTCTTCTTTCTTGTCCTCGTCCAACGGAATTCAACTTTGTGTCAGCATCTTATGATTTATCTAACATATATGTACGGAAAAAATCCGTTGTTGATAATAGCAAATTGTTCATCTTATCTACGTGTGTTACTGTTTGTCGACAGAGAGGATTGTCTGGGTATCAGTGGCCATCTTGGTTTGCCTTTTCATGGTTCAAAGATTTGGAACTGACAAAGTAGGCTACAGTTTTGCGCCAATTATTTGTGTTTGGTTCGCATTCATTGGTGGCATTGGCGCCTACAACTTCATAAGACATGATCCAGCAGTAATTAAAGCCATAAATCCAAAGTACATCATAGATTATTTCCAAAGGAACAAGAAAGATGCTTGGATTTCCCTCGGTGGAATTGTCCTGGCCATAACAGGTATGATCATTTGCTTTGATCAGCTAGTAATCTATTTGATATATATTAATCTAAACAATTAATTGTCATTTTTCTATTGAAAAATTAGGAACCGAAGCATTATTTGCGGATGTTGGACACTTCACAGTTCGATCTATACAAATAAGTATGTGCACTGTGACCTATCCAGCTCTCATTTTGGCATATACTGGACAAGCCTCCTTCCTCCGCAAGAACACTCATCTTGTTAGTGATACCTTCTTCGAGTCCATCCCAGGTAAACGATTAATCAATTACATGGAATTTTTTTTTTACTGTACGTCTCCGTATTATTATTATTGTTATTATTATTATTATTGATCAGTTAATTACTTGGATGGTTGAACGACAATGCAGATCGTATATATTGGCCAATGTTTGTTGTGGCCGTATTGGCAGCAATCATAGCAAGTCAAGCAATGATTTCAGGGACATTCTCTATAATCCAACAATCCCTTTCTTTAGGCTGTTTTCCTCGTGTCAAAATCGTGCATACATCTGCCAAGTATGAAGGACAGGTTTACATTCCTGAAGTCAATTACTTACTAATGCTGGCTTGTGTTGGCGTTACTATCGGTTTCAAGTCCACTGGAAAAATTGGCAATGCATATGGTAACTAATCCTCTGCACTGTAATTCGTTGTTTATCCTTACTTAAATCTAAATAATAAGTGAACTGATGAAATTACTTTTCACAGGGATTGCGGTTGTATTTGTAATGACACTCACATCATCGTTGCTGGTACTCATCATGATAATGATTTGGAAAGCCAACATACTTCTCGTAATCTCGTATATTCTTATCATTGGCTCAGTGGAGTTTCTCTATCTAAGTTCAGTTCTCTACAAATTTGACCAAGGAGGATACTTACCATTAACCTTTGCTGCTGTTCTAATGACTGTCATGTACGTTTGGCACGACGTGTACAGAAGAAAGTACTATTATGAGCTTGAAAATAAGATTTCTCCTGAGACAGTAAAAGAGATAGCCGCTAACAGAGAATTTTGTCGAATTCCGGGGCTGGCCATGTTCTACTCAGAGCTTGTTCAGGGTATCCCACCTATCTTCAAACATTATGTGGAAAATGTGCCTGCATTGCATTCAGTTCTTGTATTCGTCTCAATCAAATCTCTGCCAATCAGCAAGGTGCCTGCAGAAGAGCGGTTCCTCTTTCGCAGAGTGGAACCGAAAGAACTAAATATGTTTCGCTGTGTTGCAAGATATGGATACACGGATGTACGAAATGAGGAAGAACCCTTTGAGAGAATGTTAGTTGAAAAGTTGGAGGAGTTTATTAAAGAAGATTTATGGTTATCTAAAATAATCCAGAACAAGCAGGAGAATGTTGAAGTCCAAGAAGAACTGGATAATGGAGAGAACGAGCTTGAGTATAAGTTGGCTTACGAAGAGAGCCACGAGGGGGAAGTGCAAAGAGATATTGAAATACTGGAGCGGGCTTGGCATGCTGGTGTTGTTCACTTGATTGGTGAGAGCGAGGTGATTGCAGGAAAAGGATCTAATATTGGGAAGAGGATTTTGATAGATTATGCTTACAACTTCTTGAAGAACAATTTGAGACAAAGTGATAAAGTGTTTGATATTCCTCACAAGCGCATGCTCAAAGTGGGAATGACTTACGAGCTTTAGGAATCAGGATACAATAAGTGTAGAAGAGGTTGGATAGATCGAAAGCTATGGTTGTTGTATTGAACAGTTGAATAGCATCATAGCAGATAAGTAGCTAGTCTTCTTCTCAAACAATGAAGGTGAAATTCAGTGCTCAAGAAAAATTCGAGGTTTGTGAAGAATATAGTAGAATATACGATTGTTAAAGTAGAACATACACTCCTTAAGCCAATAGATTCAGGACTTCAGTACTAATACACATGTATAATGTTTGTTTGGCAAGTGGCTTATGTTATTACGCAAGGTAATACTAAATATGACCATAATTTATAGTTATAAACCTTTTTGTTAACGCAAAGTAATACTTCTTTTTTTTTTTTTTTTCACTTTGCCCACCTTACCCTCAAGTTAATCTCCAATTAATGCTTTATAACATTGCTAAATGATTGGCAAAAGAATTGATATAATTTATTCCTACTGTACTTGTCAAATAATTGATATAATTTATCCCTTGAGAAAATTATGGCAGTGCGTATAAGCCATTTAGACGTTTAGATCTTAGCGGAAATGTTTATTTTCCCTTGTTGTGGCAGTATTATTACATCAATCATACCAAGTTAAGCCATGATTTCAAGGGCTTTTGATGTTATCTGTGAATCCAGCTTTCCCCGGGGCGTCTCCCTTTGTGTGACAATCCCGCGTGCACCAATCGATTTAGTTAGCATGATGCCAAGGAGAAGTGTAATTATATTGAAATCGTCAGTGTCTAGACGATGCAATTTGTGTACTCTTCTTTTGTTGGAAAGCATTCACTACATACTGTTGAACGAATTGCAGTGAATGGATGTTGCTGAAATGACGAGCACTGTGCATATAATTGACTAGTATCATGTTGCCAGATGTCAAGTTGGCCGGCAAAAATAGCTTAATCTGCCTTGCTAGAACATGCGCATTTCACAAACTCCGAAGTGTCACTATAGCTTTTGTGCACGTTGCTACAGAGGAGTACTTGCTAGGTGTCACATGGAGAACTCGTGATCCACATGCTCATTGTCGCAATAACGTACGGTTGTTGGAGCCAGACCAATCCCAAAGAGCTGTTCTACTGTTAACTTTAAATTAATTAGCTGGCCATCTATTTGTTATAAGTGATTGACTCTTTCTGGACTGACAAAACAGTATTACAATATCATTGAAGTCGCATTTGTGATGAAGAGGAAACTCCCATGTGCAAGGTTGAGTCTTTACTCATAATGGAAAGATTGGAATAAATTACCTTCCAAAACGATCGATGACCATCGATTGGCCATTGAAAATTTCAGCAATAGTTAATGAAAGGTATCTAGGTAAATTAACCCTGTGTGGTGTGCCTGAAATCCTGTATTCATCCTCTCGTCTTTAGAGGTTATCAACAAAATATCAGACAATATCTTTCATTTGGTTAAACAAGAACTTTAAACTAGAGAAATGTTTCAAAGGTTGTGAACTCTTTCTTCTCATTACTAATAATTTTCTCTTCCTGGTCGCTTTTCCTGAGAATCTATGCACATAACTTCCAAAGACCTAGCCATTTTAGCGATCCTTACTTGTTGGGAGATGATCCAAATCCAAATAAACATTAATCAAAGTAAATTAACAGCAGCATGATCAAGACTTGACGGGGTTTTTCAAAACATATCTTGAAATGTACAATCATTAGTTAAATTGTGATCCAGTACCAATGTTCAAACTTCGATAACTATCAATAAGATATCTTAATTTTCGAATTAACTGTAATACATAACCCATTAAAACAAAAATAAAATAAGTTCAACAACGTTACTTTAGATCCGATTACAAAAAACTTTAGGCCCAAAAATTTTAATAAATTTTGGCTCATTCCTTTAGTATAAATAAGAGTGGATAAGTGAGAAATTGGTAGAATATTTTAGAGCTCACGGAAAGAGAGAAAAAGAAAGTAAAGAAAAGAAGAAAGGAGAGAAAGAGAAGAAGAAGAAGTAGAAGCATAGGGAGAGGGATAAGAAAGTAAAGTTGAGATTTTCATTTATTCTTTATTTTAAGAAGAAAAATTATTTATATTTTGTGTAGAAATTATTAAAAATTAAAAAAAGATAGATTTTTGTTTTAATAATTTAAATAGTTAAAATTATTACTATTTTAAATTCTTAAATTCTAAATTAATAGATTTTAAATTAAGTTCAATAATTTAATTGAAAGATTTCTCGAGAATTATTGAAAATTAGATAAAAATTTGTGAAATTTTGATTGAGAGTGAAAACGCAAAGATTACAAAAATTTATCTTATTTTGTAAAATAAGTAGATTTATGTTTAAATAGTTAAAAATTTTGAGTTGTGATAAAAATTCTTGTAATTTAGTGTATGATTGTAAATTTTAAAAATTTTAAACTTTAAGT
>CP135559.1:5901513-6030905 GCA_032401905.1 Swietenia macrophylla | reverse complement strand
CCTCCTCATGACTATTCTCAACAGCTGTATGACAAGTACAGGGAAGCATTTGAAGAATATATTTCTTACACAGTAAGATTTTCATTTTTTGTTGCTTTTATATATATATATATATGATCAGCAGCTCTTTTATATCACACAGGTTTTTATATCAATTTTCAGTCCTTGGATTAACAGTCTGTTAAAATAAATGCTTAAGATGTATTAATTACGATCATTAAATGCAACGAGGATAGAGAAGAATTAAAAATGGAATATACAATGATTCTAATAAATATAACAATTATTTCATTCAATCTTGACCCTTAATAGATTGTTAATCTAAGGGCTAAGAATTGATGTAAAAATTGGTGTAATGTTAGAGGGTTATTGATCCTATCCTTTTGTGTGTGTGTGTGTGCGCGTGCGCGTGCGTGTGCATTTATATATGTGCCTATGGCTTCTACTGGTCCATGTAATATTATAATATTGAATCATATAAAGGTGTAGACCTCTTAGCTTATGCTCGTCTGAGCTTTGATCTGTCACATAATTAGTCTATATGGGAGTGGGACTGTGTTCCACATTAGTTGATCTTCAAAAAAGAGTTGCTAGTCCCATCTCTTATTATTTTTTATGCAATTCTATTTTTTTCTTTATTAGGATTAGTTTATTGTATGGAGTGTAACACAGCATACCTGACCGGATTTGATACCTGTGTCCCTTTTATGATTGTTATTGAGTGTTATAGTAAAGGGCAAGAATAACATGAACCTATTATAGTTCCAAGGATTTCCTATTTTAAAACAAATTCTGTTGTTGCAGGATGAATTAGTGATGTCATTGCATCTTCTTGTAGCCTTAGGATCTGTTTTTTCCGACTACAATGAACATGTTCTTTATGAATATAATAACACCTTGTTAAAGAAAGATTTCCTGTTTATATGTTTACTCAGTTTTCGTGTTTATCTGTTTTTTACTTGTGTGATGATTTCTGATTTTTTCTTGTTTCCTTTATTAGGTATTACCATCTTTGAAAGAGAAGCATGATGAGTTTATGCTGAGGGAGCTTGTGAAAAGATGGGCCAATCATAAAGTTATGGTCAGATGGCTGTCACGCTTCTTCTATTATCTTGATCGTTACTTCATTGCTCGGAGGTCGCTTCCTGCACTCAATGAAGTTGGACTGACTTGTTTCCGGGATCTGGTTTGTCACAAGTTCTTCAAATGGCATCATAAGTGTCATAGTCGTGCTTTTTTCACAGATTTCCTGTCTCGTACCCTTTTTGGATTTGTTTGAATTATTCAGACATCTTTAATTTCTCTAATTTCAGGTTTATACAGAATTGAAGGATAAAGCAAAAGATGCTGTGATTACTCTTGTAAGTTCATTGCTCCATGTCCTACTGTGAATTTTTCCTCTGCTATTGAATGAGAAGGCTAAACAATTATTGCTCTGTATCAGATTGATAAAGAACGCGAGGGAGAGCAGATTGACAGAGCGTTGCTGAAGAATGTACTGGATATATTTGTTGAGATTGGAATGGGACAGATGGTGAATTATGAAAAAGATTTTGAAGACCACATGCTTCAGGATACCGGTGCTTACTATTCTCGCAAGGCGTCAAATTGGATTCTCGAAGATTCATGTCCAGATTACATGATAAAAGCAAGTCCTTTCTGCCCATAGTTCTTACCTATTGTTACATAATTCTGATTTTCCTGTTTGATTCTAAAACATCTACTAAAATTGCAGGCTGAGGAATGCTTGAAGAAAGAAAGGGATAGAGTGTCTCATTACCTGCATTCCAGCAGTGAGCCGAAATTAGTGGAGGTAAGTTAAAATATAAATACAAAGTGCTTTTGTTTAGGTTATCACGTTAAGAATTAGCATTTTTGCGTAAGAAACTCTTGAAATTTGTCGAGTAGTTTTTTATTCATAAATGTAAGTTTGACAATACTAGCGTGCACTGTTTATCTGTCATTCTGTTGGAGGTTTTGCTTTAGCTATTTCTATCAAGTTGTTTAGAAAGAGAACTTCAGTCCTTAAGATTGAATTCCATTATTCTATTGCTTTCCTAGAAAGATAGTTTTGCAATAAAGAGTACCATCCTGATTGAATTCCATTATTCTATTGCTTTCCTAGAAAGATAGTTTTGCAATACAGAGTACCATCCTGATTGAGCTGTTTACCTAATGTAGAAAGTACAACATGAGTTGTTGGTGGTGTATGCAACTCAGCTACTTGAAAAGGAGCAATCTGGGTGTCGTGCATTGCTCAATGATGATAAGGTGATTTTCAATCTTGCATTATTTTGTAGAATTGTGTGCTGACTATTAGCAAATAAAATATTAACCACCAAGTATTCTTTATTTTGCTTTGTTTATATTGTTCTAGGTGGAGGATCTTTCAAGGATGTATAGACTTTACCATAAAATACCTAAGGGCTTGGAACCAGTGGCTAATGAATTCAAACAGGTTGGTTGGTTTTTATACGTGAATTTTATCCATCTACCAACAGCTTCTTTTATCTCTTATGTTTCTCTCATTACTGATACTTACTGAGAGTTTTGTTATTGTAGCATATTACCACTGAAGGTACCACCTTGGTACAACAGGCTGAAGATGCTGCAACGAACCAGGTATAACATTGATATTATTTTTCTTTGATATAACTTGCTGTCTTTCTTAAGATTATTGCTTTTTCATATGTTAATATGTTGTAACATGTAGCTGGAAAAATGTTTATATGTATGTGTTATGCATAAGATTATATGAATAATGAATAGCTCGCAATTGTTGTGTAGAAATATTTCTCGTACTTGACAGTTTGAGGATGGCTGGGTGGTTTGTTAATCCACCCAAAATGAGGACATCTTTGGCAGCCCTTGGGTTATTTCTATTCCCTGTTTATTTTCCTGCTTGCAACAATTCCCACGATTAACCTCCCTAATTATATATGCAGTTTATGTATTACAATTGTTTGGTTACTTGGTCACATCATATTATTATGGATAGGCATGGAGTTTTTCCTTTTCCTTTCCTACGTGGTTATGTTTTGATTAGTACTCCTCAATTATGTGTTTGTGTTGCAGTAGCAATTATTGATTATTGCTGTTGAATTCTCTTAGTTCATGCATTTTGGTATTTCTGACAGAAGTCCCTTGTATGCGGGGAAGAAAAATGCTCATCACCTTACTACATGTCCTTCCTGTCCTTCACATGAAAAAAGTCAAAGATAAGAACAGGAAAAAAGATCATTAAGAAGAAAAATCATAAGAGAAAGCAGTATATATAGTCATCCATGCATGCCTATACGTGCATATTTTATTCAGTAGATATTGCCCAGTTGTTTGCACATGCTTCTATTTTTATGTGTTCAGTTTTAGTGGTGGTGCTAAGTACTGACAGTGTTATCCTTGTGCAGATTGGAAGTTCAGGTGCTGTGCAGGAACAGGTAAATCTCTCAACTCGATATTATGGATCCTCTTGTGAGTTATTCAAACCATAAAACATTGACTTCATTGTGTGTTCTTCAGGTTCTTATCAGAAAGATAATTGAGCTGCATGACAAGTATATGGAATATGTGACTAATTGTTTCCTAAACCACACATTGTTCCACAAGGTTTGTAATGTATGGCAGTATGGTTATTAATAATTCTCATCTATCTCTATCTGAAAATGTTCTTTCCGTGGTTGTTCAATAGGCCCTGAAAGAGGCTTTTGAGATATTCTGCAATAAAACTGTTGGTGGAAGCTCAAGTTCAGAATTACTGGCAACATTCTGTGATAATATCCTCAAGAAGGGTGGAAATGAGAAATTGAGTGATGAAGCAATTGAAGAAACCCTTGAGAAGGTAGTTTATTAGTATGAATTGTTATTGACCATCAATGATGTATAAAGTTCAATCTGAGTTTCTGGCTCTGCAGGTTGTTAAGCTGCTTGCATATATTAGTGATAAAGACCTTTTTGCCGAATTCTACAGGTGAAATATATTATTTTGGGTATTGATTTGGTATTGTGTTTCATTTGTTGTTGATTAAGGCAATTTAATTATGTAATTTGATTCTTATATTGCATTTTCTTAAGCATATTGGTGGTTATATCTGTTGTCTGGCTCTGTCCAATGCAGGAAAAAGCTTGCTCGACGATTACTTTTTGATCGAAGTGCTAATGATGAGCATGAAAGGAGTATTCTTACAAAGCTGAAACAGCAGTGTGGTGGGCAGTTTACATCAAAGATGGAGGGCATGGTAAGTTGGCCTGGGTTATTGGGTTAGGGTGTTGGAATTTGTTCACATGACTGTTTTTATTTCAACTTGGCTTCTGTCTTTCAGGTCACAGATTTGACTTTGGCAAGAGAAAATCAGACCAGCTTTGAGGAGTATCTTGGCAACAACCCAATTGCTCACCCTGGAATAGATCTAGCAGTTACTGTTCTCACTACAGGATTCTGGCCAAGTTATAAATCCTCTGATCTAAACCTCCCTTCAGAGATGGTAAATCTTAGTCAATCTTTTTTTCTTAAAAATGAAAACTTTAATGAAGAATGCAGTTATGGTCTGATTCTATCTTTTTATACCTATTTTGCAATATTCCTCTGTCAGGTTAAGTGTGTAGAAGTTTTTAAGGGATTTTACGAAACAAAAACAAAACACAGAAAACTTACATGGATTTACTCATTGGGTCAATGCCACATCAGTGCCAAGTTTGAGCAAAAGACTATCGAACTGATTGTGTCAACATATCAGGTAATGGTTTATACAGAACCCAGCTTTTATTCGAGTTGGGATGAAATGTGGAGTTTTTAAATTTTGTTGTCTGAATTTTCTGAATTTTGCAGGCTGCAACTCTTCTGCTTTTTAATTCTTCTGATAGATTGAGCTATTCAGAGATTCTGACTCAGCTGAACTTGACTCACGATGACTTAGTTAGGTTGCTCCATTCCCTGTCATGTGCCAAGTATAAGATTCTTATCAAGGAACCAAACACAAAAACCGTTTCACAGAATGACTACTTTGAGTTCAATTCCAAGTTTACTGACAGAATGAGGAGGATTAAGGTCTGAGATTGTTTTGATACTTTTGACTGCTTGTCTTACCTTTTTTCTCCCCTCCTGATAGTAGATATTATAAAATGTGAAATTGTCCCAACTGTATTCAGATCCCTCTCCCACCAGTTGATGAAAGGAGGAAAATTGTTGAAGATGTAGATAAAGACAGACGATATGCTATTGATGCTGCAATTGTGCGAATAATGAAGAGCCGGAAAGTTTTGGGTCATCAACAGTTGGTTTCTGAGTGTGTTGAGCAGTTGAGTCGCATGTTCAAGGTATTTGCATCTCTATTCACATCTTTCTCTGGTTTTATATTTGTGTGCCAGAAACCTAGCCTGTAAAAAGGAATTCTGGCCCTTGCATAATCCTCCTATACTAATGGAATATTTTATGTGTTCTGACATTCATTTCTACTATATAAACATTCCAATTGACCTAGCATCTTATAAAACATTCTTTTGAAGAAAGCCAAGGTTCTGGGGGTTGTTTCAAGTTGAGTTGTCACTATCAATTTTTGTGGAGTTTCTCAATTTTAAGATGATTTATTTCTTTTATTTTCTATCAACTTTATTGTTACTAATTTGATATTGTGCTTTTGGAATATGCAGCCCGATATTAAGGCAATAAAGAAGCGGATGGAAGATCTGATTACTCGGGATTATTTGGAGAGGGAGAAGGAAAATCCTAACATGTTTAGGTATTTGGCCTAATGCAATCCATCCAACAAGCTACCTGAAGTGGGGTTCGCTGCATTGAAAAGGTACTGAGGTAGAAAGTGAAACAAATTTGATGGGGGCCACCCGTTGCTGTAAATGCTGTGTAGTTGCGGGGTCATTCTCATCTGACAGCAGGAAGTTGATACCAGGACTGAAGAATTTTTGTGCCCTTTTGCCCGCAGTTTTGTGAAATCCACCTTTCCTATATTATTATTATTATTATTATTATTATTATTATTATTAGATGAAAGTGAAAAAAGAGAAGGGAACTTAAGTTAATAGGAATGTCACAAATGATTCATACATCTATTGTTGTTACTCCCCCCCCTTTCTTTATTACAATTGCATATTTCAAGTGACGGAGCCCTTCATTCACTTGGGAATTAAGAGATTGGAGGGAACCGCGTCGTTTCCTAGCGCAATAGGGAAATAACATAATCATAATCTTCTGAGAATGTTTACTTCTCGTTAATTTGAATTTGATTTGCGGTGTTGTCTCTTTTATTAGTCCCATTTGGCATGCGTGAAAAGGGAGATTCATAATCTTGCCTAACAACTGGTTAGCGTTGGCGTGTGTCGCTCTGAATTTATGGAAAAGTCATCCTCGTTAATTACGCCCCTTGTATTTTTATTTTTATTTTAATTAATTAAACACAGGATGGATGACGCTCTTCTTGTCGTCTTCGTCCGTCTTGTACCAGCAGATATCTTAATGGTCTAAGCCCCACCAAGCAAGCACAGTGAATCAATTCAAGTCGGATGCCCACACATTTCACCCTCTTTAACAGGAATAAATTCGCCATTTTAGCCCAAAAGAGACAACACCAACCAAATATTCTCCTAGCACTGTTGGCAGCTTTTAAACGAAAAAATCGCGATGAATGATTCAGGCTTAATTTTCACAATCACGTCTTATGTAGAGTTGTAGAAGCTAACTGACTGGAATAAAAGGACTGACTGACTCTAGCTCATTTCTGAAAATTTGACATCCGCAGTCTACTCACCTAAAAACATATACTTCAAAACAAGAAAGAATTCTTAAAATGCACAATGCCCCCTCCATATTCATTCTACATAAATTCCGCATTCTGGAGGTCAAAACTATTAACTTCTTCGAGCTTGCATCAAGTGCAAATTCATCTGTTGAACAAGTAAAATTCTAACACCAGTGGAATACAGAGTATATTACCAAGATTTGAATAAATGTTAATGTACTGTACATTTAACGAGCTGAGCACGAATGAGATCGATCAAAATTTCGTTGTCAGAGACCAGTTTGAAATTGGTATAAACCTAATCTAAACACTACCAACTGACAAACTATATCAATATATAGAAACAACAAAACCCCAGAAAAAAAAAAAAAGAAGGAAAAAAGGAGAGTTGCGGGGATGCGAAGAATATTATCCTTGAGGTCAATTAATTTCTCACCGCCTCTGCTGCAAGTGCAACATCTCCAGTTGCTCAACCTGGAACCAAAGATCTTGTGCTGTCAGGCACTTGTTTTTAACTCCTCTGATAAAGACAACTTGATCATCTTATGATTGAATTCTTATTTCAAAATTGACCTACATTCTTGTAAGAAGGATATTTAAACAGATCAATTATGGCCAAATTGTCATCTTATAAGACATTGATTGAGACTTCATTATCTGTAGAGTTTAAGAAAAGATTGACAAGTAGTCATACCTGTTAGCATCTGCCCATGCCAATGGGGTAGTAAATACTCCTTTCAAATAAAAATCTCGCCTCTTCCCACAGAAAACGTGATTCAATGATATAATATGTACATAAATAGCCACTGCCACCCAAAAGAGAAAAGTACAACAGTTAAAGAGGCAACTAAATAGCAAACTGTTGCACATTCAAAAAAAATTTTCACAATGAGAAATAGTATACAAACCTTACAAGGAAATGAAGCTCAGGCAATATTAATGGAAGCTACATACATGTATTTATTTTCCAACTTATAATCTCGCTAACTTCTTCCTACTTGTTTATGAACAGCAAACCATGAATTGTTACAGTAGTAAAATAGGACCTGCAGAAAACAAGATAAATTTTCTTTCTTAAAAAAAAGAAACCAGTGCATGCATAAATACATACATGCATACATATACATAGATATAGAGAAATACAGAGAGAATCTACATAGCAAGAAAAAGATAGAGAAAGAGGGGATGATATCTAACCTGAGACTGCAACCTCTTTTGCGTGCTGTTTGCATTTTGTTCAAACCAAGATTGCAGTCTCTGACAGGAAAAGTCAGACCAAAAGCTCAGACAAATTTAGCATTTCCCTTCCTCAAGATCACTCCAAGTATGGTACATAAAAGGTTAACAGGACACAAAAATTGAAAACTCCTCTGGAAAAAAGGCCAGAGAGACAGCAACCTCTGCCATCTGACTCCCCACCACCTCACATCCGGCTATATTGATTCTATTTATACATATACTATTTCTTCATTCACAATTCTGTTGAACCACGAATCAGGCTGTTGTTGGAGCTCATAATCAGTTTGCAGTATAATCACACATCCTGTAATACCATCTTGAGAAGGAATTAACAAGGTTAGACCTTGTCTGTGTCAGAAAACAGCTGAAGCCTCAGAAGAATTAATAAAAATTCCAAATTAATAAGCTACTGCACACATCTACAGAAAGTGTCATTGCGTCGGTGATAAAAGGTCTCTCAAATTATTATGTGCATTAGCAGAGAAACAAGGGTGCACTCTTTTCTTCTCTTTCACGCTCAGTACCCATGGATATACCAACAAAACAAAACTTTTCCATTCCAAGGATTGACATCATCTCCACAAAAACTAGTGCTCTTTTTTAACGGCTAATAGAGTCCATTGCCAGCCGTACCAAATGAAGAAATCCCTCTACGTCTTGAAAGTTAAAATCAAGAGCCCTCTTAATGGAAGAAATACCCTCCCTGAGTTGGCCATCCCCCAAGCTTACATTAGCAGCTGCAAAGGCATTCCTTGATTTTCTTGAAGCCTCCATTGCAAAATTTACATCATGTGTCTGCAAACCATCAAGTTTGATAATGTTAATACTTCTCTATCACATGCAAGGATTAGCCGTGAAGGATATTTACTCGGTAATGTGCCAGTAAGATAACCGGCTTCTTTTTCTGAAGGATACGTTGGCAGTGCATGAAGTAGTCAAGAGACAGAAATAGAACAAAGTAAAAGGAGATAATGTGTTGTCTGTAGAATATACGATGTGGTCAAGTTTTTCACTACATGTCTAACTGAAACACTGCATCATCTATAATTTCAGATCCTAGTTTATGCATACTCGCACTAAAAAACATGTTGTTTGATAGAACTTCTGCCAGGAAAAAAAAAAAAAAAAGGAAAGAAAGTTTCTAAGACAAAATTATACATACAAAATTGAGCAACCGCATTAAGTTAGGACGGTTTCGAGCAGCAATGATATGGTTTCCAGCGAGTTGTGGAGAGGTAACCCCTTTTGGTAAGGTAACCTTGTCCACTGTTGTTGGTTGGTTTAAGTTATCAACATCTGAGGCAGAAGAAGAAGGAGACTCTCCTGATAACATGCAAGAAAAACAATGCCATCGTGTCAAGAAAAAAGGGTGACCTAACAGCAAATTGCTGGGTAAACAAATAATTAAACATTCGAACATAAAACAAAAGGCTGAAAAAGATGTTAAGATGTGGTTTATTAACATCCAAGATACTGACAGAATCTTCCAATTATGCATCAACATCAACATAGTTTAAGGTGGAGTTGTCTGAAATATTAGGTTAGAAAATTACTGATGTCCTAGATGAGTTAGTTCTAGTATCAGATAGTATCTTGATGTTTTTGACAGTACCAGCCAACATTTATGAACCATGCAGTGCCTGAATACTTGATAGTGATGTATCTACTTCAGCATATTTTTACCAACTCAAAACATGCAACAAAATTAAAAGTCCGTTAGATTCATTGGTATAATTTGAAAAGACTATAATATTATTATTACTACATTTGTTAGCCTAGAAGTCCCTCAGAGTGCACTAGGTTCGAATCTAGGGACCACTGTTGACCCTGCAACATTTAGTAAATTGGAAAACCCATGTGATATAATATCCCAGGTAGGTGGCCAAATGAGTTTTGAACTTCAGACCACTTGGTTGGAAAGCAAGGGCCACTCTGTTTGACCCACCCCTAGGCTTAAAAGATTATCTCATCCCATTGAGGTAAGAGTATAGAACCCCTGAAATAGCCCAATGGCATCAGAAAGTTTCCCCAGTTACCCTAATTTGAGGGACAAGAGTTCAGAGGCTATGCCATTAAGGGCTGAGAACCAAGAAGTTCTATAGGAACCAACCAAACAAGTAGCCTCAGTCCTCTATCTAATTCTGCCAAAACAAATTTCTTTCTGTTTGCGAAAGCAACCAGTAGAATAGAGCATTTATAATGAAAGAAATAAACAAGCCAAAAGTACGCACACACAAAATAATCTATTTAGTTTTTGATTTCCAAATGATGACAAACCAGTGTACCAAGATGACCTTCTAATCAACCTACACAATTAATTCTAGAAACTGCACAACTCAAGCATGATACAATACAGGTTTATTTAAATTACCAGGAGGAGCAGTCTGTACAGCTGTCTGCAGTTCATGTCGATCCCTGTTTGCACCGGCATGCGAGCAATAAACTACTCTCATATGTGCCACCTCCATGCACTTGTAGGCTAGTGCAGCACCAGCCATATCTTTGGATTTCTCATATTCATGAGCGCAAAACCTAAGAATATGAATAAAATTAAAAACTAAAGAACAGAAGCCTAAATAGAATTTGATGAAATCAAAATCATCCCCAGTTGTGTACAAACAGAAACAAAAATGTTTCATGTAGAAACAAGTTGCCAGTCAAGGACTTAATTCGTATTGCGGAACATATTTGATTATAAAGTAAAAAGTCAAGAATATATTGCGGAACATACTTGATTATAAAGTAAAAAGTCAAGAATTAACAAGTAATACATCAGTTGAAATAATATTAAACAAATAGAAAAATCATTGCCCTCTTAACCCTCAGACAATCAATAAATCACATCGATTGCAACAAAGCTGCTTTTGACTTGCACACATTTGTTACACCAGGATTGACACCTCGAGCTGCAAATGGTGGTAATTTCTTGAACAAGGAAACCGAACTTAATACACTCAAATAAAATTAAGTTTATAAAGAATCCAAGATCTTCAAACTCTCTTCAAGAAAAGAAAAGATCATCATGCGTGCCAAAAATTAGGAAGGTCCTTGATCCGGACATACAGCTAAAACTTGACTTACTCGCATAGTTTTGCAGTGCTACTATATATTTGGATCCACTGTATCATCTCTCCATGCCTGCCACTCTCATTGCTGTTAGATTCAAATAGAGAAGCCCCATGAAGAAACTTGAGGGCCGCCTGAAAGTAAAGCCCTATGCTCTCAAGATTAGACCCTGAGTTCTGCAAATGACAACTCATCTTTCTCAGAGCTAATAAGAAGAAACAATACCATTGAGTACCAAATTAACAGAAAATAAGTTAAACCTTCAGGCGGTCAGCCAGGTGCTTCAAATCTTTCGCTTCTTTCACAGCTTTGTTAGCAGCTTGACTAGAGGAATCCTTTCTTGCTGGACTTGGGGCATCAAGTTCCCTGGCTATGTGTCCATTTTGAGTAGGGGGTCTTGAACTAATATGCCGGGATCCATTCTGATGATCAGCCTTCCTGATTTGTTTTGGAACCTTTGATGCATCATCAGCTTGATTGCCATCAGCTGCCACAATTTCTGATCCATTTCCTTTGTGGGACACATGAGCTGGTTGAGGACAACGAACGAGAGTCTCATTTTGAGTTCCAGCAGAAGGTGGTAATGACACTGACTTCCCTCTCCCAGAGGCAAGTTCTACTTGATCTGCTTTGTCAGAGACAAAACTCTTCAAAGACCTTTCACCACTGCAGTCTTGCAGAAGACTCTGCTTTGGAGTGGATATTGCACCCCGACCACAGATAGCATCTACTTTAGCATCTGGACCACCATTCCCCCCTAAACTTGATTGATTCTCTCTTTTAGAACTCTCACTAAACAATTTTAAACCAGATTCTTTCTTATCAACGTGATGTCTCTTCTCATTTTCATCAGGCTTGACCCCAAACTTCTCCTGGAACTTGTTCCTACTATCCCTGGGTTTTACTTCACAGGAAGGCACATGATCTTGTGCTTCATTGGCAGAATCAGATTTGGAACTCCGGCTCTTATCCTTGGACCGCGAAGAGGACCCCTTTGCAGACTTCCGTGGACGAGGACCACTGGCACGATGTCGGCTGTCAATCCGTCTATCCTCATCATGACATTCATCCACAGTTGGTGGTTTCCAAGGACGTTGAGCATCTTGGCATAAGTAATCTGCACTACCATTTGTAAGATGGCAATTTGTTATATCAGAAGAAGGCACAATTGCTTTGGCTTTACCACCAGGTAAGTGACTAAAATCCTTATCCTGAATATCACGCACAGAATCGAGTGACCCATGCTGAGCCACAGTGGATTTTTTCTTCCTCCCTGTCCCAGATCTATCACTCCCACCATTGTCTTCATCATATGAGTATCTTCTTGGGCTACCTATGCTAAAAAATTCAGTATCATGAGATTCATTTTTCCCATTGAAGTTCCTTCTAGAAGATGTACCCTTATCAGGATTAGCAATCCTCATAGGAGATGAAGAAACTGACTCCACTGGTGAGTCTTTTGCTTCATGAAAGCTCGCTTTATTTTTATGGGAACCAGAAACCTTGGACGAGCTTGAAGTGGCTGCCACAGAAGGCTGTACAGGTCCTGAATCCCTTTTATTATCCATGTCATCCAGGATTCGTTGAGAAAATGCACTCCCCACATCTTGTCCTAGTTGCTGGTTTTTTGTATGACTGCCTTTTTTGTCTGCTTTACCACTGCCTCTACTTACACTAGACTCCTTTCTCTCAGACTTGGATACCCTGGCCTTCTTTTCCTTCCTGTAGTCATTCTCACTGAACTCTTCCACAAAATTTCTACTGTCCTGATTATCATTTCCTGCGGTTGGGAGGGAACACAAATAAATTTGATCTTCATGACCATTCATCATTTTGCTCTTTCTTGTGGCAGCATCATCCAACGAATCCTTGACTTTATCTTTCAGTTTTTTAGCAGAAATCTGTGGCCTGCCCTTTGTATCAGACTTTGAGTTCTTAGAAGAATAGTCATTTTGCCTAAACCATTCCTTCCCAGCTGAGGAAGTTAACAAACCATTACTCAAGCTGGAACACCCCTTCCCCTGCGCCCCTTCGTGGTCAGGCATCCAATCTCCATCCATACCATTAAGACCTTCAGTCTTGATTTTCTTGGAGGCTCTAGAACTATCTTGATCAATGTCCCTTTTGCATTTCATCTTTAAACTCTTGGTATCACCTAAAGAATATGTTTCATAAAAGGATACCATTACACAATATAACAGAAAGGAAACTTACAAGAACACGATAAATATCTGTTTATATGTTCAAAAGCAATACCTCCATCAGAATTATGATCCAGTTCTTTATGCTTCTCTTTCTGCTTATGTTTGTGTTTTTCCGCAGATAAATCACTAGACTTGCTCTGCTGCCGAACATCAGGTTCACTTACCACTGGTGAATGACCAATATCATTCAAGCTTTCACTTCTCACTGATGCTCGGATGTTTTTCTTTATACAGTTTGACAAGTGTGGGGTACCATCCTTAGTGGCACTGGATATTTCTTTAATACCATGTTTCTTCTTTCTACCATGAGGTAGGGCATGTGAACCAAAATTTCGGTAGCTCTGATCAGGGTGTGGAACATCAGTCAAGGCACTTGACATAACATCACCAGGATTGATCTGCGGATTACGCAGACTCTCTGGACCAGGGACTTGATACAGTGCAATAAGAGCTTTAGTTGTTTCCTCTTCACTGAAACTACATCGGTTCATTCCAGGCCTAGAGACATATAGAGATAGAGAAGTCAAACTTTAGCAAGAGGAAGAAAGAGATATTAGTATTAATTTCTCTCTGTTTACCATCAATCACAATATGAAGCAAAATGTCCAGTTTCATAAATTAACTCCGGCCATCACAATTTTAGAAACAAAATTATCTATCAATTCGTCCAAGTTCCTGAATTGCCATATCTTGTATGTTACATATATAAAATGTTACATTGCTACGGAAACAGAACTTACAACCAGTCAAGCATGCTGCATAACCACTTCTCAGGTAGATTGTCAGGATTTGTACCAAGTGGAAGAAGCCGCCATTTCTGACACTTGTCACAACATACCCAATTTTCTTCTATCAGCACTGGAGCTGTGGTTGCTTGAGCTGCATCAGAAAGAAGACCATGTCCAGGAGGAGGGGCACCACTTGGCACCAATTTCGGATATGTTCCTGGCATCAAAAGCTTGTCAGTTTTCTTACCACTTGATCTCTCCTTTAATGCAGTATTCATTGTAGATGCACTTTTCTTGACCACTTCACAATCCTTCAGCCGATCATCAGTATGTATATCTGACAAATTCATTTTGTTCTCTTCTTGCTCAGATTCCATATCCCCAAAAAATTCTCTATACGTATCTTCAGCCTTTTCAATATCCTTTTGTAATTTGTTTTCAGTTTCCCTTTTGGACATGTAATTCTCTGCATGAGCACTCTTTTTATTTTTTGACACTGAAGAAGAATTAACCTTCAAATTTTCTTTTGGGGGCTCCACAGCCATACTAACATGACTTTGGCTTCCCTTTGATTTCTTTTTTACACCACAAGACTGATGCTCCTTCCCAGGAGGTAACTTCATACCATCTAGTTCCTGGGATGTCACTCTCCGGTTGGCCTTTTGCTTGGAGGGATCTATGAGTTCAGCGTCTAGAGCTTTCCTTGTCATCAACGCATTTGAATCAGCTTTAACTGAGTCAAAGGTTTTCTCTTTTTTGCAATAACCATTCTTCCTAGCATCATCCACAGAACTTGCCTTTCTATCCTCCCAAACCTTTCCAGCCAAAACAGCCTTTGGATTCTCATCCCAGTCAGTCTCTTCAGAATATAGTGGCTCTGGTAGTTCCTCTTTGACGAGAGAGGAGACTGCATTCCTCATTGCTCTCTTAGAGGGTTCCCTGGATGTATCAGATGCCCTACCTGTACCTTTTGTCGTGTCAGCAACTGTAGAATATGAATTAGATAAAAGCGGAAGCTTTAAGGTTTCAGCAACAAGCTCTTCACAAGCCAATGTGTCAGTGTCAGCCTCCTTTTTTGGTACAGCAGCAAAACCATTGTGAGCATCCCTGTTATTAACACTCTTAAATTCGACAGAAAATTCATACTTCTCCATCAGTTTTCTCTTCTTTTCACTTACTACTTTCCCGTCACCCTTTCCAGAACCAGATCCATTCAGGGAACTACGAGCACTTTCTGAGCCATATTTCAGGAAAGCCATGGATCTGCTATCTTTTGGAAGTTTTTCCTTTTCAGTCAAGTGAACTAGGTAATCGGGAAGAGGAGATAACAGTAGACCTTCATGCACTGGAAAGGAAGTCATGACCTGCAGCAGCGCAGCAATAAAACAACCATACTTGATTATTTCAGACACATTCAGAAAAAGAAAATACAACATGGAGAAAACTGCAGAGAGATAATTCACCCTAATAATATTGGTGGGAGATCCAAAGGGAGCATCTTGAGGTTCCCGATCCATCCCTTCACTTTCAGAAGGGCTATCATCCAATGATGATGATGGCGAGACATCAAGGCCAAGACCACTGTAGATTGCAGCATTTTTTTGAGTCGACAAGTTGTCAGAACCAACTTTGATTCGAACCTTCAGAGTCTTCTGGTCCGGTAAATTTCTCTTGTTTACAGATTCACATCTTGCAGCATATTCCTCAGCATGGGAGGATGTGATGGATACCTCTTCTTTTAGTGAATCATTAATAGCTGGTGCCTTCAACAAAGGCAGTGACGTGGAACTGGAAGCAGGTCGAGGTCTCCATTGTGAAGGTGCAACTGATGAAACTGCAGTATCGCAATGGCCATTCTGTGTAACAACAACATCAAAGTGCTCAAGTGTACAAGAAATTTCAAACAAACCAAGTTCCAGCCTAGGAGGAGATGATAAGAACATTTGAGAATATATTAAGATCAAGCCTACCTCCAATTGCAAATTATTTGGAGATTTAGGACAATTATGGTTCTGAACCTTTGGCGGAGTCCTCGGATGTGAGCAAACAGGGGACCGTTGATAGGTAGGCAAAAATGAACCATATCCACCAAATTTTGTTCCTGTAGGCAGGTAAAAATCACCAAACTCAAATCAGTTTGAAAGTTAACAAAGTTTAATAAGGCTTTTTGAGCTTGCAAGATACCATAATTCCAAGGTGCCTTGGCTTACCCAAATTCTCTGCTGAAACTCCACCTTCAAACTCTTTCTGAAAGTGTCCCAAAACATGTTGAAGTTTTTCATCCTTCAGGAATATTAAACAGTTAAGCATGAAAAGGAGAAAACACAGAACATAGTAAAAGAGTTATGAAGTGATAGTAGAACAGAAAAGTAAAACAATAAACCATTGCATAACAAATCAGGAGAGTTTCAAGATGTTACTATGCTGTAATTACAGCCACAGTTTAAAAGGTATTCTCTTCTTACAATTCCAGGATTTCAAATTCAAAATGTACCGTAATAGGCTTAAAACTCGCACTAAAAAACTTTATGCTTTTAAATTAAAAAGCATGGCTTCCACAACGCAATTTATCCATTGTTTTTTGTACATGCAAAATTATTCCTGACGGCCAGAAACTCTAAAGTCACTACAGCAATCTCCACAAAAGCTTCATCCTAGAACCATAACTAAGGGATTCAAAAGCTCAACCTCATCATTCATCGCCATCATATATTTGGCAGAGAACTCAGTTCTTCAACATTAATTTTAACATTTCTAAAAACTATTTCCAGCTCCCTAATCTGCTAATAGAATTTGTCTCTCCCTACATATTTTTTACCAAACCCAAATCAGAAAGCAATCCTTATACCTTGGATGCCAACAAAACACAATACCTCCTAATATTGAATTTCATTCCCTTCAATGAACTATCAGTTTAGATATTTAGACACATTCAAAACCGATAGCATATGATTCAATTACAACTCAGTAAACTTAACATTGCAAAACAATTAAAATAAACTCACAACCAAACGGGCTTGGATCTGAATACACAACAAACAAGTCAACCGGAAAACAATTCACACTTACAAGACAAAAATTTCACAAGCAAAACAGCACCAAACAATAAATAAAATAGGAAAAGAAAGCTCTTACAATATAAGAGAGAGCAATATCAGGGTCGATACTTGCATCATAATCTTCATCGTTGTTATTGTTGTTATTATTATGAGAGCAAGCCTCTCCTTCTTCAAGCTCTGTTTCTTCCATCTCTCTCCCTCCACCACCACCAACACCAGCAAACCCTAACCCTAACCCTAACCCTAGCCCCTTATTAGCATCCCTATTATCTACACTAATCATCTAAAGAAAACCCCACCAAATCACCCCCCAAACCCCACCGATACATCTCCCACCTGAAACTCGCTCCAACCCATTTATCAGCTCTCAAATCCCAAATAAGATTCGCCCTTGTTCGATCGGATTTAAATCCGATCACGAATCTGAAAGTTCAACAGGAAAAATAAAGCGAAAATTGTATAATTTTTGAAAATCGAACTATTTTTCCACCAAGATCTTTGGCGAGAATTGATTAAAATATTTAATTCGAGGTATTTAGGATTGTTGAGGTGCGATCTCTTTAGCTGGAATCAATTAGCAGAGAGAGAGAGAGAGAGAGAGAGAGAGAAAGTCTCTTCTCTGGTTTTGGTGTATGCAGCAGCCGCGTTTTTTATTTTATTTTATTTTTTCTTTTCGTTTTCTTTCGTTTCTCTTTGAAGGGGAAAAAAAAAAATTGCATTTTTAAATTGTTTATCTAAGTGAGCAGAGAAAAAGAGAGAAAAAAAAAATTACGACACCAATTTACTTCGGTTGTGATAACTTTTCATTTTTACATTCTGGCCCCTGGATATTTCGTTTTTATCATGAAACCCTTGTCGGAAAGGCAAGTTCATTGTTTGTCGCACCACGCGTATTTATAACTCGTGCACGTCACGCGCACGATCATTGTCCCATCCCGTTTCCTATCCTTCTTCTAATTCTACAATTAATTATTCAGTTAATGGAAAGTTGTGATAGAACTAAATTGTTTAAACCCCCCCCCCCCGCCCACGTGAGCAATTGCAACGTCAAGTTCGAAGGGTTTGTATGAGCGCGTGGACTAGGAAGCTAACCTAAGCTAGCTCTTGAGCAGAGGTGCGTGCATCCCAAATCTGTTCTTATCCCCGACACTTCGGTAAATCGAGGCTGAAACAAACTCTCGTCTTTAAACACCATTGGGTTGACCAAAATACCGACTTTCGGACAAAATTGCCCCTGTGTTTGTGTGGCTCGTGGGGGGAACTGGGAAGGGGCCCCCTCATTTGGAATTTCCCCTTTTTCCTTTCGTCTAACTTAAAGGGCTGGGATTGGTAAATTATAAATTGTATGTATGTCATGTGTACAAAAGACCGGTGTTAATATTTTAATACATAATTTGAAAGATCCTTTCATTATTCTAACATTTGAACTGACCCTTTTGCTGGTCTAAATATGCATGATTTGGGTATGTTTAAAAGAACATACACGTCAATGAATTCACTGTAAGTATTACTTCATAAATTGCAGATGTAATTCACTGTAGAGAGTGTCTTAGGTATCACAAACACGCCACATTAATATTAATACGTGATAAAATTATTTAATTAGAAATGAGAAAAAATATATATTAATTAAAAATATTTGATAACAAAAATAAATAAGTGAGATTAAAATAAATAAAGTAAAAAATTTTCTTATTTATATTTTTTTTGTTTCTAATTGAATAATCTAATCATATTAGTAATATGAATAGCAATTTAGTTAGCTATTGTGAATATCTAATGATATTCAATCGAAAAAAAATCCAACATTCAAAATTTAATAGATATTAAAATAAGTATTCAAAATTGATTTTGATTAATTATTAAATATATAATATCTGTTTAAAAATAAAAAACATTTATTAAATTATAATAAATTGACTAATAACTATTCTCCACCTTACGCTATAATATATATATATATATATATATTCTTAATATTTTGTTTCATCCCAGACTATTATGTTGTTATTTGATATATATTTTTATTTCAATTTATTATCAATAAATAATAAATTTATTAAGTATTTGTACTTTTAAATCGAATATTATATTATAGTTAATCTATTTTTAAATTTAAATTTTTGCTACAAATAATAATAGATATCATTTGAAATGCAAATGATTTAAAAATTGAAATATTAATTTCATTAGATTAATTTGAATACGATTTTTAATTGAAAATTAATTATAAATAAAATTCATACTATACAAGTAATAAATTAACTTAACAAAAATATTAAAATTTAATTTTGTATTCAAACTCTAACTTAAAAATTGATATTTGTAATATAATTAAATTTTGATTATTTTGAATAAATACAATATTTAATTTTTTTTTGTCGAATATGAATACAAATATCAAATATATAATTTTCAACGGTCATAAATAGAATATGAATATTAAATATTTTAATTAGATACAAATAAAAATATCTTAAAATTTTTAGATATCTTATATTTTGTTATTACTAATTAGTTATTTGACGAAAATTTATTACCGGAAACTTTCCTCTCTCTTAAAATTCCAATAGCTTTATAGATATAGTATTTAATTTCACCTTACTCCTCATGTTAGATATACTGAGAATTGAAATAGCATAATTCTTGATTTCTTGTGTGTGTTGTTATCGAGTATTTAATATACAATTATTGAATATTATATTTCTAAAATTGATTCTATGTATCATTTACGCGATATAGATAATAATTTTAATTTGATTGAATTTATGAAAATTAAGCCAGTTTGATTTTGTTTAAAAAAAAAAAAACAAATATACTTGGTCGAGTTAATATTTTTTTAAAACATAATTTACAAAATAAAAAAGAGAAATAGAATTTTGTGCTTGTTAACTATAATATTAACCATGCAAGGAAATGTTACCAACTACTGGTTTTAAACTCTAAAAATATAAAATTATAATATATTAATTTTATTTTATAAAAATAATAATAATTAAAAGACAATAATACCCAAACCACTCTAATTGTTTATTATTGAAAAATCTGGTTTCTTCCAATGTAATTAATACTTTTGCACGTCAAAACACAGGGAATAAAAGCCTGATGACCATGAAATACACGAGGAGAAGGTTTATTTAGGGCCCACTGTGAACAATGGGGCTTGTACGCATGCGTTTGATCGATCTTGAATCCAAGTGGGCCCAAATGTCAAATAAAAAACGGAGGGACAGATTTCATCCCAATACTACGGCGAAGATCAACGGCTATTAACCATCCGCGAAGGAACTTATCCATTTACGGATGAGGATTCGCCACGCGTTTAACACGCTAAGTTTAGGAGATTCCGACAGCGAGGGACCCGCCAGAGAAGCTCATTGGAATCTATCTTATAATTGGACTTGCTCCAGAAAGCAGAGAATATGCCGAGTCTTTTATGCTCCCTTGGTTTCCATTTTATTATTCAGCTTTCATTTCACGACATATGTAAATTATCACCATTAACTGTCGGGAAAATTGGAATATACTCGAAGAGAAAAGTGGACAGAATATACCAGGGAGTTATGCCCTACTATCTTTATGGTGTTTGACGCAATTGTAGTATCATGCTTTATATTCTATAGTAATAGGGATGACAACCAAGAACAACTACCATTGAATGGAATGGGCTGGGATGGGTCAGCAGGAAATGCATCATTCTGACCACGTAGCCTAGCCTGCAACTGAAATACAGAGAACATGCAGGAATCTTAGATTCTCGAACTGAACCATTATCTGGCTACAGTAGTCACCTGAGTTTGCTTCCTGCATCTCCCATTTGTACTTTGTTACCAGGGCAATTCATATGAATGCCATTTCTGCTTTCAATTGAATTACACAACTTATTCTCTTGTGTACAGTTTTTGCTTTATATGTATAAAAAAGAAAATGATTTAAACCTCAAAAATTTTTGCAGATTCTACGCATATAAATAAGAGAAACTTGACAGAGACCTTCTGAAGGGACTCGAGCTTCCAATGCGCACTTGCTGAAAAAGACAGCCCCACCGACCCACCGTTTTCGAAACTCCAAGGCTTCTCTAACTTGATTATCAATGATGCAATATAATATTTTACAAAGCTTGATTGTATATTCAGTTTGAAGCTCCTTCAAATTGATCTCGGAGCAACTCGTACTTCTTCAACTCTGCCATGGAAAGGGAGGGTGACAGCTCTCTTAAGACCTGTCAAAAGTTTGGAATTACAAAATACGAGATTTATTTAATCCCATAAATACTAGCAGAGTTTAATGCAGGTGAGGCAATCAGCTAATCTGACTCTAGCTAGCACGCTAAATATATCCACCACATGCAAAAGGAATGATTTGCGCTGGAAAATTCACTTTGCTTGTAGTCGTTGGATTGTTCTACGATATCAAACTACCAAATATTTGAATGGAAAATCATGTACTAAAGACTAGAAACAATAAAATTAAAAACAATGATAACCTAGAGATAAATATTTCTTCTTCATTATATATATTTAATAAAATATATAGATGTAGCATTTCCTCAAGCATCATTTAACTAAGAGAACAACTGTGTCATACCTTCACAAAATCGCCATATTCAACAACAACAGAGTCAACTTGATCTGTGTTAGAAGAATCCGAATCGGAATTTGAACTCAAAACCTACAACAAAAGAACCAGTTAATGAACCGGCTCAATGCCTTACAGAAACTATGAATCCTTCCAAGAGAAGTTGAATGAATGTTTCCAATATGTGATTCAATCATAAGCTCAAAATGCTAGACAAGTCTTCATTACATGTAAGATTTATTTATCTATTTAAATAACAAACCAGAAAAAAATGCCCCTGGAGAGAGTTTCCTTCAGGCAATTGAGCAAAGTTGACTCACCTTGCGTTTTGCAGCATGGAACCAAGCATCTGCACATAAAGCATACATGTCTGCACCAGTGAAGTTTGGAGGGCATTTCTTTGCTATTGAATAAAGAGATATATCCTTGTGCAGTTTAAACTTTCTGGTAAGTGCCTTAAGGACCCTAGACAATGAGAAATTGATGATGCATAAGAATAAAATCCTGAACTAAGACCATATATAACATTAAAAAAAAAAAAATGAAAGAGAAATTGGGTTAAAAGAATTACTAACCGCTCCCTGTAAGACACCTCAGAGTTAACTCCAACATAGAGAAGTTTGTCAAATCGACCAGGCCGCAAAAGAGCTGGATCAATAAGATCTGGTCTGTTGCTTGCCCCTATAATAAATAGGTCCTAAAGAACAAACAGAGATATGGTGTCTTTTTGCATCAGAAGCAAAAGGACAAAAAATAAATAAATCTATCCGGTGAATAGAATTTTGAATATGGTAGGTAAATAACCTGTGAAGAATCATTTAGACCGTCAATCTCTGCAAGCATCTAGTAACAAGAGAAAGTAGACATGTTAATTAACTATCAATGAATTTAAAGAAATCAATTAGCCAAAAACATAACAAATGTGTCTTTACTTGAGAGACCACTCTATCCATAACACCTCCAGAATCCCCAGAGGCACCCCTAGCTGGAGCTAGAGAATCAAGTTCATCAAAGAAGATGACACATGGGCGTGCTGATCTGGCCTGAAAAACAGTAAATATTATGAATAAAAATAAATTACTAATAGTGTTAAAATATGCTGCAGAAAATTTGTTGAGTCATGAAGAAATTTTTAACCTTCTGGAAAATGTCTCGAACATTTTTCTCTGACTCTCCTATGTACATGTTAATAAGTTCAGGTCCTTTTACGCTAAGAAAATTTAGGGAACACTCTGTTGCCACAGCTTTTGCCAATAAAGTCTGGGGATTTGACACAAGAACAATAATAAAGGCTGTGCAGTAGATTTTTAACTGAGAACTCATTGTAATTTAATAGTACATATAACTTACTTTCCCTGTTCCAGGCGGACCATACAGAAGAACACCAGAGCGCTTACGCAACCCAGAAGAAAACAAATCCTTATGCAAGAGAGGTAACTGTAAAATTTCAAGAATAAGATTAAGTAATTCAGAACCAGTGCAAACTGACACTGAGATTTCAATTTACAGGATATGAAAAAAAGGACATAAAATAAGTGTAAACTGAATAACAAAGGGACAGAAACAGCATAATGTGCAAATAATGCTGAATACTTCATAATATTTCGTGTACAAGGCTAACATACTTGATAATCAAATTTCCCTCCTTTTACATTTACCTTAATTCTTGGATGTTTTTCAAACTCAAGAAAATAGAAAATTGCTGTTAGATTGATGCATAGGTAGAGAGATGGTAGATATAAAGAAGAGTCATACCTGAACGGTATCCAAAATTGATTTCTTTACATCCTCAAGACCACCGACATCTTCCCATTTCACATTAGGAACCTGGAGCAGATAAATTCAAACTCAAAATTCCACTCTATGTCCAGTAATAATTTAATTAAAGAGGAAAACAATTTCCTTCCTCGCTGACCAATAATTTGAAGTATGGCCAAAAAGAAAGGCGCATTTGTCTCAGTTTGCAATATGTCATTGCTTAATGCAGAAGATCACACAATAGTATCATGATGTAAATTTCTTTCTGCCGCTAATTACCTTGGGAGCACCTAAAGCTGATGCATTCCTTTTCTTTGATCGCTCTAATGCTTTGATCAAGTCTTGTTTTTTCATAATCTGAGGCGAAGCATTAGATGACTTATCATCCTGCACTGACTTGACTTTAAGAGAACTATCTGATTCTGCAGACTCGGCTCTCTCAATTTTAAAATTGCCCTTAGTTATTAAGTTTGCACCAGCATCAGCAACCAAAGCATTCAAATCCTTGGGCATGAATCCAGATGTCTGTCCAACTATATCCTTTACAAATTCCTCTGAGCCAGTCTACAAAGAGTAACAATCGGATCATTAAATTCCTGGATGTGTCTCAGGCATGCATGCATGCCAAATATAAAGATAATGCAGTCAAGACATCAGCTTCACCACACTGAAAGACTCATTATATCCATCATTAATACCTAACATTGTTTACCCCATAAATGCACAAAAAAGAAAGGAAGCACATTCTCTTAACATACATTAGAGACAAGTTCAGAAACTCCTTGAAGCAACTGGGACAGCATTTCAACTCTTTGTTGTTCAGATAAAGGACCCATACTTATTTCGTGGCTGAAGCATCTCCTAATGGTTGGTGGCAGACCCTCGGAATTGTCAGCAGCTGCAACTAATAGCACCTGTTGTCGACGTATAGTTCCAATGTCTTCTACTGGCTGCATCAACATGGTCTAAGAATAAGTATCTGACAGGTCCAAATGCACTTTAAGTATTAATTTTGAAAATAAATAGCAAGCAAAATCATCCAAATCAATTTCTCCGTTCCTTGACTTGCATTTGTTCTCTCCCGATCATCCAGGTAAATAATATAGACAGGCGCTTGCACTCTCTAGGCCCTTTAAATTAGCTATAAATGCAAGCCTATCGAGAGAGAAAGATGGCACAAATTATACTCTCCTATTTCATTCTTTTGAAAGGGAAAGCTCTGAGAGATGAGATATTTTCTTTTTCTGGTTTATAGATGGACTAGAATAGGAATTTTTTGAATGTATTACTGCAAAGGCATTGCTCTGTCAAGTTCAAATTACAAACCAATGGAATGAGAGAACAAAGAAAAACTCAAAATCTATCGTGACGATTAATTAGGCAGAGTAAAATAGATGCATCTTACAAAATCACTATGCGATTCTTCTTCCACAGAGTTGTCATCAACTCCAGCCACTGGCTCAGTGAATTCCCTAATAACAGATGCAACTTCAGAGGAGAGGCCAACATGATCATTTTGTAAGCCCTCATTAGAGGCCAAATTGCGGAAAACGTCAAAATCACGAAGAAGAAGTATTGTTGGCGAGTATCTGTCAAAAAATTAGTAACATAAGGCATCACTGACACTAATAAAAAGTGAAATGAAGTTCAGTTCTATTGTCAAACCTCATTCTAAATCTCATGTTGTCATTGACAATGGAACATGAAAAAAATCCCCATCAATCTTAAGGCATGGATGAAACAATGCCACTTATGATGGACTATACTGTCTAGAGTACTAAGATAAGCATTATAAAGAATTTTCAAACTATAACCATGAACCATATGTGCCACATATCCCAGAGCACCTTTATAAGCTATTAAGCAAAATGCAGTATGGCATAGCTCACAAATTACAAAACAACTTGCATATATCCTACTCAACATGTTACTGGCTCACCTTTGTGCTGTGTTGAAAGCTTGAGCAAGCGCATCAGATGTCTTTCTTTCAGAGGATGCCATCAAATTATGACAGCTATATTCCACTACATGCAGTCCCAACCCACGGGCAACATATCTAACAACAGTTCTCTTTCCACACCCTGAAAAACAGATTTGATCAGCATCAGGCAGCACTCCATTAAAATGTGAATAGACATACAAAAACAACAATGAACATCCCGTCTTAAAAATCAGCAAATCAAATAGCATCATCTATCAAAAATTTCACAACTTCATTGGAAAGATATGTCAATTAATGGAACTTACATATTTTAGATGTCAACAACAAAACACAAAGTGTAAAACAGACCTGGCAAGCCATGTAATAAAACAGAAACTCTGAATTTTGAAGAAAGCACCGAGGGGCACAGAGGTGGAGCAAGTATTGATGCCAAAATCTTCACTGCATCTCCTTGCAAAGGTACAGCATCACTTAATCCAGAAATCAATAAACCTGGGGGAATAGCAGATGAAGTACTCCCTCCAAGAACAAGAGCAGTTCTGGTGCAATTAACTCGAAGAAATGTTTCCTCTGATGGTTCCATAGACACAACCTGAGAATATGAACTGCCTTCTGATGAGAGCCCTTGAGCTTATTATGCCACTAAGGATATATATTGGAAGCTTACCTTGAAGTAGATAGTGTTATCACTTCTGTTTTGCAATCTTTGTCTGCAAGGAATGCAAGTGATTGAACTACAATTCCAATTTATGCAGACGCTGAAAACATCATCTCTTGCTAGATATCTATCCACTTCAAAGTAGTTTTGTAAAGCCAAATCAATATTTTCTTGACGATCTTCAGCTTCAATAGCTGAATTACCTCTCAAAGACTCAAGGGTACCACATTCTGGAATCTTGACAAAAGAAATTCGCAAGTGTGAGGCATACCTCGGTGGTAGACCTGCACTTTCCACTCCTATGTTGATCAACGAATCTTTATCGCCTTCACCACAGGTCTCATCATCAACTTTAGCTTTGAAAAGAGATTCTAAAACCCCTTGGTGGAGCAGAAATTTCAAGCACGATGTGTGCAAGTCCAGGTTAAAAGCTAAGAGTGGAGACAAATAGGCAACTTCTTGATCCAACAATATGGGTTCATTTTTAGGCAAATGATATGAAGGAAAAGTAGTCATTATACGGGAAGAGTGTTTAGAGGGTGTTTCATCATCAGATATTTGTTTACAGGGGGTTGGAGGATCTAAAACAACAACCTGTGCAATTCTCTGTTTGTGTGTCTGAACATTCTTCACAAGCACCTAGAGTGTTGATAAACCAAAATAATTTTTAATAAACACAAGTAATATATATTAAAAAATGTAATTAACTTCAAAAGAACCGTATCCAATTAAGCAAATAAAGTTTTCTGCGCAGTTGAGACCATCAAATCTACGTATAGTTATTAAAAATTATTATTTATGCTTAAAAGTAAAAAAAAAAAAAAAAAAAAAAAAAAACCTCCATTTTGTTAACAGTTTCATTTAGCAGCTTATGAAGACAAACAGTACCAATTGCAGAGTAATTATATATAACCGCATGTATTTCAACAAAGACATTTCTTCAATTCAATGCTTCATTCATTTTCTCAAAAACGCAAAACACAAAAAACTTACAAGGGAGCCTGAAGTGACAGAGAGTCGTTTCAATACAAAAGTTGAGAGACCGAGCAAAGTAGAATCATCAAGAGAAGTTAATTTGGTATCCGAAATGTCCATCTTATCCTTTGAAATCCGTAGAATTCCCGCCGGCAAAGGTAAACTCGTCGACACGTCATCCGCAGCGGCTTTCTCCCCATTGACTCCGCGCGACGAACGCAGTACCGAATTGATGAGAATTTTAGTTGAAGAAAGCACCAAAGGCTTTCTTCTCTCAACCATTGATAACAGACCCAAAAACCCTAATGCCTGGAGAGTGCCTTTAAGACTTGAACAGTCTTGCTACTGCTAATCTGTCTGGATGATGATAGGCTGAATATTTCGCGCAAATCGATGTTACCAAATCTGGTATTGTTCGACGCTATAATATAACCGTTTCAACGTCAACGATAAACAATTACATAAATTAATTGTTAAATTTAATATTGATATGCAAGAAACTGGGCTAGTAACTTCCATTACTTTTAATAGCTTAATCTACAGTATTTAAGCTTTAATGATTAGTTTAAGATGTTAATTAACAGATCAAGAATTAGGGCTAATGCAATGCACAAAATAAGTATTCAGGCAAATTTGTAATTTTAGTACTGATATGACCCAATTTATGCAATTAAAATTATGGGGTTAAAAAACGAATCAACTGCAGGAATTCCAGATATAGGATAAGAAAATCACTACGAAAAGCAACACCATTGTCAAACTCTTTTATCGATTTTGAAATCCCACAACAGAACAAATACAACCGCAAGGACGGAGTTGGTAGATACTCTAGGACCTGGAGATTAAGAAGACATTTCATATCACACAGATTCAAGGGGTAATTTGCTACTCTCAAATAGCTTTTGGTCAACAGTTGTAACCCCACCACCACACCCCTCCCTTCCAATCTACTCATGGTTACTGAATATATCTGCAAGCCTCAAATATAACAGGGACTTAGAAATCATACAATCATACAACTCAATCCAACAGCAGAAGGTAGCCGTGAAATTAGCTACATCCCTGCTTCTGGCAATAAATAACACCATGGAAGTGCTCTAGATCTGTTTATATAATTTTATACAACAATGATGGAGGTTGTGACTCATTATCTTCCAAAAGGAACATAATTACGACCCCCATACAAGTTAAAATGAGCTATCCTGCAATGGTAATTATCAAATTGATGGCTCATAACACTTATAATTACAGAGAGAACACATGAACTGAGCTAAAAGATTTCAGATACAAAATGCCACATCATCGACATTACCCCCAAAGAATATTGTCCAAGTCAGGTAATATTACAGCTATTAATCTCTTCAACCAACGTCCGAGCCTCAGTCAGACATTGTCTGCAAGGAAAGGCTTATTAGATATTCCACAGATCCAGAGCAATGAAATACCAAATAACAGAGACTCGTGTATGCATCTACTAATCATACATCTAACTAGGCTAATAGTTTATCACCTTCTCATCTCTTCAGAGCCACTGAATATATAAAAATGAACTTAAAGCATATGATGTTTTTGAAAAATGGATGGCCAAAAAAAAAGCAGATAATGTTAAACTAAATTTTAAGTAATTCCAAATCAACATTCTTAAGTTCAACAGAATACATCGATTATACGATCAAACAGAGATTTAAGAATCATTTAGATTTTAGAAGTTAACAAATTATGGTTGCTGGGACAAACATTACTGTTCAAATCCAGAGACTGGAGGTCTTCCTTCCTCTGATAGATATTCACCAACTGCGGGATATCACCTACATATTCTGTCACATACCTATCCAAGAATACCTTCTCAACGGGTCCTAGAATTTGACCAAGGCTCAATTTTTTCTTCACCAAGCCCTTCAACTGCAGAACTTTAATAACCAAACACCTTGGTATTACCCTCTTTTCCAAATTCATAAGGAATGTGTCTGGATATGTGGCTATAGTTGTGGACTGCCAACCCATCTTGTTCACAAGAAAATCAAATGCACTGTTAATTTTCTTCTCAGATGAATTCAAATAAATGGGACGCCTTCTGAATGCTGACCAAATGTCCTCATCAGACCAACCCCACCTCCTCAAAACGTTCAATTTGTGTTCCCGAGTTGGTTGACTAATTGAAGCAAATACTTGCATTGCATGGATAAATCCAAATTTTTGAGGATTAAAACCCAATTTGACTACCTTCTTAACATTCTTATCAAACTTTTTGCGTGGCTGGAGAACAACAGAGGGATAACATGTTAAAACCAATGTGATAAAAGACTTGGGCACTCCAAGTTCTCTTAAGACTACAAGTTTTGGAGAAACTTTCTCTTGCAAATCTTGATTAAAGATCCGTGATTTATTCCTAAAAGCTTTAATCACATTTTCATCGGAGAGAAGCACACTTTTGAGGAAATTATAATTAGGAACAAGCATGTTTTTCAAGCTATGAGACAAAATAGCTGGGTCTGATGAGCAAACTTTAGCTAGTTCCGCATCCTTGATCCCAACAGAGTTGAGAAACTCCAGTTTAGGCAAGAGCAAGCTCTCAGGCTGGGCTAAAAGTAATCTTGGACGCACCCTAACAAGGTTGGCAATTTGGGCATTGGTGAATCCACGATCTTTTAGAAGTTTAAGGACTGAATCTGGTTTTTCAGCAGACTGAAACTTTACTACTTTGGCAGCGGATTTTGCAGTTTCTGGGGATAATCCACACGAGTCTACGAGATATGACAATGTAAATGAGTATTTTTCTGGCAGTCTCGTTCTACCTTTCTCTTCTTCGGTTGAAAAAAACTTAATGCTGGTGGTGAGTAACCTTGCATTCTGAATAAAACCGAAACTCGAACATAAATCCAAATGAATGGTGGTTAAATCTTCCAAAACAGACCTATAACTATTCGTCAACACTTGTGCTAGTACTACCCTTCTACTGAAAAATCCATACATGGTCGAAAAGTACTGAAAATAATCTATTGAAGCTTTGCTCAGTTCAAAGACTTTACTCACCAGTTCGTTCGCTTCTGTAGAGAGGAAGAAGAAGACCACTTCCGCTGACTGGTGTCAGAAGCAAGCAGACATGATGCGTATCAACACAAAAAAATCAGTACCGCTTCTTTCTCTAGTTTCTTCCCCACCAAAACGGCTAAACCTAAGGGCAATTTTGACACCGCTCAGTTCTCCGTTCTCGGTTTTCCAAAAACAAAACCCGAAGTTAAGCAAGAGCCGCAGAAGGCATACAGTAAAGTGAAATTTTCCCAAAATTGATGGGCTTTCTCAAAACAATATATAGCCAAGTCCACTTTAATCTGATATGTTTTCTAATTTCTCTAATCAAAATAGTGGGTTTTCTTAAGTAATTAGCATATAACAATAATTGAAAGATGGGCAGGACTTGAACAAAGTGGGTGCATTAAGATGATCTAATTCCTTGGCGTAATTAGTGGGTATTTATCTTTTAACTAATATAGGTACAGCCTATGCTGCTCTCGAAACCATTATTGAATGTCAAATTACACCTAATGAATGTTCGCAGAAGAAATACTCACAATCACTGTGAGTAGATAACAAAGGGGATTTGTCATAAGAATAAATATGGAATCTTAAAATCAACCACCAAGTAGTTTAGCCGCTTTTATATGAAGCGTACTGCAGTTGTTTTGTCCATATTTTTCCGCAAACCCTGAGAGTATTTCCGAAAGAGCTGTTTTCCTTCGGAAGATATTTTAAAAATTCAGGCGATAAGTAGTTTGAAGGGCACAATAACGCAAAAGACATGGGGACTTCCCCGATCAAACCATACACCTGCAAAGCTCCCGACAACCGAAGACCTTGGAATTATCCTCTGCTGAGAATGATTATGAGAGGAGAAGATATGCACTTGAGTGTTTCACATTTTTGCAATTTGAGACTTAAAGAAATCGCGGTTCTTTAGTCCAATAATACCCAGACATTATCAGAATTAGCAGGGAAGGTACTCATCTGGTGTTTATCACTTTAGCTTGAACTGCCTACAGTACCGAGTGCCTCTATGTAACTACACACTCTTTCATACATCTTTTTAGGGTTCTGTCCAAACTGAACACACTAACATTATTACAAATCATCGTTTACACAACTATTTATATGCATCAATTCCAAATTGAACTTATCATTACAGCAATAACTTTCTCCACTGTGACGGGGCTTTTCTAGCGCACTACACCATCACCTACACAATCAATATGTACCAAAAAAAAGTGAACTCTTTTAAGAGAAATTTGTACATGTTGACTAATACTTGCAATCAGATAAAACCCTCTCTGTAACATGGAATTCTGGCGATGGCAACAGGTGTTCCTGAATATTGCAAACTCATTTAGTTCTCAACAAAGCTCAAATCGGCCCTTCTTTTCTTCTCGGATAAAGTAATAGATATGATATGAGACGACTTTGAAAAGCCAAAAAAACACGTCTTTGAAGATAGTTACAGCTCTTTAGACAATAACTTTCCTCGCAAGATTCAAAAGCTGCAATCATACTTTTAACTGAAAGCAGCTGAATCAATTTATAACTTTTAGAAAGGAAATACTCACTTGGCTTGAATAGAGGAGTAGGATCATATTTCAAAGACTCTGGTCAAATTCTCACAGCAACCCACGAATGGAAACTGGAGATGGTTGATTATCATATTGACGGGGAACAAACAACAACACCAAATTGAGGAGCTGTATAACTTGAGTTATCAGTACATCACTTATGTATGTTCATCAACTTATTTTGTCCAATTAAACAACAAAAACGGACAGGTAATAAAAAATACCCACAGCAGAAACAGAATGACGCGATAAAATAGCTCTGCCGAAAGCAGAACAAATTCAGCTAGCCAGGGCTTGCTTTCAAATTAGCAAGCACCAAATTAAGAATGAAATGCTAAGACTGAACACATTGCAAGCTACAATTGTTTTGACCCAGATTTTGCTCCAATTCAATACCAAGTTCCGAAAGACCAGTTTTCCCTCGAAAAACATTCATCAGTTTGGGAACCTGTTTCTGATACTTGGTGACAAATGTGTCCGTGAAGCAATTGTGAGATGATGACATCACAGAAGATAAGCTGAATTTTTCCTTGATCAAGTCCTTCAACTGCAAAACTTTGATAGCTGAACATCTGGGGATGATTCTCTTCTTCAAACTAAAAGCTAGAACAACTGCAACTCTTGCAACATCTGAAGGTTGCCAATCCATCTTACTCACATAAAAATCCGTTTTAGCATTAATATTCTCCGCAGACAAAGTCATACATTTGGGATACTTTCTAAATGCCAACCAGAGGTCCTTTCAGACCAACCGCAACTCCTATAAACCATCATTTGTTGTTCCCACGTTTTGTTAGTCCTTGTCGAAACTGCCACAAGTGCATGGATTAAACGCCCATGTTGAAGGGTTGAATCCCATTTTGACAACCCTATTAGCTCTTTCATCAAACTTCTCAGAAATCTGACACAATACACCGGGGTTAGAAATAACCAAGGATGAGATAGCTGATTTTGGCACTCCAATTCGTCTTAAGGCTGAGATATTGGGAGCAAAATGCTTTTGAACATCACGCAAGTACAACGCTCGCTTCAAAGCTCCAAAAATTTTAGCACTGTCGGCAAGCAAACCCTTGAGGAAATTACAATTAGGGATGATTTGTTTCTCCAAGCTACCTCCCAAAATTTTTTGGTTCGAGGAGAGGATGTTTGCAAGGTCAGTTTTTGAAATTCCCATAGAACGAAAAAACTCAAGTTTGGGCACAAGGGTTTTCTCAGCTCCGAGTACAAGCAGTTCAGGATATTTCTTAACTAGTTCGGATATGTGTTTATTAGTGAATCCATGTTCTCTGAGAATGCCAAGTGCTCGGTCTGGTTTTTCTGGGGTTTTAAAATAAACTTTCTTTGATACAGAACCAGCAATTTCCGGAGACAGCCCACATGATTATATGAGATAAGACACCGTAGACGAGCCTTTTTTTGGCTGTTTTCCTTTGTCATAAGTCACTGACGAGAAAGATTTTGCAACAAGCGACTTATTGGGCAGAACAAAACGCAAATGGGTCGTTGATTGTCCTACATTTCTCCCATTCGGCAGTCGTAACAAGTGCAGTCTTTTCGAGACAAAACATGACCAAAACAATAACAAATTAAAGGAACCAAGCAAGCAAGCTAGAGCGAACTCACCAATTGCTTCAAATGAGCAGCCTCAACTGGAATTCCATAGCTTTTTCTGTTCTCAGCGAATAACACAAACTTATTCCTCGTAATTTGCCAGGAAACGCGACAAGCTTTTAGGGTTTTATACTCTCATGTTGCCACATGTAACGCTCGCCCACCAAAACGCACCGTATCGTTCAAATGATGGATACCAAGTATTTAGCTAATGGGAAGAGTGTTTAGAGGATCTAAAACAACCACCTGAACCAGGGCTGTTCCCTGATTGTTTGTCTCAAGTGACAGAGAGTCGTTTCAATGCACAAGTTGAGACGCCCACAAAGCAGAGTCATCAAGACAAGTTAATTTAATCATTACATCGTCAGAGATAAATAAGTGCATGAAAGTAATTTTCAAATCTTTATATGCAAGAAAATTGGGTAGTTAGGCTCCAATAACTACAACATATCATTTGTCTTCAAACTTCTGCTTTGAGACATCAATTAACAGATTAAGAATTAGCGTTAATAGATTGTCACAAATAAGTATTCGATATGACCCAATTTATGCACAAACGAATAGAAGAAGATTGTTGGATTTTCTTCAATCTGAACCCAGAATAAAATGAAATTAGGATGTCTTGGTGGTTGCAGGAGTGGTAAGGTGAGGGGAACAATGTGGATAAGTTCATGGTGGTTGCAGGAGTGGTAAGGTGAGGGGAACAATGTGGATAAGTTCATGGACAATCGCATTTTCCAAATGTTCATATATAATTTCCAGCTTCCACCAGGAAACATGGATTGTTACTTGAGAAAAGAAAACTCGACAATCCAAGCCTCAGAATGCTCATCCACAACAAAGGAAGATATGGAAAATATTTTTTCACTAATGGCGAAAGCTTCAGTCAAAACATGATATACAGAGAATAGAAAGTACCTGATACATGATTGAAGGTGAATATATGATTACAACAAACGTTTGTGCCTCATAAAGCCAGGAGTGAAATGCAAAACACTGAAGGATCTTGCAAATCTGAACGGCATATATGTGTGTCAAGTCAGTGTTTTGCCGCAATTAACATTGTGGGCTTAAAACACGAATCAAATTCAGGAATTCCAGACACAAAAAACCACAGGGCATCACAATCACTCCGGATAGTATATAGTTCAAGTTATGGAAGACCACTATCAATCTTTTCCTGATTTTGAAATCCCAGAACAGAACAAATGCAACAGCAAGAAAGGAATTTGTAGATACTCCAGGACCAGGAGATGCAGAAGCCATTTCATATAACACAGCTTCAAGTGTTAATTTGCGATTCCTCAACTAGTTTGCGGTCAACAGTTAAGACCTTCCCAATCTACTCATGGTAACTGAACATATCTGCAAGCTTCAAATATAACAATTACTTAGAAATCATACAACTCAATTCAGCAGCAGCAGCAGGTTGCTGTAAAATTCCCTAGATCCTGCTTCTGGCAAGAAAGAACACAATGAAGTGCTCTAGATCTGTTTATATAACTTTATACGACAGTGATGGAGGTTGTGACTCATTATCTTCCAAAAGGAACTTAATTACGACCGCTATATAACTTAAAATGAGCTATCCTGCAATGGTAAGTATCAAATTGATGGCTCATAGCAATTATAATTATAGGGAGAACACATGAACCAAGCAAAGAACTTTCAGATTCAACATACCACAACATCAATTCTATATCACCCCAAAGAATATTGTACAAGTCAAGTAATATCACACCTATCAATCTATTCAACCAACTTCCAAGTCTCAGTCAGATATTGTCTGCAAGGAAGGGCTTATTAGATACTCCACAGACCCAGAGCAATGAAATACTAAATAACAGAGATTTGCATATGCATCTACTAATCATACAGCAAACTAGGCTAATGGTTTATCGTCTTCTCATCTCTTCATTGCCACTTAATCTACAGAAATGAACTTAAAGCAAATGGTGTTATTGAAACATGGAAGGTCAAAAAACAGAAAAAAGCAGACAATGTTGCTTTGTGAAACTAAATTTAAGTAATTCCAAATCAACATTCTTAAGCTCAACAAAGTAAAGCATTTAAACCATCAAACAGAGATTTAAGAGTCATTCAGATTTGATAAGTTAACAAATTATAGTTGCTAGGAGTAATATAGCCCTTCAAGTCCAGAGACTGGAGGTCTTCCTTCCTCTGATAGATATTCATCAACTGCGGGATGTCATCCAAATATTTTGTCACAAACCTATCCAAGAATACCTTCTCAGCAGGTCTTAGAATTTGACCTAGATTCAAATTTTTCTTCACCAACCCCTTCAACTGCAGAGCTTTAATAACCAAACACCTTGGCATTACCCTCTTTTCCAAATTCATATTGAATGTGTCTGGATATATGGCAATAGATGTGGACTGCCAACCCATCTTGTTCACAAGAAAATCAAATGCACTGATTATTTTCTTCTCAGATGAATTCAAATAGCTGGGGCACTTTCTGAATGCCAACCTAATGTCCTCATCAGACCAACCCCACCTCCTCAAAACGTTCAATTTGCCTTCCCGAGTTGGTTCAGTAACTGAAGAAAATACTTGCATTGCATGGATAAATCGAAATCTTTTGGGATCAAAACCCAGTTCGATGACCTTCTTAACATTCTCATCAAATTTATTACGTGGCTGGAGGACAATAGAAGGAAAACATGTTAAAACTGATGCAATAAAAGACTCAGGCACTCCAAGTTCTCTCAAGACTGCAAGTTTTGGAGAAACGTTCTCTTGCAAATCTTGATTAAAGATCCATGATTTTTTCCTAAAAGCTCTAACAACATTTTCATCGGAGAGAAGCACACTTTTGAGGAACTTATAATTGGGAATGAGTAGGTTCTTCAAGCTATGACCCAAGATAGTCGGGGCTGATGAGCAAACATTAGCAAGTTCGGCATCTGTGATCCCAATAGAGTTGAGAAAGTCAAGTTTAGGCAAGAGCACCCTCTCGGGATGGGCTAAAAGTAAATCTGGGCGCAACCTAACAAGATTGGCAATTTGGGTGTGCGTGAATCCACGATTTTTTAGAAGTTTAAGGACTGAATCTGGTTTTTCTGCAGATTGAAACTTAACTCTCTTGGCAACGGATTTTGCAGCTTCTGTGGGCAAACAACAGGAGTTTATGAGGTAGGACACCGTAAATGAGTATTTTTCTGTTTGAATCGTTTTAACTTTTTCTTCTCCGGTTGAAAATAACTTAGTTCTGGTGGGAAGTAACCTTACATTCTGAATAAAACCGAAACTCGAACACATATCCAAACGAGTGGTGGTTAAATCTTGCAAAACAGACCTATAACTATTCGTTAACACTTGTGCTAGTACTACCCTTCTTCTGAAAAATCCATACATGGTCGAAAAGTACTGAAAATAATCTATTGAAGCTTTGTTCAGTTCACAGAATTCACTCACCAGTTCGTTCGCTTCTGTAGAGAGGAAGAAGAAGACCGCTTCCGCTGACTGGTGTCAGAACCCAGCAGAAATGATGCGTATCAACACAAGAAAATCAGTACAGCTTCTGTCTCTTGTTTCTTCCCTACCAAAACGGCTAAACCTGAGGGCAATTTTGACCCGGTGCAGTTCTCCGTTTCTGGCTTTCCCAAAAAAAAAAAAAAACGGATGTTATGTAAAAAGCCTCAAAAGGGATACGGTAGAGAGAAATTTTGCCAAACATGAGGGGCTTTCTTGAAGTTTCTGTCTCCCTTGCCTTTCTTGTTTCTTTATTTAATCTGGTATGTTTTCTAAATTCACTGCTCAAAATGCAGTTGTAGTTTTAGGACAAAAGAATAGGTTTAGCAAAATGCTGGGTATTTTTAAATAATTAGCATATAACAATGATTAAAAGATGGGCTGGAATTGATCAAAGTGGATGAGATGGGCTGGAATTGATCAAAGTGGATGCATTAAGACCATCCAATGCCTCGGTACCAATTGTTTTGTCCCAGTTTTTTCCGCAAACCTGGAGCTTAATTCCGAAATAGCTGTTTTCCTTGGGTAGATATTTTAACCATTCAGGCAAGAAGTAGTTTGAAGGGACTTCCCCTATCAAACCATACAGCTGCAAAGCTCGGATAACCGACGACCTTGGGAAAATCCTCTGCTGAGAATGATACATGAGAAGAGAAGGCATGCAATTGAGTGTTTCCAATTTTCGCAATTTGGGCCTACAAGTAATCATAGTTCTTCAGTCCAAGAATAGCCGGACGTTATCAGGATTAGCAGGGAAATGAACTCAACAGCTGTTTTATCACTTTAGCTTGAACTGACTACAGTACCGAGTTCCTCTATGATTCTACACACACTATCACATATCTTTTTAGGGTTCTGTCCAAATTAAACGTATTAATATTATTAACAAACCATCATTCATAAAACTATCTAAACTACCTCATTGAACATATCATTACAGCAATAACTTCCTCCACGGTGTTGGGGCCTTTCTAGAGCACCACAACATCGTCTAGCCAATCAAAATGTACCAAAAAAATAACTCAAAGAGAAATTTGTGCATGTAGACTAATACTTGCAATCAGATAAAAGCCTCTCTGTATGTTAAACTATGTAATTCTGGCAATGGCAACAGGTGTTCCTGAATACCACAAACTCGTTTTGTTCACAACAAAACTCACATCAGCCCTTCTTTTCTTCTTGGATAGAGTCATAGATATCATATAAGATGACTTTGGAAAGCCAAATACGTATTTATATCGATTAAAATGCAAGAAAAACCCCAGACACGCTGCTCAAAATGGAAAATAGTTAAAGCTCTTAATACTTGATCTTTCGACACAGGAATGAGAGGCTGCAATCATACTTTTAATTGAAAGCATGCAAGCCAAGTTTATAATTTGTAGAAAGGAAAACTCACTCGGCTGAACAGCAAAGTTGGGTCCTTATATCAAAGACTGCAGTCAAATTCTCACAGCAACCCCATGAATGGAAACAGGGGATGGTTGATTATCATATTGAAGGAACAACCAACAAAACCAAATTGAGGAGCTGTGTAACTTGAGTTATCAATACATCACTTTTGTATGTTCATCAACTTAGTTTGTCCAATTAAACAACAAAAATTAACAGGTAATAAAGAATACCCACAGCAGAATCAGAATGATGCAATAAAATAGCTCTGCCAGAAGCAGAACAAATTAAGCTAGCCAGGGCTTGTACTTAAATTACCAAGCATCAAATAAAGAATCAAATGTACTGGTAATTTGGAACATCTGAACATCATGCAAATTAAGCTAGAACAACTGCAACTCTTGCAACATCTGAAGGTTGCCAACCCATCTCACTCACATAAAAAATCTATTTTAGCAGTAATATTCTCCGCAGACAAAGTCATACATTTGGGATGCTTTTTCCAAAAGCCAACCAGAAGTCCTTTTCAGACCAACCGCAACTCCTATAAACCATCATTTGTTGTTCCCAGGTTTTGTTAGTCCTTGTCGAAACTGCCACAAGTGCATGGATAAACGCACATGTTGAAGGGTTGAATCCCATATTGACAACCCTATTAACTCTTTCATCAAACTTCTCAGAAATCTGACACAATACACCGGGGTTAGAAATAACCAGGGATGAGATAGCTGATTTTGGCATCCAATTCGTCTCAAGGCTGAGAAATTGGGAGCAAAATGCTTTTGAACATCATGCAAATACGTTGCTCGCTTCAAAGCTCCGATAATTTTAGCATCGTCGTAAACAAACTCTTGAGGAAATTATAATTAGGGATGATTTCTTTCTCTAAGCTACTTGCCAAAATTTTTGGGTTCGAAGAGAGGATGTTTGCAACGTCAGTATCTGAAATCCCCACAGAACGAAAAAACTCAAGTTTGGGCAAAAGGGTTTTCTCAGCTCTGCGTACAAGCAGTCCAGGAAGTTTCTTAACTAGTTTGGGTATGTGTTTATTAGTGAATCCATGTTCTCTGAGAATGCCAAGTACACGGTCTGGGTTTTCTGGGTTTTCAAAATTAACTTTCTTGGATACAGAGCCAGCAATTTCCGGAGACATCCCACATGATTTTACGAGATAAGACACTGTAAACGAGTGTTCTTTTCGCTGTTTTTCTTTGTCATAAGTCACTGCTTCAACTGATGAGAAAGATTTTACAACAAGCGACATATTGTGCAGGACAAAACTCAAATGGGTAGTTGATTGTCCCACATTTCTCGCATTCGGCACTCGTAGTAATTGCAGTGTTTTGCAGCACAGACAAAACATGGCCAAATTATCATAACAAATTAAAAGAACTACGCAAGCAAGCTAGAAAGAACTCACCAATTGCTTGAAATGCGTAGCCTCAACTGGTATTCAAAAGTTTCTTCCGTCCTCTGCTATTCATGTATAGCCAACTTCCTCGTGAATTTGGCAGCAAACGTGAGAATCTTATGGGGTTTTAATACTCATCATGTTGCCTTATGTCACCGGGCTTTCATGTTGGAGCAAAACGCACCGCATCATTCAATACGTATTGTTTTCAATCTGGACCATTGGCGAACCCAGATCACTTCATTGATCATGTTGTTAAAAGACCAACCTCTTTTCGCTTGTACTTCTTTAATGGCGTAGCAAATAATACAATAGACATTTCACATAGTCTATTGCCAAAAGAAATAATAAGACTACTCATCCAATAAAACAAATCCACCTCATATTTAAATATTCTGTAACACCCCTTGGTTTGAGCCTTCTAAGTGGATAAGAATTTACTGAAGAGATAGTTTGAGAGCTTTAGATCTTCTGCTAAGTGAATGGCGAAGGGATTCAAATTGACATGACCATTGCCTTCAGAAAAATGCCACATTGAAAAAAATAAATGAATAAATACAATAGATGATCTTATGTTCATTCATCCTTTCCGACTGCCTTGCTAGTCTGGCTAATGCCGAGTATTCTGATGTAAAAAAGGCAACAGTGTAGCACCCGTGCCACCACAAACCGAGATTGACGCATGAGTCCAACAAATACAGAGCAACAAGAAACCATGGAATTATACTCGAGAGTCTCAGGGGATAAAGAAGCAAGTCATTATGCAAAGCATAATTTAGTCGTAGAACTTCACAGGATGACGCATCTGTGCAGAGCCACGGATAAAAAGTTAACTCTGCAAGCAAACCAAACCCAAGCTTTAGTCTGATTAATTATGTGACTGATGACAGAAGGATAAGTATTATAAAGGCAATGCATTCCCTTTCAACTCATAAATTCTTTAATATTTCCCATAGGATAGCAGGGACAGTGATTTGTTGAACCACAGATCTTTTGATATTAAGTCGTCTGAGCGGGAATGAATCATTTAATAGTCATCTCAGAAACGTAAATTACAGATGTCCTAGCAAAAGAAACGACATAAAATGCTCCATGATGGTCAAAGAGAAAAAATTTGTCAATTTGTCACTTCTTTGGGGGTTAGAGTTTAAGGGAAGCCGGGCCTGATACTGCGCTGAGCTTTGGAATCAGGATAGGAGAGCTGGAGTGAAGAGACGGACGTTCGTGCTTGTTAATAACTTAAAAATACAAGGGTGCCGTTTTGCTCTTCACGGCCTGTTCTATTCATTCTACTTGAGCAACTCTTGCACACGCCCGTATTTCTGCAAATTTACATCGAGCCTTTAGGTTCCACCTTCCCCTGATACATAACATGCCCATCAATTGCGGCACTTATATTTGGTCCCATACATACTATTCCCAAGAAGCAGTTCTCCATATGTGTCGACACTCTAGTTAAGCTTAAATCTTCCTATTCAAATCCCTTGAGACTAAAGAACTTTAATAACTGAACACTGTGGGGCAGTTCTCTTCTCCCAGCTGAAAAGCACCACCTCTGGGAATTTGTCATCTTCTCTGACAAAATCACACAATGCAGGTCAGGTGCGACCACAAAGTTGATTTTTTTTTTCTTTGGATCACACCCCATTTCTTCGACCTCTTTCACAGTTTTACAAAACTATTCATGCCTTCTCGGGCCTGTGGGAAATGAGTCAACAGGAATGCTATAAACTTTTGTGGCACGGCTAATCCACTCAAATACTTAGTATTTGTTAACAAATTCTTTGAATGATTTTCACGAAAAATCCAAGTTGAGCACTTTAATGCTGCAACAATCTTTTTAATCTGATAACAGAACTCTCTTGAGGAACTTCTATGAAGGTATAATTTGGTTTTTCCAAGCTTCTTGTCAAAAGCGTAGCTTCTGATAAAGTGTTCTACCGAGGACAGGTTTTGAAATACCTACAGAGCGAAAAATAAAACTCAAGTTAGGCAAAAGGGTGTTCCCAGGATCAGCTAAAAGGAGCAAAGGGCGTTTTCTAATGAGTCTGGAGATCTGGGCTTTTCAGAATTCAAAATCTCACAAGAGGGTCAAAACAAAGCATGGTCTTTCTGCCAACCGAACTGAACTTTCGGTGAAGCTAAAATGGCTGCTTCTGGGGACAACCCCATGCATTTTTTTTGGCTAAGTGGCAACTAAATTTTATTACTATTATTATCATTTTTGGTCGGTCATTTGGATAGGAATTGACAGTGATAATAGTCTTACGAAGAGATTAAACAAAACTTGGTTCGAGATTTGCCATGGAATTTCTAATAGGAAGAGAGTTCTAGACAGGAATTTACAAAAACATTGCTCAATATTTTCCTTAAAAACTGTGCAGATCGTGGATTAATGCCATTTTCAGATTGACCAGATACGCGGAATGAATAATAGATTCATTTGATACTGGCATTTTGCCTACTTTTATTTTACATAGAGCACTCTGTTTGCCAGGACGTAGTTTACATTGCCAACGACATGTCACACGTCATTTAATAAACAAGTTGTCCAGGTCGGTTGTCGTTGCAGACGCTCAGAGACCAGACACCACTTAGATTTGATTAAAGCTTTTCAAAACAATTTAACACTAGCACCAGAACCTCGCTACAAATGCAAGGTTCTAAAAGTTAATATCAAAGTCCAGAATTACATCTACCAAAGATCATACCACAGCCAATTGCATAAACTCGATTATCATTCATTCCAATATACATACCTATAACCCAAGTGCAAGCATTTTTTTTTCCTGGTAAACGCAGCATTAACCTATGGTGACACATTATACAGCGTAGCTAAACATTAATGTCCCAATCCCACCCTGTTTCCTATGAAAGATGTAATTAACGTATACATTGCTAAATGTTTAAGTTGCACTAGATATCATTTATGCTTTTGAGGAAGGTTTCTTTGACAGCAGATTCTCAAGAGAGTTGGGGTCAGTCACAGGAGGGCTGCAGGTGAAGTTTTGACAGACGAGTGCCACCACCTTTTCTGCAGAAAAATTGTTGCTTGCCATGGCAGCAGTGTTACTGTTATTTTCTGCCCAAAAGTCCATCTCTTCTGTGTCTGTAGGGTCTACGTGAATAACCTGCCATAATTGCAGGCAGAAAGATATGTGAAAGATTGAAACAAGTGGATTCAGCACAAATGACTATGACCTAACAATGAACTCCTTTCACTTACTGTTTTGTTGGGATCATATGACGCGTGAGTGGCAGCAAGCATGTTTTCAAAGTCTGAAGAAGTTCTATGACCAACCAAGACAACATGCTTCCTAGAAGGAACAGAGAGCATGTCTGCCGCACAACACATCAAGGGTACTGCCATGGCCATATCTTTCAATCTTGTCTCAAATACTGCCTGCAACACCGAAGAATGATGGCAAATTTCATTACTCTAAGGACCAAAATTAAAATTTCACAAATGAATTACTTTACAAAGCAACAGTATTACCAGAACATGCTCTGCAATTTGCCTGTAATGATCAGATTTATTGCCTGCAACCATGGAAGCCAGTCTTACAAGATTTATAACAGAAACAGAGTTCCCCGATGGCTCTGCACCGTCATGATCTTCTTTCACACGGAGGAGAACTGAAGGGTCTTCTCCTGGGGTGTTAAAATAGCCACCTCCTTCTCTATCAAGAAACAGTTCGTCCTGGAAAATTGTTTAACAAAAATTTGCATGACCACAAGGCAGTACACTAAAACAAATATCAGATGATTATTAAAATATAATTAAATAAAAGAAAGAAAAAAAATCCTATAGTTCTTGCCTGGGTGTTTTGCAGTTCAATTGCCCAAACTAGCCACATGATTCCACCACCATTCTCATAAAGATCCAACAAACCAGAAATTAAGAAAGCATAATCATCCAGAAATCCTGGTGCCTTAGATGGACCATTCCTAAAGCTATGTTGCAGCCTCCGCGTTTGCTCATCATAAAGATGCCTTCTAATAAATAAAGCAGCCTTCTCAGCAATTTCCATATACTCCTTTGGCTGGAATTGTGAGGAGTGCAATTTAAAAAGTGGTCAATAACATAAAATATTATAGCCCTAATTTGCTACAACAAGTCATAAAGTTTTGAACAGAAATCCCTTCCAATAAAAGCAACCCAATTGGTACAGCACTGTCATAACAACCCCAGGCAACCCACAGGAAATTAAAAGCTATTTACCAGTAGAACATTATTTGCCTCGACAAACTTACTCCTAATAAATCCATAATACTGAATTGTCAATGCAATACAGTAGCCTGATGAAAAAAGGAACAGATCATAAACCTATCCCAGAACAAATCTTCACTTACGCCCAAGTTTAGAGTGTCATGGTGGAATTTTCACGAGCAAAAACTTTTTAACCACATCAAGGGACAGTATCAAATTCCTTAAATTAGCTAGAGTACATAATGGATACTTAAATTTACTTGTTAACTCTTTACATCATGCTCAACATGATGGCTACAGCTGGCACAACCTCATCTAAAATAAAACATTGAACAATCATCCTTTTTTTCATGTTGTCAAGGATAGCAAGAGTGGAAAAGATCTTACATCACAGCCAACAACAGGGAAGTTGAACATGGTGCTCTTGGCATCGCCCTTGAGAATTTTTGAAGCTCTTGCAAAGGAAGAAATCACAAGTCCATTCCATGATACAATTACCTAATAAGCACCTGATGAGTTAACGTGCACATAACCAAGAAGAAGAATGATAAACAGAACTAGGTGAGTCATTTAATATATCAGTTAACTGTTTTAACCGACAGCATTATCTTTGCAGTTGCAATGCTGATCTTGGGGGAAGGAAGTCGGGGGAAGGAAAGGTGAAGCACAGAAAATACCTTATCATCCAAATGTGGCCTTGGTCGTCTGGATCTTACATCAAAAAGCTTCTGTCTACATTCACCCAAAATACTAAGATATTTTTCCATTGCCAAGCCGAGTTTTGATGCCAAGGCAGAAGAATCATTCAGTTCAATAAGAACATTCTTCCCCTTGAATTCGTTGTGAGGATCACTCATCCTAGAGAGATCACAATTTCCAGTGGGTTTTATGTAATAGTGTTCCTTAAAAAGAAGTGCATGCTCTCCAAGGATATCTTCAACCTTCAAGTAAGACAAACCAGGAAGAAAGTTCAAAATGAATAGAAGTGAATGGAAACAATAAAGCACCTTAAATCTCTCAACATTAAATGTCATATAATTGGGGAAAAAAAAAAATCAATAGAGGTAATGATAATTTTTGTGAAATAGGAGCACGGAAAGTAGTTTTCTCTGGGTGAATATAGAATACTTCTGGGTTTTTTCTGGACAAATACTTCTGATGAACATAGTATGACACCTCATTACTCAAAATCAGAAGAAAGCCTCAATTCATCAATTTCTAATAGCAGTTTAGTGAAGGTCATAAAATTTGTCACAACATAAAACATATTTTCACAGTTTTCAAAACATTTTTCACGACAGATCTACAGTGTCTTCCAACAAATCCAAAGACACAAATATGAATGAGAGGCAGGCAAGTTTAGCCAAAGATAATGAGAAAAGAACCTCTTTGCTGCTCCATATATAGAATGCTCCTTCCTTTTTTTTAGTGGCACCTTCAGATTCAGCACTATCAGCATCCTCTGCTGAAAAAATTTCACCTCTGGGTCCAATCATGTCTCTTCTCAAATAATCAAGAATATCCCTAGATATGTAGGAATAGAAAACATCTTTGGTGATGGAAAAAGCATCCAAGTAAACATTGGCAAGTTGCCCTTGATCGTACAGCATTTTCTCAAAATGTGGAACTGCAAGAAAAGACCACAGCTTCAATTTTTTGCTTCGAAAATTGGAAAAGAGATTGCTGTGCAAAACTGTAACAGTTTCTTCCAATAACAGTAGTATGCATTATCAAATGGGAAGCCCCAAATAGCCATTATCAGAACAGAGACTATGTTGCAATCCATCTTAATCAAAAAAATAAAAATAATGATCTGAAAAGAAATTATCGACTTCTTGACAAAAACTGACCATGCCAGTGCTCATCCACGCTATATCTGTGAAAACCGCCACCAACATGATCATGGATGCCCCCCTTTGCCATGCATTGCAAAGTAAATAAAACCATTTTTTGACCTTCACTTGCTTCACCCAATTTTCCAGTCTCATCCAATTTCTTGGAATGATAAAGCATCATTTGAATCTCAACTGGTCGAGGAAATTTGGGGGCAGATCCAAATCCACCAAACCGTGCATCATAGCTACTGGAAAGCTGTAAGAGAAATGTAGGACACCTTAAAACATGCCGTGCCTTTCAACTATGTAAAAGTTATAAGTAGTGCTGAGCAGATATCAAACATTCACAGAAAGAGGAATTACAAAAAGACAACACCATAAAAGTCCCCTTTTGGACTAAACAAAAAGAGTGAACGTATAAGGAATGTGTACTTGCTCAGCACATAAACACAATGCATTTTGCGGAAGTTCATCTGGTAATTTATTTGAACTTGCACTTGCAGATAATGCTTCTGACAGCTGCTCAATAGCAAAAGCTCCACTCTGAATAAGCATTTCCCTTTTTTTATCCCAAGCATCCTTCACCTTTCTGAAATAACTTAGGAATGTTAGAAGCGTAGAGGTAGCATAAAACAGCTATTATGCATCTAATATTAAATCATGCCAAATTTTCACTCAAACAGCAATTACAATTGTGTGGGTATCAAACAAGACATGCCTTCATTGACCAAGAAACACCCACCAGCATAGCCACCGTAACAATAAAAGGGGGAGAAAAAAGGTAACTTATAAGTTGTTCAGGAGTAATGCTATTCTTACCTAAGAATAGTCTTAAATCCCGGTCTTCCATACTTATCTTCTGGGGGAAAGTAAGTTCCACCCATCAAGGGTTTCAAATCAGGTGAAAGAAAGACACTAAGAGGCCAACCTCCACCACCATACAAAGCCTGCACATATGTCATATACACCTGAAATGATTGAGACATTTTAGTTAGATAAATGCTACTTTGACAGAAATATAAACAAATCTTGCTCAGCAATCAAGGTTCTAATTAGGTCAAGATAATCACAGTATTTCAAGGGCTAATATTAACATAACTCCTTTACCTTATCAACATCTGGTCTTTCTTCTCGATCCACCTGTTACACCGATGTGTTAGAACAAAATACAGAATGAATGGCTTTAAAAGTGTTTACTTCAACATATAATATAACATATAAATTCAAACATAAGATATTAAATATACGTGCAACCCTACAATAATTTATTCAAGCACTCACAGTGAACTCACCTTAATGCTAACATACCAATCATTCAACAATTTTGCAAGCTCTTCATCCTCGAAAGACTCCACTTCCATTACATGACACCTTGACAACAATTTACACCATGAAGTTAGTCGTCAGTTCTTCAACTGGATGTTTATTAGATATCAAATTAATTTCCAACAGTGGATAAAGAAATCTAACCAGTGGCAGGTACTGTATCCAACTTCAAAGAGAATAGCATCACAGAGAGTCAAATGACACAAATAATAATATTAGTTACACATTAGCTCATAATTTCACAAATTATAAGAGAAAAAAAGCGGATAACTGAAAGATGGAAGAGATTCTAACTTGATAAGAAGATCGGTACATCCCTTTTCCGTGCTTCGGCAAAAGCTTCTTCACCCCATGGATACCAATCAACCTTCACATCATTACAAGATCAAATCAACTTAGAATCAGTAATTCAATAAACTCCATCAACTTAACGAAGCTAAACAATTTCATCAGGCGCAACAAATGAACTTCTCAATTTACTTCGGTACCAATTTGTAGAAACGTCCCAGATTGGATTGGTAATAAGAAACTGAGAAAAGAAAAGTAAAGAGATTCATAGAATGAAAATAAAGAGATTACCGGATTATGGGCATGTTGAAGAAGATAAGGACTATGCTCAGCTGCAAGACGATTACTGTACTTGTAAGAATGTGAAGTTGAAGTGGAAGTTTGATCAGCCATAGCAAGGACCTTATAGGAGTGAATAGGACGATGTAAAACAACAGAGAAAGGCCAACAAAATGAAGAAAAACCTTTAAGCGGATATGGGTAATTTATGGGTAACGATGAGGGATTGAGATTGGCCCTGTGACTATAAGACAGACAACGAGGGAGGGAGGAAGAGCATAACAGTCTATTGAGCATAGAAAAACCAGAGTCGGTAAGAAAAGAATACTGAGAAGATAGGTCCGATTTATCATTAATATAATAATAAACAAAGTGTGAACAATGGAAAGAAGATTTTAGGGAAGCTGCCATATCATACGCGAGGAGGATGACGACGAGTCATCCGGAAAATGTGGGAGCTTGGGCTTAGTTTGACATTGGTGTGGTTTACGTGCTGACAAGTGTCGGACCTGGGGTTCTGTGTACATGGATCGACCCCTTTGTTGGATTAGTATCAAGTCCGCACTTGTAATGTCACCAATTGAAAACTACTACCACGACTTACGTTCCGATGCAAATTTGTGCGTATCGAGGTGAACACCCTGTAATTTGATAACGGAACCAATAGATTCGTTAAGCTTTTTGGAGAATGTTTTCTTCCTAACAATAGAACAGATTCATTACTACCTGGGTTCTTGCTGCAGATTATTCAGAGGGAATACCAAGAAAAAAAAGAAAGAAACTCGAGCTCAGGGAACAGCACTCTCGATTTCAATAGGGGCATTTGATTAAAGTTACAGAGCAGAGCTAAGAATTAAAGAGATGTACTTAGTAAAACCGTGAATGTGAGACAAATAAACGAACAGGACAACACAGAATTTTACAAATTTGAATGATGGCTTCTGTTCTATCCGTCAAGAAGTCTTGTTCACCCCATCAATGCAGCCCGGAAACCGGCATTCAACATTTTACATGGCCACCTGTGTAAGAATGTTGACATGGAGAAGTGAAGACAACAGCGATTTGGCAGTGGCAGAAAGTATATTTTTCTCCGTTGTTTAGGAGTGATTCCATTAAGGGCTTCCTCCAGCTCTTCCCTGGTTTGCATATATTCAAATGGCCTTACAATAAATTTATGTAAATTAGGAAGATGGCACACCCGCAGACTTGGCTAGCTCTTCCAGAAGTTCCTTTTGCTCCATAGCAGCACAAGACTACAATAGATAAGAATTAAAATTATACACGGGCATCATTTTCTCTAAAAGTTTCAAGATAGTCAAATCAATAACCATCAGACATTTACTAACCCAAAAACGAAGGGGGCTTAAAAAAACATTAATGACAGTGGAGTAGTACCTGAACTGCATTCTCTATATTGCCATTAAGAAAAGATGTGAGCTCAAAGTTCATCTTTAGCCGGTGATCAGTAACCCTGTTGTCCTAATCAAAATGCAATACAAGAGTTATATGCACAAAGATCACTGATTTCATTAAGACCAAAAAGAAATATATACATATTAGCCTCTCTGAAGAACCATAATAGTTACTATTTATTTTCCAATACCAAATTTACATCTTCTCACTAAAAAATTAGTTTCTAGACAGCTGCACTGAGTTTCAACAATAATAATCACTGTTTAAGTGTCAACACTCATAAACTAGTCAACTACTTTTTACAACGCATTTGTGCATTTCTTGCCTTTTCCAATTCCAAAGCCGATCAGTTCAGTTACTTTTGGATTTTAAGGTATCATGGTCGACTTAATTTCAAAACGTCAAAAGGATTGACAATAGCAAGGTCGGCAAAAGCAGCAAAATGATATTATGGGCGTACCTTGTAATTATATGTCCGTATCTTTTCAGCACGAGCACCTGTACCAACCTGCATATTAAAAATGCATCACAATTGTTTGCCACATTAACAGTATGAATTATATTAGAAGCTAGCATTTATATTTTAGAGCATATGAGCAATAATAAACCTGTAATTTTCGTTGGTTCCTTATTATCTCCTGCTGCTCCCTTACTTTTATCTCATACCTGTAACAAGGAAAGAAACAAATTAGTGATAATACAAGAACAAAAAATTGAAGGGATGTATCTCAGAGTATAACTAATAAATAAGATAAACATTGCATAAAGAGCAACGTAAATCCAGGCACAGAAAAGCCCCTCACAAAAGTTTACAGATCTTCCTCATTCATGGAACAGCCTTACAAATCGTGGCATTGGAAAATAAGACTGAGAATAAACTAAATATTAATCAAAATTAACTATAAAATATCGAATGGTCATTGAAAATGGAGAATGCACTCACAATTTTGCTCGGAGCAGCTGAAGAGCACGACTCTTGTTCTGAAGTTGAGTCCTCTCCTCCGTACAAAAGATACGGATCCCTGTTGGTTTGTGGAAAAGATCAACAGCCGTCTCCACCTTGTTAACATTCTGTCCTGCATGGCAGCCATGTAGAGAGATGAATTAAAGAGGGCTTTTCTTTTCTTCAAGAAAATGAAGGATTGAGAATTAATCATTTAATAAAAGATCCAAAATCAAAATTTCTTCAATTATACCTCCAGCACCCCCGGACCTTGCTGTCGTAAGTTCTATGTCTTTGGGGTCAATTACTATCTCAACGTCATCAGCCTAAATCCAGATATGGCATAAACAGAAAGGATTAAAGTCAAGAATAAAAAGAACACTTCAATGAAGAATAAAGTATATGTAAAAAAAAATCACACAGACAGTGCTAGTACTGCAGTTATACAAACCATGGATATATTTTATGTTAGCTTCCTTAACTACAGGGACAGTCAGCAAAATGCAAAGGAATCATACAGCTGAAAAGGAACGATGGTGATACATCAATCAAATTCATGAAACAAGTTCAATACAGTAGGAATCTCCAGGAAAAGATTCAAATAGAAAACACACTCTCCAAGACAAGACGCAGACCATGAAGAAGCTTAAACGAGCAAATATGACATAAAAGCTAAAGCTTTCATGGCCTCAGATCAAATGTCAGCCAATATCTATATGCCTAAAAGAAAAATGCAAGAATATCATTTCAAAACCCAGCTGTAACTGAGGCATCTACCTCAGGCATGATGGCCACAGTTGCAGTAGAAGTGTGCACACGACCCTGGGTTTCTGTTTGAGGAACTCGTTGAACCCGGTGAACACCAGACTCATATTTTAACTTACTGTAGACACGATTCCCTTTGATCTCCATCACTACGGTTTTGAATCCTCCTTTTTCAGCCTTAAAAATCGAAGACAATTTGGTTAGTCACATGAAAAGCCATCTAATGCACGTATTTGCTGGGACATTAATAAGAGAGCTTATGTTCCACAAGGAATTGGCAACCTTAGTTACCCACATTATTTAGGAAGACATTCTTTGCGAAATCTTAAGTATGATTGGCGTATTTTAATTAGACATACCTCAGAACTCGAAATCAGGGTGCACCTCCAAGAATTTTGTTCGCTGTACTTTTGATACATACGCACCTTGGCATTGAGAAGAGGACATCAAAGGTGCATCAAGATATGTTGAAAAGCAAATTCAAAAGAATGTCTTTGTTGACCAAAAGATAGATTTACAGGTAGTTTGAAAGTTTATTAGTTTTAGAAAGATTTTCAAATTCAAAAGAATGTCTTCGTTTGCCAAAAGATAGATTTTACAGGTAATCTTGGAAGTTTTTTTAAATTTAACAAAGAATGTCAACAAGATCATTCGTCGTTTATTTACTCTAAAACTGATAACAGCTTGATTTTTTGAATGAGAACATAAACATTATACTTTAAAAATCCATCAATATGCAATGATTCAACTTCAGTTAGATGCAAAAACAAGAAAAGCAACAAGATCTAACAGACAAAAGCATTAAGTGTTACCAATTTAAAAATCAGCAGGCATGATTCTCAAAGGCAAGAGACTCAGACTATTTTCTATAAAACTCCCACATATTTATAAGCCAGTCCCATGTAATGTTCAGGGCAAGAAACTTTGTTACATATTTCAACAAATTTTAGCATACTTTCCATCAGAAAAAGAGAGAAAAAATGCTGCGTTTACTTGCCAAAGATTTTGAAGGACAAAGAAGGATGTACCTACAAGATCACCAGCCCAAATTCCAGCCTCGTCACCACCAGCACCTGCTCTTACTGCAAAACATAAAGAAAAATACAGCTCTTGCAGAAACATAGGAACTGATTAAAAATAAAAACATATAGAATTCTGCACAACAATTCATCAAGAGAGGAATGCAACTCATGTGTATTCAGATCTTCCAAGAAATTTGAACAAAGCAGATCAAAGCATTAGTGCACAAAGCAATCATTCATTAGAGATGTTAAGTACAAACCAAAATCATGTAGCACCAACTCATAAAAACTTATCATGGAAAGCAAGTAACACTCATCACTTCTTAGTAAAGAATCAAATCAGTCAGTAGTTGGTACAATTTACTGAAGAAAAAAAAATTACCTTCAAGCATTATATTTCTTGCATCAAGAGGATCACTAGGAAGCAGCAGTACCTATGACCATAAAGAAATCATCAATAATACCCCAAGAACTCAGTAAAAGATAAGAAATTGGAAAATTATCAAACATTAGCTGAGTGAAATAATCAGTTATAAGAATAGCAATAGGTGGATGATGAATCCACTAGAAAGCTCAATATTGTAAATGCTTGTCCAATGAAGATCTCAGGAAAAGGTATTAAAGGCAATTAATTTATTACAATTAATATTTATCCGCTAGCTGGAATTAAAATAAGTTAAGTGACAGTCAAAAACATTAAGTAAAAATAAAAATTGCTCAGAACAAAGAAGAAAACTGGTCAAAAGAACAAGTAAAGCATTTGATTACAAAAACACATTTGGTGAGAGATTGATGCATAAACCTTAAAATAAGAGATTTCAATACATAATATTCAAGTACAAACCTTAAGCTTCTCCTCGAGCTCTTTGAGTTCATTGGATAAAGATTCAATTTCAGATGCTATCATCTCAGCCATATCTTCATCATTGCCATTTTCTTTTGCCAGTGCTGGCATAACAAGTGTAGTGAAGAGCAAGATGAGTGTTAACAGAAAAACCAATGCATGCAAAGTTTTCCACATAAAGAGGAGGAGTTACCGCTGGTCTCTTCTAACTGATTCTCACAATCCTTGAATCTACTGTAAGTTGACACAACCTAATCCATCAAAAAGCAAAGCAAAACTGCATCAGCAGAATTTCAAATTGTCTGTCAAAGCAAAATGAAGTCAGCATAAATTAAAATTATCTGTAACAGATAAACTCTAGCTCCTGAACAAAATTAGATGCAGCACCTCATCAAGCTCTGACATGGATTGTGCTAGCTTTTGATATTCAGTTGGATTTGATACAACATCTGGATCAGCCAGCTTAACCTACAATTCATCATTTCATGCAAACCAAAATATCAAGTAAACAACTTCGTCAACAACCAAAAGGGCACTGTGATAAAACATTGCATGCAGGAAACAACGTTTTCATGGATTTCATTTACGAAAACAGTGAATGCATAATTGCTAAAAGAGGTCCTAATCACTGTTCTAATTGATACAAAGACTTAACTAGCATTGTTTAATGGGTCAAATAAATGCTTATATTTGAATACAAAACCAAGTATCAAACTGGTTTTAATTCACGAATAATTTGAAAATCCCAAACCTAAATTTTATCCATGTTTCCCCAGACTAAATTGTTATTGTAGCAACATCAAAAACACTTCCAAATAGGACTCTAATTTCCACGGTAATCCTTTACGACAAAATCAGGCATAGAGCCTTTTGACGAGTAAATAAGCACCTGAAACATAATTTTTTATATTCTTGATGTTTAAAGTAAACAATGGACAATAACGTACTCCATCAGAGTATTGTAGTATTCAAAAACGTTAACCCATGACATAATTTATACAAAACTTTCATATTACCAACAAAAGCATACCGATAATTCTTTCCATGTCTTCTCGGCGGATTCCAGTTTTGTTATCAAATAGGGCTCCTGCAATTCATTGCGAGCAATAAAAATTAGTTTCTAAAATATTTTAATTCAAATCACTTTACAACAATAAGAACGGAAGAAGAAGAAAGTAAACTGATTTTTTTTTTCTTTATCAACACACCGCCATGCAAACAATTCTCGGCGCTCTGAACGACGGCGAGGGATTAACAACCACAAAACCCCTTCTCAACTGACGGTCAAAGCGGTGTCGTCCAGGGAAATGATTTACAGTCGAGTATGTTCGAGCTGTGGAGAGCATTGTTAAGCTATTCATTGCCGATTTAGTGAAGAGCGCACGAATTTGATGTTCTTGCCATGTAAAGAAGAAAGATACTGAAAAGAGCGGTTCACGATACGACAGCTAGTCAGGCAGGGAGGGAAACTGATAACGCGCGTGGAGCGTCAACCGTGTGACCGGATGAGGTTATTTGGATAAGAAAATTGAATCGGGTTTGTGCTTTGCCGTCGGTCTTGACCCGACCCAGAGCAGCTGTTGAGGGAGTTGAAAAGACAAAATTAACCTTATAATAGTTGTATTCCTTTTGTCTTGTACGCTATCCTAGAGTGCAAGATACACAAGACATTATGTTTATGTACCTGAATTTCTCAAATGTCAAATTTTAGACTTTTTTTTTTTTCAAATTTATATCAACAGAACTAACACGCAAGACATGTTATAAGACATAATCCGTATTGCAAGAAATAAATTTATAAAATTTGAGATTAGTGTACACAATTTCAATATTTAATACAACATCTCAAGATTTACTCGTAAATTTTATAACTCAAAATATATTGTTATTGAATTAAGAATATTCAAGTTATATAAATTATAATTCATACTTACTTGTTAGTAATACGGGATATATTTTTTTTCTTTAAACATTATATTATCGGGAGTGAATTAAAACAGACATATTACTACTAAGTTAGATTGACTCGAATTATATGAATTATAACACAAATTCACTTACTAGCAAAGTAAAATATGTCATTCTCCTTCTTTGAATCTCACGTCTTTGTATAAAAAATAAAAAGTTAGAATATACATATCAGAAATAAAAATAGTTAATATCTAACAATTGAATAGATATTATCTATTTTAAACATATAACCTATCGTGTATATTAGTTATTAAATATCACTATTTAAAATATATTTATTAAATTAAAAAATTTAAATTATATAAATTATAATATAACTAAGGATGTAAGATACAATATTCAAAAAGAAATAAAGAAATAAATTAAGTCACATGTTATAAATTGCTATGTTGGTTGGAACAATATTTAAAATTTCACAAGTGTACTTTATGAAATTTTTCTACTTAACAATATTATTTTTATCTTCACTTACTAAATTTATCCAATATGTAGAATAAAATCAAAAGGATTAGTAGTTAATTTTAAACTCTTCGTCATAATTATTTAAAAATTTAATTAATTTAATTAATTAAGTATCACAATCAACCATTAGGTAAATTAAAAATACAATATCGATGGCAGATCGCCATGGCTATCGAGAATCAATGATTTGTCGACGACAGTAATTGCTGGCTCCGCCGACTGTTTCTGGTTTCGGAAGTTTGACTTGCTAAAGCTTGGGTCTAATGTTTGAGTCTTTCTTTTGATTACCTTAACCCATTTCCCAGCGCTAATTTGATTAATTTACAGTTAGCTTTTGAGTACACTGATTGCACATCACAGCCAAAATAAGTACAAATTTATTTAATAAAAAAATAAATTAATTTTAAAAATAAAATCCTACTTTATATAAAAATAAATTATTTTTAAAATTTATAAAAGTAAATTTTGCATATTTTAATATATATATTTTTTTGGAAAGGAGTTAATAGTTCGTACTGTAACAACTGATATTAGAATCAAATTCATTCTAATTCTAATGTTTCAGTTAAGNTACTGTAACAACTGATATTAGAATCAAATTCATTCTAATTCTAATGTTTCAGTTAAGTATTCACGCATAACTAATGTGTTTATAAAGAATTCATAAGTCTTGAAGTAAAATAAGATAGGTACATAAAAAATTTTATTACGACGAGAGTATTATAAAATTAAGTGAGAGCAAGAATGATAAAATTTTACGTAAAATAAAAATAAATTATTTTTGATATTTATAAAAATATACTCTTGGACGTTAATAAACATGTATTATGTATTTTGGAAGAAAGTAATGGCTCACCCGTGAGTTCTAACGTTTGTGTCCTAATATCATTCCAAGTCGGCGAAGTTAAGCATCGTCACTTCTCTTCACAGTATTTGACATCATCACCTAACGACGACCTGTCAACGCATGTTTAATTAATTAGCCAGTCACAATTGGACAGAGGGGCAAGTACAGCAGTGCCAGGTCTGCTACAAGGATTTCAGCGTTTCAACTAGGAAACCCTAGACCTAGCTGCGAACCAAGCCAAACCAAACCTCGCTCGTGACTTGGCTCTCTCTTCACTTGTGACCGCTACCGAAACCACCGGGATTAGTACAACAAAGACAAGACCTATATTTAATTGCTCGCAAGCATTAACCACAATTACGATTCTGTTTCCATTTCCCATCCACACTCCCTGGGAAACTGAGGGGTAGTGATGGAATTTCGGATGCGGTCTGTGTCGGTCATCTGTTTAGAGTCCAAAACCCCAAAGTTTTAGGACTATTCCGCGAAATTTACTCTTTCTGGGTTCTTCATTTGGCGGGTACGGAAACAAGCGGACACAAAAATGAAAAAAAAAAAATTTAAAGAAAATTTTGAATTTAAATTAATTAAAAATCAAACAAAACAAAGCTTGAAAAAGCACAAAACCAGACCGTACGGTATTTAGAGAGAGAAGGAGAGAGAAACAAAAAGCTCCCTCACAGTGAAAGCATCTCTTTCTCTCTTCTTCTCCTCCCAGAAAAACAACTCCTGTACTATCGATCGAACTGTACGGATCGTTGTAGAACATTCCCGAACACTTGTAACTCAGTCGTAGTTTTTCAACTCTGTTTAGGAACTGTATATAACAAACCCCTTCTATTAGCAAAATTTGATGGAGTTGTACGGTCGCAACAACACAGAGAGAAACGGGTCACAGTCCGGCCACCAGCCCAAATGGAGCCCTGTCGGACAAACAACCGAACTCGAAGGTTAGTTTGTATACGTTTAGTTGAATTTCACTTGCATTTCGTTTGTAGTTTTGGAATATGCTTTTTCTCTCTCTCTCTCTATATATTTAAAGAACTAGGGTATGCGTAATGTGGTTCTGAATTAGGGTATTACTTTGTGCTAAATGTAGAATCCATGTGGCAATTGGACCTGAAGGTCACTGGATCTTACCCGGAGCGACACGGTGTGCCAGACTGTGTTTACTACATGCGAACCGGAATCTGTGGTTACGGTAGTAGGTGCCGCTACAATCACCCACGCAATCGTGCTGCGGTAATTATAATCATCTTGATTATTGCCAATATCTTACCTCATATGCTTTTGATACATGGGTATATGGTTTTGCGTGATTTTTTTTTTATTTTAAGTGATAGGTAACCACTGTGCAGCGATACGTATCTTAGGTTTTAATGTGGCAAGCTTTAGTGATTTTTTTTTTTTAAAGTAAGATGTCTATATTATCAAAATATATGTTTGGTGAATCAGAAAGCTGTGAAAAACACAAGAGGCTCACCTAGACTATGTGGAATGGTTGTGTTGTACGCTACAAAGAGATGAAGGTTCTGTGTTACTACATGCCACACCATGATAAGCTTGTGATTCAGATATAGGATTTGTTTCTTGTTCATTTACTCTAGGTTTTGACTGCTATTTGTGAGAATTTGGTTTGTATTCATTTTTATTTGGGTCTAATGCCGCTTAGGTTGAGGAGACTTTGACTGCTATTTGTGAGAATTCGGTTTGTATTCATTTTTATCTGGGTTTAATGCCGCTTAGGTTGAGGCGGCAGTAAGGGCTACAGGGGAGTATCCAGATAGACCAGGGGAACCCCTTTGTCAGGTAAGAGTGCTGTTGGATAATATGCCAAGAATTTTTTATTTGGTTTGGTTATAATTTATACTTTGAGATTGTTTTTGACTCTTTAGTTTATTTTTGTTGCTCAATGAACAGTTTTACGTGAAAACTGGAACCTGTAAATTTGGTGCATCCTGCAAATTCCACCATCCAAAACACCATCCTGATGGATCCATGGGTCATGTTCCATTAAATACATATGGATACCCGCTACGAGCGGTTTGAATTCTCTTTTAATTATGAGCTCTTAGATTTAATGTTAGTCATGTTTTTGGATTTCGACAAATACAAGGTACAATTGACTTACATGTGTTAGTCACGGCAGGGTGAGAAAGAATGCTCCTACTATTTGAAAACGGGGCAGTGCAAATTCGGTATAACTTGTAAATTCCATCATCCTCAGCCAGCTGGCACATCATTACCAGCATCTGCACCTCAGTTTTATCCGCAGGTGCAGTCTCCTTCAGTTCCAATGGCCGAACAGTATGGGGGGACATCCACCAACTTGAGGGTGGGAAGGCCTTCACTTTTGGCTAGTTCTTATGTGCAAGGGGCTTATGGTCCTATGCTGTTCCCCCCAGGAGTAGTTCCTTTTTCGGGTTGGAGTCCTTACTCGGTATGATATGGTTGTTCCGTTGGAAATATTCCTAAAAATATGTTCATTTCTTATTTTTCATTGGCTTACTTGGTGTAGGCACCTGTAAGTCCTGTGCTATCTACCAGTGCACAACCTGCAGTTAGAGCACCTTCTTTATATGGAGTGCCACAGCTATCTTCTTCAATGCCTGCACTTGCAGGTCCTTATCCCTCCTTGCTCTCATCTGCTGGTCCTTCAAGTAGTGGTCAGAAGGAACAATCATTTCCAGAGAGGCCCAGTGAACCTGAATGTCAATATTACTTGAAGACTGGGGACTGTAGATTTGGATCATCTTGTAGGTATCATCATCCTCGGGATAGGGTCTTGCCAAGAACAAATTGTCTCCTCAGTCCACTTGGTCTACCCATACGTCCGGTATGAATTCACTCATTTTCTTTTATAATGCTCTATGGTAGAGGTTCTTGATCTCTGTACCCATTGTTCATCTGCTTAATGGAGATAAGAGCCTACAAACTTTCCGTTCTAAATTTATATTTTCCTCTAAGATTGGAAAGGAGATTATTTCATGATGTTTAGATTATGCAAGATTGGCTTTATATTGAAATTCTTTGCTTTATTTTGTGTTCTTATTTCTGATCATATTAATATGATGCACCAGATACTTGTAAAATGAAAACAATCCTCAGTTTTTTGCATGTTTTTGTATTGATGGCTTATGTTGTGCAACTGCAGGGTATATGCTGCTTGTTATTGTGTTACAATTATGACTGATAGCTTTGGCAACGTATGGTTATTAAGTAACTTGTATAAATGTTCGAAACAACAAACTTCTGTTGCAAATCTCAAAGTTCGAACTTTCACTTTATTTAGGTAACAAATACAAATGTTTGCAACAACAGACGTTTATTGCCAATCTCAAAGTTCTAAGTTTCACCATATTTTTGAAAGAGAATCACAATCAAGGCCTTTTTCCCCTTCTATTCCGTTCATTTTATTTTTTCCTTGCTCTTTAAGGAAAGAAGTTAACCTCTTAAATTTTAGTGAGGTGGGAGATGTTAATGGCTGAGGTTGTAAGAGACCAAAGTGCAATTTTATTGGATTTAAACACTTTTATTTTATTTGGGGAAAAATATTAGGTATTGAAGCCTAAACAAATGAGAATCCCCCCTTTTTTTATGGTGTGTGCTTATTGTTTACTTTCAAACATGATCATAAGATCCTTTCATTTTCATTCTTGAAACTATCTTTTGATATTGAAATTTTGTGTCATATCATACACTATAGACTAGACACTCTTATAGCCACAAATTACGTAATTAAAGACCTTACTGTAGAAACATAATTTGTGGTCTATATATTAGGCTGAACCAAAACTACTATCTGTGGCCGTCTGTGCTTGTATCAAACCACTGGGACCAAGTTAGAGTTTCCACAATGGAGCTTACTGTAGAGTGTCCTGGATCATAGCCCTTTCAAAATCATCTGATGATGAATCTGGGTTTTCAGGATTGCATAGTTGCTTGGCTCTGGTGGTTGAAGTTGGTTTCTAACTTAACCAGGAGTGTTTCAACATAAAGAAAAGGATAAAACCATCCTAGTTTTCTTTTGGATTATATACAATGAAAGCGAATTGAACTTTGTCAGCTGAATTTGAACTGTGGAATGGTCTGTATGATACACTATCAAGTCAAACTCTGCCTAATGAAAATTTACCCGATATGGTCATATTCAAAAATGAATGTTGAAATAAGAGTATGGGATTTTATGTGCTCCATATTTTATACTTTCTTCTTCTTTCTTCCTTTCAGTCATTACTTGAGGTCAAGTTTTGGCAGCTGGATTGGTTTGGTGGAAATGTATAGATCAATTAGGTCTGATGGGAACTCATTTGTATGACCATATTTTAATTAATTTCAATATCATCTAGCTATTATTCTTGTATTGATTATTATTAATTTTTATCTTCATTATTGTTATGTAATATAGGGTACATATGGTACATAAAATATAGGAGGGCTTCTTGAAATTTTTCTGCCTTGAAGGTGTTGTATGGTGTATACTTGTTTCATTAAAAGAAAATTAGGATGTCTATGTTTCATATACCTATGACAATTTTATGATGTTGAGATGTTGTCCTTGGTAATAAGTGTGCTATCTTTTCATATAGTAGTTTTATATACACATATTTTTCGTTTTATTTTCTTGAAAAACAGGGGGTGCAGCCTTGTTCTTTCTACTTGCAAAATGGGCGCTGCAAATTTGGGGCCACTTGCAAATTTGATCATCCAATGGGAACAATGAGATATAGTCCATCGGCATCATCTCTCGTTGAAACACCTGTGATTCCCTATCCAGTTGGGTCTTGGCTATCTACTATGGCCCCTGCACCCACTTCTTCTGATCTGCGGCCTGAATTGATTTCAGGATCCAAAAAGGATTTGTTATTGAGCAGAATTCCTTCCTCTGGAAGCACATCCAGTAGTTCAATTGGTTTGATTTTCTCTCAGACTGGGTCTGTTCCCCTTTCTGATTTGCAACTTTATGGTCAGAGTTCTGTTCCTTTGAGTAGTAGCAGAAGCACAAGGCAAGGTGTCGATGCTCGCCGTTCAAGTTGATGTACAACGTAAAAGTTAGTGTTTGATATCTCATGAGGATGTGGTATCACTGGCCTTTATATGTTTCCTGGTAATATGTTGCAGTATATAATAGTCAATTTTGCAAAGTCTACTCTGGTCTTGTCAAGCTTTTCCAGTCAAATCTGGTTTTTGTCACTATAGGACTGATTGCCTTATATGCCCATCTAAATAAGCTTCAATAGTGAACACCGTATAAATATCTCCCCTTCTCTTTCAAATAATTGCAGCAGAAAGCTGCCTATCAGCTCAGATTCTCACCCACTGTGGATCTTTCTATCTCTGTGTCATAATCACTCTTGCAATTAGAAGGATTACCCAGTTCCACGAATTATTAAGCTGTGCTTGTTCTTGCCTTTTCTTGGATCCAATCTGTATCACTTTGTTGTCTATTCATGCCTCTATCTTAAGAGATGTGGATAGACTTCCAATTTTGTAATCTTGAAGCTGATAGTTTGATTTCAGAGGTGTAGAAATGCTTTCGTCTGCCTTGCCTTCCCCATCTCTTAGGTCATATGTGGCATGCATTTTGAAGGCATCTTATTGCAACTTGATTTCAAGAAACGGATGCAGATAATTTGTATCCCTCATTCATAAGAAATTGTCTGGGAAGGCTTATGTAGAAATTTTCTATATATTTATTGATTTATATGATATGAAACATTGTTGGACATTGAGATTGAGAACTACTTTATTTTTGGTTAAGACTGCTATAAAATATCAGGTAAGATATTGAAGTTTCAGCGCTACTGAATCCTTCTATATTCATCGTTGTGGATGAAAAATGTTCAGTTCTGTTGTTGCACCATGCTTTGTTTCTTGTGTATTTGTTAGATTCCTTTCTCATTACATATATATATATATATATATATATATATATGATCATGCTAATGTCGAGTGGATGACAATGTTAAATTAGTTGAAGCTTGTGCTTTCTTGCTGTTAACTCGGTTAACATTCGGGTTTAATTGAAGTCAGTCGAGTCGGTTTTGTGGGGCACTGTTCTGGCCTTAAGCATATTCTTTACTAGGAATTCTATTCAAGACTCGGCCTTTCTATGATTCAAAACAGTACGTTGAAGTGAGATGATCCAAATTGTGGTGTGCCTATTGGGCTGTAAATCTAATCCAAACCTTGAGTGATATCTCCACTTAGAACCACTCAATTCAACGCATGCAACCCTTGTTGTCTCATTCAAAGACAAGCAAATCTAAGTCTTTTTGGGTGAGTTAGAAAAGCTACTTTCCTCGTCATTGATAGCTCGACTTAGGCTCAAACGGTGGACAAAAAGCGTACGCATTTTCACTCCATTCACCGCAAACAAGGAAACAAAAATGAAACAAAGATTTTTGTGTTTTGGGCAAAAGATTTAACAGAAACATTCATTTTACTTAACCAGCTTGTGTCATTTTCAAATTGAAAACCTTTACTCATTAGGGTAACAGCTTAGGGTTTTGATGGGACATCTGCAATCGCAGCATCCCGTGAATGTAGTCGGTGGGATTTCCAGGATGGCCCTGTAATTGGGCCCATGGGCCTATCTTCTTTACACTTATCATTTGTAATGTACTATAATTGCCCTTGTACTTGACAAATTTACAACCACGAAAAAGCAAACAAATAAATGAATAAAAAAAAAAACATAATAAAATATTAAACCTTGGAAAACAGAGCATTCTCATCGCTTCTCCACCATTTTATTTTCTACCTTGGTTCCATTTTGATGATGTTGATTAGGGATATAATTGACAAACCACCCGCACGATGGGGTAGTATTACACGTGCCACCAAGTACTGCACTGCATCATACAGTATTGGCAAATATAACGTGACGCGATTCCTTTTCCTGGCATTTAAAATAGGTGGGCTCAAATGTTTTGTGCACACCATGATTATTGCCACCACCTCCTCTAATGATTCATACTTCTTTCACCTTCAGTCATGATTTTCACTAAAACCCTTTTGGCTTTTCAAGTCTTATGCCTGAAAAACCAAACCCTAAAAAATGGTGCACGAACAGAAACTTGAAGCTACAATGTAAAGATTCCAGGTGTATTTACTCACCTGGGTATACTCAACAAAGTTGCGAAAGTGATAAGGTAGCTTATACTTATGGCCACAGTGGCTAGCTACTCAAATATTCCATATACTATGCCACCTTTCTTATTATTATTTATTATTTGTCTCTGCAAAGAGATGGAGCATGCAGGTTAACAGCTCATTCAATTCGGTGAATTTGTTTAACAGAGCGAGAGTTAAGATGAAGATGATCAAATGATCTAAACCACTTGAAACACAAAACTTCTCTTTGTTAAATTAATTTAGAACTTAGATTCCCCCCTGCCTCTAGGTAAGTGATTTTGCCCACAGAAAAGCACCCATTGATGGGACCATCATTACCACCTGATCGATTGCAATCTCCTGTCATGATTGATCCAACTTTCAGCCAGATGAGATGAGAATATTACATACATGATAGTTACATTGGGAATGATAAAGAATATATGGGTATGTTTTTGTTGTGATGGAAGTGTAACATGTAGTGGTACTTCTACATCAATTTTGTTTCAGCCGAAAGTGTTTGTGCTATATCAGGCACAGACTGAGTATTGCAGTATTTATAGTTGGTGTTAGGAGGAGGAATCCCTTTTGACAATAATGTGACGGGATTATTTAATCAAATGTTGGGAGAGTTAATGGCACAGAAATCTGCAAACCAGAAAATTTGGGTACACAAAAGACAAGATGGTTAATAGTGTTCCAGTATGTCTTTTTAAGATTAAAATAAGGTATACTCGTCCCGTATTAAAGTGCTTTTAGTTAATATGCAGTGGTTCTCATTATAACATGTCATCCCAGTCATCACTCTTGAATTCTGCTTTAGTGGGTTATGCACATAATATGGAGTTTAATTTATTCTAATCTTTTCGTGGGTAGCTTTCACTAGACATGATTGTAACACCAAAAGCATTGCAAACCTTCAGAATTCCTGCAATTTCTTATCAAAAACCATGTAAAAGGCGATTCTCACTACCTTTCACCGAAAAGTGGAAGCACACCTGCAACATTCTTGACTTTAGATTTGGCACATTATAAACACTCATTAAAGGTTATTTCAAAGTCATCAATACTACCCCTTAATCTTGCATGGGTTCATGTGACCTTCACCTCACCCCTGCTTTTTCTTCTACTTGGCGAGAAAAGAGAAAGGGAAAAAGAAGGAAGTCAGAAAGCTGTCCTTAAACAACCTGTCACCTGAGGAATAATCAACTTTCTGGTTTTTAACTGACAAAAGTTGGGATGTTAAAACAGTCGGATTATTGAAAGAAAAATACTTTGTTAGTAGAGTTAGTGGACAGAGCAGAGGTTTCAGAAGAAGTTTGTACTAAGGCTGAATTTGTCAGGTTTTTTGAAGAGATGGGTGTTGTCACTGTTGGTGAATTGAAGCCAAGTATATCAGGGAAGAGATCCTTTCGTCCAAGCTCAAGCATAAGGCATGCCACAGAATGGTAATCTCTTTTTCTTAGATACTTTCTTGCTAGTTTCTTTCTTATATACTGTTGTTGATGTTATCTGCATATTGCATTTTGGATCAATTTTCAAGCATAATGAATTGGTGGTAGGTGTATTCATTAATTCTGCATTTGTCATGCCTATTAAAAGCTTGATACAGAGAAATCTTACATTCGGACATATTTTGGGAAACGAAGTGTCAACCGGACTCAATCCTGTCAGGTTGATAACACCTGTTCAGCTGAAATGGGGTATCTGTCATTTTGGCTCATCTCCAGAACAAAAATTTTGGTTCACTTTGCCAAATTTACATTTACAACTTGGCTAGCAAAGTCTGACAGACTCTTTGTTGCGACAAACTGTTCACCAACATTTTCTTTTTCTTGATTTTATCATTTTACTTCAACAAATTTACAACCTCAAGTTTAAGATCTTGTGTTAATGTTGATTCTGAATGGTCCTATATGTGCAAACCTAGTCTTCAGTAGGCTTTCCATAAACATCAGGTCATGTTTGTAGAGAGAGAAAGACTCCCAAACAATTTCCTAGGCCTCACTTCTTATCAGCCTCTCCAGCTTCTGCTGCCCTGTATGTTAATAGAAGAAAGCAACACTTCATTGTACACTTGTAAGCAACGAGTCTGACAGATCCCGTGTAAGCTCTCCACCAAATGACAATGTCACGAGGCTGCTGGAATTGATATATTCTCATCTTGGACTATTAACGGTACTGTCAAAGGCCATTAATGTTTTGCCTACCAATAATTTACACGCTTTTACTATCTGAGGGCTCCCAACGTGTACGGCAGCGTTGTTCATTAGTTCATTATATGTGACAAATTTTCTGACTTCGCGCAGAATGCAACAAATATTCCCAGCTATCAGTAACTGTTAAGGGACCCATACGGTTCCCATTGTAGCTAAGTTGTTATGTAAAATGGGCAACTTTTTTTAATTGGCCTAGCACAGCATGTTCTGATTCTCAATTCTATTTTTCACTTCTAACAAATATAATGTTGTTGCCTGTAGTAGTGATTGAAAGTCCAGTTGTTGTTTGATAATTGAGTTCTCAATTTTTATGTCTGGGCCATGCGTGTCGAAACATAAATCAGGAGGATTCATTCTGTCCATAGGTTAGAGGGGTTAACAGTACATAAAAACAAGTAACTTCTGACAAAACTTCTTTAAAGATCATGAGTTCAGACATGGGGTTGCAGGTCTTTAGCAAAGGCTCTTGCATGGTTCCCAAATTATTGGCATTTACAAAAATGTATGCTGGGGTTTACTTTTTTGATTATCTAATTTCTCTTCATAAAGTTTTTCTGTCTCTAAATGGAATACCAATACAAACAGTTTACTGTATATCTTGCAGGCCAATTTCTGACGTCTCTAGCGACCTGACCATTGAAGTAGGAGCATCAAGCTTTGCACTTCACAAGGTATGAAGAATCTGGTTAAGTCCAGGAAATCACTGTTGTAGTACGTTAACTTTAGGAAAGTAGGAAAAATCGATGTAAAAACTTTAGATTTCATTATCAGAACTTCAATATATATGCAGTTAAAATCATATCTAAATTAGATTATATCATTATATGCCAATTGGAATCTTCGAGGGGATTACAAGCTTAATATTTTTCATACTAATCCATCCGGAATGATTCTTGCATGTTTCCACACATGTGCCGGGTAGATTCGATAGAGAACATTTAAATTTATATTGAATTACTAGAAGTAGTGTGTATATAGCAAATTTATTTCTGCTATGAGATGCTAAACAGTAAGAAAAGGATTGTCATGTTACAATGAGATGAAAGAGAAGATTTGATTATAAGATAAGGAACTTGAAGGAATAAAGAACTTCACAGAAAGACTTGGTCATATTGTTTCAATTGACATGCAGTTTCCTCTAGTGTCTCGAAGTGGTAGAATTCGGAAATCGTTGTTGGAAGCAAAAGATTCAAAAATTTTACGCATTAATCTCTCAGCTGTTCCGGGTGGAGCAGAGGCATTTGAGCTAGCTGCAAAGTTCTGTTACGGAATAAATGTTGAGATTTCACTGTCAAATGTTGCAATGCTACGTTCTGCATCTCATTTCCTTGAAATGACAGAAGACTTCGCAGAGAAAAACCTGCAGGCTCAAGCTGAAGCTTATCTAAAGGAGATGGTGTTCCCTAACATATCAAATTCAATATCCGTTCTTAAGTCTTGTGAAAGCCTCTTGCCCATGTCTGAAGAGATCAACTTAGTTAGCAGGCTTATCAACGCCATTGCAAATAATGCGTGCAAAGAGCAGCTCACCTCTGGCTTGTTAAAGCTAGACCATAATTTCCCAGGCAAAACTGCACCAAACATTGAACCAGAAACACCCTTGGATTGGTGGGGAAAGGCACTTGCAGTGCTAAATCTTGATTTCTTCCAACGAGTTCTTTCTGCAGTAAAATCAAAGGGTCTAAAACAGGATATAATCAGCAAAATTTTGATAAACTATGCTCATAATTCCCTTCAAGGTCTTGTTGTCAGGGACCCTCAATTGGTGAAAGGAAGTCTTTTGGATTTGGAGTTGCAGAAGAAGCAAAGAGTCATTGTTGAAGCGATAGTTGGTCTACTACCAACACAATCAAGGAAGAGTTCAGTTCCAATTGCATTTCTTTCAAGTTTGCTGAAGACAGCAATAGCAGCATCAGCAACTACTTCTTGCAGATCTGATTTAGAGAGGCGAATCGGTCTTCAGCTGGACCAGGCCATTCTTGAAGACATCCTTATCCCCGCAAATACGCACGGAAACAACCACAGCACGCTGTATGATACAGATTCAATCTTGAGGATCTTCTCCATATTCTTGAACTTGGATGAGGATGACGATGAATATAATCACATGAGAGATGAGAGTGAAATGGTTTATGATTTTGATAGCCCCGGATCTCCAAAACAAAGCTCAATTCTGAAGGTATCAAAGTTATTGGACAGTTTTCTTGCAGAGGTTGCACTAGACACCAACTTGATGCCATCAAAGTTCATAGCACTAGCAGAACTACTTCCAGACCATGCTCGTATAGTGAGTGATGGATTATACAGAGCTGTGGATATCTTTCTAAAAGTGAGCAACATTCCCTATCAAATCATAGTTTGTGTTTAAAGATTTTCTTTTGAAGGTTCTGATTACTAACTCTGCTTCTGTTTATAGGTTCATGCAAATATTAAGGACTCTGAACGCTACAGGCTTTGCAAAACAATAGACTGTCAGAAACTATCCCAGGAAGCCTGCAGCCATGCAGCACAAAACGAAAGATTGCCTGTACAGATGGCGGTTCAAGTGCTGTACTTTGAGCAAATCAGGCTTCGAAACGCAATGAACGGGGGCCATAATCAGTTCTTCATCGGTGCAATCAATGGTCAATTCCCCCAACGTTCGAGCAGTGGCGCTGGAAGTGGAGCCATTTCCCCTAGAGACAATTACGCATCAGTAAGAAGAGAGAACCGAGAGCTGAAGCTTGAAGTTGCAAGAATGAGAATGAGGCTAACCGACCTGGAAAAGGACCATGTATCAATGAAACAAGAGCTAGTAAGATCCCATCCTGCCAACAAGCTATTCAAATCATTTACCAAAAAACTAAGCAAGCTGAATGCACTATTCAGGATAAATGGTATTAAGCCAATAGGGGGCAAGGCTAATTCAGAAAACAAATTCTTGGTTCAGAAGCGATGGCGCCACTCAGTCTCATGACTTCGTTAATGTGTGAAGTAAAGAGAATGTATAGTATATCTAGTGTGATTTCATGTCTAATTAAAATGGCAGATTGCTTAGTTTTCATGAGTGTTGATTCTGGGTTGCCGGTGTTCCGTAAAATTATTATTACCTTGACATTTTGAAGCAGTCTTGAGGAAGGCACTCGATCAAATTATTGCATGCTAGTGTTATGTCTGGATGTGTGAGAAGTTTTAGAAAGTTGAAATAGAATTAAACAGCCTTTCAGCCTTGTGAATATCATCTGCTTTTGTTATATATGTCTGTATGAATCTTTCACCTTTATCTGTCAAAGCACTCATAACCGCCGCGGGTGTTCTCAAAAACAAAAAGTAAACACTGTTGGGAAAGATGAAATGTTGCTGGCAAAGATCTGTGAATAAAAAAGTGAATATAGCTATATTCACTTGAAATGAAAATGGGGGGCTGGCATTTTGGTGATAGGACCTTAATTCGGAGAGGAAAATAAAAAATGAATATAGTTAAGCGCACTTTGCGTACAAGTGACTCCATGGCCCAATGGATAAGGCGCTGGTCTACGGAACCAGAGATTCTGGGTTCGATCCCCAGTGGAGTCGGTTTTAATTTTGATTTTTTATTGTCGTTCAATTAGCATAGAACACGGTGTCGTCTTCTTGAAAGTTCACCTGTAAGGGCAGCAGTCGCGAGCATCTGTCCCGTGGAACTGAAAGCTACTTTTCTCCTATGCCTTCTGCTGCTGTGAGTGCAAGACGGAACACATTACGATAGACAGAGATGCCCTTATCTTTATCTAGACTTGGCAAAGTCTTGCCCTTTTCGAATCTCTTCAGGTATTTGTTTTATTTATTTTTTTTGTTTGTTAGGGTTTTGTAATATAATTTTATGTATGGAATCCATAGTCATTATTTTCATTCACTAATTTGTTTCAAAGTTGATCAAGAATAATTGGAATATGATTTTGCTATAAAAAAAAAAAAATCGGTTCGTTATCGACTTCAATTTTGGAAATCTTCAATGAGTTAGCCATAGCTTTAACCTTTGTAGGGATCTGGTAGTCTTCGTGATAACTGGAAGGGTTAAAATTTCAATTTTCAGTTAAATTTCGATTTCATGGATTACCTAATAACCTAATTTCTTGTATAAAGAGAAAAATTTTATTGCTTTGTCATGCCTGACTCAAATTTTGCTGCCTGGAAGTTCCAGGTTTTTATCAGATATTTCTAGAGAGATGAGGCCCTTAAATCTTGCAAATGTTCCTTCTAATCTTTGAGAATAAATTGAAGTATGACTCTCATTTGTCACGTTAAAAGGAAGTATGTATTTTCGGTTGTTTCTCATACTTTGAAGGGTTATATATTGAAGCCATCACCAAAACTAATCTTTACATGAGTGGTCTGGTTAAGTTTTAGTATCAGTTGTTTTTGTTGCATCTATTGCGATGGTTTTGGAAATTAAAGATCCATGACAAATGGGCAATTTTGTTTAGCTGGGCTGTTTGATTTTGCTCTCGATGTTTCTCTTGTTATACTTTTGGGTTTCTCTTTCAAGGATCTCAGGCTTTTTGATTCTATCTGTTAACCTGCATTACATACTACATTTCTATCTCATAGGCAGCTGGAGATAGAGATGGAAACTGTTGTTAAAGTACTGCAGCCTGGACCCTTGGGAATCATTGAACACAAGTTCTCTGCTGAGGAGATACAGCAGGCAAATGCTACAGTTCAAAGAGCAGTTGAGAATTGGCGAAGAAATGCAAACCTAGAACAGGGAAGTGAAATCATAAAGGATTTTATTCGCCAGTGACAGAATACTTGTCAGTCATAACTGATTGACTGAACAGAATTTTGTCGAATTTGTAAGACATCTCAGTGCCTCAAAATTTTAGAATGCCATGTCTGTCAAATTTTAAAGAAATGCCTACTGGATTTGTTTTATTTAGAATTGAAAAGATAATACATTGTGCTTACACGCTGTTGAACCAGTGAATATATATTCTTAGAAAAAGAACTAGTATGTGTGTGTGTGTGTGTGTGTGTATATTAGTGTGACATTTGGATATTGGTTCATCAGAGGATTTTGTTGATTTTTCAAAGATACTCAAAATCTGAGGAGGATAATCATTCACTTCTTGAACATTGCATTATTAATCTAGATTTTTAAGGCCATTGTAAACTTCAGTGTTTATCTGCTATTTAGGTGCTATGTGTATTCTTTTTCCCTTGCAGTATTGGTTTTCCGCTTCTCTAAAGCAATTGTCTATTTTGGTTGTCCTGGTTCTGATTTGGCTCATGTTATGTGCAAGATTAAGTGTAGATGGTGTATGAACTCTCTGGCTAAATAACTTGTACCGGTCATTGAAATGCTTATCTGTTCTCGTGTTTTTCCACCCACTTCTCTTTGATGCCTTGTCTAGTTACAAAATTGTTAGAAGTCTTTCCAGCTAGTTGCATTTCAAGATGATGAAAATTCTCCAAAACATAATGGATCAAGCATATAATGGCAGCAAATGGCATATCTAACTCACAGATGTAAATTTATTCTGCAAGTCTCTGATCAAGATATGTTTTATCAATGGATTCCCATCCATTGTCTTTGTTCAATCAATCACGTGGTTTAACAATTCCTTGTTTCTTCTTTGTGACTGATGTGATTGAGTGTCAATTGGCTTGTGTTTATAGCTTTGTCGGTTGATGGGCATTGCATCATTTATTTATGTGGATAAGGATATTCTCTTAGTTTTTTAGATTATTAACTTTTAAGAATTTTGTAACACGAATGTAAAAAGCAAAGAAGAGTTTAATTTTATTGTAACTATTTTTTTTTTTTAATCTTTTAATACATAAAAATTAGTGAAGAATAAAAGACTAGGCAATGATTTCAATCCTTGCCTATACACATTTTGTGATTGAAAGAGAACTCCTCCGCCAACTTGCATTCTGCATTTAAAAGATACAGCCAGCTTATCATTGATGAATTTATGTAATGAGAGTTCTTTGACTATGAAGTCAGCTGCGATTTAAGGTAAGATCAGTAGAACCTTAGCCAGAAGGACAGGCCGAAACTGCTGCAGAAGTAAGGAGAACGACTGAATGAGCTCCGGTTCCTGTTATTTCCATTCTCTCTAACTTACACCAACCGGAAAAGAGAAATTCATTACATGACTAATGTAACAGTTGTTACACATGATTTATCGTATGCCCCTCCACATTTGGATACGTTTCATTCAATATACTATAAACTATGAAGATTAGCCAAAGAAAACCTTTAACACAAAGACTCTCATAATTAGAACATTGGTAACTAACGTAAGAAGCCTGGTTTTCCTTAAAACTCCTAATTAGACCGGCTCGCGAAAAACCTGAATGGCTATGTTTTGAACTCTGCGTGTCGTCTGTTGGGGTGTTTAGTAGTGAATGCTTAGTTTATTTGTACGCATTTCTTGCTTCTTGATGCTGATGTTATTATACATCTTAATTCTGTTTTTTATTTTGTGTGGTAGCCAGTGTTCTAGGGATACAGATGCACATACATGATGCTGAAGAGGGCCATTAAATTGTGCAGGAAAATAATAAGAAAGTCCTCCTGTTATTTAGTGTATATGGGCAGTGATATTACATCTACAGAAGATACAAACTAAAGACGGGTTCCCGTGGAACCGAACAAACTTATAATAAAAGGAAAAAGGCTGTAATCCTCCCCAATCCCAGCCGTACAATAAAAGACACGATGCTAAAGAGGCTCAATAAGGCCTAAATCGCCAAGGTCTCATTCAAACTGCTAACAGTAAGAAGAACCAAAATTATTTTCCCAGATGTTACCGTTTACATAGTATCCGAGTTCAATTTGTAACAGGAAGTAAGATAATTACTTTTTCTTCCAAAGCCATATAGCTCCAGCTTTTACGAGCAAGGGGCCTAGCTCGTTCTTGACATTGAGGGACATGACCTGATTTGCACCACCAACGAGTTGTTGCCCTATGAACACTGCTGGTACACTTGGTTCACACCCTAGCTGCTGCAATGCCCTTTCTATTTGCTGCCCATTTGGTATTTGATCCAGCTCGTAAACAGTAGGGTTTGCACCGAAGCTGCATATCAGTGTCTTGATGGCGTAGCTCATGCAGCAAGAGCTCCTGCTGAAAATCACCGCTGGCTTTTCATTCACCAATCTTGTCACTATCTCCATGGCTAGCTAGCTACAAAAGAAAGAAGAAAAAAGCTTAAAATGTTAGTTTTGTTGTAATTACCAAACTTGTTGAAGGAGAGAATTGAAATTGGGTTTGCTGTGAGGAACTTGAACAACTCGTAGGTCTATTTATATTGATCACAACTTGATTATGGCGGACAGGATTGGGTTTACAGAATTTTCTTTTACGGATAGAATCCATACAGGAAACGAATAAAATGTTCCAGATGATGTTTATCAGTTATTGGATTCCCAAACTACCCTTGATGCAATTGCTTTGACAGATTTCTCTCCCTCTACATATCTCTGGTAACAAGCTGTGTTTATCAAATTAGGGCAACACTTTCTATTCGCCAAGGACATAGAAAGAACCGAAAGCCGATAACAGGACAAAGAAAGGAGAAAGGTTGGAAGAAAGAAATGAGAGATGCTTCTTTTTAAAAGTAATATTATTAATGGCTGCCTTTGATTTGGTAGGATTGATGACCGTACAAGGAGATACCCGAGATCCAACATATGTATTATCCACTTCTTCTACTACGAATTTGGAAAGAAATTAATGTTGCCACATGATCATGATTATATTCTTTTCTGCTAACTCTTGATCGAGTTAGTGCAATGGAACTATGGCAACGTTTAATCTCTGTCATCGTCGGATTCTCGGGAAAATTAATCATCTCTATTTAACACTTTCGGCATCCAATCCAATGGTCGGTTAGTTCATTAAGGATTAAACTTGATATATCTATGCCCCAAATCGAGACTTGAAGATTAATACTTGTTTAATATATTCCAACTTCATCAATTATCAACATCCCAGTATTCTGTTTATTTTTCTTTTAGTCGTAGCTAGCAAGGATCTGGGCAGACTTCTGTTCATTTCAGCATTTAATACAGTATTTACACCCATGCAAGCATTAAGGACCGGCGCCGCTTTCTTAATTATCGTCGCTTTTGTCTATACGAAATCAAATTTCGTTTGACTTACAACCCAACCTAATCTCCAAGAACTTATGCTAATTGCTCAGTGTGTTTCGAATTCAATCCATTAGGAAGGTGGAGTCAAATAGTATCAGACATCTTAGTATTTATGCACGCGCCAATTTTAATTTGTCCGAGGGTATTTTACATGCATGTCAATTAAATCACGTTTTGCTGATTGATTAAAAAGGAAATTCCACCTTCATTTCTGAAAGAAAGAATATGAACGTACAATTCTTGAAGCTGATAGATCTTCTCTTGTTATTGGACAATACGATGAATACTGCTTATTTCTCAGGCGTGTCGTCACCAAAAGGGAATCATAGGCGTGTAAAAAAGAGATGCTCTCGTTTTCTTTTTGGACGTCAAAAGTTATGACTATATAGAGAGGCATATATACTTGGTTAAATTTTAGGTGCCAAATGTTGCCACGTGTGTACTTGAAACCCAGAAAAAGTTGATGATCTGAAGTCGTGTAAACGAGGGATCAGATGATGGCGTAACTGGCTCCAGATAGAGCGAAGAGCCAGTTATAATTCTATTGTTGGGTCGTTTTTAGGGAAATGATTTCTGGTGTCTTATGTCAATGCATGTTAAAGCTACAGAGCTTTACAATTCAATTCCATGGATGCAGAGATTGAAAATGTCACCTCCAACTTCAATGGACACATGCATGATCTGTAAGCGAAATGGGAAAAGAAGAATGCGAGGTCGGTTCCTGGCATCACAAACGCGGATATTTTATTCGTAAGAGAAAGTTGATTGCTAGCTATCTAGCTGCAAGCAAGCATGCTTTTTGCTTTTCTGCTTTCCTCTAGATGCCCAGTAGATAGAGAAATTTTCCGGAGAGACTCTGTGTAACTCGGGGCACACATGTGAAATTCAATTCGATCAACATTCACTACTGACATCCTTACAGATTGAACACGTTTTGTCCTGGCGAAACAGTGAAAAATCTTCAAACATTATCGTGATCTGGTTTCAATTAGAAAACAAGATATTACATACACAGCTCGATAGACAGTACTTTCTCTGATGGCAACATAGTTAATAATCTTGGTTAGGTAACGATGCTTTTCTTGGGAGCGCTTTAATTATTCTGTAGATCTTGAACTAAGATTCATCATGATCTGCAGATTGCTACACAAGATAAGTTTCAATGTCAGAAAATTCCCCGGTGGGATGCTGCATATATTGCTGGCATCTTCTTGGATGAGCTGTAATTTACTTTCTTTGCTCGATCACGTGGTTCAGTAATATTCCTTGTACGCTGAATGATTTGAATATTGATATGTTTACTTTGGTGTGCAACGCGAGTTTCACTTTAGCTTTAACTCTAATTTGTTGAAGGATGAGGTCGACAATGGTACTGGTACTGCATCTTTTGATTTGTCTTCGGGTCGGTTTCCACTAATTCTTCGAGCTATCAGATTTTACAATGGAACATATATTGATGCATTCCCACTGAAATGTCATATCAGCAACAGCAATCAGTTTTAAGATGTGCCAGTTCCTACTTGCTTGACAACAAATAGTCAATCACATATGGTGGCTTCTGGTCTAAGTCATAACAAGGGAAGGGGGATTGTTTCCCGTGCATACCTACCTATACATACATGTATTTTTATATTTATTTATGATAATTTTTATATTAATATTTTAAATTTTTTATTTATTTTTAAATAATATACATATACATCATGTATTTTAAATTTTTTATTTATATTTTAAGAATTATTTATTTTATATATTTTAATATATATATTTTTATAAATTTTATAAAAAATATTATAAATTACAAAATTAAAAATATTTTTAAATATAAAAATGCACACACACACATATATATATATTCTATCTGATATTTCAAAAAAAATTATTTATAAAGCAAAAAATAATATTAATTTTGACTTATGAAGCTATACGAGAAATACTTTCTTGATAAATATAAGACAATCATAATTCGATAAATAATATTATTTATAATTTTTATATTAATATTTTAAATTTTTTATTTATATTTTAAGTATTATTTATTATATATTATATTTTATTATATTTTAAGTACTATTTATCATTAATTTTATGTATTTTAATAATTTTTTGTTGTAAGTTTTATAAATTGAAAAAAAAAAATTTAGTGTAAGAATACACGCTTGTATTGTAGCTATTTCCCGGACAAACGCCCTCTTATTACAACAGTATAGATGAAGTAAATTCTGCATATTCAAAGTACTATAACTTATACACTGAACATCTGAATATTAATATGTTTACTTTGGCTTGCAAAAAGTGTTTCACGTTAGCTTTTAACTTTAATTTGTTGAAGGATGAGGTCGACGATCGTGCTGCATCTTTTGATTTGCTCTTCAGGTGGGGTTTCCATTAATTGTTTGAGCTACAAGATTTTACAATAGAACATGCACCAATGCATCCTCACTGATATGTCATATATCAGCAGCAGGAATCAGTTTTAAGATGCACCAGTTCCAACTTGCTCGACAAGAAGCATGGTCGGAGGTGGTCATTTGGAGCCCAAATCATAACCCAGGGAAGGTTTGTAAAGCAAAAGAACGATATTAATTTTGACTGACGATGCCATAGAAGAAGTGCTTTCTTGATTAAGATGAGACAGTTAACCAGGCCCCGATCAACATCAACCTCTTATTACACCAGTATAGATGAAGTAAATTCTTCATGCTCAAGTAAAACCGGTGATTGAATGATGCTGGTGGTACATCTAGTGAATTTTGGACATTACTGGAATAGCAATACCCTCAGGAAAACCAGTTGCATGCCTGCAGCTGCCTGCCTACGGTGTAGGACGTAAAACAGCATCGTATATTTGTACTCCTTTTAATGCATGTACTAATTAATTTCCCATCTCCTCACTGGAAAAATATCCAAAATATGATAATGTCTCTGAGGAAGTGTGGTAATAAAGCTCCAAGCTAAAGCTGTGTCCGCCCCACACAGATGCAGCTCTGGTGAATTTGGACAAGCTAATATGATTAAATCCTCACACAAATCGTTGATTTGCAGCATATCAATAACATTTTTTCTCAAAGTAAGGGGATTTTAAGTGGTTCCTTATTAATTCTGCAAATATTTAGACTGTTTATTGATAAAAATTTATCTTATTATTTTTTTTTTATTAATGATTACATCTAAAAAGTCTTAATTATTATTATAATAACGTAATAAAAATATATTATTATAAAAATAAATAATTTTTTTCTTTTTATTAATTAAATACTTATAATATATCATTGTAGTAAAATAATTCTATTTAAAATTTTCTAAAACATTACCGATTAAAGCATATGCAAGTATCATGCTTTGAAGGTAACCCCAATCAATCGGAGTTAAATTTGCTGGCGGTTGGTGAGTTGTGACACTCTACGATCTGCAATAAACATGTTCGCTTTGGTTGATTCGATTTTCACACATGCATAACTATATATAGTACGTGTATCAAAGACCATTGTTTCTGCGATTATATTAAGTGCAGCACACAGGCAAGTTTAGCTTTATTCAGCATGAAAACTAGGGGGATTATATAGATAATATATGCAGGACAAATGATATTTTTCCCGAATACTCACACATTAATATCGAAACGACAGTTAAATTTGTTGACCGTACAATAAAATACTTATCAACCGATTACGGTGCTTGGGATGTGGGTATTTGGAGTGTCTATGGCTGCTCTATATATGATTACTTGAATGAAAGAAAAATAGTTAGGTTCCATACTTGTATTTGGTTAGCCGAAAGCTATGTATGTATTTATGCTTCAGCCAATACAAGGTAAGAGAGGTGCTCTGTGAGTAGCTAAGGTATAGTCCCGTTATCATTTGATAATTAATACTAACAGTAAGAGAAAGCTATCTTATTAGTGCTCGTTGGCAACATAGTTTATGTTAAAGTAGAGTGAGCAACATACTTTGTTAGTTGTCTCAAATCCATATAGCTCCAGCCCTTCTAAGCAATTGGATAAGCTGGTTTGTGACATGCAGGCTCATAACCTGATTAGCACCGCCAACAAACTGTTGCCCTATGAACACTGCTGGCACACTGGGCTGAAATCCTAGCTGCAGCAGTTCTCTCTCAATTTGGCGTCCATTTGACAGTTCATCGAGCTCATAAACCGTTGGGTTTGCCCCGAAACTGAATATGAGTGACTTAATGGTGTGGCTCATGGGACAAGTGCTCCTGCTGAATATCACCACTGGCCTATCTGCAACCAAACTGTTCACTGTTTCCATGGCTAAAACAGTCGAGAGAGAAAATTCAAATTGAAGTTGTGTACGTCTGAAACTTGTGATGAAAGAGAATGCGTGTTGAAGCTTTGCTGTGTGAGAATGCTTGAACTCAATTGAGGTCTATTTATACTAGCCAAAAAGTATGCAGGAATACACTAGTACTGAACTGTTTTCCCACATTAAATATCAATTAGAAGAAGGGAATAAAATAATCCAAAACAGAAATCATTCGATTCCCAAATTACCCACAATAGTTATATGGTAAAGATCTCTTTTCACAGATTGCATCACAAGTTGCATATCAGTTACATATTGTTATATTCAATCAACATTATTTTGGCCAAGTTTAGCATATACATGTATATATAACGCTACTAGGTCAATATTTATATGGATCGAATAAGTAATAACAAGTAGCCAGCATTAGCATATCAACATGCAGAATTGCAGATCATTAGGAATTGCATTCTCAAATCTCAGTCAATTCTTCAACTGCACGGAAGAGCTACATACGTAACGATGGTTAATGACATTATGGAATATATGATACATGTATCTGCTGAGGTGGAAAAATAAGTTGGGCTTATCTAGTAACGGTAGCACTTTTTTCACAAGGAAAGATTCGCATGCGTATGCTCAATTCAAGAAACCCAAAAGCTGATGGAAGAGACAAAGAAAATGCTAATGATAATAACAAACCAAGATAACTTAAAAGAGGAAAAGATGCTTAATTATTGAGGTAACAATAATCTAAGATCATAAGTTCCAAGTAATGACTGTATTAAGGGAATCAGTTTATCACTTAATACATTGAAAGAAATGCCTTCTAAGAGGGCATTGACCAGGGCAGCAACGATAACCGCTGTATTTTGAAAAGCAATAAAAATCACGTTGCTCTTGGTGATATTTGAATATCTTGCATGATTTTAATTTGAGACATTGCCAGTAGTGATTGGAAAATCAGTTTATCACTGGCATAACTTTCTTTTGTTGTTTAGTTTAGCCTTGCGATAACGTCAAAAGTTATAAAAGTAGAAGGCATATTGCATATAGATTTCTGGCAATAGATTGAGCCACCATGTGTATCCCGGAAAAAGCAAAACTCTTTTATGTCCGAAGACGTAAAAGTTACAAGGATCATATGTGTATGATTCTTCTGTAACCGGCCTGACCCGAGGCAAATCGAAAGGCCAAGTATCAAGTTGTGATCATTTTTTAATGCACGTGGAATTGGTCAGCACGAAGCAGAATTTTCGCAGCAGCAAATGCGAGGGACATTGAAGGACAAAGATGATAGATTCCCATGGTCGGTAAGATGGGATTTCAGCGTCGCAAGATTCCCTGTACACCAAACAGATAGACAGAACATCTTCTTCCGTGTGCTTTACCCATTGTTGTCCTGTCCTGTCCTGTCCTGTCCTGCATGGTCCATGGCTCATAGACATGTGGTCACAAGCTCATTATTCCCTCCTAACAACGCTATTGGTTTGGTTCATATGACTCTGATTTTACAAATGGAATGCTACATGGAAGATGTATGTGCATTTCACCAGGAGTATTACACGAATTACCAACCAATCATACTAACCATTTCAGTATTAGTTAGTATCTCGGGATCTCATGCAAAAGACAGATTCCCCCAATGGAAAGTATATCTTGAACAATAATACAAATTACTAAAATTAGAGAAACCAAATCAATTTAGAGCTCGCACAATGCATAATATCAAGACATTGTTGAAAGGAAGCTTGAAAGAGCAAAAGTAAAACGTATAAATTACGTCCTAACTGATCAAATTCGAGACCACGGAATTATAATGTTCACCGAGACCAAATGCATGTCTGTGGTATGATAGCATAATACTTGCACCTGGTGAATTGGATCCGGCATCAGCTTTGTACTCCTTTCCCATTTCCACGTCCGGGATGGATCCTGAATATATAATGATATGCTTTCTCAGGCAATGAGTTAAAGCTCTCAGTTCTAGTTCTCCTCCCCATGCTGCTGTTGACTCTACTTCTTTACAGTAATTCTCAAATCTCTCTGCTTGTGAATGAGCAGAATCTTCATCTAACATATTTTCTGACAGATAGAAAGGTAAGAAATCAGATGCATGATCCCTCATATATGTGGCCACCATTTCTCGAAGCCGTTGGTAACTATAAGGAGGAGAACCTCCTGAAAGATGTGCGAGCTGATCCTCGACAGCTCGATAGAGGCAGTGCCCATCCGGCTTTATTTCATTAACAGTCAATCCAAGGGGTTCAAGCTTTTTTTCTAATTTTGCATCTTCATCCATTCGATCACTGACAATGTTGCTCTGCTCTTCCTGAATTCTCTGTTCTCTAGCTGCTTCTTGCTGAGCTCTCTTCTCTCGCCTCTTTGCTCCCTTGCTTGGTTTAGAATGATCTTGTTGATTAGTAACAGAAACCCCGGCTATGGCCTTGACTAAATTGTCAAGATTGCCTCTCGCATTTCCATCATTAGTGCTATAGCCTAATGAAGCAAGTTCTTCAGCTTGTTTTTCTTTAAGCTCTGCAGAAAGTCGAGTTATCTCCTCCTCCACCCGTTTCTTCTTAGCTTTCTGCTCAGCCTTGCTACCTTTGGCTGCTGCCTTTTTCAGTTCAATTTCCTTGTTATGCAGCTGAGATATCTCTTTCCTACAAGTGCAGTGAAACAATACAGTCACCTTGAAGATGCATAAAATTCTAAGACAATGTTGAAAACAAGAAAGCAAGCAATTTAAGAGCACAAACATCTATTCGATTATTGATGGAAAAAGAACACTATTACCTTGTACAAATGAGAATGAAATCTCGCCAGTGACCAATTTCAAAAACGAATAAAACTTGACAAAACTGTAAGTAAAGTATTTGTCTCCACCTCTTTTTAAAGAGGTCATTTTCAGAAATTATTGTCAGAAATCTCAAATTTAATGTTTTCTCATGGTTGTGCCTTAAACTATCAACAAATGATAGAATGCTATGCAAGATTAATGAACTGGTTTAAATTTCATGGGACAGCGAAGCATCTTAACATAAAAAATAGAAAAGCCATAGCCTTGATTGGAAACACAGCTATTACCTGTGCCTAGAAAGCATTTCATCGCGTGTTTCCTGCTTATTTTGAGATGCATCAGCAGAGTTCACCTCAGATGCTGTATCCTCAACTTCTTGAGCATCTGCCATTCAAGTACCTAAAATAGAGGTAGACAATAATGCAGAGCAAACCATTTTCCAACAGAATTACGAAAAACTCAGGGAAATCATGCTTACGAAGAGAATAAAATAAAAAGAAAAGTGAAAATGGAAAGAGGACAACCAGAAAAATTCAATGAGAAACTGAAAAAGGAAAGAAAGATGTTTTTACTGAACGGCATATTAAAGTTGCTAATATGTGCATGATAATCAGTATCTAATGAGAGAAGACTAAAAAAAGATATTGTTTTCCCCTATGTAAACTTTTAAACGACAATCCCATCTGTAAGATAATGTACTATATCGGTCTCACCTTCTATCAAGAGAACACTACTGCAAATTCGAATGTGCGTTAAACCAAATGCATTTATTTGCCATGCAGAGAGCAGCATATCAATTTCTTATTGTCAAAACAACAAAGAAGTAACATGAAATGGAAGTATCTTGGAAGGGAATTTACATACATCAAACCACTGAACGTGTAACAAAAAATTCCCGCCATAAAAAATTGACAGAATTCTTATGATATATCAGTATGAATTATGATACACCATTTCCACAACTGCTACAATGGCCAATTATAATTCCTTTCCAATTCTATTGTTAACATAATGAGAACAAAACTGATGAGCTTTCTTCACTACAAAAGAAGAAGACCATAATGTAAAACCGATCCAGTATAGGCTTTCAGAAGAGATTCAATTCCACAAAAACCACTACTCGGAATCAATCCTACAGGCTGTGTGTTAATTATAACACTTTGAAAAGACAACCATGGTATCAATAGAAAACATTATCAATATGCAACAACAATCGAAAACAACTTCAACCACAAATAGACAATATCTGTGGATCATGGCAATCAACCATCGGGGAAAAAAAAAAAAAAAGAGAGGCTAACAGTGAGGTAATAATAAATTATCAGAAATTAAAAAGAAAATGGGAACCATGATACACAAAATTGACCTGCACTAGATAGACGAATCCCCGTCAATAAAAAAAATAAAAATACAGATTGAATAGCAGCACATCAATTTCCCTAAAAATGTATTCCACTACCAACCCTGGCAAGTGAAAATTCCCTCTTTGGAATACTTTTTACTGTGCAATGTTATCCACAATGAACAAAAATCCAAACCATGCTTCATTTCAATTAATTTAAAGGGAAAAAAAGCCAATCAATAGCAGAATTTGTTTCTAAATAATAATTGTATCACTGTCCTTTCCCTATAATCTGCACAAAATTCACAAATTCCAGTGCAAAGCCATCAAAACAATCTGAAACTTTGACACAAATAAATCTATTCTTCCTAATCGAGTGAATTGAAAGAACTCACGAATCAATTAGAAGTCGTAGAGGGAGCGAATAACTAAGAGTAAGTAGGCGAGCAGCAACAGAGAGTCCGCTTGTAGAGATAGGCCTTTAACGCGTAAAACCTAGAGATCCCCCGATTGCACGCCAGTTTGCTCGCCGTGAGTGTATTATTACTTCCGCGGATATTCTTTTTTTTTTTTTGTCAACTAAAAAGGTGTGCAGAAAAATGTACGTGATGGGCTGGATCCTAATTCGACCTGTGAAAGGATACTAAATGCACCTCTAATTTTTCTAAATACACCTATTTCTGCAGAGTAACTCCAGCTTCTAAATACACCTACTTGTACCATGTGGAGAAAGGGGCGTAATCAGAATATAAGGAGGTGGCTGTAGCATCAACCTATTTCAACACTAAAGAGATTCGGAATCTATCATCTCTTCGTTTAAAAAATATATATATATATATATTAATATCATCGATTTTTGGTGTGTTTTCAAATAAGACAAATTTTTATATTTTATTTTATAAATTTAAATATTTATTTATTATTAATTATAATACGTATTAATATCGATTTAAATTAAAAATAAAAAAATTAAGAAAGAATTCTTATTTTTTAAATATTAAATTTATTAATTGTAGTGATAAAATTTGATTAAAATGAATATTAGTGGTCCCAAATTAAACAGAGACACATTGCATGGATCGGTGCATCATGCATGTCACTTCAATATATTCATATTTAGCATAAATTCCAGCTGACTTTCCTTCTTGATTCTTGACAGCTTCCCCTGTTTCCATCTCCTGTTTATGAGGCTACATCAGAATTAAGAATAACACTGCGTGACACATTTTTATTGGCCGACATGCATGCAATGAGATTGTGGCATATTCTTATGATTTGAAACCAGATTCTTGCGTGTTGAAGATCAACTTCAAGCATAACAGAGAAGGAGGAGGAGGAGGAGGAGGAGGAGGAGGTTTATCCGGCATTCTAGCTAAGCTATGGGCCCAAGATTCGTTTATGATATGCAAGCACCAAAGTTCCAAGTAGGTAGTTGTGTTGTCCAAGTGCTGACCTTTCCAATCTTTGCAGGGGCAGTTTATCCCATCAATTTTACTGCAAATAATAATGTTCTAGTCCCGTGTAGAAAATAAGTTTCTTGCCTTTTAACCACTGTGAGATTCATTCGCGTAAACCAATAGGAGCTCGGATTATGTGGCAATTTGGTGCTGTCCTTTTACTGGAGCTTTTATGCGCCATGAATTTGATGAGGGGACCATTGAAGAAAGTGGAATGAATTGGATAAACTCTTATCTTTCTCTCCACATCAGCAAACTGACGCTGTACCAAACCTGATATGCAACCTGAAGAAAGAAGATTACTGTTCAAACCTACCCAACTTTTTGAACAGCATCATCATCATCATGCAATTATTAACAAACAGGACAGTTTGATTGCAGATTTCATTATAATTTTGTTGTCAACGCATGATATCATCTTAGACTTTGTTTCAGAAGAAAATTGTCATGTTGTTCAAGCAATTGCAGATAGCTTAGCCCTTTTACCAGGTCTTTTGGCGTTCCGAATTTTATTATAATAAAAGAACTCCTCATTTTGGATGGTTATGGGGATACCAAAGAAAATATAATATTTTCTTCCTGTTTCTGTTGCCTGCCAAGATATTGCTTTTATAATCATATCATTATTCCATAATCCGTGATGCTGCCAAGCAGAGCCGAAAGTGCTTTTCTGCTTATTCTTATACTACATAGTTTACATTCCAACACTGTTCATCGTAGTTGTACGGAAACTCCGGGAGATTTAGTTTATCGTTTACGGTTGATGAAAGATGGACAAGTTGTTTATAGCACAAATGGGTCACAATCAAGTAAATCACAGGAGGCATTTTTCTTATCCATACAAATATCTCAATGGAACTTCTTTTTATCCGCTATTGTTTTCTTGTATTTTCTAATGGATTAAACAATGTATCCACCAGCCTCACCACCGGCTATAAATAAGGGCTGTTCAAATCTCAAAGTCCACCATAGCCAAACTTCAAATTCAAAGCTACCTACCCTTTTCCTTTCCCACTTTCCTCTAGCTACTTCTTCTTCTTTGGAGCTTTTCTTGTTGCTGTTCTTCCGGTTTCTGCTATCACTTATCTACATTGGGAGTGAAGTCTTTTCTCTTCATTTGCATTTGAGACAATACTTTGCAAAATCAAGCAAAGCTTGTGGATATGGACAGAGTAAGAGATTTGGCATCAAAGAAGGCTGCTGTGATTTTCACTAAGAGCTCATGCTGCATGTGCCATAGCATCAAAACACTTTTTTATGAGCTTGGTGCTAGCCCTGCAATTCATGAGCTTGATCAAGATCCCAATGGGAGGGAAATTGAGTGGGCTCTGCGTGCGCTAGGGTGTAATTCCTCACTACCTGCTGTGTTCATAGGTGGAAACTATGTAGGTTCAGCAAAAGATGTCATATCCCTCCATGTGGATGGATCTCTGAAGCAGATGCTCAAAGATGCAAAAGCCATATGGTTCTAGTAACTTCAAACCGGTCATCACACTACTTTAATACCAGTCGTAGTGGTAACAAAATAGCTCTAATACCGTGTTGAAAGCCAATATTGTATTATGGCCTTTGCTTTCTCTCGTCTCATTGACTAAATTGTATGAAAATATATCATACTCAATGAAAATAGCATAAAGAGCTTTTGTAAGAACACACAGATTTTGATACTTGCTTGCTTTCATTTCTATGCATAAATGAACTCTCCAATCAACTCGCATGATCGAAGATATTTCTAAGGGTATTCAATGAAATTGCTCTTATGCAAACTAAAGCAGAAACGTTCCAGTAGAAAACTTATCTACTTACTAAAAGTGATCCCCATTATCATGAAGTGACAATTGCATTAACAGAGGAAGTTCCCGTGTGCTGTGTCCCGCATCACCATCAAACTGATAAAGGAAATGGTTGTAGATATCACAGTACTTTCTTTTTAGGCGTTAATTATAACGATGAAAATTGATTGCTTGATTGCGTTCTGGGTCTATGGTGCAAGAGATACCAGGACCAGCCATTACTTAGCATATTATGCTAGCTGCTAAGTAATTACTTAGCCATGCGCTTGCTTAGCCATGAGCATGGTCTCTTGCCTAAGTGAGCGACAAAAAGGAGATGTCAAATTTACATGTCTCCTTAGTATTCTTCCACTTCCAAAAAGCCGATAACTTTCTCCTAAGCAGATAACTAAGAATACACAAAATTCCCTCGATGAACAGGCATACATATATTCTTAACTTTGCAGATTATAAAATAAACAAATTCACGATTACATGAAAACAGTAAAATAAGTGTGTCTACTGCATAAACGTGTCAAGTTACCTTCCAGTCTTGACCAAGGGAGGGTTTCATTTTTGTTATGCACGTGGTGGAATTTGCATGCTCATTCACACATGTGAAAGCATAGTTATATATATAGATAGATAGAGGACAGCAACAGAGTTTGATGTGCTTATGTGTGGGGAGGAATCGCTGCAAGTTGGTGGGCACAACACTCACAAGCACCGAAAGCCACCTCATTCCTCATCTTTCTCCATAAGAAATTCAAAGAAGATGATTGTGAGAATCTGTTAGAAATTGACTGACCTCATAGAATTTTCTACTTTTGTTGCATCTTCATAGTAAGCTTACTTTGTGTTCCATAAAATCTGCAAAAAGTTGAATATATGGCCAATAAGCTGTCTACGTTAGTATCTAGAAAATGATAGGATCAATCCCACCATTTGATCAATTCTTGGTCCATCAACATTGAAAAGACTAGAAATTAGTCTACATATCAGATGGCTACGGATTCAGAGACACTCAATCTGATAAATGGAGAAGTATTTGGGCAGAAAAATGTGTATGCAAGTTGTTCAGTCCACAAAAACACTGTAGTCTCCATCAAGGTAAAGCTACTTTAGTAATTAAGCATCTAAGTAAAGCACATCCCCTTTTGAATGTTCTTCTTCAAACAAGGGAAAGCAGTCCGCCTTGCTGTCCCTATAAATAGGCTAGCATTAGTGCTATGATCCAACAATCCTGAGTTTTAATTGAACTTTCAAGGGAACTCGAGGACTTCTCTATATTGAGCATTTTCTATACTGTGTTACTGTTTTATCTTTAAGAAAGAAATCTTTACATAGTGAGAAGACACTCTTATCATCATGGACAAGGTGACAAGATTGGCTTCCGAGAAGGGAGTAGTAATATTCAGCAAGAGCTCATGTTGCCTGTGTTATGCAGTCAACATTTTATTTCAGGAACTTGGGGTGCACCCTGTGGTTTATGAGATTGATCAAGACCCCGAAGGCAGGGAAATAGAGAAAGCTCTGATGAGGTTGGGTTGTAACGCGCCCGTACCAGCCGTGTTCATTGCTGGAAAGCTTGTGGGATCCACCAATGAAGTCATGTCTCTCCATCTAAGTGGCAATCTGATTCCACTGCTGAAGCCTTATCAGGCTTTATCTTAAATTAAATTTAAACTACTTTGAATATCACATCCCATTGGAATAAATTTGGCACAAATTAGTAGTTGTAGTGTGCTCCTGTGCCGGGTAGTTGTCCACGTAGCATGTTATGTTTCAAGTACTTCATAGCTTGGGATTAGCTATAGCATGTGACTGTAATGTGTTTCCCTTTCCTAATAAAAGTAGCTTTATTGTCTTTTCTGTGGTTTCCCCTTCCAGCCAATTTTAATTATTTGGAGAATCTTTTCCTGAATCCTGAAGCTATGACTGTTATTTGCTGTCTTCAGCTCCAATTCAAGAACTGTTCGATTAATGGGAATTCCAGGTCTCCTTCGCAAAATCAAGAAACAAACGAATATATTACAAATCAGTTCCTAAAAGACTGCATGCAATCTTGAACTTCCAAATGAATATATTACAAATCAGTTCCTTAAAGACTACATGCAAGCTTGAACTCCCAAGGTTTATCTGCTGGCCTTGAATGATACTACAGTTCCTGATATTCACAAAGTGGTGGGAAATTTTTTAATCAAATCATTATGACAAATTCTGTGTGATCAATTTTCTCATATCAACATACTAGGAGCGACTGAAGAATGGTGGTTTGATTCTGTATGGAAAAGAGAGACAATTAAAAATTTTCCAGAACGTGAAAAGTTATTATTATGTGGAAGGACCTAGTACAGACAAAAGCTATTGCCGGGAGAGAACTTAGAATCCCTAATTGCATTCCTCCATGCGCAAGAAAGTTTCCAAAGGAAAATTCTTTACTTTTCTAGTGTGTTCACTGCTGTAGATTCTTCCTTCTACTTTAACTTAGATAAAGAAAGGTATAAAATTCGATGCCTTTTCTCATTATTGTATATTACTTTTCACTTTTTCTTCTGGTGGGAAATGGCAATCAAGTGGTCAGTAGTTAGTCTCAGTAGGTTCAAGAATCTTACCAACTAGAAACAAGGTCTGTAGCATACAGAATAGGAACTACAGATGCTTTCCGCAAAGTTTACAGTTTAACATGTTCCAAATTATCAATTGGAAAGATTCTTGCCATGATAAAATTGTCATCAGAATCAAATGATCCTTAGTTGCCTTGCATCCACTAGACATGAGAATATGGCTGCTTAGTCTTACCGGCACTGAAAACGAGGACCGGCCCCCGCCAGTTTAGACGATGCAGGGAAGAGATGAAGCATCTTTCGGATTGAACTGACATAATAGGCCTTAAAAATCTGAGATACTACATGCTTTTACTGAGGCCAGTGGAAAAATAACCAAGGAAAATTGTACACAATGTGATGGGCAGATTCCTCGATCATATATGGAGACCAAAAAAGATTTCATGGTGGAGTTCTGACTTGGGGAATCTCACGTTACTGAAACTTATCTGCCTGTTTTTGATTGGCCAATTTTGTTCCAGTTAAAACCTGTAAGCATTTAAATATCTTCACGCCAAGCAAGTAATTTTCCATTGGAGAATAGAAATGTAACGTATAAATGCGCCTGTAATGGGCATCTGAAAGTCCTGTCAGTTTCAGGAATTTCAGCCATGATGCATGCCACTATTTTCTTCTCTGTATATTCGCTCTTTGCTTTACAGGAACGACAAGTTGAAGTTGAAAACTGCACCAAAAACACAATCGACAGTAACACCCGATTTATTCGCTGAAAATGTTGACATCGTGCCTGTTTCCTGTTGCTTCTTGGGCACCAAGCACTCCTTCGACGTGGTGTAATCATGCATTTTCGGTCAGAATAAACATATTTAATCATCAATTCATTCATTATCTAAAAATTAAAAATCTAACAATAACCACATGTTTGTGAATTTTTATCAAATTAGTCCCTTTTATTTACGAAAGCACAAATTGGGAATCACCTGTTTTAAATGAGTCTCTATCACAGTGTGCTCTCAAATCCCTCTTCCCGTATTTTATTGGATCCAAGATATGAAGAAAAAAGGTCATGATTTTTGACAAACTGACACTGTTTAATTTTGACCGATGGAATTGTACACTAAAAGTGCCTTTGATTACATGTATTGACTTGTATTTTTTAAAAAATAAATTTAATTTAATTTAATTAGATTAAATTATAATGAATTAAATCAAAATTTGTATTATATTTGAAACAATATAACTTAAATTATATTATTATGTTTTAATGATATTTATTATTTATTTTATTAAAATAAATTATAATTTATTTTAATTCTATTATATTATTATTACATTATATTATTTTAATATATTATTATTATTTAAAAAAAAAAAAAAAACAATGCAGACTTGACCAGTGGGAACCACAGGTCAAGTTTGACGAGCTACGCCTGCATTAAAGACATGAAAATCTACGGTTTGCAAGCTTTAAAATTGCCAAACACGGGTCAAATTTTATTTAATACAAACGGTAAAAATTGTACATTCCAGTGCCCCGCGGAAGCACGCACTGGTAGTTTAGTAGTGCTGTGGTACAGTAGTAAAAACCAATATGAAACAAATGATAAATATGCGGACTGATTTATTAATCTGACAATTACAGGGATGTATTCTATATTAACCCTTTTCCCAACAAATTGAGTGGTAATTCTGTCATTCTAACTACGTAACTACAGACCATACTACACGTGGCTCGCTGTAATTTGTTTTCCACCATCCTTTGTTCTTTCACAGAAAAGAAAAAGAAAAATACAAAAAAAAAAAAAATCGTAAAAACAAATTTAACTGACGAACAAATAGTCTCAGCACCGACACTGTAGCTGGGAAATGAAAATCCTGGCTCAATTCATGGCTTCTTGACCAGGTATTGTTTCTATTCTTTTGATTTTTTTTATCATCGGATTTCATTTTATGTACAGTTTGATTTACTGTAATCTGGATATTTTGAAGACGTTGCGTGTTGTTGCTGGAATTGAGAGAGCTGGAGAGTGATTGGATCAAATGAAGTGCTTGTTGGATTGGTTTGGCTATTCGGCAGCTGATTTAGATGCTCTTTTTTTTTTATTCGCATGTTTGCAATCCAAGCGAACTTTTTTATCAAATTCAGAGAGATTTGTTTCACTGAAATTATTGAGCAAGTTCCTCTTTCTTTTTTCGTTGCCTTAGGATTTAGTTTCTGTTATGCGTTTATTCATTACCTGTCTAGAAACTTTTCGAACGAACTTTTTTTTTTTTTTTTTTTTTTGTATTTTCGGCTATTTACTTGCGATAATTATTTGAACGAACACTATATCTGGCAACTTAGGTTACGAGATAATTGAAGTTAAAGTTTTCATTTCTATTTTGATTATTAAGATTGAGTTCGGAAGTCCTTTTGTAAAATCTTCCCTGAAGTGCTTTCTGGAGAGCGCTTATAAAGTGCTTTTCTGGAAAACTTGCCCAGAAGTGCTTTTGTTTATTTAGCCAAAAACGATAATATAATTACAAAAATGATTTTAATTATTTAAAAGTAGTTCTGCTGATGTTGAGAGCACTCTCCAGTGCATTGTTAAAAGCGATAAATAAGAAAATATATAATAATTTCACCATAGCTGATTTTAATCTTTATCCTTTATTTAGAGTTATATGTTTGGAGAATCAAAGAGGAGAAAGAGACAACACAATTGTTATTATTATTGTTGTTTTTCTATTTTGAAATATGTGGCAATTTAGTATGTTTCCTGGGAGGAAATATAAGCATCCGTTTCTCCTCATTCTCTTCTAGCTTATCATCCAAATAAAAGAAAATTTAAAATTTCTCTCCCCTTCATTTCTGTTGATCCGAACCAAGCAAAGTTAGCTTCTCCAAATGTGTGCTTATAGAGGGTATGTACTTGGGGGTAGAGTTGATTGTGCACATATTCTCTGAATACAAGCAATACAAAGTTAAAGAGTCCTATTTTTTTTTTCCTTCCTTGTTCTGTTTTTTATTTGTCCCTCCTTTCTGGGAGGTGAAATGGGTAGCAGTAGGCAAAGATTGGCTTTAAGTTATATATGTGGATTCTTAGCTGGTTAAGTAGGGTGAGACTGAATTCTGGCACTGAGACTGAAGCTGTTTTTTGGTATCATATTGAATCTACAAGCTGGGAAAAGTAGAAGGGCACTATGGCCAAAGGAGAGGAGTGTGTTCAGCTTAAATTCCGGATTTATGATGGAACAGATATTAGTCATAGTAGTTATGCATCATCTAGCACTGTTGCAACTCTTAAGCAAAAGTTGGTCACTGAGTGGCCCCAAGGTTATTAATCTATCCACTGCTTACGCTTAACATTGCAATTTTAAATGGTTAAATGTCAGTGTTCAGACTCTTTGAACTGTTTTTTATTTCGTTTATCTGAGAGCCATATGAGCTGAATATAGTTCGAGCATCACTTGTACTATATCTGTGTTCTGATGTTTCATTGCATGCCTCTTCGCTAATTTTGTTTTGGCTCACCTTCTAAATGCTAATGAATATGTAATTAGAAATAGGATGATGAAAACTTGAAGGTAAAGCTAATAGTAATTTGATAAACAAAAGATACTCCTCTTCAATGCCAAATGAAGGTAGAATCCGGGAATTGTACTAGAACAGTTACAGATTTTCTTTAGTTGCGTTTTTTTATGCTTTTTTGACAGTTTAAAGGTAGAAATTATTAATTATTTTTTAGGGAGTTAGGATAGGGCTTAAGACCAAAATATAAAAATAAAATAAATTAATGTGAGCTGCTGTAAAGCTGTTATCAGTGATCCTAACTTTTTTAGTAGAAGAAAAAAGATAAAGATACAGACATACACTTGAATTCCCTTGGCATCACATCTTTGGGATGACTGCATCAGAAGGCCACAAAACATAATTGCTGAGGTTTCATTCAGACTGTCCAATCTTTTGTTGGATTAACTACTTATGCATATATGCATACAAGTTAATATGGTTCCTAATATCACAAATTGTTGAGCCAATGTTCACCACACATTATGGCCCAAAAAGTAAGCCAAATTAATACTCATTAACCATGCTGGGCAAATATTAAAATACTAGAATACCCAACTCATAAAATTAAGGAAACTATAACAAAACTAAATTAATAGCTCATAGCGCCATAAAAGTAAAACATAAAATTAGCTAAAACAGTATTCAAGATCCTAAGTGAGAACCTCATTAATCAGACCTCTGCCAAATTAAGGTTTAGACATCAGAAACAGTTTTTAACATGTCTTGTATAAACCTCTTAAGGTCGCCATCTTTATCATGGAGCATTATTTTTCAAGAACTGAAACAATTGACCGCTGCCACTCTATTCTTCTTTGTCTTGTCTCTTTCATCGCTGTATATTCTTCTCCAAACTGTATAAGCCATATGTTGTGTGTTTTTGTGTTTTGTCTCTGTCAGATCTTTGTAATCAGATTGAAAGATTTGTCTGACATGAAAATTAGGCACAAAAAGTGGTTACTGTGAGTAGACATTTCACGTAAGGACAATCATTTCTAAATTATAGGGCTTATATAGATATGATGTACGCCTTTTTATATGTTCTCTGGTGGCCTTCATGCATCCAAGTTTTTACTAGATAAGACAATTACACCCAAGTCCATGAATGATGTAAAACTTATACATGCTGGTAAAATTTTGGAGAGTAACAAGACACTTACTGATTTAAAAATAAATGTTGGCGGCCTTCCTAGTGGTGTTACTACCATGCATGTTGTCATACAGCCTACTGTAGCCAAAAAGTAGACAGGTTTGTTTACTTTCTCGTTCTTTATACGTTTACACATAGTTTGTTTTATGATGCATTCTGCCTCAGTGTTTGTAAGTTTTCCTATCATAGTCCGTTTGCTCTTAAAATCATCTAAATCATCTAAAAATTCCTTGAGGCCTTTGTAAATGAGTAAAATTCAAGTGAAGCAAAATTTCTCTTTTTTGTATTTCCTTTTGGTGTTTTCTTACTTAATTTTGTGAAATATCAAGTGCATTCTTACACAATTTGAATTAGTATGGGCTTGAAGAGTTCTTATTTTTATTTATGATTGCCAACAATGAACACTTGGGTACCTTTTTGGCCTCTTTATCGTTTCTCATCGTCTCAAAATTTTTTTGTCTTCTGTATTCACCAAGGGTTATGAAATGAAATCATAGGGGAAAAAACTGGTAAAATTAACCAATAAGGTTGTTCAACTGAGAAGAACACAAGTTGTGGAGCACCAATTGTTTCTGGCTTCAAATAGCAGTGAAGAACAATGCAGTTCAAGGTTTCAAACTCTTGATAAGTACTTTTATAGACTGAAATTACTGGGATTCTAATGAGAATGAATGGTTGCTCACATTTTCTATGGAAACACCATGAGTACTTTTACTCAGAAGATGTGTTGCAAATACAAATCATTATTTTTGGAATAAGGCTATCCCACTGTCAGAGTCCTAACTCGATTTGGATTTTTTTACTGTGAATCACCTTAGCTAACTTCTATTTCTGCCTTTAAAAAGCCCAATTTAGTTTTCTTGATCAACTATGGAGTTGGCTTTATTCCTGATGATTAAGCATCAATTTTTTAGCAATTGTTTTGCAACGATACTGAAATGCTCCATTTTATTAACTTATGCTTTTATAGCTAGAATCAAATGACCTAATACTCCTTCCTTTATCCTCTCTCACTATCTCCCATCTTTCTTGCTACGCAGAGAAGAGCAAGGAAGAAATGCAGAAGCAGAATTCATGCTCATATATTATCCTTTAAATTGTGCACAATACTATTTGGCTTTCATGAGAGGGAACTGGCATATTGCATTTTGTTACATACTTGTCTGCAGCTGCCTTGATTCATTTATTACCATAATTGATTGCTTGTTGTTTGTGTTACGATTTTTCACTTTTTCTTACATCTCTTGATAATCTTAGTACCTTTTCATGCTGAAATTCCATATGTGCAATGCAGGCGCCAGGCAGGCTGTGTCTGTGATTGTGATTGTTGAAAGATATCACTGCTGTGAGTACTTTTAATGTTACTCAAATCTATATCTACTATTTACCAAATTTCTAATTTATTCACTTTGGTACCTAGATAAGAGAGGATAGGATTTGATATGGTGTGGTAATATTAGATTGATTAAAATTATATTATATTTTTAGTAGTTTGTATTCCGTGGGTGTAAGATTGGATTAGATTGTATATATAATTTTATTCAATTTTTAATAAAAAAATTAATTAACTAATAAGTAAAATTAATTATGAATATTATATTAATAAAAATATATTTTATGCTTTCAAATATGGGATTAAAAAAAATAAAATTGTCCAATTCTAGAATTTTCTTGTATAACAAACATGCTATTAGTCCTTAAGTCTCAATCGAATCCCTAACATAGCCCATAAATGATTATGGAGAATTGTGAATATTGTTTTTTAGATCATCTTGTAACATTTGAAGGAGAAGAGGCCCGTTTACTGAAACAATAGAAGATAGGGATCTAACTGATCATTTTGGACACAAGTTTAAGCAGTGCAATTCATAGACATATCGTATGTGACGATAGATTTTGAATTAAAATTGTTGACATCGGAGAAAGGGCACGTCAGTCAGTGTTCTTTTACCTCATTGATGAAATCATTAACCATTTTTCATGTACAGATAATTCGGATGAATTTGGCCAGCAATCGTCGCATCCAAGTACCTGGACAAAATTGCAGAATATTTAATGGCACTGAAACAGCACTCGGGGGTGGGAGGTGAGTCACCTAAGGACCAGAAAGATTAGATTGTGATACATAATGGATTGGTTGTTGACGAATTAAAATTCTGGGATCTTGTTGTCGTGATGATACTCGTGAAAATTAACGATAGACGTGAACGATCTATCATTATGGACTAATGACAAAAACAGACGCTGCACAATCATTTTGTTATGATTAATTCTGGGGGTCTTTTACTGCTACTTAGGCTGCTTGACCATTTGCAGCAACTTCTCTGCTCAAAGTTTTGGTGCTTCCACTTGAATAATCATCACCTCCAAAGTGAATTATCATCTCATCCTCTTTCATATGGTTTTAGTATGCGTATATATTAACGATGATTGTGATTCAACTTAATTCACGATGATGAACAGCTAGCTAGTAATATCAACTGTGATTTGTGAACAGCTTGTGAGAGAATATGTATGGTAGTGATTTCATCTCACAAACAGCATTGGATTAACAACAATACCTTCTTATTGGTGTCTCATCATCTTACTGAAACCGCAGACTGCTAAGTTGGAGATCTTCTGTGATTTGGGTGTTTTTTACTTCTTATTCCTTCCCCCAGTGCTCAAAGATAAACTTGAATGGTACCTATCCAAGATGATTTGATTTAACATTTTGTTTATTCGCGTTTTGTATCTAATAATACCAACCGTCCTATCTTCTTCAACTAGCTTTCTACGACTTTGACAACAAGAGAGATGAAGTAACAGTAGCAATGGTAGCTCAATGCTTTTCCATGTCTGTCCAAACACATTAAGAACACAACCCTTTTCATTGCACAGTTTAAAAAAAAAGGGCGTAAAAGCTATCACTTACTTCATTTGAACAACACCAGAGAAATCACCAACTTAATGTTCAAGATGGTTCGTTCTTTATATTTCATACGAAGAAATGATAAGGTCTTTGCTCTACACTGGTTATATGATAAAGGAGCCTTGGATATTCGACTTTCCTTCTCATTCTTAGCTTTTTAATCAACGAAAAATACAAAACCCATCGAGGAAAACGTAGCCAAGCAATGACAGAAGCACCGAAACCACCGCAACAGCGGCAACAAGAAGAAGAACATCCAAATCGGCGGTTCTGCGATCACTGTGTTGACAGAACAGCTGTTCTATACTGCAGAGCGGACTTCGCCAAGCTTTGCTTCTCATGTGACAGAGAAGTTCACTCAACAAATCAGCTCTTTTCCAAGCACTCTCGCTCACTGCTCTGTGATTTCTGTGATGCTTCCCCTGCTTCAATTTTCTGTGAGACAGAGCAGTCTGTTCTCTGCACCAACTGTGACTGGGAAAATCACAGCCAGGGAACTTTACATTTCTCTGTTGTGCATAATCGTAAGCCGTTTGAGTCCTTCACTGGACGCCCTTCAGTGAGTGAGCTGTTCACAATTGTTGGGTTCAATGATTTGGACCATAAAGCTCTGTTTTTGCCTGATAAGAATGAAAACAATGTTAATATTAGCTGTGCGGATGCTGATGGGTTATCGGATTTGTGGGCTTGGGAACCTCAAGCTTTTGTGAGTATTGACGAATTGATTGTTTCTAGGGGTTCGGATCACAATTTTCAGGCTCTAGGCGTACCACTTCCTTTGCCCAAGGCAAGCACTTAGTTCCTTTTTTTTTTTCCAATTTTTCTGGCTCAAATTTAATTTTGTGTTCAAAAGATTCTAGATTTCCAGTTATTGAGTTTTTTTCTCGTTGTGGTTCTTGGCCAATTACAATTTAGGGTTTTTTGGATTCATTTGTTGCAAGATAAAATTTATGATTTTGCTGATTCACTGAGAAGATTGATAGTCATGGTTTCTTCTTGGTTTCTTTTACTGAGAGGATTGCTTGACTTTTCTTAAGATTTCTTGTGTTGCAGTTTGGATTTCACATCACTATATATCTATTCTTAGTGCTGCACAAACATTTTCGCTTCTCCAATTGGTATTTTCTATGGTGATTATGACTTGGTTTTGGACGTTGTTGTTGAATCAGAATCGTAATGCTGCTTGTGGCCAACACAAGAAGAAATGCTTCATCAGCTTCGTCAACTTGCAGAGCATGAACCCAACTTTAAGTATGAAACTGCAGATATTGAACCCACTGTCGGGTTTTAACCACTGTTGCCAGAGCCAAACTTTCAGCCCCGATATGTGCATACTGGTTCAGAATGTAATGTAGAACCAATCTCATTTTCTGCTTATGAGGTAAATGCTTCTTTCTTGTCAGGTTTCTTCAAATTGAATCCTTAGATTGCAAGACTATATTCTTTTAAATTCAAGTTTATTTCTGCGTGTATAGATCTGAAACATGAAATTTGACCTATTTAAGCACATATGGAATTTGTATTGGAGTGCTTTCCATTTGCTCAAAATTTCTTTCCTCATGCAGAACAATGAACTACAGTGGTTGACTGATTATTGTGGGGCTGCAAATCAACTTCCTTCGACATTACTAAGAGGCCATATCGGCAAAAGTTTTACTGTTCCTGACAAACATTTGGACACTGGTGGCTGTGTAAGGAATGTCAGCAATGGCGACAAAGGGCGATCACAGCATCTCATTACTGCTGAAACTTCATCAGTTTTACCTAAAGTTAGTGTACATGAGCTAAACAGTCAGGAAAGAGATTCTGCAAGATCAAGGTACAAGGAGAAAAGGAAAACAAGGAGGTATGAGACCAATAATCAACTTGATAGGAATGTTAATTCAATTTTGCTTTCATATATTTCAAAATTTCTAAATTTGAAGGAATCTAGTTTCCATAGCGTTTGGATTAAATGGAGGATAGTCTTGTGGATACTTTCAGGTGTGACAAACACATCAGATATGAATCGAGGAAGGTTTGGGCTGAAGGCAGGACAAGAATTAAGGGACGTTTTGCAAGGATTGATCAATGAAATGTCTTATAAGTTGAATTGTCTACAGGTTATGAGTTCACATTAAATAAATAAATTTCATTCCTAAGGAGTAATCTAGTCATTGTAGTATAGTGGTGAGTATACCCGCCTTGTCACGCGGTGGTCCGGGTTTGATCCCCGACAATGGCGATTATTTTTTTTTGCCGGAATTGACACTATCACCACATCACAATTTACAGTATCACCATGTCACTATCTCTACCGAAATTATTCTGAATTTAAGCACAATGCCTGAGATCAATTTAATTCCCAGTATATCAAACCATATATTTAATAAAAAATCCAAGAGTACACCAAGAGACCAACAATTTTGACATCAAATTTACTACAAAGCAAAAGCATTCACTACCTGGGTACGATCACTCACCTACTGCTGCCTGATTCATCGCTACCATACCAACAAACCATTAATAATACCCAAATAAATACGCAGGATAATAATTCTACTTGCATTCATAGTTTCATCTACTTCGATCTCTTGTGGAGGTTGAAAATGGCGAGTGCTACCAACACGAGAAAGACGAACGATCCAAGCAGAGACAGGACCAAAGCAGCTGCAAGATGGCGGCAGAACCCACCAAACACATTGCACACCTTGATCCACGGCACATGTGGGTTTCCTTTCATACCGATCATTCCGACAGCCATGGCAGCTCCATTGGCGGAGAAAAGCAGCCCCGTCATAATTAGGTCTAAAATGATTAGTCCCAAAGCTGCCTTGTTTTGGAATCTCCGGATTGCCAGAGAAAATAACAAAGATACTGCTGCGTATGAACATGCTATAGCATTTGACGCCAGGAAGTACCTGTATGGCATGGGTGCAAGCAGTTATATCAAACCAAAAAGAAGATACGAGTAACACGAAAGGATGTACATATATCTATATAAACATGTACGTACGTAGATGAACTACCCACAAGAAAAACGTACTTCAATACACAAGCACTTGTGTGCTGTAAACCCTAAACCACGTATCTCTTGTACTATCCTAAAAGGCGATCGACCACGTATACTTATGAAAGTGGATGATGAACTTAAGGTATAAAAATAAGAAAAGAAAAATGCTGCAGACGACTGATTACCCAATGAAGATTAGATTATGTAAATGGGTGATTGAAAATAAGAGAATTACTTACACAAAAGCAGACATATACTGCCACTTAGCAGTAACAGAAACACGGACAGGAGGCAAGGTTTTGATAAAAGAAGCGAGGGAAACCATCTTAGTCTGCTTATCAACAGCCACAACAATTGCAGCTATGAGTGCAAGGGAGAACCCCAGAATCCGTAGCATAATATCACTCGATCCGACCATCACTTTCCTTGAGCTCTCTACAACTTTCACGCTGCTTCCCACTTCATTATCCATGTTCCAGCTGCTCTCCAGGGAAAATAGCTAGCTTTCATAAGTACGAGAGACAGTGTTTGATGATAAGTAAATGAAAAACTGAGTAGTTGGAAGTGCATTGAAGACAATTTCTACCTTGTGCCTTTGTATTAAATTAGACCGCACTTCTTACAGCGTTGGCTGAGAGATTGCAATTGATGCTAAAGGTGCGTACAATACAATGTTCGTTATCAGAGAGAGTTTTAGTATTCATTGACAGCGAGAGTTTTAAGTAGAATTTCTACTCGTGCAGAAATATATTTATTGATAGTAAATTAAAAAAATTAATAAAAAAATTTTTAAATTTTTTTAATTTTTTTACTACATTAATTAAATAATATAATATTTTACTAATTTTTTTATTCACTATTAATAAATATTTTTTCTTATTATATTGATTCAATATTTTCATCACATCAATAATATTGATATAATAAGATCGTTCTATCAAATTGTTACTTAATTTAAATTGTTTGGCACACAAATTAAAAGTGGATCGAGATTCATTAAAGTGTAATAGACTAGTTGATATACAGATTAGCTCATGACCTTTTGTAAGTATATATTATATTTATGTAAGTGGTTGCCCCTATCAAAGTGGTAAATGATTGGGTAGAACCCTAATATGCAGAAACCATTTCCTTAAACAATGAGGTAAATACTCATATTTATCCATAAAGATATAATTATCAAGTGAAGCAGCAGTTTGGATATAGTAATTTCTGGCTCTCAGAAAAGTTTTACCATGATATGGGTTTCGAAATTTGGCCGAATTAATTAGTTTTACCTTTTATCTCGAGAATATTGCAGTAAATCAATTGCTCCCGATATGGAAATTTCGTCTCTGGGCATCCATGCCATAATGAGAAAGCAGTTATCTAGCAAGCAAACTATGTATCGAATAGAGTTATAGATATTTCTTCTAGGCTATGGATTAATTACTAATGACTGATCGTCTTCGATTTTCTTTGTAATTAGTTGTAAATCTTGCAGAGTGTGTGTGTGTGTGTGTAGGGTTAGCTTTTGCTCTAATCATTGTTAATTATATAGCAATCAATTTGCTTATTGGGTTATTATTACAATAGCGTACACGATTTCTTCTTCCGAATTACAACAGCTGTTGATGAACTCTAAGTCTGCTTTACAGCCAAAACCCAATTTGAAAGCCGAGTGAAGGACGGTATATATATTGCTTGATTTAGGCCATCAAATTCAAGCATACACTTCCCTGCCATTAATGGAAGATATGAATATTACAATTTAATTCTACTTGCATATATATATGAACGCAAAGGAAATATTCCTGTAAGGGTTAAAACTTGAGTAGTACGGCATAGATTTGTGGCTCGATTTCAGGAATCCAATAACTTTCCCATGATTGGCACGACGTCGGTACAAAAAATATGTGCAAGTTTTATCGAATATGGTAAGTTGATATAATGTCAGCCTCATCATTAGTCATTCTGAGTTAAGAAACTTTCGTAACTGTAAGTTTTGGAAGCATGTATGGAGATGCAATTCTGATTACCCGAAACGCCCTCTGATTCCTAAAAGTGGACGGAAAGCCAAAGCTAACGCGGTGGTGTAAGGCATGAAATGGACTTGAGAGAGAGAGCGACAGACCATTTGAACGTAACGGCAACTGCGAAATGGTGGTGGGCTGTAATGCTGTGTCGTCTCACGTGCTAACTGCAACCCTTGGCCTTCTCTCCATAACCAAACGTGAAACATACTCTCTATTTTCATTACACAATCTTTTGCCTTTGTCTTCTCTCATCATTTCCGTCACGTCACCCCAATTGGCTCAACCTCAACTCAAGCCGCTTGTACACACACACACACACGCACACACGTACAAGAATAGCCCATAGATTCATTTACATATATAGGACAATTAATTGGTGTTGTCAAATGTATGTACTTCATTGCATATGGTGATAACGAAAACATAATACGTTTTTCCTAAACTGGTTACGTACATGGCCGTAATGAATCAGATAATTAAAGTCTTTCCAATGCCGATAATCAACCATGCATGTATATATATATATATAGTTCAAACTTCACCCGATGATTATGAGTTACGTTTTAGCTCATTTGGCCGAGAATGCAACAGCCGAGGACTCATTTATGAGCGGCTAAGTGGGAAGCGATTTGCAAGCTTGAATGATCAATAAAGCTTCTAGATGGAGAGGAAAGATATTAATGAAAGCTACAAAGAGTATGGATCCCAGCTCAGCTCATGGAATCTCACATCTCTGTAGCCCACAAAATATCCGAAGGAAAGCATGCAATTTGTTCTGTTTAACACACTACCAAAGCAGAATGCATAAAGCAAGTCTCCTGATTAACTATATAAGCCATTATTTTCCACTTTATACCTCATATATATATATACACGCATTCTTATGGACATACAATTAATTCCCATAAGCACTTTGCAGTTCTTGCTCTCAACTGCTTCATTATTATCCAAGCAGCTGCAAAAAGCGGCTAGTTCATCACGAATTATCAAAGAATTAATGGCAGTACTGCTTGGATCTCACTCTTCTATCATTTTTGGCCTCCTCGGTACCTACTAATTCTCTCCCCTCTCAGAACGTGTCTTCCGTTCATTTAATAGCCTAGCTAATGGTACTTCCTTTCTGTTTTCTCATTTTCTACAGGTAACATTGTGTCATTTCTTGTTTATCTGGCACCGCTGTAAGCTCTCTCTCGATCTCCACACTAATTTTCATAGATTTTTGGCCTCATAATGTATTAATTAATTAACTTCCCTCTTATATATTTCTTTCGTGTATGCCCCAGGCCGACCTTCTGCCGGATATTCAAGAAAAAATCAACAGAAGGGTTCCAATCAATACCATATTCAGTTGCATTATTTAGTGCCATGCTAATGCTTTATTATGCTTTCCTCAAAGCTAATGCATTTATGATCATCACCATCAATACTGTTGGTATCGTCATTGAATCCTTGTACCTCATCGTTTACATGATATATGCTACCAAAAGCGCCAAGGTATACTACATACATTCATTTGGCATTAATTCACTTGTATCTTTCTCGACAATTTGAGCTGTTTGTTAATTAATTGCTTAAAAAATTATTTTGCAGATCTTTACAACAAAGCTTCTTCTCTTCTTTAACGCTGGAGCATTCGGATTTATTGTACTCTTCACATACCTATTCTCGGCTGGCTCCTATCGACTCACAATTGTTGGATGGATCTCTGCTGTTTTCTCTGTCTCTGTTTTTGCTGCTCCTCTCGGTATCATTGTACGCGTTACACCAACCCTAATGCAACTCAATAGATTCACTTCTTTTAAATATATCATCTTAAATATTCATTCATTCTCATGATCAGAGGCAAGTTATAAGGACAAAGAGCGTAGAATACATGCCCTTTCCCCTCTCCTTCTGCTTGACAATCTGTGCTGTAATGTGGCTCCTCTATGGCCTTTCAATACATGATTACTTCGTAGCAGTAAGTAATCACCAAACTTGCGTATTAATTAATATCAATTAATTGATTGATTAATGATATATTTCTTTTATGGTTTAGACACCAAACGTTCTGGGACTGGGATTTGGAGTGACCCAGATGGTACTTTTTCTCATCTACAGAAAACGAAGAAATGAAATACTGCCAGTAGTTTATCCGAAAGAGACAGCTGATCAGAATCTGGAGATTATTGGTTCTAATAATAGAGCTGTGAATGGAGAGCTTGAAATCAGAACCATTGATCAGCCCAGTGCGATCGAACCAATCCAATAGATGAAATCGGCTCCAATACAAAACAAAAAGACAGAAACTACATTGAAAGAGAATTGCCAGAATCCATTTTTTATTTTACTCTGTTGTAATAACAACAGCTAGCATATATACAGCGGATGGCAAAATCAAAATTGAATGTGTTGGGATCAGTAGTTTGCAGCTTACTCCTGGTTAATTTTAGCAATAAAAGCTTGTCATGATTCATCAATAATATGCTGCACCTATGTTATGCTACAGTAATGTGCATGATTTCTCCAAAAGAAAATATGGTTTTTTTTGTAATGAGTTAATCTGTTTTCTTTTTTCATAGAAATCTATTTTAGCTAAATGCTTATTTTTAGCCATACAATGTTGATTGATTCTAGTTTGACATTCTTGTGGCCATAAGCTAACCCATTTAATCAAAGATAAATCATATTGATGATGACCACTTAACCAGTTTTTCTATTAATTTATTCTAAAATTTTAAAAAAATGTTTAAATTTGTAATTATATATTCATTGTTTTTCAAAAAAATATTTTATTTTATTTTTAAAAAAATAAAAATCTTTCATAATATTGAAGAACAGATTTTAAATTATAAAAGTTAATAACTTAGGTTTGTAATAATTTGTAAAATACATATACTTGTGATTGTGAAAAAGATGATAAATCACAAAAAAAATTTAAATTCTTATTATTAATCTTAAAAAGTGATTTCTTTTATAGTGGAAATAAAGTAAAATTTTTTTTTATTTGTTTTATTAACTATTTCCTGATTTGCTTCGTCATGGTGGGTGTGTTCATCAAAAATTTTTTTTTTGTTCTTGATTCATGAAAAAGTTATGTGTGTGTATTGATTGTTCATTATTTTCCAGTTCTATGTAAATTGACTCTGGACCTGATATCATATCAGCCAATCGGAGGTTTTTAAGTTGTTTGATGTGTGGTTGGTTGTTCAATGTTCTGCTTTATTAATGAATTGCCTACAATCGAAGTTATTTGATGCTATAGGGATTTTATTTAATTAACTTGGATCATTTGAAGTAGATTGTGATTTGGGGTTGATGTACTTGTGGCTTAATTTGAAGCACTGGTTAACCAGAGCTTCATTGACATTGACAAACGTCACTCTGTGAGAAATTTGAGTTACCTGCCCATTTATTAAAATGAAGAATTGTGGAGCAATTCGTTGTCTTTTTCTTGTATTTTCTCGTGTTCATACGAGGAGCACTAGGAAGCCTAAAAGCTAGTGCTTTGATTTACAGAAGAGGCTGAGGAAATAGAAAGGGATAGTGTGAATTTGGTGGGTAGGCTTGTTGCTTGTGTCCGTCCTGGTCTTCATGCCAGTCAAAGGCTTGCACAGCATTTCTGTTTAGGCTACTGTTTTCCCTTTTTTGTTTTTTGGCTTGCAATGCCTTCCAGCTTTGGTTAATCTACCTCAATTGGACTTGCATGTTATAATTTTACCTCTTGTTAGTTATTTTTTGCTTTAAGTTTTCTAAACTAAAGTTGAATGACATGTTCGCTTACATCTTTCTCTCTGTTTTCCACCGGAGAAGAAGAAAAAGGGAGTTCTATAAGAACGCTAAACACATGAGCAAGTATAAGAAGTTAATAATTGATAATTATTGTGCATCAGAATACACAGGAGGGAGTTTCTAGTCGACCCGTTGCTGTTTCAAGCGTAGTACTTGTTAACTAAATATCATTAGCAGCAGTAGACCAGGAAAAAGAGGACGTTGACAGAAGACAGAATTCGGTGACGAAGCACCAAAAATTACAGACATGAAGATGATATTTAAATGGGAAAAGAGGTCAGCTTCAGAAGGCCTGAATTTGATCAAGAACCTCCTTACCCAACACGATAAACGACCATATGCCGCCGGGGTGGAGGGGAACAAAAGACCATGAGGGCGAGAGCAAGCACAACTACCATAATTAGAACCTTGAAATCCAGTCTACAGACGTCTTCTAGCACCGAACAAATGATCTTACCCATCTCAAACTCTAAGCTTGAGCCTGCCTGCTTTCTTATCCCGACGAATTTATGAAGGAAGAGAATGCAAATGCTATAAATTTCAGGTCACTTGCAATTTCTTGAAGTCTAAGTTTTCTTTTTTATTGTTTCTTTTCCAAAGTTCAAGTCAAGTCAAACGTGGAAATTTTTGCCACGCGTCAATTGACGAAGAATTGTGAAAACCTCAAAAAACACGTTCGTTGGCTGCACGAGATTGGCTGCTCATGATTTCAAACGAGGACAACGTCCAGAGCCTAACTTTGTGGAGGTGGATTTTTTATTTTTAATAACCCCATTCCCATTAGATGATAAGAATTTGTCTGGAAAAACAAATGGGCTCAAAATTAAGGTAAATTGTAAAGAACATGATTGTAGCAGCAGCTGGGTGTCACGATGCCACGATGCTACAATCATGATTCACTTATAACACGGAAGTGGACTGTCGTAACTGTTGGTGTTACTATTTATGAGTTACCATGATATCATAATGAAGTAAGAAATAAAAAACACAGAGATGGATTGAGGAAGAAAACAATGATGGTAGTAGCAGCAGAGGGAATATAAACGATGATCATGATCGTAAACACCTCAAACGTGCGGCCATCATTAAACAAGGGATAAAAATGTATTCGGTTTTGATTACGCCCCTTGCAGAGACCCAGATATGATATCCATCCCTTTCTTCTATCTCTACCTACTTAATGTTTCTGGTTCTGGTTCTGGGTCTGGGTCTGGGTCTGGGTCACTCTGTAGCTTTGGGCGTTGTGTTGTGGACTTCTGGTGGTGTCTGTGATGTGCTGTAATTGTCTGTCTGTCTTTTAACATATTATCTTTTGTTCAGATTTTCTTTTTGCATTTTTATATTTGTCATTTAATTTACATAATTGCTCATCTGCTTTATGATCTCTCTTCTGTGGGTATCTGATAATCAAGGAGATTGATCGAGTACGTGAATTGCTGCTTTGTTGGGTCAGCTGTTTTTAAGCAGGTGGTGTAGAAAGAGAGCGTTAATGTAGAAAAAGTTGTGGACAGTAACCAATGTCACCTAGCATATCACGTGGCACAAAATTCGAGGTCCATAAATTTGAACAAACCCAAAAAAACAAAAGCTGAAACCTACGTGCCTGAATCATCCATTGGAGCAAGCTTTGTCCCACCCCCTTGCCTGCCTCATTGCTTTCTCCATTGTCAATTGCTTCAATCTTGGTGAAGATGGATGGATGGAGGGATTTATTTACATGGATGGATTTCATTCATGCATGGTTGCAATTACTTTCAACTTTTGAAACTGTGCACAAGCCATTTTCCAACGGTATGCCGGCCTATTTGAGCTTTCCCAATCGCCAGGATCAGCGTGGCGTGGGAGATGGAATGGTACTTCTAGAATTTTTCGGTTATTCCTTCTCAGAAAAAAAAAAACCCTTGTGGCTATACAGAGAATTACAATCATTCTTCGATTTTGTCATTCCCCACTGAACTCAAATTGCATTTTCTATTCGGTGCCATGCTTTGGGCAGTGGCTTCAAAATTTTGTCAATGCAACGCAAATATGACCACGTCTTTCCTTTCAGGCGAGAGATTCTAGTTCCACATGCGGCATGCCTTTTAAGAAATAGGAATTGCTACAAAGCCTTGAGAGAGAGCATAATGGCCACATGAGTCCCAAAATTTCAGTAAACGATCAATATAAAAGGATACTCACGAATTATATTCTTGGCAGGTCTAAGTTTTGGGAGGGGGGGCAAACGACGAAGAAAGGAACGAAAGTAGTTGCGATTGAAACAAATTAGTGCAGGGGTGTTATCACAGCCAGTTGCAATAAAAATTTTCATATCTTATTCCTCGAGATGACTGTAAGTGATAGAAATGAGTCCACATACACTTACTACCACCACAAAACGACGATTTAAATGCATAAACATGCAAAAGTCTGCAAATAATAGTATACATTTTAACTATGCCGAAGTAAAATAACAACTCTGATTAATACACAACATCAGGAGCTTTTTTTTCGTTCTCTTTATTAATCACTAATTGGTATGCCATAGCTCAGCCAAGGGTAAAAATGGCTATTGAGCTCTTAAGCCTCTGTATACCTTCCATAAAGTTGTCCCCCCCACTTCAACAAGGGCTGCAATTATATAAAGCTACATAAAACGCGAAACAATTGAGTTGCATATAGAGCATGTAGCTGCTATATATCCAAGAGGTCTGATCATACATGGAGATTAATTTGCACGCAGTCTGTCACAAAAGCCTGAATGCAGAATCTTCATCCATATTCCAAACAAAATGAGGCATATCAAACCTTGGCCCGGCAACCGTTCTATATATGTAAAGCTTCTCAACTGGGAAGCTTTCTGGCCTCGAATCTGGGGGTCCCCTCTCATCAATAACTTCAACATTCAGCCTGGGCATCTTCTGACCTAGCAGCTTACATGCTTCGAAACTCACATAACACGAAGACATCCAAAGGGATCGCATTGTCTCCAGCTTTGCAGCATTGGCCAAAAGAGCCTTGTCTCGAAAGGGACAATCCCTAATCTCCAGTTTCCGAAGGCTTTCACACCCAGACAGAACATGGTGGAGTCCCAAATCACTTTCTCCAGCAAAGGCCACAGACAACATTTCCAACTTTTTAGCATATGTCCCAATGTACTCAAACACACGATCTGTGAGGAGACCTGAGAGGGAAAGCCGCCGGAGATCCTTGCAGTGCTCAACAATGGCTCCAAAGCCCACATCCAGTGGCTGGAGGGTCAAGTAATCAGGGGTCTGGGGCTCAATAATGCAAAGACGAAAACGAATCATATTTGGGCTGCTCCTGGCAATGGTAACTAAGGCATCGTTGGACATTCTACGGCAGAAATAGAGAACTGACTCAAGCTTAGGACAACCCTCAGAAACACAGACAAGGCCTTGTTCCGTCAAGGAAACATTTGGCTCTAGACTAAATGGCTCAGATGGAAACACCCTCAATTCTCGCAGATCCTTGCAAGATTCTGCAAGAGCTTCAAGACCACTATCCTCAATGTAATCCAGCACCTGTCATTTACAATGATGTCTTCATCAGCATAAGACAGTATTGCACTGTAAAGATACAATCAACAATTGAGGCTCATTCTGAAAGCAAAAATAAATTTATATTGACAAAATTTATCAAAAGCAGCTACAGATGAACATAAGTGGGTAAGTTTTTATGCAGTATTGTAATTAAACAAAGATCATTAGTCCATCCACAGATCATGACATCTTATTTAAGAACAAAATTACAAACTAAAACTGCCGATGTTCGAACTCCTGCCAGCAAGACAAGTGCAAAAGGAATGAATCTCAAGATAGCAAGTCAAACAAACAAGATTGGACTTACCCAAAGGCACTGCAAATTAGGACACTGGCTAATGAGCTTGATGAGCTCAGGACTTTGGATAGTGGCACAGCTCAAATTCAAGGAGGTTAGGCCAGAGCAAACAGAATAAACAGCTGGAAGGTAAGCCGGGACCACATCCCAAAACCCAGACAGACTCTTAAGTTCCTTACAGCCAGAAAAAGCTCCTGCTAGATTTGAGAAGACATCCGGCTGCAAATCAGCAGAGTAGGTCCCAGTCCCCAACTCAACCAACTGAGGCACCCGACGAAGCAGGTTGGCAAGCTTGTCAAGAGGTACTGCACGGTTGAGCCTCAAAGTCCTCAGATTGGAACACCTTCCCACGAGGCGCTCAAGAGCTGAGAAACTAACCTCAGACCCCAAGCACGCAATGTTTAGAGACACCAATGATGTAAATGAATCAGGAAAATGGCTGAGCCAATTCCCACTCAGATCCTCCACTTCGCTCTCCCGCAAGTCTAACTCTCTCAGATTCCTGCAACAGCAAACATCATAAATAGATCAAGTCAGTATAAATGATGCAATTACAAAAATAAGAGAAAAGAAATTAAGTCACCAATAAAAATGATCAAATTATAAAAGAGAAACTAGAATGCTGAGTAAAGTAAGTGGTTGGGTTATATCATAATCATTGACAATGAACGAACTGCCTTTTTTGAAGTTACTTTTCTTTGCGGTTCCAAGAAAATGAAACCACTTATTCTTTATATGTTTTATCAGTTCACTCAACGATAATTCACACTGAGAAACAAAAGTTTCAATTCCAATATTCCATGTTTCACATATGAAAAAGAGAACATAGACATCCAAAGTTCTCTCCCAAAACCAAGAATCAGCTTCCAGAAATTAAATCATCAGAATCTTTAGGTACCAACTAGATGAATAATTATTAGGTAAAAAACTAAAGAAGACCATTCTCCTTACTACATCAACCTAAAGTAAGAAAAAGAGAACCTCCTTGAGGAATAGAAAGGAAAACCCACATTGTCCAACAAACCAGAATCCAAAACAAAACATAGATTAACGCGGCATTCTTCAAAAGAAAAAGGTAACACAAGTGATCTTAACTAGACTTTGTACACTAGCAAATCAAAGAACAAGCCCAAACCAGATCGAAAACTGAGATAAACCAAAGCAGAAATAAAGCAAACCCAAAAAAAAAAACAAGAAGTTCACATTTTCGGGGTTTTTTTCCCCCTCAAAACCAATTATGACAAATCAAAAAAAAATGACAACTTGGGTTAGTTACACCAATACAGTAAAAAAAAAACTGAATGAAATACACAGAAATAGATAGCAATCCAGACGGGAACAAAAATAAAAGTTAGATCTTATCACACATTCATCACCACTCAAAAACCAAACTTATTGTTGGGAGAAAAGAGCAAAACATGCAACATCAGCAGTAATTCATTGCACGTTCCTCTACTTAACTCATGCGCCAAATATCCAAGAAAGAAATGAAACTCTCAAATTCAACAAAAGGCAAAACAATTAAAAAAATTGAAACTTTACTTGCAATTGGCAGCAATGGCAGCAAGTCCCTGAGTTGAGAAGCCCTCGCAGGAACTCAAAATCAAAACTTTGAAATTCTTAAACGACTTTGCAATCAGCTCCAAGCTTTCATCCCCAATCACCATCCGCTTCAACCTGATTTCCTCCAACCAAGGGTAGCCACTTGCCATCTCAACGATCCACGGGCGCACGTAGCCGCCCCAACCTTCAGGAACCAGATTAAAGTCCGCAAAATGCGGCTTCCCTTTGAGCTCCACCGATCTCACCTCTGGGAACCGTCTGATCACCATCCGAGGGCTCACCGCATAACAGTTCCCGACAAATATCCGCTTCCTGCACCAGCGTTCGATCTCATACCACGACTTGCACACCAGCGATATCGCGTTCCTGTCTTTGTCGGACTGAACGAACGAAAACACGTGCTCTAATACATCCTCCGGAAAGGATGAGTATGACATTTTCTTTAACATGACTGTTTCGATTCAAATTCACTCAAACAATTTCAAAATTTCGGGTAACAATAGCTGAGGTTTCTTTGCTGTGTTACGTTAGATCTGAAACGCCATTAACATATGTTATACTCAGTTGCCGGTTGCGGGAGTGCTAAGAAAGAGAAAGTTTAGTGTAGGACAAGAGAGTGGTGAGTATATAAGGATTTTATTAAAGTTACCAGTGGGGGTTAGAATTTAACTATAGTTAAATAAGTGAAGTCAGGTTTTATGACGGTTGAAACTGCAACACGTGTATATTAATTCATGATGTCCGTCGGATGGACGGTGGGAGTGTATGATCTTATCCGTAGACGATGAAGGGCAGCCGCAGAAAACGAGTGTATGCAAGAGAGTGGAACCACGCAGATGTGGCGAGAAGTTGAGTATTACCGTGGAGCTATATAATCAATGAAATTATCGTCTAATGTGTGCGTGAGAGATGGAGAGGAGGGCTGATAAAGTGTTATCTGTGTAGGAAGAATGGTGGAGGAGGGAATCTCATGATTCGCGTTGCACGGCTGGATATGAGGGGATCGGATATCGCGGGGACCACAAACACAGTGGGAATAGCAAGGTTAAAATAATGAGGTGTGATCTGATGTGCAGTTTGGTTTATTCTGACATCATGGCCGTCCAATCATGTCTTACTGTTTTGGTTTATGATTTCAGACTGTTGAGACGGGTAAACAATCACCGGTGTATATACTAAAACCATTTATTCAGTTCCAACGGCCCTGATTTCACAGGGAAAATAAATAAATAAATGAAAATATTGTTGGATAAATTAAAGTACATGCAAGTCTTCTAAGCGGAAGCAACCGTACAAACAAGAGCACGTCGCATTTTAAACAAAACCGTCAGATGAGATATCTTTTTACAGTGTACGGTCTGATTACAATAGAAACGATGTACACAATCAACCAGAAAAGCACATGCAGTAAGAAATATTTTTACCACGAACGGTAAAAGAAGAGAAGAGGAGAGGAAGGGTCCCCACGATTACCTCAAGTGCACGACATGGCATCAGGAACAAAAGAAAGTTGCAGATTCTTTTCTCGCGAGTACAATGACGAAAACACCCCTCGTCTGATGTGGGAATTTGTTCCTCGTTCCATAAAAATGAGGGGGCAGTGCTGTCAGTTCACGAAAAGGACAGGGTTTTTATGGGGTTGCACTGTCCTCGGCATGTAGTCCATAGACCTGTCCTTTTTAATGTCGAAAAAGCTGAGAAGCAGTTAGAGATGAACGATCAAGCTTCGAAGATAATAAAGAAGAGATCTAAACCGTTGGTTGGTCTCTCGTTCCGTTGGTAGGGCTTGTCTCCACTTGGAAAAACATTTTGGTTTTTGAAAAATGGAAAAATAGTATTTATTTATTTTAGGAAACAGCGAAAAAGGTCTTTGATAAAATATTTTGAATCTATTGCTCAGAAATTTAGATGTTAATCGGATCATTAATTAATTAATTAATTAGAAGAGATGAGTTGTCTGGCACGTAGGGTTGATTATTAAAAGGTAAGAAATCGTAATTAAGATTAAATAGATAATTAATTAATTAAGAATTAGTTTAATTGATTATTAATAAACCCCCACGCTCGGTTCTCCGGGAATCTCTCTGGCCCTCGAGTGGGATGGCTTGGATTTTGCTGTATAATTTGTAGTGTTAGTCTCTCTTCATTAAGCTCTTAACTAAATTTAAAAATATGTTTTAGAAATAGAATTCTAATTAATTTACCAACTTCGTCTTTTTAAATTTTCATGCCCAATGTCAATGATTTGAGTCCGAGATAATACGTTAGCAAAATACGAATGTTCAAAGTAGAAAAGGATTGAACCAAATAAACTTGAAAGACCGTGACACTAAATAAAAATAAAGAAATTTGAAGGGGCTATGTTGTAATAAATAGTTTTTAAACTTTTAACTTTCCAGTAAGCGTAAAATAACAATTGCCCACGAGAGGCAATGAATCTATTGCGTCTCGCAAATGTTAGGCGCACGTGACGAAAAAAGCTATGTTCGAGTATGCTAATGTTAATTAATGGCTTGTTATTTAGTGGAAGAGTTTGATTAAACTTTTCTTATCCTATCATTAATTATTAATTAAAACGTTAATCTCTCCCCCTCTCTCTCTCTCTCTGTCCGAATGCATGTGGGCCTACCTTTCTAAAGTGTGCGACAGCATGCACACAATTGTACAATTTGGTGTAATCGTAACCAAATAAAGTTCAACTCGGACATGAAACCATACACGTGGCAAAGCATCCCTCATTGACTGATTCATCATGCATATCTTACATAATAATAAAAGTATAAACTTTTCAATATGATTGGTCATCAAATTATCAGCGACAAAAAGCTTATTTATTTAATTATTTTTTAAAACTATTCAATAAAATAAAATTTTATTTTCTTTGAATTGGTGGTTTTTGGTAATTTCGGCCAAAACCCACTATCAATTTCAATTGTGCTAATGAAACAAACTTTTTTAGTTAACTCAGTGTTCCCAATTATAAGAAGGAATCCAAATTTGACATCGCAAGGGTAAGGCAATGAACAAAACTGGCAGGACACCAACCCTACAACTACGAGGTGAGAAACTTAAAGAGGGTTAAGAGCCCAAGAAATGTGGGGTACCGCACAAAAACAGTCTGAAATATAGAGGATGGGCAAAGTCTGCCCCCATCTGCCGACCTCCACTGTCCAATCAACTTAAGTGACATTACCTTTTTTCTTCGCTCTTTTTCTTTCTTACTTATCCAATGTTACCTTTCTGTCTTTCTATTGACACAATAACATTCAGGTCCCATATTTTTGTGTCTTCACCAACAGTATATGAGTGTGCCCATTTGTATGAAATAGGTCTATGATTTGTACTGTAAGGTTAATTTGGTCGTTTCGGGGAATTTGAGGACTTATTTGATAGAACGAAATAAATTATATAAGTTTTTGTAAAAATGTAAAAAACTAGGGACATGAATGCCGTTACTCCTCTTTATATTATGTGCATTATTGGTGGCGTGGTGCTTTGACGGAAGAGGAGAATAACAAAAAAAAAAAAGCGCGGAAGCAAATCTTTCAAAAAGTAACAGCTTTGACGTGATGATCATCGACGATCAGCCCCATCTCATGCGGTTACGTTATGATCGTACTTACGTGTCGGTATTTGATTCGATAACTGCTTTCACTTTGTCCATATAATTTCACTGTGATTATTGGGGGTGATTGTTATGTCACGCAATGAAATATCGACGTTGTAAACGTGTTTAATTACAACCATGTAGCGCCATTCTCGCCGAAGTTGCAATTTCGCACTTTTTTTTTATTTCCAGTTCCCTCTTTTTTAAGCAACATCCTAAACTTAATAATTATGTACAAAGAAAATATAATATATAATGATGCTATCGTATTAATATAATTAATATAATAAAATTATTTATTTAATAAAATAAAAATTTATTTATTATCAACAAATAAAAAAATTAAATGATAATTTCACTATTTATTTTATATTGTAGAAAAAAATTATAAATTTTTTAATTTTTTATTTAATTAAATAAATAATTTAATAGTATCAATCAAATTGACATGATAAAATTATACTATATAATAATTTCTCTTAAGAACTTATTTTAGTATCATGATATTTATCTGTTTTATTTTATGACAGACGTGATATATAAAATAATTATCAAAAAATTTATCTGTTTTATGACAAAATTTTACGTAAAGACAAATTTAGAAAAGAATTTTAGGTGAAATGGTCTTATCACGTCAAAATTACTATTGATGTCAAATAAAAAAATATATTCATTAATGGTATATTAAAAAAAATTAATAAAATATTTTATAAATTTCTTTCATAATATTAATTAAATAATAAAAAAATTATTAATTTTTTATTTATTTTTATAAATATATATTTTTACTCCATTGATTAGACGTTGATAAAATCCATGTATTAAAACTCTCTCAAAATTAACACTTGGCATGCATTGCTTTCAAAATTGGATTGGATCAATTAAAATACAAATAAACAAATTATTAGAAAAGTCAATATTTGTTGGAAAACTTTCCACGGCGTTGACTTATATCCCAAACAACATTAATAACTTGAAATTGATTCCTTCGTCAAACTGATTTCTACTTCTTCCACAACTTCAATTGAAGCAATTAATAACTTGAAATTGAGCATTGATGATATGTATCCAATTCCTTTTATCAAAAGATTTCTACTTCTTCCATAACTTCAATTGAATCAATTTAAGGAAGGATATGTATAAATAAATGTAGCAATAAATGGGTTTAAAATCCAAGGAGGATACTAGGATTCGTTGATGGGTAACATCGTTTGCTAGAATGGTATCCGTTGAGGGGACCGCAGGGGCCCAGTTCGTGAAATCTCACACCGGCTGCCGCTGATTCCATCTGTACGACATCAGCATCGTGGGGCCTGTACTGTGAGCATTTTTTTCCTCCCTTCGTTTAATGGTGGTCGTGGTCCCGGATGATTAAAACTTCCGATCATACTGGCATGACTCGATCCGACGGATGTGATTCGTCGGATTCATCCTACTTTTTTTTAGTCCACCTAAAGTGGACCCATTTATTGAATCCGGCCGAACACTTGGCTAAAGTTAAATAGGGGACCAACTTTTACTTGCCATGCACAAGATGCTGACATTAATGTCCGAGGTGGTGTGGCCCATTTCTACCTCACCTCACCTACGATTGCCAATCACTCACCTTTTTCTTTCAATTTTCCTGCAACAGTATTCAGGTTTTATTTAATAATAATAATAATAATAATAATCACGTTCCATTACTAGCCCTTTCTTTTCGGCATTTAAAAAGCCGTACTGGGCCGGCCCATTATCCAAAATTTTAATTGAGCCTAGCCCATGGATCAAGATTTTCTCTAGCAGGCCTCGTCTGGGCTCGTTCATGGTCTCCTTAAGGCTGTAAGTTGGGTTTATTAAGATAAAGTAGGGAGGCTAAATAGCACTACTCACCGTTTCGAAATAAATTGCAACAAGAAATTTCGCCGAGAGGACGACACGCAAACATAAATTGCAGACGAAACCCTAATTTTGGAGGTATCTATTATTTTCTACATTCTTCTCCGTATTCTCCGGCGAATGTGTACGACAACCTAAGTTCAATTTTTTTTTTTAAATTTTATGATTTATTAAACTCATTCATCTTATTTGTTAGTGTTGAGTGCATAGAAGATGGAAAGATAATTTTCATCTTTAATTGCTGCACGGTGAAAGTTACTTCATAATTTCATCTTAGTTGTTCGATACTTTATTATGAGCTCATTGAATTGGTTAGTTTTAGTTGGTGATGAGAACGCATAGGCATGAGCTGCAACAACATATTTTTGCGCTCCGTGTAGACTATCTACATGGGTTGTTGTTGCTATGAAGAATGTGCCAATATGCTAATCTGAGGCTCTTATTTCTCTAAAATGAGGCGTAGAAATCTCATATGTTTCTGTGAAAATATAGGATTTGCTTGATATTACTTGTGTTTGTATATTTGTGTTCCTGTTATTAGTCAATGCCAGAAGCTTTGGAATTTGGGAAAGAGATGTATTTTATTTGTTTCAATCGAGATAAGCGAAATGCTTTTTATTTTATTTAATTGAGACAAATATGGGAGAATATTTTGTTTGATTGAGTTTTGTACGAGACCAGAACAGTTCACTATTTTTACAGTTTTTATCTTTGCGCTTGATTCATCTCAGGTAACGAGATTTCTCTTGATTCTTTTCCGATGTTTTCGATTATTTTTACTTCTAACGGGACCAACCGATTGACCCGTTTATGGGATTGAAGCACTGAATTATTAACCGTCGTTGCCTATGATGACAACATTTGGACATGAGCTGCAACAACATTTAGCGCATCATGGTAGAATTTCTACTCATGTGTTGCTGCTGCAAGGAAGAATGTGTCAAAATGCTAATCTGAGGCTTTATATTTTTTTAGTTTTAATTCTATTCAGATTGTTTTTGCATTTGAACTTTATGACTAAATCTTTTCGTAGGATCATGGTATACAGTAGTTATTCACAATGCCTTAACCTTTTAGCATAAAGTCTTTGATTTATTGTTTTTAATAACTGAAAATGTCTTGAACGGTTTCATTCCATCCCCATTTCTTTGTGCTGCTACTAAATTTGTATTTTTTTTTTAATTATTCATGGGTTTGTTTTTTATTGTTGATATTGAGTTCCTTCATGCTACTTAATTTGCCTAAGAAATGAAGCCTGCAGGTGTATAGTACTATCTCCTTTGATATATTAATATTAATATTGTAGGTTATTATTATTAGCTAGCCCATTTTATTTGGTCTGCTTAGAATGAGAATGTGTTTTTTGTTCCAGACTGAACTATCTCTTTTCAGGGTTATCATTGTTCTTCAAGGTTCCAGATTTTGTTTAGCTATTCTGTTCAAAGTCTTTTCACCATCTTTTGTTTGATTGGTGTTTTATATCATCATATAGTGTTTCCTTAACAAGTAGTGACTCTAGTCCAGGCATGAATCTTAGCTAAGTTATGGTCTCGCTTTTAATTATTGGTTTGTTGATGTATAGTAGGAATGCCTTATTTGTGTATACGAGGCTTTAGGCATAAAATGTCTTTTATTAAGAAATGAAAAATTTGTTGAGCACTTCAAATACAGATCTATGAGAAATAATTACCAAGAGATATGATCCACCACTAAGTCAATACATGATTATGAATTGAATTTTGATTAGTTTTAGCCTTTTTGCTCTATCCTGTTGCAATTTAACTGTGATTTCTCCATATGTGGTGCTCAAGTTTTTTCTTCACAATGTTTCTTAAATATCTCATGGTAAAATTTTGTTTCAGATTTGTGATACTGAATAAATTCCTGCTTGTGGGAGAGCAATAGAAGCATCATGATGCTAAAAGTTTTGAATTTTTGCAAAAGAAATGAAGACTCCACTTGTATAAGACAGATTATATGCTTATAAAATGTGATGTATTATTGTTTTTTGTATTCTCTTTAAGTTGTTTTTGTCAAAATTCACTTCTTACAAAGTGTACAAAACAGTGTCCGGCATATATTTCTCGAGTGAAATTTCCACTATGAGTGAGACATAGGGTTGCCGATCATTCAAGCATAGAGAGTCTCCATCAATGTCCCATTACTTGGTCTGCAGCCTGAAGTGGAACTTATCAATCACGATATGAATACAGCATTCTGGCGCTAAAGGGTTCCAAGCCATGGTTGCTTGTGCGAGAGACCAACTTCGCAGCCAAATAAAATGGGGGTGGGCTGTGGCTAGCCCAAGGCCCAAATGAAAATGATTAATCAGTTTAACAATTTAGCTCATGGTGATACGGCTTTGAATGGTTGTTCAGGGAGAACGGTTGTACACTTTTTGCAACGTTAGAATGGTAGGTTTCCAGGAGAATAGTTGGTATACCTGATCACAAACTTCAAGCGTTAAGTATTCTATGTAATCTCTTGCAGGATGTAATATTTATAGATTTTGTTTGCAGTAGTCTCGTCATCTTTTTGACATTATATTTTATTGTTGTCTGCATTTTGAGATCGAATAATCCCTTCGAACTTGGATTCTATCCCTGGCGGTGACGGTGGCTGCTGCATCTATTCCAGAGAGGTAGAAATTTCACAATGGGACCCGGCGGACCTGGGGGAGCCGGGGGGTGGGGCCCTGGACCTGGAGGACCTGGCTTTGGTCCTGGTCCTGGCGGACCTGGGGGGTGGGGCCCTGGACCTGGCGGACCTTGGGGTCCTGGCCCCGGGGGACCTGGCGGACCTTGGGGTCCTGGCTTCGGAGGTGCTGGTTTCTTTCCTGGATTTGGTGGCTTTTTTGGTGGGTTTGCAGATGGTATTTGCAGCATGATCGCGTCGTGGTAGGTTTAGTCTGATCCATGCTTTATTACAGTTGTTACGCGGTATGCTAAGATTTCTGTAAAATTTCGAAGTAAACTGGCTTAATAATTTAGCTAAGAAAGTATATATGATTGTTTGTTGAGACAGTTTAACATACGCAAGTAATTTTGCATTTTTGATTTGATTTGTTTCGAGATGCAGCTTGTCCTGCCTGTGTTGCTGTTGGTTGCTACAAGATTGCTTTGGAGGACCACGCGGCGGACATGGTCCTCCTGGCGGCCCCCCTCCACGCTTCTGATATATATATTTTTATTATTATTGTTTTGTTTCTGTAATAGTCAAGGGTTTCCAGCACGAGCTCTCAGCAACCTTTACATGTGTGGGTTTGCATTTTGTTCGCATTATTAGCTGAAGGAAGGTAGCACTTGTGCCACCAATAAAAAGTTTTCGGACGATGAATGTTACTAGAATATATTCTTATTTTCCAACTTAACGAGTTTCCTTACTTGCGGCCAAAGAAAAAACTACTACTCAGCATTTTACAGCGGAATTAGTGTTAGTATCCAATGATCTTTGGAAATATTAAAACTTGATTCCCACAGAGCGCTCGCTCAAAGGTGAGTTGGGATCTTGATTAGCATGACTGACTTTGAGCGGCACAATAATACCATGTCATTAGGTCTAATATCACCCACGCCAGCCTTGGCCATGCATGTATGTGTGAAACCGTATATTGTGACTCTAAAAGTTGGCATATTAGTCGAAAAGAAGAAATATCCCAAGTAGCAAGCAAATATATCTTCCAATAAACAACCCTAAGCATGCAATGATGTAAAAAACTTTATAGGCAGTCTTCTCACACAAAATGATTCAAAAGATTAAAAGCTGTATTAGCAAGCGTCCAACCAACAAAGATGTGCATGTTTTGTTTCGCTTTTAAGGAAAAAAAAAAAGTTATTATTTACAGGGAAAAATCAAAATAAGAAACCTATCACCTCACACGGCAATTAAACAAACTGGGATCCAACTACCTCAGAAGCATTTTGGAACCCTTGTAATAGCCTCATTCCATGGCCAACAACACAGAATTACCAACCGATTTTATTGCACCTAGAAACATTGCCTGTCCGGAAAAACAAAAATAGTTTTAGAACAACAATTAGTTGAGATTCAAGAATATATATAATGCATCTACTAAATATATAACAAGAACAAAAGAGGGTGTAATCAGAACGTTCAGAAAGAAAATTCAAGATTAGCTCAAGCCACAAGATCCGCCTATGGGAAACAAAATCTGCCATTCATCAGTTTTGAATTTTGATATGATTTAAACTATTATTTAACAGTTCAAAATGAGAAAAGAATTAGTTCATAACACACAACCACAGCTTTCAATCCGTAATCAGCAAAAATCAGGAGGCTGTTGAACTAGAGATGCATGTCCCAGGTTCAAATCAAGCAAAAAGCACATCATTACTGACAGGAAAACAATCATTCATACAAGAACCCACCTGCTTATCCTTCATTCACAGGCAATCTTAGTGTCAAAGCTGCTGAGACATATGGCAAATGCCTGGAAAGCTGAGATTGGATACTGATAATCCATGGTAAACACATCTTTCCCCACTTTTCCAAACTGCAGAATAACATTTTCACTGTCCTGTCCAGCAACTCCATTCTCTGAAGAAGCAACCAGTTGAAAATTCTTGACTGAAGCAACCGTTACCCGTCCATTGAAGTTCAGACACCAGCACTGCAGTTGTTCATGCCACCTTGGGGCCTTGTTTCTCAACACCAACATTCCATCTTTCTGGCCAGTCAAAGGTCCAGATTGGAAATTTTCCATGCGGGTTGATTTCAATCTGAAAAAAGGGAGGGAAGGAAAGGTATCTACATTGCCGTGAAGAAATTCAGTCCGTGTAGGGGCTGCTCCCCCTGGCTCAATGGAGGAGGCGGGAATTGCATCCATAACACACTGCATCCTCCTTGGACCTCTATATTTCAAATACATAAACTCTTCTTCGGTAAAAGGAAAAATATCATGTAACTGAACAATTATCACAATTTAATAAGAACTTTTTGAGATTAATTTTTGGTCGAGAGAAATGGGAAATATTACCTTGAGCCTAAGACATTTAACTCGTAGGATACATGGGCTACAGGATAGTTGCCGGCAGGGACTCTAGGAGAGACTTGTTTCATATTAATCAGCCTGGTGGAGCAACATTTAGTAACTTTTGCTCCGGCATTTGGAGGCTGTCCATCATAGATTGTGAATTTGGTTCCCAAAAAGTTTGACCTGTCGTTAAGGAAACCAAGATAGTATCCTCAGGCCACAAAAGATAATCGAGAACCAAGAAAGTCAAGTCTGGGACCAACATACCTCAACTTTCCTATGTAGGTGCTGCTCCCTTTGGACACATCATCACAATTTAGTGAGATAATGTAATCGGTGCAAGTAGCACGTCGAGACCTCCTTGCAGCAAGAAGGAACTTCCCATCATCATTTGAGGCTGCCAAAAGATGAGACAGAAGCAAAACAGTTAGTATTTGCCGCTCAGAATAACATATAAAGTAAAACTAGGTCCTCTTCCCGCATAAAATATTTGTAAGTTAGAAAATTACCCCTTTATTATTCCAAAAAATTAATAAATCCCTCAATATACCAAACTCAGTCCGCTGCCGTAAATAATAACCATCTTGTAAGTAGAAACAAAATTGCACTGACAAAGAATAAAATAAAAATTTAGTTGTTCACCGTGATTTAAGCTTAGGTAAAGATAATACGTTTGGCTGCTACGATTCCGTTTTATGTAACATTGAAGGAGAGATCCCCTTGGACCAGGCTGCAGAACAAAAATACCAACGGCCTAAACAATTAGCAAGAAACAAGAAGCAGATGTCTTCAAAAATTATTAATTTCATCAAAAGAAATTAATCAATTAAAAATTCCAGCCATAAGATTTTCTAGTATAGGTTACTCTCCTAATTCTATTCTGGAACACTTTAAGAAAATCCAAGATTTTTTAAATTAAAGCCATGAATAATTACAGGATAAGCATTAGGAGAAATAGAAAAATTTGGAGGAGAAGAAATGAGTTACTTCAAAAGGATGCAAACTAACTTCTGTCTTATCTACCGTTGTTTTCTCTAAAACTACTGGCATGGTGCCTGAAATTCCATTCAATGGTTGTAACAAAGTGAAGGTGAATTCATTACCTTAGCCTAATAATGCTAAATTGTCTAAGATGATAAAGAGAATTTGCTTTGCATAATGTTCTTCACTCTTAGATACATATCTCTAGCACAAAGGTTTCATTCCCCACATTATTTCACATATATGACAATAAGAATTTTTCGTCCTGGTCTGCCTCTTATATCCTAAAAATTTTTCTTCACTGAAAAGATTTTCTAATTGCATAATAAACCATGTAATTCAAATGGATAACAAAAAAATGGGCTCATTTACATTGCGTGGTTGGTATAATTCACCTATTTTACTTGATTATCCCTAATATACCATCACATACAAGCAACCCTAACTCTAAAAGCCACTTATCCACATACTGGTACCATGTCATTAGAAACAAACTGTTATAAAACAAACAATTTATGGTCACTTAAAATAGGAGCAACATCGGGTTGCTTGATAAAGAAATAACCCACTTCAATCAAACTCGACATTGTAAAAAATTTATGAAGAAGCATGTTCAAAATAATCCTATTGTAGTTCAACAAACCAGTTCAATTACCCACAATGAACCAACTTCAACGAAAAACAAGCAAATAGTTGGAAAATCTCATTGAAAATATAAAATTCAGACCCAATAAATCTTCCACTTCTTGCAGTGAGATTTGATTTAAATACATATAGAAAAAATTACCAGGGCTGCAAACAAAAATCAAGAGCAGTATTCAAGTATAATACTGCTACAATTTTACATCACAACTGTCAACAAGAATAAGCACATTAAATTGTTCTCCGTGTCAGTGGCTATTCACTCAAGTCAATGCAACAACCATCATTTAGCCATTGCTATCATAAAGATAGTAAACAATATAAAAACAAAATAAATAAAAGCATTTTGAAAACGAGAACATAAGTCAGTCAGAGAAGATGAGCTAGATATCATTAACAGAAAAGGCAAGTGCTTGTATATTGAACCTGCTTCAACGAGATCGGAAATGTCAACTTGCCCGAAACTTCTGGAATTGTAACAATTTCCTTCATAATTTCCCTCCAACTCCTGCAAACACCAGAACAGGCAACCACATTTTTGCGAGGAGGCCAAGTACTCTCAGAAGCCTCAATTCTCATCAACACATCCCTTAAAAGCTCGGGCGGCATATTAGCCCAACAGCTTTGCCTGAAAGCATCAACCACCATAGAGCTATCCTGAACCACCCGATGTGACCTCGACCTCATGCCATACCCAAACCTTACATCAAACCCTTTCCTAGATATACTCCCAAACTCGCCCTTCATGTCATGCAGTATACTCTTAAAAGACATCTCGACCTCGTTTAACCTTAACCTCTCTACACTTGAAAATTTCAAATATCACCACAACTCCAACTAACCAAGATTTCTATTCCTCAAAATGTAAACTTTATACTCTAAATGCCAACTGATTTGCACTATTCAGCAAATACCCAGAAATGTCAGAAACTAAAAAATCCATGCTTTTAAGTAAATGTCTACCTATCACCACAATTTGTCATTCAAAAACATAAATACCATCATTAACCTCCAAAAATGTGGTAACCATAGCAACAAACTGGAAATGAATCTATTTAAGATCTACCCTACGAAACTCAACCATTAACAATAAATACCAATAACTAAGAATCATCCACCCGAGATCAACTAACCATACCATCATCTTCATGAAATAATTCCATAGATCTCCACCAAAATTGAACCACCGTTTCCTAATCCCGCTATAACCGAATGTACAACGCAAAGAATAAGATAAATCAAACCTCAGAAGCAACAGTGTGAGGCATTCGGGTTCCCATTAGGAATTCAAGACCCATTTAAAGATTGTTGCAGACGAATGATCGAGAGAGAAACAAAACAAATAAAAAAAACCATGATTTGTTACGAAAAGAAAAGAGATTAGGGCTTGGCATTAATTTTGTTGCTGGAATTGACTGTTGCTGCTTTTGGCTGTCGTGATGTGGGTTGGCTGTTGTGGCCGGCCTTAGATTAGATTTAGACGTGCATTTACTTCACTGGGTCCCCCGTGGCCATATCCAACAGTGTCCTGTCCCAAATCGTTCGGGTCGAGTCCGGATCCGGGTTTGAACGGCTTGCCGTTCACTGGAACTGATAATGGTTAGAAACGGATCGAAAGATTTTATCTTTTCTGATAATTATCCATTAAACATTTCTTAAATTTAGAAATTTAGTTGAATCCATGTGCATTGATTCTCTTATTCACCTGTCTCGCTCTGAGAGTAATAATAATCATCGCAATTAGCTCGCCCTTAATTTCTCTCTACAGTGCACCGTGGACGGTAGAGGATTCCTTGTGTTGGTTTAACACAGCAATCGGCTAAGAAGGGAGTATTCCGATTTATCGTTTAAAATGATCGCCGACAATATGTATATTAAATACCCGGTAACTCACGAAATGAGGTTCGTTGGCAAAATAGCGGCGTAGATTTCGCAACTAGGTGTCGGAGTTGGACGGTCCAACTGTTTTTCTTTGTTAATAAGACCTAATTGCTACGCTCATTTATACTTTTAACCCAATTTAAAATATTTTTTTATTCTTGGTCTAATAAAGTTAGTTTTAATATATGACCTTTAACAAATTTTACCAAAAGAAGCTATTTTATCACTAGCATCTCCATTCATTTAGATGAATTTTTGGAGAGATGAAAGATGAATTTTGATATTATTAATTTATTTTTAATATGGTCTATTTTAGTTTAATAATAATTCTAAAATAAAATTTAATAATTTCACAATAATTAGTTTGAATTTGTTAATGGTTTAGGTTTTTGGAGAATTTGTTTTGAATTTTGAGTACCCTTTTTAGGAAAGACACATTCTTGATGAAGAATATAAAAAAAAAAAAATTTAATTTGGGTTATAATTATAATGGGTTTTAAATTGGGCTACTTTTAAAAAAACCCATCCTCACCGTATTGCTCATCCGTCGATAGTAATCTGGCAGTTTAGAACCACGATGAACGGTTTTCTTCGGTACTCTCGACCACACCAAATCATACCCTCGTATCGTCATTGTGTTCGCGTTTCGTGTTCTCTGTACAGTTGTAATGTTATTCCCTCCCTTTCAAATTCTTCCCTCTCCGAACTCATCCTAAAGGCTAAAGCAATCTCTTCTTGCTCGTGCATTTCAAAAAAAATGATATCATGTCACGATTTCACGATGAGACACCCTGTTTTATCTGTTCGCTTTCTTATTTTTTGTAGTTATGAATCATGAATTGTTATGATTTTTGTACTGAAAACGGGGAACATATTGGTCCTATGGGAGATTGAGGAAACAAAATGGGAACATTGTCTTTTATATGGAAACTTTGTCTTTCTCTATGTCGGCATGGATGGCTTGGACATTGAGAAGTGGAAGATTATAGGCAAGAGAATATGAATTTTACATTGGGGATATCTTATCGAGTCATAATCCTTCTAAGTCGTCTGTTCATATAATAATTAATTTTGTTAAGTTTGATTATTATTTGAGATTGTAGATGCATTTCCTCTTTGCCTCCCTTGTACCTGTTCTTCTAGAATTCCAGGATGCAAAAAAGTCTGTTTCATTGCCTGCTGCAACCACATGTATTATTGTCCGAATTGAACTTCTATTCTTCTTTGTCAGTCGTGGGACATCAGTTGCAGTGAGTTCTATTCTGCTTGGCCTGGTTCTGATCGGAAGGGCAGCTTCTATATTTTACCAGTCCTTTTTTTTTATCTAACTTAGCGAAGAAGTCACCCAGTGACAAAATTTGATTTAGGCAGTGGGTAGGAACTTCTGGTCTTGCCTTGAATTTTTTGCCTGCCCGAATTTGCTAAATGGTGTGGGGTGCTGTATTTGTTGCGCTTGCATATAATAAGGTAAAGTCTTGGACAACTTCAATGAAGCTAGGACTGGTTTTGCATGATCGGCCTGCGAAACAGTCTTTCCTTGTAGCATGAAGTAAGACTATTCCATGTTTCACTTCTTTTACATGCATAGAAAATTGGAAATGACATTGAAAGCTTAAAAGAAATTGTGAAGGTTTAATAGAAATTGCCTCCCCTCCTAAACATTTTGGCTGAGTTGTCCACTTTTGTTCCTTTAGTTTCCTCTCTAAACATAGAAAACGATTTGATTGGAATGACAACAGAATCCCGCAAAAGAATTGGGCAGTCCAAAATCTGAACAGTGCATGATTTTTAGGGTGCCATGAACCTTGACCATAAGATTATGTGGTACTTCATACATGATCGCACATGCTTATCCTTTTTGTGTTGTCTTTTGAGTTCATCTTGAGTTCTTGTTTTCCGTTTACACTGAAATTCATCTTATGATGCAATTATTCAGTTTAGTACTTCTGGGCACACTTAAAGGCCGTATTGATCACCAGCACCATCACAATTGTTCTGTTTAGTAATGTGGTAAGAAACAGTCTCCCTGGAGTTTCACTCAATGGCCTTTTTATTCGTTCATAAATTTGTTAACTCAATTCCACCCTCTTTCTGCTTTAAATTGAGAAGCGACGTGACGTGGTCTGAATTATCACCACCCAGGTCCCTTACTGACCCGCTTCTATCAAACGGGCTAGACTCGGAACTTGACTCGGGTGGCTTCCATTCCCGTCGTAGTAGTGTAGCCATGCTTCTAACGAAACCAACTTACACTATGAACTTTTATTCTCGGAAATTCGAAAATGTCTTCGCGCGTCCTATATGTGGCGTAAGAGGTTCCCCACCAAATGAATAATCTGCCTCAGTACTATGACCACGATGACAAGACAATAGCAATAGTGACATAGAGCTAATGGGGATGTCGGTGTTCTTCTGTTCGGTGTAAATAATTAAACATAGAGTGAAAGAAATTATTATTACTATTGTTATTCAGTTCTGCTGCAACACAACATTCCATCGTTCGTACGGATTGGACCCCATATAATATCCAGTCTGGCATTTTCAACCGTTGTTAATATATATATATATTTTTACTGCCCTCCCATTATACGCTTCACCTTACACGTTCAGTCGTGTACGCACTGTATAGTACTACCTTAATACGATCAGAAATATATTCATGCCACTAAAATTACAAAAATGTCCTTGTACGTTTTTCGTTGTACAGTAGCTTGAGAATGACAGACTTCGAATTTCTCGTCTCTACTTCTCCAAGAGTCCGCATTACCCTTGTATAAAATTCTAGTCACGTGGTTCTGCTCGATTTATTGACGTCTGGCCGTTGGATAACATAGTGAGCCCTGGCGATTCAACATCTGGCCATTGGATAAGAACCGAAATGCGGCGTAATTAAAGCCCGCCGATAGGGTAATATAGTAAAATTGTGTTAAATCCCTCAATTGAAGGCTTGGGGTGTTCAGCTTACATGTTGAGGCTTGAAACATCTCCGGCTAATATCCACGTGGCTTTTACCCATTGGACTGGATGCCCAGTCTTGGAGTTGGAAGAAGACAAAAGCATTCGGATGTCGAAGTGGTGTATTTAAACTGGAAGAATCTCGGCTCTGCAGCGCAGAGCGAAGCAGATACAGGCAAAGTTGTCTATGCCAAACACAAAAATCAAGAGCACTCAGGCATTCTCAGGACCTGAACACTCTTCCGTTGTCAGTTCAGCAAGCGATAGTTCAATGGGAGGTCGTCAGGTCATTTAAATTCTTGCCCTTTACAATGATTTTTATGAAGTACCAGACAGATTTCTGCCTTTTTTTTCATTTTTCTTTAAATTTCTGAGGTGTTTTTATTTATATGGCAGCTAATCTGTCTTTGGAAAACCGAGGATTCCCTCTCTGGGTTTGAAAGAATTGAACTGACTGAATGATCCCTTTCAGTTGCTTTGTAGTTTTTACTGTTTGCCATTCATTGCCGTCTAAATAATAAACGACAACATTGCCGTTTGTTTCCTCTCGTTTTGCATTCCATTTATGGATACTTTCGATTATTTAAAAGGCTGTGTAAGTTTTGAAATTTGGTGCGTGGAGAAGGTGAGCAGAGAATAGAGTGAAGATGGTGGAAATGACGAACAAGGAAACATCATACCCGTGGTGGTTTGACAGTCACAAGGGCTCAAGACGCTCTCCATGGCTTCAATCCACTCTAGCTGTTAAAACCCTGTTTCTCCTTCTGCTGTTTTGTTGATAGTCTTGCTTTTATAGTGTTTTCTATGCTTGAAATTCATGTGTGTTGATCTTGATTTTGGTGGTTCATTTAATTATTTCTTCTAATTTTGGTTCTTGATTCTTGACATCAAAATGTTTTTGAACTTTTGAATTGTTTCTTTTTGTGCCATGTTGTAGAGAAATTGACTTACAAGTGGACAGAATTGATGATGACTGTTACGGTCATGGGGTAAATTGCTTTTATGGACACAAACAGCCTTTACAGATATGGGGATAGTTTATAAGCCGAAATAAAAGAGGTATTTTGTGGTGGCCCCTAAAGTTTTTGGATTTATCCTCGTGTGGGGCTAGAGGAAGGTTGCAATTACACAGTAACATATTCGGTGAGTAAGATTCTTTTCAGAAAACGAAAAGAAAAAAAGCGCATTTTTTCCTGCATTCTGGGCTTTGGCTTTTGGTGGTTAAAAAGTGGATCGATTATTTTACCATTGAATCTCTTCAACAGACAAATATGGTTAATGATTTTTCCTTATTCTTTCTTGTTCTAAGATAGTGTATTCTACATATTGGAACAGCTGATCTTAGTTGATTTTCCTTAAACTTCTAATTACTCATACAAGAGGTGACTGTAATCCATTTTAAATCAGGGGGGCTTGAGACTAAATACCCGCAATTACTTCGCAAACAATGTGCATTAGATAGACCCTGTCAACTTAGGACTGTGAGACTAACCCCTCAGAAATTTCACAAGATTAGCTATAGGTAATGATGAAGCTTTTTCACTTGACCTTGAGCAAAAGAAGGTTCGGATGGTGGAGGGATCCACAGAAATGATGGAGTAGTAGACTTGAATGATAAAGGATGGGCTTGGGAACAAATGAATTGAATGGAGAATTTGGAGAACCTTAGGTTCCTCTGAAGAGTTATTACATCTTATTTTCACGGCACTGGTTCTGATGAGTGTTCTACTGTCAGAGATGTGATCACGGTGTGAGCGTGGTGGGATTACACTGTTTATGATACCGTGGTCCTCACTGTAGAGGACCTTAATGTCGATCACGGTCTTTCAATTCTTCCTAATTTTCTTCCAGATTGGTCTTCATAAGTTGACATAATTTCAAAGCATTATAAAGGACTCTTTATTACCCAATAATGTAATAAACCCATAATAATCTAGGTAAACATAAAAGAAACTTTTTACTATGCACACAGTGTGATTCTGTAGAACTAGGAGAGTGTGTAGGGCCCTGGAGTCTCATTTCCTGATTCCATCTACCTATGTATGGCCATGTACTGAATTCATCATGCTCTTTTTCAATCTCTTTCTTTTTGGTTCCCTTGTTTTCTTTGGTGGGTGAACTTGGGAATTGGAAGATCATGCATGAAAGTTTCATAACAGTTAGTTATAACTTACTGATTGCCATGTCCATGCCAGTCATTGTACAAATCTTAAATACTTAAATTGACAGCTCATCGGATTTTAATGGCTTTTGGACTGTTCAGAACCAAACGAATTCTGCAGCAAAGTAGTAGGCCCAAATCATGTGAGCCTTGCTGCTCAGCCCATGTCTAATAGTAAAACTGAAACATTCAAAATAAGGATGGTTGTTTTTAACTAGGATGGGAATGGTTTTCCATTCCACTTGCTAGAGCCAAGGTCAGGTCAAGTCAAAACAGGTTCAACGCGGAGGACCGAATTTTCTAACGTTAGTTTCAAGGTAGACACTGAATTATGGGCATCTTTTATGTTACATGCAGAAGTGGAGAAGATGATGGTGTGTCGAATCAGCAGATCACAAGTTATTATGATCCCTTTTTCTCTTATCGATGAGTAACTGTCTGAGTTTGCTTTGCGTGAGCAGCAATGTAAGTTGCTGGCCTTGTCTATTCATGTATAATTTCGGGCATGGACACACATTCAAAGCTGAGTTGAGAAGAGGTTTCAATCATAGTTTTATGTCATCATGTCCATGATTCCCGCATTTAAGAGTGTCAATATGAGCTGCCACGAATTAAAAATAGCATAATTCCGATGAAGTAGCTGGTTGAATGCAGAGATTGTGGCTACATATTCGATAAAACATTCAACATGGCAAAGTTATAACATGCAACAGGCTAAATTCCTGTGGACAAAACATATGTAATTACTGGTTCAAGTAACAAGTCAATTTAGATTTACACAAAGTAAACATACAAGTTGTTTATAATGTATGTCGGAGTCAATCCTCTTCCTCTGTGGCTTCACCCTTTGCCAACTATATAATATTTCGAACTCTGCCATTGAATTGAATGTATTTCATTGTATCCATTACATGTTCTCAATAAATTAAAGAAAAAGACTTAGATAGAATGGTTTAATTATATTAGTATGAATAATGTGATAGAATTATTTAATTAATAAAAAAATTAATTTATTAGTTATAAATAAAAAATATAAAAATTAAAATTTATAAATTTTTTTATAATATTAATTAAAAATGTATTTCACTTTTAATTTTTTATTTATAATAAATAAATAAATATTTATTTATTTATTAATTGAATAATTTTATTATATTATTAATATTATTAT
>CP135559.1:5757957-5901181 GCA_032401905.1 Swietenia macrophylla | reverse complement strand
AAGCAAGAAATGGATTGTTAAGGCTAGGAACGTGAGTTCTGGCGAGATCGAGGAATATTCCGGGAGGTTTGTGGTTGTGGCAAGTGGAGAAGCGACCAACCCTTTTATACCAGAGATTGAAGGATTGAACACTTTCCCTGGGAAAGCTATTCACTCCACTCAGTTCAAAAATGGCAAAGCTTATGGTGACAAGAATGTTTTGGTTGTGGGGTCTGGTAATTCCGGTATGGAAATTGCTCTAGACCTTGCAAACCATGGTGCTAAAACCTCCATAGTTGTTCGGAGCCCGGTAAATCTCAATTCCTCTCAATCAGATCATTTTTACTCGTCATCTACTGAAATGCTGACATTGCACAGTTTTGGATTATTGGTGCAGGTTCACGTATTGACCAAAGAAATGGTGTTCTTGGCGTTAGTTTTATTGAAGTACATTCCTTTGGGGATGGTAGACTCGTTGATGGTCATGCTTAGCAAGCTTGTTTACGGAGACCTGAGCAAGTACGGGATGACCAGGCCGAAAGAGGGTCCCTTTTTCATGAAACTTGCGTACGGCAAGTACCCTGTTTTCGATGTCGGCACCTGTGGGAAGATCAAGTCCGGGGAGATTCAGGTAAGAGAGCGATGATTATCAGAAGAGAAACGGAGAGATTCGTTAATTATTTCTTTAATTGGTTAATATGGTTGTTTGGTTTACTGCTAGAATAGCAAATTTATTATTGCCAATGCATGACTTAGAAGCCAGCTTTTGATATGTTCTGACCAGTTCTTGCTTGATCAATTATTTGGTTTTGTGTTTATGTATGTGTGCATGTATATATATGTATGCATCCACAGGTGTTGCCTGGAATAGAAAGCATAATAGGCAATGAGGTGCTATTTGAGAATGGCCAGTTGCATTCGTTTGACTCCATTGTTTTCTGTACTGGCTTCAAGAGATCAACAAGCATGTGGCTTAAGGTAAATAATATGAGAATTCCACTTGCCTTTTCACACTGATTTAACAAATGGGTGATAATTAATTAATTAAATTGGTTACTGAACTGGGAACAGGGGGATGATTACCTCCTGACAGAAGATGGAATTGCAAAGCCAAGTTTCCCAAACCACTGGAAAGGGAAGAATGGTTTATACTGCGTGGGATTGTCGAGGAGAGGACTGTATGGAATCAATGCAGATGCCCAAAACATCGTTGAAGATATCAAGTCGCTTGTGTGAATCACCTGCACTTCCCTGGCCCCGCAGCCACTAAAATTTCGTAATTGTTGGAAAATAAGGTCAACTTAAAACCAACTATTGCGAGATTAACTTGATCCTGCTGTATTCAATAGTTAATGCTGTTCTGTCTTTCTCTTGCCGTGCATTATCATATTTTACGGTCTTAAGAATTTGCTCAAGGCTTGAGGTCTCTTTTTCACATTCATCCACGAAGTCATGATAGCAAGTAGAAGACATTTTAGGTGAGAAATTTTTATGTTAAACTCACTAGATTATATAATTAATAAAATAAGAGAAACACGTTTATTAGTGATAAGACGATTTTATTATATTAACGTGTGAGATTATTTAATTAAACAGGTGAGAAAAAATTTTGAATTTAAAATAAATAAAAAAATAAAAATAAATAAAAATAACAAAAAAATTTTAATTTTTTATTATTAAAATTTAATAAATTATAACGAAATTGACGTGACCAAGTAACCAACAAATAAATAATAATATTAATAATAATGTTTAATGTATACCAGTAACGATCAAGTAAATAATAATTGGTAACCTATAAATGAATAATGATATTGATTATTATTAATTAATTAATTAGAATATACTGTATTTGTTTTTTTTTGCATATAAATACACAAAAATATTCTTAATAAATTGTAATATATTTATTATCATTGGTATTCTTAACTAAAAGATAGAGAAATTAGTGTCAAAAATAAAATTAAGATCGCATTCATGATTTAGATTGTTAGGTGAGTAAATTCAAGTTAGTCACTAATGATTGATTATTAATTAAAAAAACATGTTTATATAAAAATATAAATAAATTATTATATATTAAATGATTAAAATATACGAATAAATATTTATTTATACGCAAAGTAATTGAATAATAATTTTTTAATATTTTATTTAAATTATTTATTATTATTATTATTATTTAATAAATAAAAAGTAATTACAGATACGTAGATCTCGGTACTAAATGATTTTTAGGGTCTCATTGATCAAGATCAAGCGGTGGCAATAGGAGGGTCTGGATCCTCCGCTCCGGCCACCGTGGATTGCCATGCCATAATGCCACCTTACATAATTCTCTTAGGAAGGAGAAGATTGTTTTGCTTCTCTTTGGAAGAAATATGTCCACGATGGTCTCCATCTTCGTCTGTCTAAACAAACAATTCTCTGAGCTTCATCACTCTGCCATTTCCTGCTTCTTGTCCAACGTTTCATCTCCAAAAGCCAATTCTTACAATTCTTTGATCACAATGTTTCTCATTTCAACATCGGTCCTTTTCACCGAAGATCTTACCAAAATAATTAAATTAAATGATTATTTCACTTTTTTAACATTTCAATTATCTCTCTGAAATCAAGGATTATGGGGATCCAATAAAAATTGAATTGTTTATTTATTAATGCAGACAATTTAAATTTATGTGTTAATAAAGTATTAAATATATTATCTTTATCCAATTAAGGGGAAGAGACTGAGAGAAAGGATATGAGGTGGCAATAATGAGTTGGTATTTGAGAATGGCGAGTCCCATCCCTTGGACACAATTATTTTCTGTACTACTGGCTTCAGGAGGTCGACAAATATGGGGCTCAAGGTAAATATGATTACACTTTCCTTCGCCAATGTTGTTGAGTATTTTACACGTAGCTGCTAATGATCTTACTCCTGAAATATGAGCAGGACAGGGGGACCGCTTACCGACTGAACGATGATGGAAATTCAGAACCCAACCCCACCATTGGAAAGGAAAGAACGACTTGTACAGCGTTGGATTGTCAAGGACAGGACCATGTAGAGCTGCTGCAGATGCCCAAAACGTTGCTGATGATGTCAAAGTTACTTGTTCGATTCATGTAATCGAGACACCCTGCATTTTTCTCATTACACCCCTTTTGTGAATCAATTACCCTGTAAAAACAAGGCTGAAAAACAGGTTTACATGATAGAGACCGGACAGGATAAGCTGTATAAATGTCATGTGAGGACCAATTTCACTGTTTCATGGATGATAAGAGAGAGAAATTATTCTACAGCACAGTTCGCGTTATTATTGAGAATACCAATTAAATTTATTGTAATTTTATTTATAATTTTGTGGTTTTTACTTGACATGTCAAATACTCTCTTCTCTGGATACTAGAGATTGTAGGCTGGTAGGTTTAGCTTGCCGTTTTTCAACCATCCTCTTCTTTGCAACAAGCCATCAACTTAAACCTGCTGAAGAAAAATGGAAATGCAAGGGCAAGCAGCTGTAATAGTAGGATCTGGGCCCTCCGGTCTGGCGACGGCGGCGTGCCTTAAGGTGCATTCAATACCTTACATAATTCTGGAAAGAGAAGATTGTTATGCTGCTCTTTGGAAGAAATATTCCTACGATCGTCTCCATCTTCAATTGTTTAAACAACTCTGTGTACTTCCTCACATGTCATTTCCTGCTTCTTACCCCACGTTTATCTCAAAAAACCAATTCGTACAATATTTTGACGACTATGTTTTACGTTTCAACATCAGCCCTCTGTACCGAAGATCCGTTGAGTTGGCAAGCTACGATGAAGCAGGCAAGACATGGATCATCAAGGCTAGGAACTTGAGTTCTGGTGAGATCGAGGAATATTCCGGGAAGTTTTTGGTGGTGGCAACTGGAGAGACAAGCAACCCTTTTACGCCAGAGATTGAAGGATTGAGTAGTTTCATTGGGGAGGTTTTTCACTCAACTCAGTTTAAAAACGGCAGGGCCTACACTGACAAGAATGTTTTGGTTGTTGGGTCTGGTAATTCTGGGATGGAAATTGCAGTAGACCTTGCAAACCATGGTGCTAAAGCCTACATAGTTGTTCGTAGCCCGGTAAATCTCTTCTATTTTCCATATATACTTTATGCCACACAACTATATGCATCTACTTGTATGTATATTGATATGTGAATATGAATGATTCAGGTTCATGTATTATCAAAGGAGATAGCAAGCTTGGGGCTAACTTTGCTGAAGTATAACATACCCACAGGCATGGTGGACTGGTTTATGGTAATGCTTAGCAAGATTTATTATGGAGATCTGAGCAAGTATGGGATAACCAGGCCCAAGGAGGGTCCATTTTCCATGAAAATTGCATACGGAAAGTACCCAGTTTTGGATATGGGTATCTGTAAGAAGATCAAATCCCGGGAGATTCAGGTAATGGAGAGTGTGGTGAGATTAAATACATTGCTGTCAGCTTAATTTCGGCTGTGTTTTTTTCTATACATATGCACAGGTTTTGCCAGGAATAGAACGCATAGCAGGCAAAGAGGTGCTATTTCAGAATGGCAAGTCTCATACCTTCGACACAATTATTTTCTGTACTGGCTTCAGGAGGTCGACAAATATGTGGCTTAAGGTAATATAATCCCACATTTTGTCCTCCTGTATATGGCTCATGATCTTACTACTGAAATGTGAGCAGGGGGATGATTACCTTCTGAACGATGATGGAATGACAAAACAGAGTTTCCCAAACCATTGGAAAGGAAAGAATGGCTTATACTGCGTTGGACTGTCAAGGAGAGGACTTTCTGGCGCTGCCGCAGATGCCCAAAACGTTGCTAATGATATCAAGTTTACTTCTTTGGTTCCTGTTTCTGCAAAAAAGGAAACAAAGTAAAACATTGGGATGCACCTGGAGAGTTAAGCTTTCTCCCACATTATTCATTGTTAGAGATGTTCAAGTCAAGCCCAAAGAGTTAGCTTTCTCCCACATCATTCATTGTCTCAAATATATGTCTGAATCAATTGTGCAGTTGTCATCAGGATTATTTTTCATTTCAAATCGAAAAGCAAAAGTTATACTAATGGCATTACATTCGGATTGAACCACTATTATTGTGGGTTGTTGCATCAAATATTTTCTTGGCTAATGGCTGCCACCTCTGCTACAATTATACTCTCACTGCCAAAAGAATTGAAGTGGAAAATTTTGTTACAATAGAACCTAAATCGAAGGGGACAACTAAAATATTTGAAAAAAAAAAAAAGGCATGGTAAAAGAACCCATTTCCGGCCACAAAACAAGCAGAAGGCAGAAGCCTCGGATTTTCTATTTGGTGGTTTGCCGGTTGCGCTGCTTCATCCATACTTCCAACTTAAGGCCGAAGAGAGTACTTTGGATTGATCTCTCAACAATGGATAATCATGCCCAAAGGATTCCGTCAAAACCAATTTCCAAATTTGAAACCGGGCTGTCACCCAAGTCCTGCTCTATTGCTTGGTTGTCCCCCAATGAATCAACATACGGCTCCAACAGGTCTGAAGATCTCTCAGATGGAATTCCGTAATCCCCGAGAATGCATGATGAAGCAGCTACAGCTGCTTCCCTCTCCAAAACAGCAAGGTAATTGTCTTCAAACTCGAAAACTAGATATTTGTCCCTGCATGCTGGTCAAGAACACACTCAACCATCAGAACAAAGGGAAACGAGCAAAAGCCAGCTAAAAGATGTTACTACTTACAATCGACAAGGTGTGCTAGATGATGGATGTTCTTTATTCTAGTTCCATTGAACTTCAAAACCTACAATTTTATTACCAAAAATAAGTTAATTAATAAAATCAAGATTCTATGTAATAAAGTGAGCAGTTTTGAGCCAGTGAATTGAAGTGGCAATAGATAACTCACCTGCTGATTGCCCATGTCCTCATATCCAATGTTGGCTTCGTTTGCTAAGACCTATAAACGGAAAACATAAAAGGAAGGCAAAACATTTGACACATATACCAACCAAAGTTAAAAAATTCCGAAGCAAACAATTTGTTAATCCAATGGGACATTAATCATACAGAAAGCACTGCCACTATTTCAGAGATACTAGCATTAATTGGAATGAAATATTTGAGCTAAAGAGCAACCATAATATCAATATTCCATGAATAATGTTCGATGGAAAAGCATTTAGCTTACCTGTGATAAAATTACAATTTGTTCCCCTTTGAACCTTGCCAAAGAATATCTTGCCTTTGCTAGCAGTTTCAACTGATCAGAAGGATGAGCAACAAAACAAAATTTCAGACCGAGAATCATCCAATTTGGTCACAAAATATAGATTTTAAATGAACCCTGTATGTAAAGGTGTCTTCTGTAACAACTTACCCCTATGGCGTCTTCACATTCTTCCCTGTGAGTAAAGGGAAAAAATTAGTAAAGACAAATGGCTAACATAAAAATTCTCTTAGTTGAAAAACAGTGCATGAGGAGGATAAGATGTAGCATACTCTATCAGTGGTTCTGAGAGTGGCGTAAACACCAACCCAGCGATTATTAGATAAGAAGGTTGACCTCCATCAACATGATAAGGAACCTCGAAGTACATGAGAAATTTAACATAATTAGCGTTTAAACATAAAAGCTAATAGAGCAAATAAAATTCTCCATATAATTCTCTACAAAACCACATTAATGCTATACCAAATGCACTCGTGTATTTAAGACTACTTTAACTTTACTGAATGCCCCTTCTCTAATAATACCGATCTCTGCAACATCACCTGCAAATCTGCATAGAAGTGTCGTACAAGATTAAGCCTAAACATTGCTGAATTATGAATGAATGTGAAAATACCAGTAGAAAATATATCTATACCTGTAACGAGTATGAGGAAGAACGACCAAAAAATTACTGTGGAACATAACCCATTAATTCAATATTGTCTAAGAAACAAAACTCTATGTCCATGTCTGGTAAGTATTCAAAAGATCACAAGTCAAAGCAAAAGCTAACTACACAAAATGTATTATATCAACATCAGCATCCCATTAAATAATCAACCCTGCAGACATTTGTTTATGGCAAAAAGGTGGGGCAGGTATATGTAAAGAAAAATAACACATCCAGTTGGAATATTCTGGCTAGATCAACTGCCTCTGCTGTTTCTATACATGCTAAATTGAATGAAAAATGATTATAAAAATAAGATGCAGTTTTTTTATTTCTTTTTTTGGAAGGTTAAGGGCCTTTACTTTTGACTAATGAGGTAGCGGAATGCAATGCGCTCATTTGAACGGAATGGTACTGTTCCTTCACTTCCTACGCGGACATCATCAAAGCTTACAATCACGTCCCCCTGGAAAAGCACAGGTCATAATGAAGTTCATAAGATATAAATCACTAAAATTGCATGGTAAAAGCTAGAAGCAGAACTCAGTGGTTTTAGCTTTCGTTCTTACTGTGTAAAATTGTTCTCGGTACAAAAAAACTCCCATTATCAATAACAACCCCCCATCCCCTTCCTCTCTTCCACAAAAATAAAAATAGACAGTAAAATTACAGGAATATTCAAATGATTAAGATTTTTTGAAGTAAAAATAAACATTAGGTGTTCAACACGGACCAAAAGGGGAATTTAGATCTCCCTACTGAAGACTAGCCTTTTTCAAAATACTTACCTTCTCAATATGACAGCTTACTTCTTAGCACTATTCCCTAATTTAATCAGATCTCTCAAACTATCTGAGAAATTATAGTAAGAAATTGCCCATCTACTAATTAAGCAACTGAGACACAATTTTAACATTTAAGACCAACATTTTTGTGATTGTTCATAAGAATGAATAAAGCTAAATACAGCAAGCTCCAGAGGCTATGAACGCCAGCATACCTCCTTCAAGACATTACTTGCATCAGATGTGGGTTCAACTCTCCTTACTAGCACACCCTGCATAAGATAGATTAACTCACAAATAAAATTAAGTTCCGTGATGATATTTGGGGCAAAATAAAATGTTACACAGAGTAAAAATAGGCATTCATATGATGGTCATTTATGTACCACCCCATTGTTTTTTCAGTTCACACAGGCATTAAAAACCTGTTAATTTTTATACTTGAGAAATGAAACTTTTCCACTAGCATAAAGTCTACCACATTATATTTTTAAACCTTGGTTTCAATTCCATTAGAAATGTCATCAAAATTGAAACTGCAGAATAATCTAATCAATCTGTCACTTGAGAGAATTTAATTTTCTGAAACTTTTTTTTCCTCTGGTTGTGGCATCCTTGTCAATCAAATCCCATATCCAGCACTCCTACTTCGTCCTTTTGTGCCCTTTTCTCTATCTTCAACAATTACATCCCACTGTCACAGATTTTAACCCCTTCCAACATGTACTTTCCATACCCTCTATATCCAACCTTACCATAAGCACCAAATTTATTCTATCTCACACTTGTTGGAATTAAGACAACTTACAGGCAGCGACTTCCAAAAAATGCACAAGCAAATGCTCCACAGAATGCAGTTAACACCAAGAATAACACATTAAAAGGGGAGGAGGGGGGTGAAACTGCTAAAGAAGTTATATCAAAATTTTCAGCATAAGAAATTCCTGCAGTGTGTAACGAATATTTGTACTCATACAGTATCATAAAAGAACATCTTGAAAAAGAGACATACCTCATTAGATGGCACTTTTAAGCATGCACGTAGTGCTGGATTCTCCAGCTTCTGCAACAATACACCAAGGGATGGGAAACCTGGAAATCAAGATATGAAAGACTTTTTGAGATTTCCTATAACTTACCATGATTTAACTCAAGAACGTGATAGAAAGTGGTAACTTTATGCAGACAGATTCTGCAAGTTCCATATACTGAAATGTACAAAAACCAAAAAATACAAGCATTGATATGTGCCAATGAAAAGATACCAGAAAATTTCATTTCTTAATAAAGATGAAAAAATAATCTAAGAGGCTGATCGAATGATGCAGATAAGAGAAACAAAATAGTTTCTTGTCCAGAAAAGACCAGAACCACCATGAAAAGTTTCAAGAGTTTGGAAATTAAATTCTAATCCTAAGATGAAAGTTATACGAACTGAAATTATATCCCCATCACATACTGAATAATGAAACAAGATCCTAATACACAACACATCGCAAACAATATCATCGCCTAACAAAAGTCCAACATATACAGAATACATACATAGTTCACACAAAAAGTTATATCCAAGATGCTACGCATTATAACATTGAAGGCATGAAGAGACTCTCACCAGTGTACTTCTGATTCCTCTCATAGTCATCCAAAAAATGAGATACAACAGTAGTTGGAATCACATATCCAATATTTTCAACCTCTTCAGATCTGTAAACCTAAAGGAAGAATCTAGTAAAAACATAGTAAACAAACAATTTGCAACAGAGACTGCATGTAAGAATAAGTGGTCTTTGCACAAGTAAGATCGCAAGAAAGAGAATCGTCAGTGGTGAAGAAGACAGCATTTAGAAATAGTAACCAATAGAAACAATGTAAGAAATAGTAAAAAGCAAATTTAAGATATAAACAAGGAAGAAAGAACTAGATGATAAAAAATAAACCATGAAGCCAGTTTAAGAAATACGGTGCTGTTATCTCAACAAGGTAACCAGTTTAAGAAATAATAACTAATAGAAACAAAGTTAAAAAAAAGATTTCATATTACATAACCGCCTAGATACGAGGAAAATTTCTTACCAAGTAAACATCGATACACTAAAAGGGGACTGAATTAAATCAGCAGTATATAGATTCAATACAATAGATAGTATGGTAGAAAGAACTAAATGCACATTTCTTTAACAATAGGCCAGAAAATCTACCTGAAAGGCCACCCCAATGCACGCGCCCTGGTCATTGAATGCAGGACCACCACTATTACCTAAAATCTAGCAAGTATAAGCAGTGGCTATCACAATGATATAGAATACTGCCTTAACCAAAAGGTGGGGAAAACAGAGATGAAGAAATTTGTTATATTAAAGAGGATAAATTCTAGCAACTTCCAAAAGAAAAGCTCTTAAAAAAAATTCAAATATAAAAATTTCTACTGACCAGGATTTATTGCTGCATCAATTTGAATGCCCAACAAATCAGATGACCCATGAGCATATGATGTGACCTGACAAAATAACATTGGTGAAACTTGATACTTTATAATGGTTCAACAACATTCAGGCACAGAGACATAGTGTAGACAACTTGATAATTGTCACAAAGCTTCACTCTGATGGGCTCAGTTAATCAATACCTCTATACGTGATACAACTCCTTTTGTTACTGAAATGGTGTCTCCTCCAAGGGGATATCCCACAACAGTTACTGCATCCTGGCCATCAAGAAAGAAATATAAAAGGATTTCAAAATATAAGAATGGAGAATTTTGAAATTCCAACTAGTAAAATGCAACAGATTCTACAACTACAGTTGATTTATTGATCTGCAAATGCTGTAATTGCATAATTTATTAAAGTTATGAACCTATGTACAATAACAAGTCCACATAAATGATCAAACACAGAAATAGACAACTACACCAGAGAGAAGTGATAATTTAAACCTGAAGATGCGGCAAATGTCCAAACTGCAGTGGTTCAGCACCCCTCCAAAATTCTTCACTTTCTACTGAAAGCAAAGCTATATCACAATCAACACCTCTGGCTAAAACCTGTACATTCAATTAAGAAGGGGAACATAAGTGGCAACATCTATTTAAGTTTGAATATAATATAATCCCTCATTGAACAACTGGAGCAATGCATACTTAAACACAAGCAACGAGGTCCCAAGCACAGTCAAGAACATCAGAATAACGTATAGGGACGCAACCAAGAAAATCTTCCACTGATCTTTAAAATCTAGAAAGAAAACCTAGATGAAGTCAAACCCTAAAACCAGACTATTTGTTACAATATGTAAAACCATAGCATAAAGAATAAAAATTTTGAACATCCTTCTGTTGCATGCTATATTGACTTTAGACTATTTCACGTTTCTGCCAAAAAATGTATGTGTTTCAATTGATTCATTAATTTGCAGGTAGACACAGAAATACTCATTCTTAAGTTTCTTTTCAAGTTTGGTCAAAGAAACTATTTTAAAGTCACAACATTAAGATTATGAGGCATGTTATTTATCAGAGATGAACTGAAGGATAAGCATTAGAGACACACACAAAATTTCATCTGCAAACCAAGAAGAGCAGTTGGCAATCATGGCACCACTAAGACTCTCTACACCCCCTTCTATTCAAAGCAAAACAGCAACAAGTCCTAACATACTCATTGCACATATAAAAAACATCCATCCTCACCATCTCAGAAAGGATGTTTGCCTACATCTAAATATGTCAAGCAAACTTCATGATGAAGCCAAATCTTGCAGATTTAGGAAACATACTGAGAAAGATGTTTGTCTTTCTATTGGAGCAATACCTTGGCCACATATTTCGTATCATCTCCCCTTCTTTTCACTTTAACCTGCAATCACAAACAATGATAACAATTACAATCACAACTGTAATCATAATCTTAATGTTCCATACGTTTCTCCTTGTTTTGAGTTAGGAAATTTTAAAACCAGAAGATTTATGACACTTGGCTAGTATAGGGAAGGGAACAAAATGGAACAAACTCTCTAAGTTGCTGCTCCTCCAAAAAGACCCAGGACTACCAGTTAATCCACTTCAAGCAATCTAATAGTCATCTCCATTTAACCATGGGACCTGGAAGGAAACATATCTATAACTGGTGGACTGCAGTGTTCACATTTTTTCACTGTACTAATACAGTGCCTCCATTCTGGTTGAGGTTAGAAGCAACGCAAAGCACCATCGAAGAATAGGAACTTTCACAAAAATTTAACAACTTAAGAAAGTTAAAACCAAGGTAGCCAAAACCCTACAAGGCATTACTGATTAGTGGTAAGCAAAGTAAGCAATAGAATCCTAGCACCATTACAAGTTCCTTAAACTGTGTTTTCTGCTTACAGAACAAGCCTCCATGTTAATGCATCCTACCCAGAAAATAGCAGATCTTGACGAATCATATAACTGACACATACTACAGTATTTTCACTTGAGAATAACCACCAGCAAATTCCAAAGGTTTTTCTGTTGGCTAATGGTGATTTAAATCCTTGGCATCCACATGCAGTTAGAAAAGTTCAGACTTCAAACATTATCTTCTAGATATAACAAAGTTTAGTACATATTATTCTATACATAAAAAGTTAAGTAGATATTAAATATCCATTACATATTATTCTATACATAAAAAGTTAAGTAGCTATTAAATATCCATTACAAGGTGGGCAATTGAGTAGACTACCTGTGTATCATGTTCGACACAATGAGCATTTGTCAAAAGCTTCCCATTCCCAATCATAAAGGCACTGTACAACCAAAACAAATTGAAAATGTAAACTCAGCTTTTATGAGCAACTGAGACAAAATGAGTATAATAAACCACTAGAGTTAACTAGAAAGAACAAACTGAAATCCATCATTCTTCTTTTTTCTTTTTAAATTTTACTTCAACAAATAATCTTTTTCATCTTCAAAAGGATTTGAAAACTTGCCTTCCGGTACTTGTATATTGCCTTTGCTTTTGCCAAGGAAGGGAATAATCAGGAGCAGTATGGGTGCAGTAAACCTAGACAAATATTAAAAGAAGCAGATATCATATTGACAACTAAAGCTAAGAATAAATAATGAACAATAAACAAATAACGATAGAGAAAATTTTACCTTCACAACAGCATTAAGAAAGGCTGCATTCTGAAGATTCCCTGTTTCAACCTAATATAATATCAAATGGAAACACTTCAAGATAACCCAAAAATAAATAAATAAATAAATAAAATAAAGACTTCTCCCTCGTAATTCATCAGCCTCCAAATGTCAAGAATGTACCAGTTGCTCCCTCGAATCAAACTGAAACTCCTTCTTGTCTTTTCTTTGGGCGCCAAAAGATTTAAAAGTTGTTGACTGAGGACGTTCAATTTCTCCTCCACTATCTTTCGATTTTCCCGGAAACTTCCTCTGCAAAAATATAACAACACAAAGCAAGATTAAACGGAGAAGAAAATAAATTAAACAATAAAATTTAAGCAGAAAATGATTAAGATTAGAGTGTACATCAGCGGTGCAGGGCTTAGAGGTAGACGGAGAATTTTTAAAATTCTTCTTCTTATTATTTGCGGAAGCAAAGGAGGTGTGAGACGTAACACTACGACGCTGGAAGGAAATGGAGCAGCGGAATTTAGCGGTGGGGCTTATCGTAGAGAAGCAGCAGTTGGCAACTGCTATGGCCATAAGATTAAGCTTTTCTTAGCAGCGCAGCAACCGGAGAAGAATAGAGACCAAAGGTGAGATATTTAAGTGCAGAAGGAGGAAGCAAGAGCGCCTTCCTTATCCATCCGCGTCTTTCTCCCTTTCTTCAAGAAATTGGATTAGGTTTCTGATTTTGGCGCCTCCCTGATTTTAACTAACCAATGTGGTGAGGTGTCCTTAGTAATTGCATCTGAAAAATCCATCACCTACTCCTACTGGCATGGCAAGCCCCATTTTTTAAACATTGGGCCAAATAATGGGCCAGCATACAATATAATGGTTCATTCATTGGGCCGCATTACCTGGGCCCAGTCTGATCTCTTTGATTACTTGAAAAATGTATTATGAATTATTGTATTGACACTTAATTTAAAAATTTTAGCCGTTAAAATATCTGTTAAATAATATTAATATTTTAACAAAATTATTAATTTTCTACTTAATATTTGATATTTAACAATGTCTTATTAGTATTACCTATCTTTAACGCCCCTTGATGACGTGTCTTGGCGGGGCTGTGTACTGTTTTGTCTGGACGTGTTTGTTAGAGAGGAGGGGGGACTCGGGCGGCAGGTGCGGAGTGACGGCGTCAAATATTGACGGAATATTTTGAGCGCATGGATTTTACGGCGAGGTTAAGAGTGTTACGTACTGAGTAGTGATGGAGCGGCCATTTCCGTTGATTGGCCCCGGGCGTGTTTCAAGTAGGTGTCTTTTTCAACGCTGTAGTTGCTCTAGGCTTTTTGTTTGAACCAATCACTTTGACGCGGTCAGCTCTATTCATTTGGTCTTTGTAATTCTGGTTCAGTGGCAAAAGACAATGAATTGATACAGGTGTTGGGCTCCTCGTCTGCTTAGCCAATCACAAATGAATACGTAATAAAACTGAGCCAGCTGTAGTTATACGTTCTAATAACCTGCCTTAGAGGATGATTATAAGGACAAAGGCACCATGCGAGCAAACTTACCAACATGAATGAAAGGGCAGTTTCTTCATTTGTTTTGGTTAAGGAAGACAAATTTGAGTGATTAAAAATCAGACAAATTGATTAACCCGAGCTCTTGATATAATAAACAGTGTGAAAGATCAACGATGGATAGAGGAGCTGTGACAGAATGACAGTGACACTATGTTCCACTCCGTATAGAATTAGAAAGAAGCAAAAGTTGGCGGAGAAGGCCATAGGGGTGACGAGAGAAAGGGAAAGAAAAGACTAGGGTGATGCATGTGCATGAAGGCAATGAAGTGCATAGAACGTATCGGTGCCAAGTAGCTAACATCGCCCTGAGGGTGACAAGTACAAAGAAAAGAAACAGAGAGCAGAATTCAACTAGAGCTGCTGGAAGAAATAGATCATACTGCAGCGCAACATAGATATTAGATAATTAAACGTTACGGTTTAAATCTCCCTCGTGCGAGTCTGAGCCTGGTGGTGGAGGGTGGTAAAAGCACAGGCTGCATTTGCGTTGCGGGCCGTTGAGTGACACGGGACGCCTGATTCTCAAGGACTCTTACAGTCTCTTTTTGTCTTCTTGTCATTGAGACATCCACTCCCCCTCTCTCTATTTCTCTCTCTTTAATTTCTTATTTTCCAAGTTTTCATTTGCATTCGTGGGTCTTCCTTATTTTCTCTTCCTGTATTATTCTGCTTCTTCTTCTTCTACCGTTTTCATCCTTTGTTTTGAGAGACAAGGAGAGGAATGGGTGGTGTGGGTGGAGAAGGGATAGGACCAAGTACTAATCGGATTCAGGAGTCTCAGAGAAGAAAACGTATGGACGATGCTTTACCTATCAACCATAACCGAGGTAATGTTTTGGGTATCTGAATTTTTTTCTTTCGATATTACTGTATTGGTTTTATTTTTCATTTCTATGTCTGAAGTAGTTGGTGTGTCCGAGTTATGAGCAAGAAATCAGTACTAATTGCTACAGTGACTTCAATTTTGATCAATGAACTGTGCCATTTTTTTATTTGTTTGGAGCTTCAGCTTAATTGTTTGTTTTATCTTCGTATTTCATTCGAGACCCATGCAGATTACAAACGAGTCACAACTTCCATCTGCAATTAATTAATTATTCTACATCTCGCCCCTTAATCATCAATGAAGTAAATTTTCGTTGTTTGATCATCAAAACGAGTCATTTCCTTTTATTTTGTTTTTATCAAAATAAATTTTCTTTCTAAATTTAAATCTTGAATTCTTACTGGAATAGCTTTTCATGGTTATTCATATATTCTTATGATTTCAGGTGGGAAAGATGTCCTATATACAGAGCTATGGCGGGCGTGTGCGGGTCCACTTGTTTATATTCCACGTGCTGGGGACATTGTTTACTACTTTCTTCAAGGTCACCTGGAACAGGTTCTATGCTTTCCTGTTTCTCGCACTGTTGCGTTGATTTTTATTTTCTTTTATAACAATAATTCAATTTGTATGAAATCTAATGGCTTGGTTTGCGTAATATTCAAAGCCGAAATGATTCCATTCTTTTTTTTTTTCAATTTTTTTATTTTCTCTGTTATTGAAAAGAATGATGTTAAATTATGGACTCAGGATTTGAAAATGGATATAAAATAAGATAGATTTTCATAATTAAGTTGGTGTTATTAATTATTTAATTCAGAATTGCTATCTAAAGCTTTACGCAATGGTTTCAATTGTAGTGCCTATTTCACAAAAATATATGCCCTAAGCATGTTCTTGTTCAATGGATTTTAATAACTTTTTTTCTGGGTTTAGAAGATATATTTTTTCTCTTTTGCTTGTGGCATTTAGTTTTATGGTTGGTTTTTTTTTTTCCATTCAAATCTGGCACAGGTTGAGGCATGCGCAAGCCAGGATGGTAAACTGGAAATGCCCATTTACAATTTACCTCCTAAGATCCTCTGTGAGGTTGTCTATGTTCAACTGAAGGTATTTTATTTCTTCTTCGATTTTCTTTATTGCATTTTTGCACCTTTTCAAAATTGGACTGGAGACGATCTATCACTTGAATGTTATGAACCGCTGTTCTGTAAGTTATGTTGCAACATCATGTTTTGATGTTTTGTTTCTCTTTTGCAGGCAGAAGCTGACACAGATGAGGTGTTTGCACAGATTACTTTGCTTCCGAAGCCAAAGGTTAGCTACCGGGAGCAGACTGTATCTTACAATTTATTTGCTGGAATTGTGCATTTGAATGCTATGGGGATTTAACTCAAATAATTCCTGTTTCTTTGATATTCAAATGCTCCTGTAATTTATGTGGGATTTCAACGTATGCATGTTTGATGCTTGTGTTTCTTCAGCAAGATGAGCCATGTTTGGAAGATGTAAATTCTCTACCTTTGCCTCCAAAAGTTAATGTGTGTTCCTTTAGCAAGAAACTCACTCCATCTGACACCAGCACACATGGTGGATTTTCTCTTCCGAAGCGACATGCTGATGAGTGCCTACCGCCACTGGTTAGTATGCTTGTTGCAGTGAATTCTTTTCTTCCTAAAACCTTATGACAAAAAGCTTGTTACTGTATCAAAAAGCTGCCACTTAGCTCAATTAGGCATCTTTTCTTTATGATCACTTGTCCTACAAGTCTGTTTAAAATGATTCAGATTAGTCATTTCATTTATCTGTTAACAATATAATGGACGTTGCAGGACATGTCTAAGGAGCCCCCTCTACAGGAACTGGTTGCAAAGGATTTGCATGGGCTGGAATGGGGCTTTCGGCATATCTATCGTGGTACTTTGTTTTACATTTATGAAATACAAAATTACAAAATAAATAAGGATAAAAACACCATATATACATGGAAAACCTTTGCAAATTTCAAAGGAAAAATCACAGGAGAGAAGTGGTGGAATTCACTATGAAAACAGAGTTGATGAACAGTACAATGTTTGTCCTAACACCGGCATATACAGTGAAAATGGGCTTGGGTCGTGTCAACCCAACATCTATGCATTAACCATAAAATACTGGAGACATTTCGGGGGCATTTGCCTTGAGCCCCTAGCAGGGTATGTCGCCATCTATGCCCCCAACAAGTTCAGCAGGAAGCTTTGTCCACTTTGACCCCCAAATGTGTACTTTGATATACCGTCCTGGTTACCAAATATGATCTACAAACTCAACAACTTTCAATAGACTTGAAATATCTTGCCTTGTCATAAGTTAACCATAACCACTGGCTGTTGATTGCATTGCATAAACCATGAACTTGTTCCCTTCAAAATGGACAAGTTTAGTGCACTTTGACATCGCTTTCATTTGTAAAATTTAGCGGAGTATTTAGAAGCATTCCCGTTGTTACTTCTGCACCAATGCTCAAATATTTCATTATTGCAGTTGTTGCATTTTATCATTGTATTTCCACTATACCTTTGACAGCACGGAAAATACTTCTGATCCAATTTCTTTCTTGACCATCTGTAAAATTTCCCTTTTGAAACACATCTTAGTTCAACTTCTGCTTTTGTTTCCCCCGTAAATGTAGGTCAGCCGAAGCGACATTTGCTTACTAGTGGTTGGAGTGCATTTGTGACTTCAAAGAAGCTTGTTGCTGGTGATGCATGTATCTTCCTCAGGTTCTTCTCCCTATTTGTTACCACTCAGTAAACACACGCAGACAAGTGGACAGGCATTCTCTTTTATGTAATTTCAGAGACAAAAGAAAAAACTGAAGTCTTATAGTATAATCTTTGTGTGCGTGTATGCAACAACTATTTTCTTTTCTATTTCACAAACTTCATTTATTAATAGTGCATGTATAACTATATAAGTTGTGTGCATATATATGATGTTGGTTCTATAATTAGTTCAGTTGAGCTTTTACTCCATTTGTTTGGAAAAATATATGTTGGTATGCAGTAGGATAATAGTGATGATTGTAATCAGAGGAGAAAATGGAGAACTTCGTGTTGGGGTTCGTCGTGCAATGAAAATGGAGAAAAATGGATCGACATCAGTCATATCTGGTCATAGCATGCAACACGGAATACTTGCAACTGCTCTTCATGCTATTTCCACTGGGACCAAGTTTGCTGTCTACTACCATACATGGTAAGTTATGATGGTTTAGGTGTCAGTGAATTAATGTAGATAAATTTAAGAAAGCAAGTTCGATTGTAACTTTAGCCAATTCAATGTGGTACACTGGTACTACAGAATTTAATTAAGACTGGTTTATGCATTTTTGCAGGACAAGTCCTGCAGAATTTATCATACCTTTAAGTCAATACATGAGGTCAGCTGAAATTGACTATTCTGTTGGTACAAGATTCAAAATGGCATTTAAAGGTGAAGGGTGTGCGGAACAGAGGTGAAAGCCAAGTCCTTTCTGCCCTCTGGCTCTTACTTTCTGAATTACTTTTATTTTAATTCTTTCAACTGCCAAAATGGAATGAAATAACCCCATTATCTGTATTAAGCTATGTACTACTTTAGAAAACAACCTTTAATAGCTTCTTACTTAACGTGGTAACATTATAAACCAGAATTACTGGCACTGTTGTTGGTATTGAAGCTGTTGATCACATTCGGTGGCCTGCTTCAGAATGGAGGTGTCTGAAGGTAAGTAGCTCCTTCTATGCCATTCAAGACATTCATATGGGCATTTCTGTTGCTTTAATATTCTTTTGGTAATTACTTTCTTGGCTGTTAGGTGAGATGGAATGCTACATCAGATAAATTAATTCACCCAACAAGAATTTCTCCTTGGAACATTGAACCAATAGAATGTACCAACAAGAAGCCTGCTTTTGTACAACACCGACAAAAGAGGTCGCGTTCAATTGATTCCTTGCTCAGCAATGGTCAGTAGTCCTTTTTCATTTATTATTTGTCTCTTTTCTAACAGACATGTTGCAGAATTCATTCCAGTAAATAGTGAAAAATCATTCAGGGGTCTTGCAAGGTCAAGAAGATCAAGAACACAGGGCCATGGGTGTTGAGGAATTGTGTGTGCCTAAACCACCATTATTTCCATATTTGTTTCCCCAACCAAATCCTGATTGGGCTCGCTTGCAAATAGGTTTGGAGAATAAGTTGCACTTTCCCATGCATGACCAATTTTATCTGTGTCCCAATAGCACGGTGTCACTTCCCAGGGGCTGCATGGTGAAATCAAGTCCTAATCACTGGCTTGCACCATTTGAACCTTATGGAGTTCATAACAATGCTGTATTAAGCAGAAAATTTTCAGTTCCCATCGCCAGCTCTCTCAATTCAGGGTCTAAGGCGTGGAGGCCCTTGGAACTGAAGGATGAAAATGGAAGTCCAATAGTCGAACCAAATGGTGGCAGCAGATGCATGCTTTTTGGAGTCAATTTAGTCAATAGTTCTCCCGAGCTCCTTTCACCACAAGTTGCCGCTTCCAATGAGCTTGAGAGTCTTTGTTCTGTCCATCCGACATCTCAGTCAAGCGTTTCTGAAGGTATTCAAGTTTCTGAGTTATCGAAAAGTGTATCTGGCGTCCCTTCAGAAAAGCAATGCAAGTATTGCTGTGTTTCCAGGAGCTGCACCAAGGTAGTATACCTTTCAGATACCTTTGCCTTGTGTTTGGAAGCAACCTGAAAGAAGAAGTGCTGCTAATTGAACTACTAATATTGTATTCATAATTGCTTGCGTCAACGACCTTGGTGTAACCAAGTTAAGTGTTTTCATAAAGTAATTTGGGAATTCTGTCTGTTTCTATTTCAGGTGCTCAAGTTTGGAACTGCCCTGGGAAAGTCAGTTGATCTCACTCAATTTGATGGATATAATGAACTTATTAGTGAGCTTGACCAGATGTTTGACTTTAAAGGAAGTTTGGTTGATGGGGGTAGCGGATGGCAGGTAGCCTACACAGATGATGAAGGCGACATGATGCTAATTGGAGACTACCCATGGCAGTTAAGTAGCAAAAGCTGCTATTATTGTTGTTGCATATGCTAATGACTTACCTTACTGGCACATTCATTTGGCGATTACATTCATTAATGCAGGGAATTTCAGTGTGCAGTGCAAAGTATGTTCATCTGCCCAAAGGAAGACGTTGACAAGCTGAATCAGAGCTCACCGGATCCAACACCTCAAAAATAGGTTCTTGCCAAGGTCACTTGTGCTCTCTGTCTCAATGGTTCATATTCCTGCATACTGCATATGAGAGACAGATAGATCCTAGATCGTTTCAAGTGAAAGAAATTATTGTGCCTAAAACCATACAATGCTAAAGCAGCCAAGTGTTGTTATTTGGATCACATCCTATGCACAATTTAAAGTCAAAAACATGTTGATACAGCTAAGCTCTGTGTTGTTTCTTGAAGAAGAAGTTATGCACATTATGTATGAAAAGATAGATAAATATAAAGCAGAAATTATGTTAAAAGTACATTGTTTGTTTGGATTAAATAAAATGAGGGAGCCATGGCATCATTGTAAATCTGTAGAGGCGCAAGTCTGACAGTTAAGTAGCAAACGACAGCATTTTGATGTCGTCACATTCAAACCCTAACGCTGGTTACGCTTCTTTATCCAGAACCATAGCTGATTCCACCAATGATTCCCGCCATTGACGAAGTTCCCTTCTAGTATTCTCTTGATGGATTAACAAAAACTATAAGCAGAAGAAAGAAATTCAAAAACTTCAAACTATCAGATCCTTGTTTGCTTCAAGCTCAATCAACCATAACCCTCCCCTTCATTTCCCCTTCCCGTCTCTTCTAATTTCGACCTAAAATGATCTTTACATTTACCCACGACCACAAGGTTCCATTTTTCTTCGAATTTACAAAGGAATGAAGAAAAACAACTACCAGAATCAAAGTTTGAAGAAATTAAGCATCCCCGAAAACTGGCTGCACCATTCCAAAGCCTTGGAGGTATATATATTATTTACTCTCGTTATTTGAATTTAATTTACTCTTAATTAGCATAGCAAGAAGTTTCATTTTCTTCTTCTGAATTGGTGCCTTTCAGAGTTAGCTATTAGATTTTTATTTCTTTTTTGGAATTACTGCTGGTTCTATTCGACTCTATGATCATTGTTGAATAAATACACTTTGTGTAGATTAGCTGGGTTTTAACTCCATCTTGATCACAGTTTTTAAGCTAACAGTGTATCTTTCAACATGGTTTCATCTGGGTTTTAATTGGAATGATTATGCCATTGGTACATCCTTATTCTTTGTGAGTGGAATGCTGATTGTCCTAATTTTTGCCTCCATTTATTGGTGCTTGTCGGCTTATGCAAATCCATGTCTTAAAAAGTGTTTGAATAGTCATTTTTTGTGACTTGTAGTAGATGACTCTTACTAGAATCTGTGCAGGGATCAGAGTGGCTCAGGGTTACACAGCACAAATGGTTGGATGATGAGTACTGCCCAGAGCCAATGAATGTGGAAATCAGCAAGGTTGCTGCCCATTCATACTATGAATCTTTGCTAAAGAAACAAACAGATCCAGTGAGATTTTACTCAAGATGGCTCGGGAATTGGATTCTATTTCCTACCAGGAAAGTTTTCATGGGGCATTCTCATCAGCAAATGTGGCAGTGAACTTGATTGCCCAACTCGTAGAGCAGGCGTAGTTGTTTGAGCAGGTTAAAATAACTAGCGACTGCTATAACATCTAGTTTTGTAAATGTCAAACACGGTTCAACTATATCATCTGGTTTTGTAGTTAATGTCACACACAGTTCGTGTGATATTGGGGATTATTTATGGCTGCCATTGACATGCTGGTGGCCCTGATTGCATGTTAAAGGTAGGCAGGCTTCAGGAAAAAAACATCAATTCCACATTGTGGTGGTGTCCTGAGCAGTGTTATAACCCTGTTCTCTCAATCAGTGAGTGCATGTAGACATAAAACTTTTATGCTTAGGTAAGAAAATGTCACCTGTTTTTTAATCCCATTGTTACTTTCATCAGTTGTGAATGAAAATTTCTGCAAGTTTTGGGGGTTAATGCCCTTCCATGTTTCAATCATTTCATAGTTTGACAAGGAAATGTGGGTACCGCCTAATATGACCCACACTAATTCATCACATTCAAGTTTTAATGATGGAAAAAATGAGTTGCGACCCCACTTGACATTTTTAATGGTAGGACTAGGACAATTCCTCGTTTATTATTGAGACAGAGATGGCTGGTTCGCATGCACATGGATGATAATCGCCTATTCTCTGGTTATATGTGTAATTGAAAAAATCATCTCTCTCTGTATGAAATTACCACTGGAAGGACCATCAACGCAACAAGTGTCTTACCATTGTTGGCTGAGGGACCAAGTGTATCTATTTGTTGATGGCTGAGAGATTCACTACTGCAAAGGTCTCTGATTATTACATATAATGTGTTTTGGTTTCAAATATAATACTGGATGAAACTTTATGGAGCATTATTTAATATTGTCATTATAATTCCAAACACACTTAAACCTCAAGAAATCAATTGTGCTATAAACTTTACTTTTCTACACCATATATTATTATGTTTCACAGTTGCTGAGAGTGCAGCTCCCAAAAATGTTTATTTGTTCATGTTTGTATGCAATACTCAAAAGTTATATGGAAAGAATTGTGACATATTTGTACTAAATACAATCACTGTATACATCTATTTATTATATGGTATTGTTTTGTGGTCCCATGAATCTTATGATATTGAAATTGTGTTAGATTTTTGCTTATGGTATGTGTCCCAGGAATCTTATGATGTTTGATTGCATTAGACAATTTGTAATGCATTATTTGTTGGACATGACCACGATTACGGTTATGTTTGGAATTGGACTGTTATGGCAAGACAAATTTTGCACGTGACACAGTTACCACGTTGAATGCAGCAAGCTGTAAAGATCAGTCCTTCAATCATAGCATTTTGTATGGTTTGTGCATTTCTCTCGGTACAGGTGATGAAACTGCAAGTGCAACCCCTTGTCATGAAGCTCTGCTCTTTTAGACGGCTTTTCTTGGACCATTTTTGGGGCATGGTATATAAGTACTAAACCTATATCATATGCTCTTCACTTTTTATGACTTGCCATGATATTATGCAGCTACCAATGCCATTGTTTTTGCTCTGATATATTATGTTGATTGAAATTCCACTTACAGTGTCAGTTATATCGGTGTCCATTAAGAAACTCCTATAAGCATTCAATACCTTATCACTTTGAAAGATGAGCGGCCAGTTAATACTAGCCCCATATGCATATATAATTTAAGTTCCTGATACTGACCGATATCCATGAAATACAAGTAAAGAAGAGTTAAAGAGGAGGGAACGGCGCAGGCACATTAATGTTACAGTCTTCTTTCTGTTTTTTGTGTTCTGCTCCCCGTGGGTGTGAAATGTGAACTCTCCCATGAATCAGGACGATATGATAAATTATGGTCATCTTTGCAATCAACATGTCATTTCAGACAATTAATTATGTATTGTCAAAGTGGGCTAGCGATATAAATATCGGTCCCGCTTCTCAACTACCAACTCCATTTGAGTGGTCTCTGTGTGTGTGTTGTGTTGTGATTTCTGGATAAAACTCAACCATGTATTGTAAATTGTCAACCATCCGGGAGGGAATGGCTTTCGGCTCTCGTACTCAGAATATAAATAACTAAGAGAGATCATATAAATTGAGAATTATTACTGCAAATAATCCAACTGTCTGAAGAGCTTAAAAAAACCTGTTCACATGCAGTGGTGCTGAAAAGGAACATTGAAATGTTATTTCATATCTTATCATGTGATTCCCTATGTGGTCATAATGTTAGAATTAAATTATTTTTATTATTATTGAAAAATTATAATTTAATAAAAGAGTAATTACAAAAATTATTATTTTAATTAATTATCTTTAAGTGCAAGTGACATAGAAATCGTGTCTTAAAACCAACATACATAATTATCCATAATAGAATTTTAAATGCAATTTTTACATACACAATTGATGTGAAGCCTTGATTGTTTTAAGCATTGAAAAATCAGAATTCTTAATATCGATAAATTACAAGTTATAAATAAATTAAAATAGTAAAATTAAAGAATTATTATAGAATTAAATAATAAAATTTGATAATTTTACTATACTAATTAAATAAATATTAATATCTTTCTTAATCATTCAAATAAATAATAAGTCACTTATATTTTAACTAGAAAAAAAAATCATTGTTGCAATTAATAAGAAAAAAAAATTATTTTAAGCATGATAGTATAAAAATACAAAATGTTTCACATTAAAAAATTCTAAACATGCATAAAAAATTTAAAAAAAATTTAATTTCAACCAAAGGCATCCATACTGAAGAATATTATACCTGTAAGTTTAAAAATATATTAACAATTTTAAAAAATAAATTATTGTTCAAAACAATTTTTAAAAAAATTCTTTAATATAATATAATATAAATTTTTTATGATATATAAATAATTATTGTTATAAGGAGACAAGTTCTTTAAAATGGGATCTAAAATATTTATAATTTATTATAATATAGAATTTATTCTTATTTATAACTTGCTCGAATTGAAATTAAAATTTTTTGTAATTATATGAAAATTATTATGATATAGAGTATCATATAAATTTTATTGCAAAATTATTGTGAGCATTTTCAATTCAATTTTATTTCTGTGTAAATCATCATTTTAGTTGAGAAAGAATGCAGCACCAAGCTTTGAAGTCTAGTAATTAATCATCCATTACATTAAAAACAGGATTCATGGCTGTTTCTCATTAGCAGAATAAGTCATTGGAAAGTTGTACCAATCCTCATCAGTGTAATAAAGAATGCAACTGTGACATACTAATTCTGTTACAAAGAGCTCAAACCATAACCGTTTCTTCTACATTCTTATCTCTGTCTCTTTCTTTGTTTCTTTCTTTCATGGCAGTGAACAGCAATCTCTTAGTCTGCACACAGCTAGAATGTGAAACCATGGAAGAAATGCAAGCTTCCATGGGGCAAGCAAAAGCAGAAGGTGCAGATCTTGTAGAGCTTTGCACTGATTCCATGAGATTATTCACTCACATTTCTCAAATTGAAAAACTCATTAAGCAAAGAACTCTGCCTGCCATTGTCTCCTACCGGTATGTATCCTCTACTACTTCATTTTTGTAGAAGATCATTCCATTTTGCCAGAACTCAGACAGTTCATTTTCATTTCAATGGCTTAGTGCTAACAGTCATAGATGTCACTCTTGAATGCTCTTTCAGATAAGAGCAAGGACCATGCTTATTTATGAGAGAGTTGAGTGCTCGGGTGTTCCCACTTGGGGGGTGAGCGATCCCTAAAATTTAAGAGTGTGGCAAACTGTGTCACCTGTAAAAACGTCCTTGAATCTTTCTGTTAGAAATGGACACCATTTCTCTTTCAGCACTGCCCTTCGATAAGACCCGCTGCTTATATACTTATCATAATTTTCTTCCACTGTAATCCTTTATTTCCTGATAAATTTTCACATTAATAAGCAACTTTGGACCACATTTTGTGTCATGATCAGAAAACTAAAATGATGCAATAGTATGTATATACAAATGAATATGCGGTGCAGGAGAGAATGGATTGGAAATAGGGGCACGAAATGTATGCATGTGGTGGTTTTTACAGTTCCAGAGATGAAAGCAAGCTCAGCCAATAGTTTCTTATCATTTACTGTGAATAAAATTGGTTATAGGTACAAGCAGTATCATACATGCATGAGCACATCATCACCTTCCTGCAATGTGCCAATATATATATATATATATATATATATGGGTTTGGTTACATACATTTTATGTATCTAACATTTAATTTTTTTAACTCTTGTATTAATCGTTTCAATTTTTATATTCATATTTTAAATTTTTTATATTATATATTTTAAATTTTATATTAATTATTCTAATTTTAATATTATTTATTTTAAATTTTATATTAATTATTCTAATTTTAAATTTTAAATTTTATATTTTATGTTAAGTGATGTAAAATAGATAAGATGTATACCACGGGAGAGTTCTTTGCCTTCCATCCGTATCATGAAAATCACCAAAAAGGACCATGCAATGCAGTGGATTGGACCCTGAAATATGCTAAATTTTGTGATATGACAGGGTCAAATCATCAAGGAACTCGAGCAGGGGAGGCTGCAAGAATACATGCCTGGAAGTTTTCAGACGGGCTCTGGAATTAGATGTCGAATTTGTGGAAATGGACTATGAGGTAAATCATCCAATACATCTCATGATACTGCCACTAAGGATTATTTTTAAATTATTTTTTAATATTAAATTCTGTAAACTCTGCAGGTGGCTTCTAATGGGAGCATGAGTGAATATATGTACAGTCGATCCAACACCAAAGTAATTGTACCAAGCTATTTGAATGGAGGTGGGAAACCTACAACAGATAAACTTGGTGATCTGATTGCATGCATGCAGGCTACTGGAGCAGATGGTCTGAAACTTGAAATTGCAGTGGGTTCTATCACAGATTTGGCCCCCATTTTTGACATGCTTATTCATTGCCATGTAAGACTATCTGCTATCGGTTAATTCCTCGCATTGCTTATGATTTTTAACCGTAAAATCTTTGGTAATATTTGGAGTTATTCCTGCATTGTCAAAACTCAGGTGCCATTAATAGCATGGCAGTGGGCAGTCGAGGTCTTATAAGCCAGCTACTAGGCCCAAAATTTGGTAGATTTTTGGTGTATGGATCTCAAGGAGGCAAATCAGTACCTGGGTTGCCTTCTCTCGTCAGCCTCAGTCAGGTTTATAAGCTTGAATATCTTAATGCAGACACCGAAGTTTTTGGGCTCATTTCAAATCCAGTAGGTCATAGTAAAGGGCCAACTCTGTATAATCCGGCCATCAGACATACGAGATATAATGGAATTTATGTTTCCATGCTCGTGGATGATGTCAAGGAGTTCTTCAAAAGCTCTACAGGCACTGACTTTGCGGGTTTCAGCTACACTACACAACCATTTTTCTCAAAAAGAGAGGAAAATTTTCCAATTGGTTTTCTTTTTAAGTAATTAATTTTTACCGGATTTATGGCTCTGTCTTCCACAAAGAAGCGGCAGTGGCATGCTGTGATGAAGTACATCCGCTGGCTAAGGTCAGTTAACCTTAGATGTTTGCCTTTCATTGCTTGGTAAATGAATCAAATCCGTCTTCATTCAATGCCGACATTGACACTGATGGAACAGTAAATAAGAATTTCAGTTTCATGGCAAGTAAATTGAAAATGATGTTATGATTAAACTAATGACACACACACACACACACACACACACACACACACATATGAGCTTCTGAATGGTGCAATGCTTTGGAATCAGTCCATAGGAGCTGTAAATACAGTAATAAGGAGGCCTGTGGACGTAAGCTGGTTGGTTATAACACAGATTGTGAATCTGCAATATCTGCAATAGAGGATGCGCTTAGAGGTATTTTTCTTAATTTAGTTGATATAGTCAAGAATTTAAGGATAATGATAGATAGCATAATGCATTGGCATGGGATATTTGAACAGAAAGACAAGGTATCAACGGGTTGGCATTACACACTTCTCCTGTACATGGCAAAACTTTTGTGTTGGTTGGAGCGGGAGGAGCAGGAAGAGCATTGGCTTTTGGTGCCAGAAGTAGAGGTGCTCGGGTTATCATTTTCAATCGCAATTATGATAAGGCAACCTACAATTACAAAGTGCCTTCATGTTCAAATCAAGCAGCTTTCTTCTCTAACTGTGAACTTTTTCTGTGGTTTTTTTTCCAAAAAGAGAAAACAAAGGTTCTTGCACATGCAGTTTCAGGGGAAGCTCTGCCATATGAATGTTTACATGAATTCTGTCCAGAGAACGGCATGATTCTGGCAAATGCTACCGCCATTGGAATGGAACCAAATTCAGATCAAAGTCCTGTTCCAAAGGTTATTTTCATCTCTCTCTTGCACCATATATGTAAGTAGTTGTATTGATTGCCCATCACCTTTCATGCTTGTTTAGGAGGCCTTAAAAGCATATGAGTTGGTATTTGATGCGGTCTATACACCTAGAAACACAAGGCTCTAGTGTGAGGCTGCGGAGGTTGGAGCTACTGTGGTAAGCGGAGTTGAGATGTTCATCGGGCAGGCCCTAGGTCAATTTAGACTGTTCACTGATGGCTTATGTATCAATCTCACAATTCTTCTTGTTCCATATCTGAATTGCAAACTTTAGGACATCTAGTGATGCTTCCTCTCGCAGAAATAACATCTCCTCTTTAACATTCTGCTTCTACTGCTTTGCAACTCCAGAAGACTTCATGCGCAAGCTTGTTTTAGAACAGTTCTGATTTTCACACTTCTGCCAAGACTGCCGTGGATGATCTCTGCGAGCAAAAATTCCTTTCACAGTGTACTTTGAGCTAGTGAATTATCCAGTATTAAATCCATGAACATGGTAGCTAGCTTAACCCTTACAGTTAGATAATGAGGCGCCACCTAAGAGCAGGAGCTCCTGTGCTTACTCGCCCATTCAAGTTTTGAGCTAGTTCAAATACTCCTAATCAGGTTGGTCAAAATATTTCTAGCATTATATCAGGGAAATGAAAACTTGAAAGGTAGCCAAGCATGTGTTCTGGTAATTCTCAAATGTACAAGGATTGGCATTTTAGCCCTTGCACTGTATGATAAATAAATGAACAATAACAACTATCGTAAGTTGTAGATTTCTCTTTTGATCAAGTGGCTGACAAAATCACCTGAATACCCAGACTGGTTATCACAAGGACTAACTGTACATAATATTTGCTTTTTAAAATTTTTCATATTTAAAAGCCAGCCTACAACATTGAATTGGAAGTTGCAACAGCATGTTAATGGATCTGCCCCATCAACCTTATAGTAGCAGGAGGTGTAGGAATTGGTCAGTATATGGGGTGTTCTAGTACTTGCTGTAAGAAATAATGAGCAATTAATTCTATCTTTACACTTGGGGAAGCTGACATTTTAATGTATGTCATAATATTCCTTAAAAAAGCTAATTGGCATTAAACTTTTACTACATCTGATCAGGTGCAGATAATTGAAGATTCTTAAATGATGTAAAACCTCCATCTACCACCAAATTATGCCCACTAACATACTTGGCATCATCAGATGCAAGATAGAGTGCAGCATTGGCGATATCAATGGGTTCACAATTTGCTCCCTCTAACACGCCAGTACGGTGTACCATATCCATAAGCTTCCGAGCGTCAACACCGGGGAAATTCTGACTCATTTCTTCCATCGCGAATGGAGTTGGAATAGCAAACGGTGATATGCAATTGATCCGAATTCCATGCTTACATAGCTCAGCTGCCATAGACTTGACAGTGCCTAAAATGGCTGACTTGGAAATGGTGTATGTATGTTGTGCAAGCCCCCCCATTAACGCTGTGACACTAGCTGTACACAGAATGCAACCACTCCTGTTCGGAATCATGACACGAGATGAATGTTTGATCCCAGCTACAACTCCTCGTACATTAATTCGCATGACTCGATCAAAAACTACAAGGTCAAGGTCCACAATACTTCTGGGAGTTTTGCAGGCTACCCCTGCATTATTGTACATGATGTCTAGTTTCTTGTGTTTGGAGACGGTGAAATCAACAGCATCCGATATGTCTGATTCTTTGGTGACATCACAGGAAATGAAGGTGGCGTTGGGTCCAAGCTCTTTTGCAGTTTCTTCCCCAAGTTGGTGTTGGATATCAGCAATAACAACTCTGGCACCGTTATTGATGAATTTTGCAGCAGTTGCTCTTCCAATGCCACTTGCTGCTCCCGTTATCAGTGCTACCTTTCCTTCTAGCTTTCTTTCTCACAGCATATAACAAAAGACTCCAATTACCATATGCAAGCTAAATTTCCACCGTAAGTGCAACGAGAAGGAAAAATTTAAAGCATAGTATGCCCAAAGGCACTAATATTTGCCCATTATATATTACATGGAGGCAATGAGTAAGTTCGCCATGATCATGTTGTGGTTTGAGACCTTTGGATTTCAGAATTAACAAGACTAAATCTGGGTATCTCATTAACTAATGTACAATTACAACTGTGACAAGATTACTATCTGCCGTGTGCAGTAGTGTGCTGATAGTGACCACTTATATTATCACTTTATCAGAATTACATAGTTACAGGTCTCTTTCCGTGAAGATTTGAGGGCGACCGCCGACCACTACCACCTCAGCTAAAAGAAAGAGGCAAAGCATAGACTGCCAAGCAACAAACAAATAATTGTTTAACTATTTCCTAGAACAAACTTCTCATGCGAGATCAATTACCTAATTATTCATCTTCAAGTGCTCACCAATGACTAAATGCGAATAAAATAAAAAGGCCGGCTTTCCTGTAACACTTTAAAGATATATTATAATCATTCAAATAAAAATCTCTGAAGAATCTAGAAGTACAGCAAATGTAGACGGTGACTAACATTTAGAATAGAATACAAGGTTTGGTTTCTAATGACAACAAACAGGATCACCTTTCTTACACCTCTGTGGGTTTACTCATATTCTAAAGATCAAATAATTGGGGTTGAATCAAGTCGAAAATACTTAACAAGTCTATTGTTTGTTTTTTAAAGAAAAAAAACATAAACGAAATAGAAGTATAGTGATTGTAATATGTGCTGCTTCAATGGCATACCTTCCAGTCTCTGTGGATAATCCTCTGTTGAAGTTACCAGCGAGTAAAGCTCTTGAAATGGAGACATTTTTACTGTTTTCAGATTAACAACGGAGATAAATAAGGTTATTCAACTATTTATTTATATACAATGTCGGGAGGCAGGAAAGTTGAGACCGAGACAGAGTAGGCAAAATGAAGGCTATATAATATAATTGATATGCGCACGGCCAGCAATAATTGCAACATAGACTCGCTCCTTATCCATAAAAGATTGAAAGAAACAAGAAGAGAAGAAACAAAATGAAGAAAAGAGCACCGAAAGCTGTAAATGATTGGTTTAGAATGGAAACCCAGATGCCTAATCTCTGAAAACGAAGATAGAAGAACAAGAGAAACAGCAGCACCCTCAAATTTTACATATTTTTTCAAAGATAGAGAAAAAGGAAGATGTACAGATGAAGATGGAGAAACAAACCTGAATGCCCTCCTGAACATACTTTCTAGCAGATTTACAGCCTCAAACAGCGAGAGAGAGAGATAGAGACAGAGGAGTCGGTTGCCACTTTTGTACTGGGGAGGGGAAATGTAACGCAATATTATGTAAATGTAATGGACAGAATATGCCCTTCAAGTTGCAATTTTTAAGAGAACTGTTTGACCATGACATTAGAATTAAATACTTCCAGGTCAAGGTTAATAACGACCACATCTGTTCCATTTCTCTAGTGGTATAATATTGCTGTTGCATGTTATTATGTAGGCATGGAATCAGTAGTCTTGGACTTAATAGCCACTATAATATGTCAATTTTACCGTGCGAATATATAAACTCCAAAGCTGGAATCCTCGCCGGAGCGGAATCGACTGCTGGGCAAGTGCAACGATTGTAACAACGATGGCCAAAAAAGAAATTCTCACCGACACAAAGTTCGCCAGTGCATAGCTTATTTGCTCAAATCACCGGCGGCTCGGATTTGAAAATTCCAATGCAAAAAGATAGATGGGGGGCCTCAAAAGGACACCTCTGTTTTGAAAGATCCGAAATTGGGTACGAATTCCCATGAACTTTTGACAAGCTTTCGTCTTCCACAGAGAAATCCACCGCCCTGCTTTGGAGTAACCTCCATGTGTCATGGTGGGCAATGGCAGACAAGATTGCGTCCATGTTCTCCTTGGGTTGAAGCTCAATCATATCAACAACTGTTTAACAAGTTGAAATCCTAATCATTATGTTAAGAACAAAAGCATTTTAGCGATTCCACCAAACTAACGATCTATTATGGTGCAAAGATATAAAGGAATGCTAACTGGAGAATTACCCAGTTGGCAAATAAATTATCTAAGCAACAGTCTCCAGTCAATCATATGCAAAAATAAATAAAAACTCTAAACTGTAAAACAAAGGAAAGATTATGGAAGTCATTCTTCTAAGTACTAAGAATCCCCTTATTCATTCGAAGAATTAAGCTCTCTATAAGCATAGCTACCAAGTCGTTTCTGGAGGAATTTGATAGAACCGAGGATTGATCCATACTCCTTTGAGCTGCTGCCGACTTTGGCTTTGGCTTTCCAGGCCTTCAGATTGTAGAGAGATGCTCTCATTGAAGAGGATTTTGTCAAGATGATCCCATGCTACAACTGTCCCGCAAGTACTAAGCGATACATTCTCTGCCAAACCCAACCTTCTGTTCATGCTATAATGTTCAAAACTGTTCCTACTCAGATAAAATGGCAGTACATCATAATTCGGATACTCCTCTTTGGAGTAAGCAACTATTCTATTCGGTCTGAACTTCTCTGCTGGAGATGAAGATGGAGAAAAGGTGATGAACTTGTTGCTATCATCATAAAAATGGAATGTTTTGTCAACATAACCAGCACCTTTAATCGTTTTCATGTACTGCTCATTGAATTCGTGCAAAGTCCATGCATTTGAGCCACGATAAAGCAGATGTAGCTCAAATTTTAGTAAATTCTGGCAAGCCACAGAAACAATGCAATCCTGGGATGTGGGTGGAGATGAAAATGCAGCAACAAGATCACGTTGTTCTGATTTAGGAAATTGCGGAAGTTGTATTTTAGAACCTGAAAAGGGGCAAAAGAAGAACATTGAATCTTCTCGGCAAAGAAGAAGCCAGCCATCCTTTGATGCAATGCACGTTGCTCCATTCATCTCTGGGATATTGATTTTGTACTTGTCGCCAGTTTCGCTTACCAAAAAGCAGTCAGAATTTTCACCATAGAGTAGAAACCATGGCGTCAGCTTTGGTGAGGATTCAATCTGAGCTGAACTTGTGGAGGAAGCAGAATTCCAACCTTTACACACACTGCGGAAACGCAAGAGATCTATTATGCCTAAACAATCCGCGATTAGCGAAATTAATTCAGGAGGAAGATCAGCCCACGGTCTTGTTGCCATCCTGGTATATTCAGTCCTCCAAAACTATAACATTAAAAGTAATCATCGAGTAAAAACCTGTGTGCGCGCTACTACTAGACTGCTGACTCCAACCAGAAATAGCTAATAACATAAGCAATGTCATTGACCTTAATAGCTTATGAGAGACAAAAAGAAATAATGAAAGCCAATCTAGGGTAAATTCATGACTAAAACTACAAATGCCCATATTCCAGACGGCGCAGCAATTCATGATATTCTCAGTAATCAACAATAATTCATTCAGGTTTGATCATATAACTTAATAACACTAATTTACAGTGAAAGTAAATCATATCCAAATTGGAAAAAAAAAAAAAACATAAACACAGATCTTATTAGAATTAAAAGATTTTCAGATCAAATCTTCTAAGAAACGATCTACTAATGTTGCTGACAGAATTCTGGGTGCGTAACAATAAAGTGCAACGTTATAGCAATGTAATAGTGAACGATGAAAGCAGTAAAATCTGATAGTACCGTAGTTGCTGGTCTAGGAGAAGATTGACCACCAAAATAACGAACAACAAACGACCATCACAATTTGGAAGGGCTTAAGAGAGAGAGATTGCGATGCAATCGTGGATGGTAAATATAGGGATACTAAGCCACGGAGTAGGAGAGTTTAACTGGGAACCCAACAGCGTAGTTACCACTATTACTAGGATTCTGGATGTGTCGTGCTACTGTTAATGTATAATTAAATATATAAAATCACAAAAAATGTCCGAAGGGCATTTGGTCTAGTGGTATGATTCTCGCTTAGGGTGCGAGAGGTCCCGAGTTCAATTCTCGGAATGCCCCCGGCTTAATTTTTTAATTTAATGATGAAATGTGTATTTTCGTCTTTCGGAAAGTCTAAAGGGGCAAGTACGCTATAAAATTCTTGGAATGTCCCCATAGAATCATTTTGAAACCGAAGATAAGCAAGGGTATTCTCGTCATTCTAGCTAAGGAAGAATCATTTACGCTGTGTATATGTAGGGTATATATGTCTTTTCAAAGGTGCCAGAGAGGGGCATTTGAGTCATAAAAGGAATAAAAATCTAGTACACTGTAGGGGCATTCCGAGAATTGAACTCGGGACCTCTCGCACCCTAAGCGAGAATCATGCCACTAGACCAAATGCCCGGTTGTTAGACGACACATTTGCAAATACTAGATATCAAATATGTCCTCACTACATCATTTTCGTTTCGCGCCCAAACCTTATTAGTTTGTAACCATTTATTTAGTTCATTTTGTCATCGATCACTACTTTTCCTACATTACATTTGGGGTTTCTTTTGAATCTGCGTCTAACGAAAGGTTATATACGACCAGCCTTGTCTTACATAATCTGATGAACTGGTAAAATTTATCAGTTAAAAGGACAATTCAAATTTCTTCTATGGCTGATCGTATTGACACCCAGATCTTTGATTCCCAGTCTCAGGTTTCAACACCAGTACTTGGTAATTTTTCATCGTCTTTAATTTGTTATTTGTTGAATATCTTCCTCTTTTATTCCTTTTACTTTTTGTAGTGAAAAAGTATTTGACACTTGACGTTGGAATGATTCATTGATGTTTGAATTTGTAATTCTCATTTGCAAGTTCGGAAAACTTGAGGATTTTTCAATTTTCATATGTAGACGAAGTCATGTCTTATGTAGTTATTGTTTTCTTTAGGAGTTAAACTTTCTGCCGAAAACGGAAATGAGTGCCATCTGCTTCAAGATAGTGTGCCGTTTGATGATACTGTGGTGGTTGACAGTCCCTTAGTTGAGACCCAGTTGGAGAAGCTAGATTTTGACACCCAAATGATAAATGATTCTGATTATTTTGAAGATGGGGGACTCCAATCAATTTCTGGCTGTGAGAAGGAAGTTGTGCCTGATAGTGAAGATGAAGGTGTTTGTGGGACTAAAACAGTGGGGGCTGCCAATGTGTCATTGTGTGGTAATGCTTCCGTTGGTGAACAATGCAGTGTAGGTCAGTGTTCATTTGTGGATTCTGAGATGGGAATTTGTTTCAGTTTAGTCCTTTTCTTCTTTATGTATATTATTAAATTTTGTCTCTTGTGGCACTAGATTGGTACTTTCCTGAATTAATATGAATTTGTTGAAACTTACTGCTATTGTGTATTCACTTGAAGGGAACAAAGGATGTAGAGCCAATGTTGCGAGAACTGGTGAGCAAAAAGGTCTTTGCATGATCTCTCAGGAACCCGGGGAGTCATCCCAAGCCAATGCACTTGAATTTGTGGATCAGTTTCTGTCATTAAACAAGATGGATCTGACTCCAGAAATTGGCCTCAGGAAGACTGCCTGGGAGAAATCTCTTCCTGTCTCAATCAGAAAAGGACCTCAAAGTTTAGCAAAGAGAATGAAATTTAGAAAAATACCTATTCCAAAAGGTGAAACTTTTGATTGGGCCCATAGTGATCAGCATGGAAAGGATGACGTCTTGAGCAAAAGGACAAAGGCCCCTTTTGAATTTGTAGCTCTCGGGCAGATACCTGTGATCAGAGATCATAAGGCCAAGCATCTTAATAGTAAAGGGAGCAGAAGCTCTGGCAATGAGCATGAAGAGAAGAAAGAACTTGTAAACCACCAGAAGGAAATAGCAGTTTCAACACAATCAGATTCAGGGTTTTTGGTGCACAGTCCAACAGAGACTTGCAGGATGGAGCAAGTATCTAAAATGAATCTTAAAACTAGTTCTGTTAAGGAATTTAACGAGGACTTGCATACAGAATCACCAGACCACCAGTTCGATGGTACAGGCACGGAAACAGATACACCAGACATGATTGATATAGGATTTAACACTCAAATAGCTGCAGAAGCCATGGAAGCCTTATCATATGCACCATTTGCTGGTTGCACAACCTTAGAAGCTGATCAAGGTCCATCAAACAACACTGATGATTGTCTAAAAGGTGTAATAATGGGAAAAGGACAGTCAGAGCATGCTTCAATACAAATGAATATTTTCTCCGGTTTAGGAGGCTTCACAATGAAGTCAAAGCAAAAAAAGCGTACTGCTAGAAGATCTGGCAAGAACAGTAACAATGAGGAGATTTTTCCTGGTTTAGGAGGCTTCACAACGAAGTCAAAGCGAAAAAAGCATACTGCTAGAAGATCTGGCAAGAACAGTAACAATGAGGAGCCAGTCCCTGAGTTGGCAATGTTGACAAAAGTTTGGAGGAGAAACTCTTTGATTGGGGAGCAGTTTGATTGTATGAATTTGGCTAACACTAATGAAAGTTCAGGCAGAAGATCTCCTAGGCTAATTGTCCAAGGACAAGCAGATGGACCTGTTAGCAGGAACAAGCAGCAATGTAAAAATAATAGGGGTTCATCAATTTCAGTAGAACAGGACGAAGGGGAGCTTAAGAAAACTTCCACTATTGCCCAAGAAAGTAGGCAGTCCTTAGCAGGAGATACATTGAAAAGGACCAATAATCAATCAGATAATCCAAGAGACAGGGTGGAGGACGGCATCACTAAATTGAGGGGAAAGAGGAGTAGATTAGTTGGGGACTCTCGTAAAGTTTTGAGTGCCAGAGGAAGATGGTCTGAATTGCATTTAAATTCATCTGCTGAAGCTAGAAACGACTTGTGGTATCAAAAAGAGCAAACTTACCAAATGGAAACTGCCACAACTAGTTTAAAATTAGATACATGGAGCCATCCCAAGGGAAAAAGAACACTAGGTAAAGTGCAAAGCCATTCAAATGGAGCCATTAACAAGCATGCACCTTTAGCAACAGCCAGTGGGAAGGAACACAACCGTTGCTGCATGAAGAGTCAAACAAGAGCAGAAGACAGTAGCAATGCCTCTTGTTATAATAAAGATACGAAGGGGAAACCACAGGCGGTATCTAGTAGTTCACCTTTGCATCCTTTAAAGAAGGATCCAAGGAAGATTATTGATAAATCAGGTTCAGCAGTTGACATTGCTAACAGTGAATCAAGTTGCATAGGCAAGGGAATTTCCCCTGCAGAGGTGGATGACATCAATTTTCCACTGTTCAGCAATGATGCTGAAAAGAACCAAAAGTTTGGAGTGCCATCTAGCAAGAACCTTGAGGTTCGTCGTTCAGGATATACTAGTATTGTTAGCTTTAACCAAGGTATAAATGTGGCATCTTCGAGACCTATGCCTTCCAAATTTCACAAAAAGCCGTTCAACAAGAACCTACCCAAATCCTCCCTCTTGAAAGAGCTTATTAGATTAGGCGCCTCTGAGTCCATACCTGATTTCACATGGAAAGATTTGAGAAGACGGAGAGATATGTCACGTGTTCGAGTTTTGTTTAGCCAGCATTTGGATGATGATGTAATCAAGCAGCAGAAAAAGGTTTCTATTTTCCGTCTGTCTTTCTCAATTGGCTTCATGATCACCTATAGTTTATATAAATTTCCTTGTTTTTATTTATTCCAGCAGATCTCAGCACGGTTGGGCATTTCCATTGCAACAACTCCCATGGACGCTACACATTTCATTGCAGATAGATTTGTGCGTACAAGGAATATGTTGGAAACCATCGCTCTTGGCAAACCAGTGGTGACACATTTATGGCTTGAGAGCTGCGGACAAGCAAGCTGTTTAATAGATGAGAAAAACTACATCCTCAGGGATGCCAAAAAGGAGAAAGACATTGGCTTTAGCATGCATGTTACATTTGCTCGTGCCAAGCAGCATCCACTTCTTAAGGTGATCGCCTTAGGCTTGTGCTAATACATGCCCACACCAGATGCAATTTTGCATGCTTCTAAAATTGATGTCAACTTCAATGTCTGCGTTGGGTTCTCTTACGCATTTGATATATGTTTCGTCTTCAGCAGGGTCGGAGAGTTTTCATCACACCAAGCATAAGTCCTAGTCAAGAAATGATCATCAGCTTGGTCAACGCAGTTCAAGGCCAGGTTTGTGAATTAGTCATATTTGTGATTCCACTGGCATTTGTGTTTATTTGGCGTAAGCATTTAAGTGTGTTGGATATTGTTTAACAGTCAATAGTCTTTTTCCCAAGTGAATGGATTACTGAGTTTCTGATGAATTACTACTCAGGTAGTAGAAATAGGTCAGATATCTTCAGCAAAGGACCACAACATCCAGGATAATCTATTCATTCTGGCTTGTGAAGAAGATCATTCCATCTGTGTGCCTTTCCTTGATAAAGGTATAGAACTGGCCCCATTTTGCTTCCGTAAGATGCTAACGTTGTACTAATCATGTTGGCCTACCCTATTCTACAGGAGTAGCAGCTTATAGTTCAGAGCTTCTACTGAATGGCATAGTAACTCAGAAAATGGAATTTGAGAGGTCAGGACTAGCATAGCAAGAACAATGGATTATATAAGAAATTAAAAACTATGTTGACTGCTATTATCTTATTGACAGACACGAGCTCTTCAAGGATCGTGTCAAGAGGAATCAATACAGCAAAAAGAATCAGGGGTAGATTGCATCTGCTTGAAGAGCAGCCTGAAATAAACAGATGCAAAGCACAAAACGGAAACTATTCCGCTCCAGTTCCCACATTTTGTTTATACAACGCGAATCCATTTATATGCTCGTTTCTTTTCAAACACCGTTCTTTTCTTTTTCAAGCGCCGTTCTTCCCAGACACTACCGCTGTATAAAAACCTCAGGTCCTATGATTTTTGCCGTGGCCATATCGGTTCCTTGGAATTGTCTTATGTAAAATCTTATCATTACATGTATATATATATATGTATATATATATAATGAAATCTAATATAATGAGCAACAATTTATTGCATTCCTTTCCCATCTAGGACTTAAGATTTTGGTGGATAAAAAGAAAAAATTTTGGGACAGCAGAAGTAGTTCAACCTCGGATAGAATAGAATTGAGACTATACACGAGGCCAAATCCGTGCTAGGGCTGCTTTTTCTTGCAACGGGTCTGGATATTGGTACCATTGAGTCCATTACTTAACCGTAAGACAACCAAAGCACCAGTTCAGCCTAGATAGTTTACAAAAAAAATTTAAAAAAAAAATTACCCAGGCAAAATCAAGCCAAGCTTCACTAGTTCAGCACTTGCCTTGCATTAATCTTCAATCCAAATTCAGCCACAATGTAAGCAAATCATCTTTGACATAATTTCAGGTAACCTCTCAGCTGAACTAATAGGGTTGCATGATATTTGCTTAGCGTTTACAAAAATGATAAATGATACGTCACCCTTCCACATTCAACACTTCCCGCCGAGCTCTCACAAAAGGTATTCATATTAACATCAGGAAATCATGGATGGCAAATGAGAAAAAGGTGACAATTTGTATAGCCGGACATGGTTTTCCATCTGCTACAACTCCCTGTAACAAGAACAATGTCTTTGAAGCAGGGAGAACAAAAGAAAAAATGATCAAATACCAATATGCATCAAAAAACATATATGAAACACCAACATGGCATTCTTGACCTGTAATTATGGAACTTCTTTTTTACTGAATCCTTTATATTCTTTCTGGATCCTAATGTAATTCTAAATGCCTCTTTGTGGCTGATAGGATAAAAAAAAAATCTCTAAAGCACCCCAAAATAATACCCATCATTTTTTCAAGTTTGGTTGAAGAACAAAGACAGAAAAGTAGCAATATTATCAGCAAGAGTAGATGCTGCCTCAAGACCCCTTTTAACATATTCTTTTCTTTCTTTATTGCTCTTTTTTTTTTCTTCTTCTTTATGCAACACTCTTTGCCTTGTTCTCACACAAACTAGAACAAAAAGCTAAGAAGCTAGAATAAACATCCAATAAAATAAAAATTATCTTACAATCCTTTCAATATTTCCTTAAAACAGTGAAGAATATAGGCAGCATAAAATACTGTCTCATGGACAGTACTTATCCAACTAAAATTACTCCATTGCAACTGCGTCCAATTCTTTGTAAAAATAAAATGTAAAAAAACTACAAACAAGCAAAAAAATGCTTTTACTTAAAGCCCATATTTCCAATCATATTGCTTCTTGTCCCCATACGCATTACAGGAGCACTACAATAGTTCATCTGTTGATACTTGATTGTACTAAGGGTAGTAACATACATCATTAATCACAAAAGATTCCAACAAAAGTATAGGAGCACAACATATCAACTCAATTGCCCTAGTGATTAGCCTCAGGAGCTTGGGCATTAACATTTCCACTTGTTTGCACTGTTGGATTGGCTTGATATGTTGAAGGTGTAACCATATTAGGAGCTCCACCAGATGAAGCAGTTGGTGCTGTACTACCAGGAACCCCTATCGGGTTAATCACAGGAGGTCTTGGGAGACCATTTACTTGACCAGGTACAGGAGGAGCACCTGGAGGTGCCATCATTGGTGGCATGCCCGGAGCAGACACATAGCCTGCCATCACCATGAGAAATGATTCAATTCTATCAATTGTCACAGCCAAAGGATTAGACCAGGTGCAAAATACATGATATGTACATGGTCATTGCTCACTAGAAAACACAAGCATTCAAAAAATGGAAAATAGTGGACACCATACTTTTGGCAACGGCATGACCATTGAACCTAGGATGATAATGCAAGTAAATGATGGAATAGATAAAGCGGCAGCTTTCTGTCTTCATAAGCATGCCAACCCACCACCATGTCTTATAAACCTTCTAATAAACAGTATAACAATAAAATGATTAAACCAATAGTGCCACTTTATTGATTAAACCAATAATGCCACAAAGAAAGTTAATTGAATTCAACAAACTATTTGGCAATTCCAAAACCTTTGCTAACATGAATATAACCATGGTTTCACTGATGGTAATCAATATGCGGGCACACTCACCAAAAAAATGTAATAACTCTATAGATTCTCCATCACTATATAAATTGGTTACCGTAACTATGACATCAATCAAGGGCACAATAGCCATACAACAGGTCAGCAACAAGACATCTGCCAGAACAACAAGCAAGGATGCGGGCACAAATAGAATCAAGCTATAAAAAGTGTGTTCACAAGCAAAATACACATACTAAGGATTCACAGGAGTACCTAACGAAGAATGGTGAATAAACACAATATATTTACTTCAAATTTACCTGGAGGACCCGGAATCGGTCTTGGAAGAACAGGAGGCCTCATCCCTGGGACTGATTGTGAATTTAACTGAGCACTTCCAGGAAATGGCATCATGGGTGTTGGAAGAACAGGAAGGCGGGGCCTTTGAGCCAATAGATGCTGATTGTAAGCAGCACCGACCTGTTGGAAAGCTGCAGTTTGGCCAAGATGTTCCTTGATTCTCTGGTCAATTAGACTTTGGGTTTGTTGTTCCTCAAATTGCTGATAGTAAGTTCTCACATTTGCCTGAAATTATGGACAGAACAAAAGAAATCTTAAGAAAAAGAAAGTGGAGCGTTGATGTTGAATACGGTACTCATGTCAATAATACCTTATGTTTATAGCCTGCATTGTGCTGCTTTCTAACAGATGGCTGAAGAGGACAACAAGATATTGTCAGTTCCAGGTACATACGCTTTCTATAAGAATGACATGATGCGACACAATGTTTGACTAACACTTTTAAAAGGAAATAATACTAACAATTGGAAGCCGTGATAATTTCAAGGCACCATGAATGTTTAAAAATAAAAAAAAATAATAAAGAAAAGCTCAAAATTATTGTTTGTGAGTCCAAAGAAGTAATAAGTACAGCCCTCATGTTTTCCTATCACTTCTCTATCGCCACACATCTTGAAAGAAGGACAAGTCTCCCTCTCTTCTTTCTTTTTCTTTTTCACGTTGAAACAATTTGAGGCACACGGGTTGGACAACAACAGGCATTTCCAAAATACATAAGGAAAAAAACTATGAGCTCTGGGATGCACAATTGAAATAAAATAGTCAATAGATAACTAACTAAACAACAAAATTTTTGATAAACAAAAATATCAGTAAAACTATCAACTTTTTTTTTTCACCCTTTTAGCCTTTTTTCCCCCCATGGAGCATATAATATGCATGTTTTTGGAATGAGAAAAGCAATGTTCAATTCATGTTTAAGAACATCAATTAGATGACATAAAGGATCATAAAAATGTAAATTTTTATATATTCCTATAAGAACAAAGGAACTTACGGAATCATGGGTCAAATAAGTGTCACAATAATCACAGTAGTACCTGCAAATCAGTAAATACATACCAAGAGAATGCCTTAGATTAAGATATTAGATAAAATAACGTTGATGAAAACAATCAAAAGTGAATGAGATCCTACCGAGGCATGGCCGTACGCAGATCAATTTCCGTTGGAAGCAGATAAAAACCCTGGAATAGGAACCAACTTGTATATCGAGCAAAAACCCTAGGAAAGAGAAAAATAGAGCGAGTCAGTTTACAACAAGGGTCATTTCGGGTTTCGAATATTCAGTCAAGTTTTTTCAGAAATCTAACCGCATATTTAAGAAATCTGAAATTAACCAAATTACGATAAATGACTTAAATACCCTTATAAATAATAAACCCGCGTGGTCAACAATATCCTACATAAAATAATTGTCGGACACGTGCAAAATCATTTGCATAGACACGGACACGATTCGTTGCGACTCAAATCAGGAGAAGGCTTTGGCAATGTTACAACTTACACGTGGCTACTTATTATCAGTGAAATGACAATTGTTAAAGTAGTACCCTTCCTACAATGCAAACATCCTCGCGAAGCCCATTCATTTCTCAGACAGTAAATTGCCCGAACGGCTAAAAAAAATGGGCGTGGATTCTTCGCTTTCAGGTTCTGTTTCTAATTTTCTATTAGATTTTCCCTGTTGTTTGGTTGCTGGGAAAAAGAAAATTGTCTGAAAGTTTCAATTCTCATGCTTTTCTTCATATATTTTCTTTTTTCCGGATGTGACGAACGCTTGGTATATCTTCGTTAATTCTTTTTCCGTGACTGTTATATTGTTCCTTACTTTCATTGAAATTTTGATTTTGTATTTGTTAACTGGCTCGTTCAGGGCCTGGGTCTGTTCAAGTTAAAGCTATTGAGAAGCAGAATTGGTCTACCACGCCATCACATATTGTTTATCATTTTGGTACCAGCGGACTGGCCGTTGCAGTGGCCACTGCTGTCACTCATCCTTTAGGTTCGTCTTCCTGGTTCCATGTAGAAACTTTAATTGTTACTTTTCCTATTTGGAAGAACAAGAATTTTTGGATGTTTTACTATGCATGATTTCATATGTGTAGTAATCTGTAGTCCAAAACTAGAACTGATGGATGTACTTTGCGTCAATGCAATAAAGTGGTGTAGATTTTTGTGTGTATAACTACAGTTATATCAGAGAATATGGTCGAAGATTTTTCCAGAAACTGGGAGATATATTTTACCAGAAAAGTAAAAAGGATTTCCATTTTATTTCGACCAGACTTCATAGTAGATTAAAACTCGCATTGTAACTGATGCATTCCATAGGATGCAACCCCATTGCAAGGTACTACTGACTTTTGTGCGAGGCTTTTCATGGGCGTTAAGTGTACTAAAATATGTACAAGCAGTCTAGTCAGTTTGAATTTGACTTAAAATGTGATAGATCCTTGTATGTATTGGGCTGATGATAAGGTAAGGAGTGGACAGTTTTATTCAACATTCTCACATTTGATTCAATGTTTGTTTGACTGGTTTTAAATAAATGAAGATGTATCATTTATTATTATAGGTGTATAGGTAATTTTAGCAACATTCAATCTTAATTAGCATAAGTTAATTAAAAGTATATAGAACTTTGTACTTTGGAAAGAACTTAGATTTTCATTATTCAATCTGCAAATGTTGCTTATTTTCTTGAATACTGGACTTTTGTGAAAGCAGATGGTTCACCATTTAATTTATTTTATGGTTCACCATTTGATTTTTATTAAGTGATTATTTATAGACATCTAGGTTAATGCTCTCAAGAATTGACTAATGATCAGAAACAAAACAATGCAAATTTCAACTAAAGAAGATGCTTTAGATCTTGACTTATATTTTGGTTATAAGGTAGAACCAGGAAACAGCTTTTTAAGTTCACAGTACAGAATATAGAAAAACAGAACTTGCAGATATTTAATTTATGTCAGATCGGAATGCAGATGTACTCAAAGTTAGACTGCAAATGCAACTTGTTGGTCAGAAGGGTCCTTTGACTGGAATGGTATCTTTCTAGGCTTTAAATTTTATTTCACTGACTTCTATAAATTAACTATCAGATTGTATTGCCATGAGCTTTGCTAATATATGGATATTCACAGGGACAATTATTTATTCAAATGTTGAAAAATGAAGGCTCAAAATCCTTGTATTTGGGATTGACACCTGCCCTGACTAGATCACTTTTGTATGGTGGTCTACGATTAGGCTTATATGAGCCCTCAAAGTATGCCTGTGATTGGGCATTTGCGTCCACCAATATCTTGGTTAAGATTGCATCTGGAGCATTTGCTGGTGCAACTGCAACTGCACTGACCAATCCAACTGAAGTTCTGAAGGTAAACTACAATGATAGTCTTTTTCATTAATTTTCCTTTTTAATTTTTTTTTAAGAAATCAATTCCTTTCTTCAGGTGCGCCTGCAGATGAATTCCGGCATGAAACAAAGAGGACCAATTGCAGAAATGCATAAACTTGTTTCTGAAGGAGGAATAAAATCCCTGTGGAAGGGGGTTGGTCCTGCTATGACCAGAGCTGCTGCTTTGACTGCCTCGCAGCTTGCAACATATGATGAATCCAAGCGGGTCAAGTTCTAAGCATGCTATTTTTCACTTTACCTGCGAAGTAATTTCCACTGTTTCTGAATTTAATTCATATTGTTGTTCTGGGTTAAACTGGGTATTTATTCATATTCTTGGTTCCTCTCTTATTTTTGGTTGCTTAAAAGGTTTTCTGTAAATTTTGATTGATGCAGATTTTGCTTAGGTGGACACCTCTTGAAGAAGGATTTCATCTACATCTTATGTATGCACCATGCTAAGCTTTCTCCCCTTCCCAGAACCAAGTTATTAAAAAATATTGATATGACTTCTACTGCAAAAATATTTGCTGTTTTTTAATTTTATTGATATCTAACTGCATTTGTTCTACGTGAAGTTCAAGTACTGCCGCAGGCATTGCGAGTACCCTCATGACTGCACCTATGGACATGATTAAAACCCGTCTAATGTTGCAGCGAGAAACTAGAAAAGTTGGAAGCTATAGAAATGCATTTCATTGTGCATATCAGGTATCAGCTCTTTTCAACTTGTACTTTTTACATTTCTTATATTTTTTGCATAGCATTCTTGTTGTAATTTCATTTCTGGTATTTCTGTGTCTTGAAGAGTCACATTCAACTGTTGTTAATTGATTTTATAGTTAAAATTAGTGGACAATTTAAATTGAGCAAAACAAGTTTGGTATTAGTTTTTTCCTCCGAAGGTTTAAAAGACCAGTAAACTTTTCAGATGATAGGTCTTGTGTTAGTTCTCGTAGACTTCTTGGGAATTTGTTTGTGAGAGCTCTCATTTGTGTCTTTTTTTGCTATTTTCGTGGGTGCCAACATGGGTAACAGCAATCTCAGTGAAGCATGCAATCATAAACAGAGTCCCAATTTTAACAGGTGGTCTAAGTTAAGTTCTTGCCGTAACCAATTGGAGACTGCTTTTAATTGTTCTTCAGCAAGTTCTGTTTAATTGTTTCTTTCTTTCTCTTTTTCTTTCAAGGATTCATTTTGATTTTAAAAGTTCGGTTGCATTTTCTGCTTACCCTAATGGGTTTTGCTCAACACTGTACTGTAAATGCTTACTGCTACAAAGAGTATTTTACTGTCTTGTTTAATATGCTCGTGATGTGTGCTTCCAGGTTGTACATACAGAAGGCCCCCAAGCTCTTTATAAAGGGTGAGGATTTTCTATATCTGCCATGCTTTTAGTAGTAGCTTCAACACCATAAGAAGTTTGGTTCGCTGCTGGTGAAATTACTGTTGTTTTCCTTCACATATTGCATCCCTTTAAATTGTTATTTGGCTTTTAACTTAGCATCATAAACATGCTTGCATATCATATTAGACAGTAATGCGGAGAGTCATTGGTGTATAAGTTGTTTCTGTTTTATCTTAAATTTCACTGTTTTAACTGTTGCGAAAATATTTTTATCAGGGCTTTTGCAGTTTTTGCAAGATTGGGTCCGCAAAGTACAATCATCTTTATTCTCTGTGAGAAGCTAAGGGAGCTTACAGGATTGAGTGCAATGTAGCATTGGGATTGTTTGATTTGAGGTTTGCAGTAGCTACCATAATGATTTTTTTTGCAATGCCAGAAGACGTGTGATTATCGCCAGCAAGTGCCAACCGAGGGAAATTATTATGGTTAATTTTTCTGTTTAATTCTTGGGTGGTCCTAGATACAACTGCTTTATGGGAACCAAAAATTAGTTGGGTTCTAGAATAATTAGAGCCCCATTCTTATTCCACTGTTACCCACTTTTTTTTTTTTCTGTGTCTCTGGGTCTAGCTAGGAATAACTTTGTTCAATTTCTGGTACTACAAAAACTTTTATTCGTTTCAACTGTTTTTAGGCAAAAATGGTATCCATCTGCTTGGTGAACTCAAACTTTGTTGTACTTACTTTCATGTTTGTATCAATAAAAGGATTACTCCTTTGATGGGTTTGGCCAAAAATGGGTGACCTCTGCAGTGGTGATGCTTTAGTTTGTCTTGTTCCCCTCTTTAATGGTGATATTTTTTTACTGGTAAATGGTCAATTATTAGCATTATCTGGGAAATTTATGGTCTGACTTGAGATCAACAGGAAGCTTGCTGGGAAATAGTGTGTGTTTCACTGATACTCCCTTTGATTGATTGAAGTTTTAGGTACAAGTTACAACCAACTCTCATTTGACTTGAACAAAGTTGTTTTCTTATTGCATTCTCCCATCTCTTCTAACGAAAAATAATACTGATGGAGCTGCACTTTAGTACCAGTAGAATCCAATCAACAAGTATCTCATTGTTGATTCTTCTTATTTTATCCAGCTCTGGTCTAGTTTGACTAGGTTACAGTTTGTAGGCAATCAAAGTCTTAAACCTATTGCTAATGTTCAAGGCAAGTGTAAATGAGTTAGGTCCAGCTGAGCTCCGCTCCAAAAACATAATCTTCATGTACTGCTGGGGCGCTTGCAGCCTTTCTGACCCACGTAGTAAGTCTAACATCAGATCACGATTTTGATGGCCCCACTCGATCCAGTGCTGCCCTGTTGTTGGCAGCACTGCATTTTATAAATAATATTCCATTTGTATGCTAAAAAGTACCCCCTGCCTTAGTTTCAACTTTCAACTGTCATAATTTATACAAAAGGGCTTGCTGACTTTAACCCAGATGCTCGTCGATAATTTTTAACTGGGAACTCCGTTTGGCATGTCGGTGAACTAGATGGATGAGTTTGACTGCAGCATTAATTTTACAATTTCCAAATTTTAACCGCGGGGGCTGGGCTTCTTAGGCATAATATTTACAGCACAGGTAGGCGAAATATGGAGAGAGGTGCAACTGCGGTCCAAATGCAAGTTGCAAGCGGGGAACCGGAGGTGACCGTGTTGCAACATGCTGTAGCCTTGGCTTGGCGGGACAGCCTGGCGCACTTATCTTTGTGCCTCGGTTTCCACGCTAATCTACCATCGTACCCCTTCTGTCCATCTTCACAATTCTGCCCCTCCCCCTTAACCAATAACGGTAATCCGTACCCTCTTCCGTTGAAAATGACCCTGACGCAACACTTCAGTCAAAACCACAAATATATATATATATATATTTATTTATTTATTTATTTATTGAAATAATTTAATAATTACAATAAATAAATAAAAGTTTTAAAATTGACTTTTAAAATACCATTCGAAATTACCTTTGATTTTGGGCATAGCGGGATATGTGAGATATGGATAGGGAAGACAAATGCCTTAAAATTTATATTTGTTATAAAAAAATAAATAATTGATATTTATTAAATTTGTGTGAATATTAGTAAATTTTTAATAAATTTTTTATTTTTTCATTTATATTCATATTTTATATAATATTAAATTTAAATTTATAACATATTTAATTCAATTAATAAATTTTTAATGTTAATTTCAAATTAAATTCAACACTCACAAAAATACGAAATTTATTAATATAATATAAATTTGATCACAATAATTTTATAAAAAAATACATAATTATTTTACACTTGATATATAAAATATCATAAATTTAAAATAAAACTCTATAAAATAATAAATACCCATTTAACAATCTATTACAACATAAAAAGGATAAAAAAAATTTAAGATTGTGTAATTGTAACATTAAAATGACATCATTTTGATCTTATACCAATATTAAAATATATCATTTTGGTAGTTCATTAAAATAACTAAATTTTAAATTTTAAATATCCATGAGTATCAACAATAAATACTTTATAAATATTTATATGAATATCAAACTTAATATAAATTTGTATATATTTTTTTAAATTTGTCTTAAACTCGCTAAATAACATATCGAATTTGTCATATTATAATGAGTACTAACAAATTTATAACTAAAATTATCATCTCTACGCATGAACGTGTGAGAACTTATTGCTTGTTGAATAAATACTCATCATCGTTGAAATATAAAACAAAAATGGTAACATCTGTGTTATATTATATGTCGAGCAATCTAAATTGAACGAGGCCATTTCTAAGTTATACATTCATGCATATACATAAAAGTGATTCCTAGACAATTGATAGAGCAATTAATTAAAATTCTTAAAATTTTATTTAAAATTAGAGTTTAAATTTAAGATTTATTATGCATTATTTTTATTTTTTAACATAATATATATTAGGCTTGATAAGGATACATCCATGATCTTCAAAAATTCTGAGAAACTCAAGGATGCACCCACGCAATGCTTTTCAATTTATTGCTTCCAAACGATAACAAGAATGTTCTTGCTTCCGAAAGTTCATGCATGTATTTACTAGGAATTAGAGTGAAAGAAGATAAGAGTGAAGGAAAAATAGAATACGGCCGCATCAGCCAATTAGCGGGCGTAATCGTTACTCCAAGTTGGAGGGTGATTGATAGACAGCGTCGAGGACCAATGAAATATCTGATTGATAAGAGGAGATGGACACGTCACTGGCGGTTAAATTCAAAAAGGGTGGAGGGAATTCGGACACTAAAATATGACAAGCTAAAGTTGGCATTCCAATTTTAGTTATATCAATTAGCCAACCAAGACTTGTCCCTTTCGTGATTTTGTGGGCTACAATTAGTAAATAAAAATCAATAATATATATTTATTTTTTTAAAACTAAATTTTGATAAATAATTAAAATTATTATCATTTATTATATTTTAAAATAATAATAATATTATTATTATTATTATTATTATGTATCGTTATTGAATGAAACTTAATTCTCAAGTGTGAATTAAATAAGAAAAGTGACGAGTGGTAATAAGGTAAATTTACTGAAATTAAATAATTCGTATCTTCCGTGTAAATCCAAGGAGGGGCATCTGCCCCGCACGATCCACGGGGTGAGGAGGCCGAAAAGGGTAAAAGAGTCATTCCGAATAATCGATATGTGGACGTACAAGTGCCCGTTTCAACTCGCGACTGTACAAGGTGCACACATGTGGTCGAGACCAGAAATGAAACAAGTAAGGTTAATGTCGTAAATGAACCCAAAACAGAGCCCACTTGTGACTAGTTTAATTGTAATAAATTTGTTAAAGATCCAAGTTTGCCATCCAGAAATCCCCCAATTTCCCTTGACAAAAACACAAAGCGACGGCTCCACTAAGAGAGAGAAAATCTAGAGAGAGAAAACGAACACAAGGGGAAAAAAAAAAAAAAAACAACTAGCTAATTCTAGAGAGAGAAACCAAGGCAAAGGACAAGAACCATAGAGACAAAGAGAGAAGAGGAGAAAGAGTTTTCTTCTGCGCGTGTGTTTGTGTTGGTTTCTGTACAGGCATTAATGGCGGAGGGAAAAAAAGAGAAAAAATCGAGCGAAGAAAGCGTTAAGCTGTTCGTAGGTCAAGTGCCGAAGCACATGACCGAAGTTCAGCTTCTTGCATTGTTCAAAGAGTTCGCCCTGGTAGACGAGGTCAACATCATCAAAGACAAGACTACTCGCGCCTCTCGTGGTCAGTTTCAAATCTCGTTTGTTATTTCTTACTTGTTTTTTCATTTTTTTTTTCAATTAAGAATGCGTGATTTGTTGTCTTTTAGTCATGATTTGTCAGGTTAGTGTGTTTTGAACCCTAATCCTAGTGTGTTTCGTTTGTAGGATGTTGTTTTGTAATATGTCCATCGAGGCAAGAGGCCGATAAGGCGGTCAATGCTTGTCATAATAAGAAGACTTTGCCAGGGGTTAGTTCATGCAAATTATGTTTATATTTTTGGAATTTTTTGTTGATTCAGTAGCACATTATCGGTTTATTCATGTTACAATTGATGTTTTTATTGCCAATTTTAGTTATCTTTAGATCCACTCAACAAATCTATTAATGTAGTTTGATGTGTAATCAGCTGTGCAGCGTGGAAATGATACTGTTGGTGACACTTGTGCTGTATATATTAATATTGAACTTAAATTAACTGCTTGTTTTTACTAAGTATTTGTAGATTAGTTGGCAACTTGGCATTGTGATTAGTTAATATTTTAAGTAATTAATGCTGTATACTATAATTTGGTGACAATGAATTGACTTTTGATTATTACTTATTAGCCTTTATATTGGGAAAAAAAGGCTTTTCAAGTTTCTAATATTTATTATTTATGGAAGTAGTTATGAAAGAAAGGATGATGCGATATGTTGACTTGCATTGTCAAATAGTTTCCAAAAAGTTTAGCACATCGCAAGCCTTACTATGAAATGCAAGCTCCAATTTTTTTCTTCTTTTGGATGACCAAAGTAGTGGACATTGTGAAAAGATGTAAATGGTCCCTTGTAAATTTTAAACCTGTTCCAAATTGTGTAGTGTTATTAAAAGTTGAACGAAGACACTGTTTTTGTGCCTTAAAGTTTTGTAGTCAGTTTATGCTTTCTTTTTTCATTTCGAGTTGGACATTGGGGCTATTTAAGATCTGTATGTTCCTTTTTGAATGTTAGTTATTTAAGATTTTATTGTTTGGCAATTGCTAATTCTCATTGTTGTTGGTTATGTATGGCCATTTACATATCCATGTTGTAGTAGGAGGAAAAAAGAGGTAATGTGTTTTGGTGAAATGAATTTAGCAGATGTTTATTTGTTTTGGCAATTTATTATACAGAAAACAAGGTCAGATATTGATAACTAGCAAGGGATTGTTATAGATGATGAGGGAGAAATGAGCCAAACCATGTCAAATAAATTTTAACCCCATGAAAAAGAGCTAACTAAAAATAACTCTGATAAAAACTGATTGATGTTTTCAAGCACTGATCAAAGGAAAATGGTGACAAACAAAGCCATTTACTTAGAATAAGTTTTGGTAGATTCATCAGCCAAGATGCTAATAATAGCATGATAAGGTTAACAACTTACAAGTATGTTGTGGAAGACCACCACTCTGAGTTTGTTAATGAGCAATAAAATTTTTGTACCATTTTCTTTTAATGTGATTCACCAATAGGAATCATGATTATGCAGATTCGTATTTTGACCAATCTTATAACATATCTCCCCTTATGCTTTTCCTGGGTCCCTGACCAAGGTGCTATAGGAACTCTGGAACCGTTTGTGGGTCTCATCAGCCTTCAAGTGGTTTCCTAGTCAATCTTTTGGTTTGGTTCTTGCTATGCTTAGTTGTTAATATTGACCCCATATTTTGGCCCTTTTGCTTTATTTCAAATTATGAAAAAATAGCTGAAAGTTAAATCTTGAAAAAATGATCAGATTTTCATGTCTGTTGCCTTATCTCATTGTTGATTTTGAACTGCTTGCGTGTTGTGTTGTTCTTCACTTAACATTAAATGTGTTTGTGATTCTATCTCTGATAGAAAATCCCTTTGCTCTATCTCCAATTCAGGCGTCTAGTCCATTGCAAGTGAAATATGCGGATGGTGAGCTGGAAAGGCTAGGTATTCTCTGTAATTAGATTCACATATGTCCTTTAGATGATTTAATTTGTGTTGTCATCAGAAGAATTAATGGTTATTTGATGCTGCTTCTTTTATAAGTTTCAATGCGGAATTGAATTTCATGTAGTTTGATGGATTTGTTTGCTGTTTTTGCAATCCAGAACATAAACTCTTCATTGGTATGTTGCCAAAGAATGTTTCTGAATCAGAAGTTTCTGTTCTATTCTCTGAATATGGAACGATAAAGGATTTACAGATTTTAAGAGGTTCTCAACAAACAAGCAAAGGTACTTTTTCTAAGATCCTGAGTTTCATCTGTTCCTGTTCTATTTTTGCTCGTGTTTATCACTTGTTGTCATATGTGTTGTTTTTTCCCATATTGTAGGTTGTGCCTTTCTGAAATATGAGACCAAAGAACAAGCCCTTGCTGCTCTGGAGGCCATCAATGGAAAGCATAAAATGGAGGTTTGTCTATTTATGTGCTTTTTGTGGTTGAGAATTTATCTTAAAAATAAAGCTCTGGATTGTTGGTTCTTGGTCCGAGATTTATTCCAATTTTCTCTAGTACTTTAGGAGCACAAAGTACTTTTAGCATAGTTAGGGTGATAATTCATTATCTTTCTTTTGACCTGACTTCTGAGGTTTGTATCTGCCTTTTCTACCATAAAATAGCTTGCAAGTTGTTCAACACTGTCCCTTCTTTTTCTTTTCCACAATAGGTTGTCCATGCTATAATAAGTAGGTATGCAATAACAGACAGAAAATATTTGCTTGACATCAAATATTAACTAGGTCAACTGAAGTCAACTTCAATCTGTTGAGCTTTGAGTATGTTTCGTCTTGTCATGCTGTATTATATTTTAAGTTGTTGAGTTGAGTCTATGGTTAGCATTTGCTCCTGTAGATGCTTGAGACTAATATGGATAACTTATTCAGTGACTTTATTCTGATTACTATCTTTTGGTTCTATTAGGGTTCAAGTGTTCCTTTGGTTGTCAAATGGGCAGATACAGAAAAGGAAAGACAAGCTCGACGGGCACAAAAAGCTCAATCCCAGGCCTCTAATGTAACAAATGCCGATTCACAACATCCCTCGTTGTTTGGAGCTTTAGCTATGGGGTATCTTCCCCCATATAATGGTTATGGATATCAGGTAACTATTATTAGTTTTCTTTTTTCTGAAATTGATTTAATTTTTTTTTTGTGCATCTATGCTTATGTTGTAGAATTATCACTACTTCCATTTTCTCTTTTGTTGTGAACTACTCTGAATTCTTGAATTGCAGAACTCATCAGCATTATGTTACCTATTTTGTCTTTGTATTGCACTTTCTGGATTTAACACCATCAAAATTTAAAATGGATTTGTTTGCTTTTTTTTTTTTCTCATCACTCTTTTTTACTTTTTGATGGTCAACTTGTTCTCTGCGTAGGCTCCTGGAACTTATGGACTTATGCAGTATCGCCTCCCACCAATTCAGAATCAACCTGGCTTCCAAGGGATAATTCCTGTAAATCAAGGAAATGCATTGCGTGGAGCCAGACCTGACCTTTCCCCTAATATGGGCCCTAGAAATTATCCTATGCCCCCTGCAAGTTTTGTGGGCTCTGGTTATCCCACTGTGCCTGGTCTTCAGTATCCCATGGCATATCCTGGAGGAATGTTGAATCACCGGCCTTTGAGTAATTCACCTGGTTCAGTGTCATCTGCAGTTGCAAATAGTAATATTTCAACCTCATCTAGTGCTGGTACGAGTTCTGGGAGTCAGGTTGAAGGTTTGTCATCTACTTGTCATTTCAGTTCTTTGTGCTTATAATGGTATGCTCTTGATGGCGTGTTCTAGTAAATATGCTGTCTTCTAACTCAGGTCCACCTGGCGCTAATTTATTCATTTATCACATACCTCAAGAGTTTGGTGACCAAGAGCTTGCCAATGCTTTTCAAGCATTTGGTAGGGTCTTGAGTGCAAAGGTTTTTGTCGATAAAACAACTGGTGTAAGCAAATGTTTTGGTAAGCACGTTGTTGATTTAACCTTGGACCCGTGGCAATTGATGCATAATTGTCTCTCTCAAAATAGACTCATATTTGCAGGATTTGTGAGTTATGACTCACCAGCTGCTGCCCAAGACGCCATTTCTATGATGAATGGATGCCAATTAGGCAGTAAGAAATTGAAAGTTCAGCTTAAAAGAGACAATAAACAGATTAAGCCTTATTGATCGGAAGGTGAGTCATTGAAGGAAGCAGAATTCTCTATCATATGTGCTCGCATGCAACCTGGATATCTGGGAGTGAACTCAGTCATCATCTTGGGATGGTTGAGATAATCTGTGCTTACATGCGTTACTCCATCCTACTTGTAATTGCCTCTTGGGATTGAGATCCCGGAACTTGTAATTCATGGTTCATTCTGTGCCAATACAATTTGTAATTTGTGTACCATGGAACTTCATTTGGACATCAATTATTAATTTATTATTTTTTCTACAAAAATTATTTTGTTGGTACATCCACTTTTATCCTCGATCAGATGCCCTCAAAGTTGGTCTTTTTTTACTCCCAAAAACTTATTTAACTTTCTTTATTGGACTTTTGTGTACTTTCACATCATTAGTATGAGTCTCAGGAAATAATTCATCTGTGTTAAAGGTACTTCAAGAATTTCAAATATGTATTCTCCTTTTTTTATGAAAGCATGGTGCATTGTGCTTTATTCGTCCTTCTGTGTTACTTGAAGTAAGTCAGTATTTCCAACATGTGGAATGCTCATAAAGTTTTGGATGTTGTGTGACCTCCATGATCATTTTACCTGTTTTAAGAAATCTCAATGCTGGTTGCGATGAAATCAAAGCTGTAGGAATGCTTGTTAATGTTTTTTTCGTGGAGACATGTATCATCAGTGTTCATTAACCATTCTTGCATTTTAAAAATTTAGTGTATACTGTTTTCTTATGGTATTTAATGCTTTTGTTTTACTTCATCCGCGTTATGCTTGTCCTATTGAATTGGGCAATCACCAGAACTAGGAAGTTGTTGAGTGAACGTCTTTTTCCTATATTGAACATAGTGCTGTATTCTTTTATTCATGGGCACAATCAGGTATGTTTGAGATGTTGTTCTTTTTTTTTTTTTTTTTTTTTTTTCGGGTTTTTAACTAAAATTCTAGTGTATTGATTTACTCATTCTAGCACTCACTACAAGCTGCTGAAGATGTATGTTCATGGATGGTCCACTTGGTTGCAAGTAGGTATCACTGATATAGACTCGTATTATGCATTTCAATCTCCTTCTTTGGTTAATTAATATCAACCTACACAAACATCATTGTTGTTGTAGGTTAGTCAGCAGTTGTGTCATATAACGGCAAGAAAGAATGAAGAGATACCTCATAGTTCGCAGGATTACTGATTGAGAAGGTCTGAGCTTTTGCTTTAACGAACCTTTTCTTTTCCCGTCAACACTGTTGAATTCTTTCTAATTTCTTAAAACACTTTTACAGGCATTCCTCATTTATACACAGATGCTTGTATGCCGCAGCATGCACACAGATCATTAGATACGTATTGAATTCAGAAATCAAGTGCCACCCAGGAGAATTGGCCAAATATTTTTTCCTTTTTTTTTTCCCATAATGATAAATCTTGTACTTTATTTGTCCTTTTTCCTTTTAACTGCATGGGTGTTATATTGTTTTCCTTTAATGGCATTACGTACTAAAATGTAGAGTTACACTGATTAAACCATCTTGCTACCTGAACCAGGTGAGTGGAATAGATGCAAACTACAAATATCAGAATATAGGTGTCACTCTCTTGAGCTAAGGTTACTAATTATGAAAATTATGTATGACCGTTATGGTCAAGTGTTCGAAGGTAGTCTGGAGGGACTGGGTTGAGAGACTTAGTTTTCATTTGGAATGTTGTTTCTGTATTTTAACCTCTCCTTTTCTGTCTTGAGCTTAAGTTGTTTTCTCAACATCTGTGTTAGAATGCTCGTCTAATATTAACTGACTGAAGTATTGATAAATGATAATGCCACTTTAAGGCCTATTCCAAATTGCCGAATCTAGTTGCTGTAGTTATTCTGTTTTGAAGGATCTCCTCTAGCTTTAATATCTGTATATTTATACTAATTACTCATCACTGCTCACGCACATGTGTTGTGAGTTGTGACACTTAAAAACCATGTTCTTTTGTTATCCTCCATAGTTCTTGTTCTTGATTTTCTCCTCATTTATGCCATGTTGAAAGTTCGAATTGCAAAATGTTTTGCTTATCTATGCTGTGTTCACCAGTTAAATACAGTGGCAGTAAAATTTGAGTTGGAATATATTTTCTTTACTCATGAGTTAATGAATTTTTTGGTGCTGTCCAGATTAAGTTTGTTTTCTACTAGCTGGTAGATGCTTGATATATGATGCCTCTGTGAGGGTTTTAAAGGAAAAAAAAAAAAGGAATGGAAGGTACAAAAACTTTTTGTTCCCATCTCTTCCTGTTGAGTTCTTATAGCCTGTCATTGTTAGTGTTTACTGTTGTCTTTCTAGTTCTGTCTACCAATTGATATAGAAAAAATATTGATTGATTGTGAGGCTGCTCTTTTAGAATAAAGCCTTGTTTTGATTGTATGGATACATTTGTGACACGTGACTGCTTCTTTGTTATTTCTTATATTTTGTATTTTGGTTCCCAGTGGCTGTAATACAGTGCAGATCAGAAGGAAGGCAGGACCTTTGGTAACTTGGATGATTACAGAATAGTTATTCTCTTATCTTATATTGTTGCTTACATTTCCCATTTTTATCTAGATTATCTAGGTCCATTTCTGGAAATGTCATGGATGCGGATGCTAAGGAATTCTGCTGTAGATCATTGTCACTCCAGGAATTATGCAGATGGTCTTGAAAATTGCTGGAAGAGCACAACATCCTGTAACTGCATCCGAAGAAGATTTGTACTATTTTATGATATCTGCTCGAAACTCAGAATCGGAAATTACAGTCCATATCATTCATATTGGACCTGCTGAAGCAAATCGCCAGAAAAGGGTAGACGATATTGATGAAGAAAAAAAATCCAATTCAATTTCAATGTATTCTCAATTTCGTATATGACGGGGTACATCTTATGAGGGCGGGCTATCTTTCATCAAACGTCTAGTCTAGAAAAGTAAAATTGAGAAGAATCTTCTGGTACATACCATTAATAGTCAATAAAATTCGGGGTGATTTGACAATATAATGAGATTAATTTCGGCTGTTTGATTTCTGCAGCCGGAATTAAAAGGTCTTAGATCCTATCTGCGGTCCACAATGATCTGCTGCGTGTGTTATTTAGTGGCTTTAGTTATATCTCAGCTGTAGTTTAAACTTATCCGTTTTGTTTATTTTATGACAGCAAATAGCTTATAGGACAAGCACAAGCCAAGCCCATTTGGTAGGTATATGTGTTGCTCAACCAATTGGCACGTGGTTGATTGTGCTGGTTTGCTAGGCCATTAGTGGAATCTCGTGTGTTTTCCGTATGCATCTAAATCACGAAATGTCGACGACCTAGGTTGGACAAATACATGAACAAATATGCGTGATTGCCTCTTCTGACAATGGTCATGATCTGCTGTCACGACCCAACATAGAGTCAAGTTTCTAGACGTTGCCTGCTTTTTGATATCGTGGGAAATGTTAATGTTGACTAGTTTCATTGTTTCATGGAAAAAAGAAACCAAGTTTTATTATGGCCTCAAAATTATTACCCTAGAAACTGACCAGTTTCTGTATTGACCTTCCGCGGACATAGGTTTGTTTTATTTCAGAAACAATCTCCTGTCTTCCATGTCAAAATATTTTTTTTTTTCTACTGATCCTAATCCCTTGTAGATGTTATTTATTTGTCTCCAATGTCGGCCATGAAATTTGACTAGTACCAATGATTTTCTATCGTAGCCGTCTGTTTACTTTGTGTAGAAACTTTGCCAATTTCAAACTGTTGTAGTTGGCCCGTTTAATGGGCTGACAGCGATAGGTTTAGATTCAACTCACGGTTTCAACTTTAACAAATGTGTTGCGTCAATGAAGGTTAGGCTTTTGTTGATAAAGTTTATTGGTGTAACGTGACAAGAAATTTCCCATATCAAAACACTGACGCAATTGTCCAAGAAGTTGACAGACGGCCCAGCCCGTCTTCTATAGAACCCAAAGGTTATTCGCTTCTAGAAGACTACAGGTTTCTAAAGTGAATTATCCCATATGAATCATTATTGTTCGGCTTCTAGAAGGGGGCGCTGTGCTCACTTGGGGTCATTATCATGTCTTTCTATTCTTCACCTTCTCTTGTTTTATTATTTTCTTTAACATGAACGAACCCCCAGTTTGAGGTAGCCGACTCTCTGAAAATTGCAATCCCCCGGTTTCCAGTCAAAACTAGACAGCCCAGATGTTTTTACTCCTTATAAAATATAAATCCCCTTTGATTGCTACTGTTGTTGTAGCTTTATATGAAACTTATCCGCCGCAATAGCAATCCCATGTTTGTGCTTTCTGTTCTGCAAGGAAAAGTAATGGACTGGGGGAATTCTGTTGATGTCTCTTCCTTCTTCTTCTTTGAAGCCACTGGTGATTCCGAGTCTGATTCCGTTGATCCCAACATTGCCATCACCACCATTGTTCGCTACAACGACGACGACGCCGAATCCTGCAGCTATGATTCATCTGATTTTCATACTGCTAATGAAGTAAATGACAGCTGCTGGGATGATTTCCGAGGAGTATGCATTGATGATAATGTGGAGGAAGGAGATGAAGCTAATAGTTATGTTAGAGACGAGAGATCAAACGTTCCTGTTGATTCAAGTCGTGAAGAGGTCATGAGTGAGATGGAGAAAAGCAGACAGTTCTGGGAAACATGCTTGGCATCCTAAGTCTGCTTTCGATTTTCTTGTTCATGTTTTATTAAGTTTGTTTCTTATGTCTGACTCTTTCTTCATTAATCATTATGTTTCACACTTCAGTAGGGCTTGGAGATCCAAAGGAAGAAACTGAACAAATTATCATATTCTACTGTTCGTATTGTAGTAGAATCCGTATAATTAATTGTACATATCCGTATATTTATTGGAGTTGAAGGAATAAAAACCAGTATTTGAAAAATGTCCATAAAAGATGAAAAGGATTGGCTAGTCGTGGCTCGTGATGAGGTCAAGTTCCACCATCTGTGATGATAAGGTAGGTTCTTTTGAGGATTTGTATAAAGCTAATGACTCGATTCTGATCTGCATGTCTGTATTTTATGAACATGCCAACCCATAGTATTCGTTTAATAATGTGAAAAGGAGAACTTCCAGGAAGCCCTTTGCTTGTTGTTTATCAACGAAAAATACACCCACAATCTGAGGCTTAATAACCTGTCATTTTCCCTGCGAATGAACAACCCCTAGTTCTAAAAATCAAGCATACCTCCATGCAGGCTAAATATGGGAACAGACAACAGACAGATTAATTCCGAATGTGACAGGTTAGAAATCTTTCAGAACTAAAACAACAACACAGAACAAACAGATGTTCAGCCGTAAGCTGAACCATGACTCTCACAATCCACCCCAAGCAGACACACCCTGTACCAGTTCAAGCAAAGCCCCAGACTTCATGCAGTATCAATTAATTTACAGAAGCAACCATAACTGTAGAGAGCAAACCAAAATCTACAGGGTAAACTTTTTTCCTAACCGTGAGAAAAAATCTCAGGCACATTTGTCAAGAGGGGCATGATGGCTGAGGTAAAACCGAGTCCATTGGTTTGTCAACCATCTCCGTATCATCAACGCTTTGATGTCCTGGCGATGGGCTTTTTGTGCGGATCTTTTGTTCTACAGCAATCAAATTTGCTCCTGAGTCTTCTGCATCACTTGTACAAGAACTAGAATTCTCTTTTTTGCTATCAGCAAAGGAGATACCAGACTCTGGATTAACTCCCGAGCAACTCCTTGGACTTGCATTCTCTCCCCGCATATCACCCACCGGTTGCTTGGGAAAACCATTTGTGACATCTTGGTTCTCATCCAATTGCCTCAAGAAGCATTCTTCTATCTCAATTAATGACTTGGCTTCATCTTCATCATCACCACTGCGGCTGTAATTGGCATGATCATCATAATCTGAGGTTGGCCCTCTCAATTCACAGCTGGTATCCATCTCTTGCTGACTGTCATATCCATCCTCACTTTGTTGATCGGATGAATGTGATGACACAGGTGAATATGCTCCAGATGCACTATCTTCACGTTCTCTGAGAGTTTTCATAATCAGGGTCTTCAGCAAGTTCATGACTTGAACAGCATGCATTAGAGCCGTCAATGGATCAGACATCTAAGTGAGGAGAAAAAGATTAAAATTAAAGTTTGAACTAATTGAGTGAATGTGATAAACATCAAGTTTAATGCAAATTTCTCCTCTTTTTCTTTGGTATCATCAGCTAAGGTAATGCATTTCTTGCATTGAGATGCAAACTTCTCTTCATTGCTTCTCATGGTAAGTAAGAAATGCAATCTTGTAAATGAAATAGATTATGATTAAAACCTGAGTCATATTTGGAGCGAAAACCATAGCAATATTTCTTGCATTCATTTTGTTGGATTCCTCTTCCTCCACAACATCAGCCATAAGATCAACAGCCCAATTGAGCAATGCGGCCTCAGTTGGCTTAAGTTGCTTCACAAGCTCAGCAGATTCCTCTTCTGTGTTGCATTGAAGAACTTCTTCAGGGGAAAGTCCATCCAGCACTCCCTGAGGAAGTTCTCGGAACCATGCTTTTATAAGGCCTGCCAAACAATGGACATCAATGTTGTCTGGTACAATACCCCTGTTCAGCTGGTCTCTTACATGCTCCTCTTGACTATTCTCAGGGTTTATCCGGAAAATTCCTTCTGCCTACAAAAACCAATCAAAAGAATTTGTAAGAAACTCATTGCTTGTATGCATTAGTGCTTGTATCAATATTCAGAAATTAGTACCTTCAGGCCTCCTTGCGAGTATAATCGCTCCTGCATTAGCAAGAGAATAGTGGGGACACTATTGCCTTTTAAATCAAAAGAGCACTGCATAGATTCTGCTGAGACGCCAAACACACTCGCACTGCAGAATTAGAAAACTGTAAGGTAATATGATACATAAAACACAGAAGAATTATTCACAAAAAAGGATATGCCACAGATATGCAAACTTGAATATTCTGACAAATTGGCAATTGAATGCATGCTTTACTTGAACTATGTCCATGGAATAAAATAAAAATTAATTTCAATCAAATTTCTGATTATTTTCTTTATTGGTCTTTTTTTCTGGATAGAAGAACTACAAATGGGACATCTGACGGCTGAAACAATTCCCATCTTATTTATGATCACATGATGCTTACAAAAGCCTTGAACACCAGCAGGACCCCACCTGATGACTATTCTGGGCATCAATCTTCAGTAATGAAAAATGAAAAATGAGGAGAGAGAGTGAAAAGTTATCAATCTTCAGTTTTTATAACTTAGGGAGCTGAGAAGCCAAGATCTCTCTTCCATTAAGCAAAATAGAACTATTAAGCTAAATAATGTTTAAATTTCTTTCCTTGGATCTAAATTACGGGGAACATAAGCACAAGATTTTCTTAGTTAAATTTGTTTCTTACACTGTGCAGCAGCCAAAAGGAGGTTTAAGGTTTTCCTAACAATGTAATGTACTCTTAACCCCCTCCACAGTTCAGCCCTGAACAGTCTGAACCAGAAAGATAAGCATCTTCAAAATCCCATCGTGAGCTAGAAAAAGAAACTTTTGAGCTTGAGTGAATCTAAATCACGGGTCATAGAAAGATCTATGCAAGTGACTTTGGCTATGTACGTGCAGACATTCAAATTTCAAACACTTGAAATACTAGAGAAGTGTCAACTGTTAATTCAATAAAACAGCTAGCCTAGCTACATTTCTATTCTTTGTGATCTAAGCTAACAAGTTCCTTAAATGCGCTCACACGCATAGACACAAAATTTATTCAAGCATTCTGCGCCAAACCCAGATCAAACTAAAAAATTTCACAGCACTCACAAATGAAAGCATTACCTAGCGCTCGGAGCTCGACATGGGATCTCAACTTCGAACTCAACAGGAAGACCCAGAAACCCATTGAACCGATCAAACGTCACGTGAGTAATGTGTCGAACATTTGTCGGCCACCCGATCTCCATATTTTGAACGGCAGAGATCACATCTTCACCTCTCTCAACACGACAAGACACCATAGATTTCCTCAACGCTGCCAAAAGAAACGCCACCAGTGAAAGCTGGTTCTGCTCTTCCTCCGTCGTTCTCGTTCCTTTCGTTCCGTTCCCATTTCCACCACCAGCATCACCTCCACCGCCACACCCACCTCCCTTAGTCACCATAACAAGACCTGTCATCTCCTTCTTCTCCTTAACACACGTAGAACCCACTGTCTGAATTAATTCTTTCTAAAACGTAGCTTCTTCCGCTAAGAATCCCAGTTTAACAATAAAACTGAGCAGATTGTACCGGTGCGGTTTTGTAACGAAGAAAGGATTTAAAATCCAGGGGTAATCTTCGTATTATAGTTGCATCAAAAGTGGGTGGAGTTTTCAAGTTTGAAGTTGGGAGTTCAAACGGCCACTCATTTCAAATTTCTGCAAGATCTTAATCTTTCACTACTTTATCTACAGTTCCCACGCAATTTACCCCTGACGTTTATGAAAATATCAATTATGCCACTCCCCCAACGGTTGAAAAATCAAACATTCGCCCTCCCCCGTAATTTTTGTCATTAATCTTCAATCACGGTTAACATAAAATAACTCTAATCAGAAGGTGCAAATATGGCCTGTAAAATCCGTAATTAAGGAGAGATTAATGCGGGGTTTGTGTTTAATTAATTAACATGGTAGCTAGGGGTTACTGAAGTAGATTAATGGAAATAACGAGGATATTGATGAAATGTCATTTCTTTGACGGGGAAAAAAGTGATTTGGAAATTTCTGAAAGTACCGTTGGCGTTGGGACGGAATATGAGGAGAGGACAAATTTGATATTTCCAATAAGGAAGAGTGGGGGTCCTTTTTATGAATGTCAAATCGCGGGATTAAAGGAAGAAGGAGAATGACTTATTTTTTTTTTTTTAAATTTTCGATAAATTATTTCATCTTTTTGTCTGGAGACTGGTATCTGCTGGTGCCGTTTTCGATACAATTTCTTTGATTTTAGGATTTATCACTACACTTGTCACTACCCCACTTCTTTATTTCGGTCACGAGTTCCTTTTGACACTCGCTACTTTTAATTCCATTCTCATTAATTAATTTTTAAATTAATAATAATAATAATAATAATAATAAATGAAATATTAGTTTTAATTTTGAGAATGACTTAACACCAGGGGAGTTAATTTTTCGTGAAGCACGTGATTGTTCGGAAGGAAGGGTATTTCTGTCCTTGTGTAATATTCCGCTACCAATGCTGATAGAGAGAGAGAGAGAGAGTGGGGGTGCATAAAATCGAGACAAGGAGCGGCTCAGATTGGATCTGAAAGGACGATTGGATTTGGAGACAAAAGACAATGACATCGATCGTTGTATGGGTCCCATTTAGGCCGTACGAAATACAAATCCCGAAATCCCTCCAAAAACATACCATTCGAATTTCAAATGCCCTACCAGACCATGCCACCATTTACCACCTCTCACTCCCTCACGTCTGTTACTTCCCATTTCTCGGCTTGCTGTCCTCCTTATTTTTTTGAGAGAGTTTTTGGTCCGTTACTGCCTCACGTCCGTTGCTTAATTTTATAAATTTTTTATTTATTATTAATAAATAAATAATTATAATTTATTTAACTATTTAATAATTACATTATATTAAAAATTATAATTCTTAGCATAATTATTAAATACATCAATTACCCTAATTAATTCAAATACTAAATAATTCACACAGCAATCTCAATTGATGCAGGTTATATTTGCTTATGAGCCAATATATATATATGTATGTTTGACTAGCAAACGAAGTTCAATTCACGGTTGCTTTGTCAATTCCTATTTAATTATGATCGTGATCATAACAAGATGGATTAAATGGCTTAATTATTTCATTAACAAACTGTTTGTTGGGTTGGTCAAACCATATATACAAGATGCATATGATACTAAAAACTGCATGTTTGCATTTGTAAGTTTATCCTTCAGTCAGCCAACTAGCTTGTCGTGGAAGAACACAAAAATTCTTTCTTGTTTCTAAATTTTGCCCAAAACATAAAAATTATTCGTTGCTTCTCTGTATTGTAGGTAGCGAAGATTCCTTTACAAGTGCATAAATGGAAGAGCTTGCTGCGTCTTCTGCATATCGAGGGTTGCGTTAATTTTATATACTAGAAAAGATTTTAAAGATGAAGGCTCGGTTTCTTTTGTTTGTTTGTTTGTTTGTTTGTTTAGTAGCTTTTGGAGTTGTTGCTAAGAGGTAGTCTAAAGAAGAACTTCTACCAGGACAAGTGTGGTTCTGCTGAAGACATCGCCAGGAATATCACCTGCAAACATGTTTCCAGCAACCCTAATTTGGCAGCCAAGCTTCTCAGAATGCATTTCCATGACTGCTTTGTCAGGGTATTGATATGATAATTTCTCGCTGCATGCTTGCATGCATATTTGCAGTTCTATAGCCTTTTGATTCACTAAATAACCCACATTTGGATAACTGTTTAATAAAAACTGCCATCAGGGTTGCGATGGCTCGATTTTAATTAACTCAACTGCAAATAGCACTGCAGAGAAGGATGCAATTCCGAATATAACTTTGTCAGGTTTTGATGTTATCGAAGAGATAAAATCATAGCTGGAGAAGAAATGTCCAGGAATTGTATCTTGTGCCGATTTTCTGGCTTTGGCTGCCCGAGACTCAGTTTCATGCCAAGTAAGTTTTAATTGAAAAAACATTCAATCATTCAGCAATATTATGCATGCACTCACGCGTGCAATTATATTTGCAGTTCAAAAAATCAATGTGGGAAGTGCTTACTGGTAGAAGAGATGGCAGATTGTCCCTAGCTTCTGAAGTCTTCCCTAATATTCCGTCACCTTTTGCCAACTTCGCCCAGCTTCAGCAAAATTTTAGCAACAAAGGTCTCTCTCTCGGTCCACGACCTTGTCGTCCTTTCAGGTATATATATTTAGACTTCACCAACTCAAAGAATTTCTTAACTGCAAAATAAAGAGCAACATGAATAATGGTTTGCATACTTCAGGTGGACACACGATCGGAATTGGGCACTGCATTGTCTTCAGCAACAGGCTGTACAATATCACGGATCAGGACCCTTCGTTGAACCCAGACTACGCTGCTTTCTTGAAGACCAAATGTCGGAACCTTAATGATACAATCACCACCGTAAAAATGGATCCTGGAAGTTCTGAGAACTTTGACAGCGATTACTTTGTTATCCTGAACCAGAGCAAAGGTCTGTTCCAATCTGATGCTGCACTTTTAACCAATACGGATGCGAGAAATATTGCCTTGGCGTTGATGAACCAAACTCGGTTCTTCTCAGAGTTTGCTCAGTCAATGAAGAAAATGGGAGCCATTGAAGTTCTTACTGTCACTGAGGAGGAGATTAGAAAGCAAGAGTGGCATTATTGATTGAAGATTGATTTGGGTAACACTTGGTGTCTGTGGGTTTCTTAAAGGCTTTGTGTCATTGTAGTTGTAATAAATAAACTTAAAAAAATAAATTAAAATTTAATCTAATTTTAGTTATTAATTAAAGGATATACCTTTTTGTCTATGAAAAATTAAATTAAATTAAATATTGATTAAAATCTTTGGAAACACTCGTTAAACTATGGAAGAATCCGAATCTTTTTAAGGGATGTGATGAAGAAATTGTCCACGTCTCGGTCAAGAGGGGAAACGGCAGCGTTTTCTAGTGAAACCGAAACGGTACCGTGTATCTTTCGTGCCGTTCTCTTCTTCTTCGTTGGCAAGGAAACCGAAAGAATTCCAAAACATTCCCCACCAAATCCTCACTCTTTACTACAAGTATCCCATAACTATAAAAGCCCTCAAATCCTCCACAGTTCTTCATCTGATAACTCAATTCTGCGCCAAACATGCTGCTTCGTATCCGCAGCAGAGATGGCCTTGAGCGGGTCACAGTCGACAACGCACACGCCACTGTCGCACAGCTCAAAACCCTAATCCAATCGCAGCTCCAAATCCCAGTCGAAAACCAAACACTCTCCACCAACCAAAACCTCTTGTTGGCCAAATCACACTTCGATCTCCAACAATTTACTGACATGTCTAACCAAAACGCGCCTTTATCTTCTCTCAATATCACCCACGGCTCTATCGTTTTCTTATCATACGAAGGTGCGAGAAACATCAAGGGCCCTAGCTTCAACCCGGCGGGATCGTTCGGACGTAAGATGACGATGGACGATTTAATCGCCAAACAGATGCGGGTCACGCGCCAGGAAAATCCGCATTGCGAGTCAGTCTCCTTTGACCGCGATTGTGCTGATGCGTTCCAGCATTACGTCAATGAAACGCTGGTTTTTGCGGTCAAACGTGGCGGGTTCATGTACGGGACGGTGTCAGAGGATAAAAAAGTTGAGGTCAATTTTATCTACGAGCCGCCTCAACTGGGGACGGAGGAGATGCTTTATATTTTACGCGATGCGGAGGAGGAGAAATCAGTGGACGCAATTGCTGCTGGATTGGGAATGAAGAAAGTGGGGTTTATTTTTACGCAAACGATAATGCAGAACAAAAAGGATTATACTTTATCGAACAGGGAGGTTCTGCAGGCGGTTGAGTATCACGCTGAGAGCAATATGGAGGAGTGGGTAACGGCTGTTGTGAAGATGGAGGTGAGCGAGGATGGGATGGCCGCTATTCATTTCGAGACATTTCAAATGAGCGATATGTGCGTTCGGCTGTTTAAGGAAGGTTGGTTTGAGACACAGATTTTGGAAGGCGATGATCCGAAGTTGTCGAAGATGAAGAAGGATGTGGTTGTTGGTGGGAAGGATGTAAAGGAGGTTGATAATGATTTCTTCTTGGTGGTTGTTAAGATTTTGGATCACCAGGTACGATTTTGTTTTAGTTAATTTATTTGATTATATTTTTCTTTAGTTTGGTGTTTGTTGATTGATGATTGAAGATACAGTAATTTGTTTTGTGCTATACAAGTTGTATGTGTCGACATCCGCGATTGAAAAAAAAAAAGATGTATCGTTTTTGTTTTTCATTGTATACTTTGTTGTTTTTGTGACTGCTACTGATGCCCCAGTATTGGTTATATTTAGCGATAAGGTGAAAAAAAGAAGAATGAAGGTTTGTGATTAATTTTTAGGGCCATATATGAAGTTTGTCGTATTTTAACTGATGCCACTCTATAAGTTATGATGCTTAATCTTTTGGAAGTCATGGTCCTAAGTTATATTTTACACATAGGTCATGAATAATGTTTTGTTGCCAATGTAGTTTGTTATGATTTGCCTGGATTTTAGCTGCATTTCCATTATAAGTTTTTCTGCAATGACTGTGTTGAGCCAATTGTTCACTGAGCATGAGAAAATAGGGGGAAAAAAGAGTTATGTCACCTGAATATGAAGTTGTTTTTTGAACTTCACACGTGTTTATGACTCTCTTAGAGGTTGATCTATAGTTACTGGATCTGAATATATAAATTTGTACGTTTTGGAACAAAGGTACTGAGGTTGGAGATTTTTGGCATTGGTAGATGAGTTTCTAACTAGTAAATTTAAAGGGTTGCTGCACCTTTAATTACTGTTTTAAATCTTTTCTAGGCTAGCAAACATATAGAATTAGGCATTTTAGATATTGGACATCTTGAGTCCAATGGTGCTGTGACATAACCTTAGCTAGGCTGAAAAGAGAAGCGCTTCATTGGTCAAGGAACCTAGGATAATGCCATATGTGACATTTCAAGTCTTCCTCAGGGATGTGTTATTAGCGTTCTTTCTATTTATCCTGGTATGTTTATGGTGGGGTGGGCTTGCTTCCCATGTTTCAGGTTTTATTGTCGTTTCTTGCGGTTGTCAACAGGGGAGTAAGATATGGTAGGCTTCCCTGATTTCTTTCCATGATAGTTCATTGTATCAAATTTTTGGACATTTTCATGTCTTCAATTAAGGGTTTTTTTTTCCTAGTCTTTGACGTGGCATAATTTTTTTTTTATTTTTTTTCTTTTCCAAAATGACTTGAGAGTTTATAAGACTGGAATATGTGGACTAAAAGGTTTATTGACGTTGTTTTTTGCTTGTTGGAAATAGTAAGCCTAACTGTCACTTGCATTATATCCTCTATTTTCTTAAATGGGGGATATTTTTCTGGTTACTTGTGCTGTCTTTGAGGTAGATAGAAAAATGACACTTGGACTGTTGACATTCTCTTCTAAGTTCTATCTTTCTCTGCTTTAGACAACCACTATTTATTTTATGTTGTCCTCAAAAGTAGTTGGGAAAAGGCCTTCTGTCACATTCATTCACGCATGGCTTGGAACATAGTGGCTGGTGATACAATAAAGAGCTTTTACTGTGTTTTGTGGTTTTTGGCAGCATTTACCTTGTGCACTTCACTTATTAATTTAATTGTTTCCTAGATTGTGGACAACTTCTTCCTTCTGCTATGTTCTGCATGTTTGCTTTTTAGCAATTGATCCTGCTATGTACTCAAAGTATTATTTTGGGACAGGGGCCTCTCTCATCAACCTTTCCCATCGAGAACAGGGACAACCGAGTTACAATGAGGGCACTGAAGACTCATCTGAACAGAACACAGAATCTTCCACTAGTGAAGCAAATTTCTGATTTTCATTTGCTGCTCTTTCTGGCAAGGTTTCTGGATCTCAATTCTGATGTCCCAGCATTATCAGAGTGTGTGCAGACACAGACAGCGGTACCGGAAGGCTATAAGCTCCTGATTAACTCAATGGCTGAAACAGCATAATTCCAAGATTGCAATTCAGCAAATGGCTTAGTTGTGCATGCCTGGGAATGCGGAGCAATCTCTTTTGCTTTTCAACCCGGCCCTCTTCCAGGGGAGGAGCTTTGAGACTCGTTGAAGTTACAAAATAGTCGTGTGCACGGGCACTTTGACCTTATGGCTTGTCAATTGGTCTGACATTCATGTCTTGCAGGAACAAGGCTGTGTTTATAGTTAAATGTGTTTTATTTATTAAAGCCATCCGAAACAATTGGCCTTGTGAATTATGATCGGAAGTATATAAGGGTAAATTACATTGTTTCCATGCATCCAGCAACTGCCATTTTGTTGCAATTGAAGCTTGCTTCCCTGCTATTGAAGTATGTTATTAAGGCGTTATGACTTTTATTTGACCTCGTTTTGATGATTAAGAAATAGTTAAATGTTAACGCAACAAATTAATTGTACGAGAACTTCGCTAACAATGGTCATTGACGTCGAAGAACCAGGTCCGCTCCCTGTCGAAGCGTGACGGTAAGGAGCGTCCATACGAGATAAGATCCAGTACCCCATGTATAACCAGCTAAGATCAGAGGGCTAAAATGTCGAATCCTCATTTGGCAGGAGATTTCTTAATTCTTTCTTCCCACTCTCTCCCTCTCACCCAAATCTATGGCAAAAACATTCTTCAATTTCTTTCTACTCTCACTCACTCTCCCTCATTCCCGTGTAAAATTTCAGATCAACTTCTCCGCTCGGGCAAACCCTAGGTCATGGAGGTTCAAACTCACGGGGCACCTTTTCGAATAGGATGTATTTAAGAGTTAAATCTTCAATAATTTGCATGTTACTAGTTTTCATGTCACTAGTCTACGCTAATTTTATCAAGAGGATGGCTTTAATTTTTGGTCAATTTTGCACAAGAGATGATAAATTAGAGCTGCGCTTGTTGGTTTGTGCCTCAAGTAGCATGTTTGAAAGTAAGTGAGTGACAAACCCCCTCCACCAGAAAATCATGCACGCCCTCGTGTGTGGGATAATTTTCTTACATCTCAACTCTGTTGGTTGCTTCCCCTGAGATTTTACTTTGTCTGCTATTCTTTTCAGAGAATAGCGCTTGACATAGATTATTAGGGTACTCGAATATTATGGCGATAATTTGAGATTATTAGCCCTACATTTCTTCGCTTAACTGAGCATGCTCTTTTTAATCCGCCGCTTTGGTGCACGTTTCTTCCAGATATCGAAGAGAGTATGTGAAGTATTAACAACTCGAAGGCTTCGATCTGTTTTGATTTCAACAAGAGGAGGGCTCTCGTCTCAACCAGTTTTGCGCAAAGAATCGCCAGATTTTCCTTCTGCGCACATGATATTGAGCCAATCGTTATTCGCGACTCAACGAGCATGCTTAGAATTAGAGAACCATCCTCTTGCCTCCGAGACTACAACACGCCGCTCCGTGAGTTCAATTTCCCCACTTTTCTCTCTCTCTCTCTCTCTGTCTCTCCCTCTTGATCTGTTTGGATGTGCAGAAAAGGGGAAAAAATGGGGCTAGTTTAGAGAACCAGGAGCGAACTAGCGACAACAGTGACCAGATGGACCGCGAGGGTTCGCCTGATGATTTTGAAGAAATTCCTCCTAAAACCAATAACGGTCCTGCTTCTGAGGGGACGCGGCTTCGTTGCTCAAGACTGAACTAAGCTTCATATGTAAATGAACCCCCGTCTAAAGTCATTTGCATATCCACGCGTATGTGGGTATGATCTCGATAACCTGTTGAGTTTTTAAAATGATGATGAATTTGACGTAGAGATTCTTGTTAGAAGCGTGTCGCATACCAACCTCGGTGGTTATCGACTTGAATTTTTGGTTAGTTGTGTTGAAATACCAATTTAACTTGCCCTCTTAGTTGTTGCTGTTGTGTTTATTGCAGTCTACCGTTGAACAATTTAAAAAAAAAAAGGGAATTTGGCTTTATTAGAAGTTTAATAAATATTTTACTACAGTATCCACAGTGTTGGACTTGATGGGGATGTGTCGATCCTTGTCAACCTTTTCATTTCAGCTCACTTCCCTAGTGAGAAAGATCAAGGTAAGGTTCTTCTATAATCTGTTGATTCTATGTCAAGATGTTATGTTCGAAATTTATGACCAGCCGTAATTACAGGTCATGCGACCCTAGGTCTTGGAGATGAGTTGACTTATGGATTTGGCTCTTCTGGATCGTGGTTTTTCAGATGCCATTCATGCTTTGCTTAAATGATGCCATAAGATTATCATTTCTTTTTTTTTTGGGTTTGTTTTAGGAATGTTGATAAAATAGGTTGATGTTACAAGATGATCATATGCAGAGGTTATCAAAGGTAATGGGAAATCATTCCCGAGTTGTCAAGCTTTGGGCTGAGCGTTATGAAAAAGATGCAAAACCTGCAATGGCTGAGCTGTTGACAATGCTATTTGAGGTAATACAAAAACTTTTGAGAAATACAATGTTGAACCAAAAACCAAAAAAATGAAGAAAGTAGAGTGTGCCAATAAAATGATTCATAAAAGAACCTGATGAAGGATATCCTTGAAAAAATGTAGAATGTTGAACTGGTCTGGGAAATAGACTCTGTTCTTTTAATTCTTTTGAATAGTAAAAGAAGCTCACGGTTCCTCCGGCAAATGCATCAAGTTGTATGTCCCATGGAGCTAACAGAAATTTTATGTTTTTCACAACTTTGCTACTGGCATGTGGAGCCAAATGTTGCTTACAAGGAGAGCCACAGGATGAGATAGATGTTGCCCATGTTGTTGTTGCTCTTGTGAATCTTGCTAGAAGAGTATCCTGAACTTTTTCTGTCCATACATTTTCTTGTTTTTTTCTTCTTACAAAATCTCTAGTCACCCTCTTAACATGCTAATCTGCATCTAACTGTAAGAGATATGTATGAACCGTTTGCCCTAGTCATCATCACAAATGCTACCTAGTCTCTTGGCCTAGAAATCAATCAAATATTCTGCAACCTAGTATTAAGCACACGGATGGGAGGATACCTGTCTTGTTATTTGTTTCAAAATCCTGGACAACAAAATAGAGATAAATGTAGGAAAAAGATGCATGATGACTATGTTACTCATATATCAATATGTGGGATAATGATACACAACTTCCATTCAAACATCTTAATTACCCAGAGATAATTTTCCATTAAACAAAATTGCAAAACTTCCATCTTCATGAACCCAAAAGAAATCTCAAGCTGGTGAATAAATCACACAAGGGTACCTGACAAAACAGAAAAGCTATTAAATCATCTTCTTCCAGCAATTCGCAATAAAGGAGAAATTATACCCTGTATCTCTTGCAAGGACTGTTGTATCCTTATCTCTTCCTCAACTGACCGCTTAAGATTTCTAATATGACCCTTCAACGCATCACAAGTTCTGATATCTTCAGCCCTTATCTCAAGAACCTTCTTCATCAAACCCATCAACAACCCAGAGTATCTAGGAACTGTCGAGTGCTTCTGCATGAAGCTCAACAGCAACCCAAGCTCCTCATTATCCAAATTCGAAACACATTTCAACAACTTCCTCCTTGCCACTAACTCCTCCATCACGGCCACCACATTTTCCGGATTCTTACCACCTAACACGGACACCAGAGCTTCCTTATGCCTAAACTTCTTCAACAACTTATCATGCTCTCCCAACTTCAGCGTCTTTGGTCTCGCAACCAAATAATCCCCTTGACTAGGCTTCTCACTCTGCCCTCTTTGAAAATATCTGAAATAAGTAGGCCGCAAAACTGGCTTTTCAGGTTTCTCTAGTCTCCCTAAACTCCAAAAATCCACTATTCCACTCTCAACATTTTCCTTCTTCTTCCTCCTTCCAGCAAATATAGTCCCGTTAGATGAACCAATAACTCTAGTCATACGATCCGGTGAGAAGGCAACTGACATAAGAGGAGCTGGAAACCTCATCGAATGAGTAATCTTCATTTTCCCATAATCAAAAACCTTCATATACCCATCCAGAGCCACACTTAAAATCCTATACTGCATTGACTCCTCTCCACTCTCCTTCCCAACTCTCCCCACACAGATCGATGTGACAGTCTTATTATGACTCTCCATTGAATGGACCATCTTTCCTCCACCAAACAAATCCCAAATCTTCACACTATTTCCACCCGCCGTCGCAATCAATCCACCCGAGGGTAAAAATATAACATCCTCAATTGGTTTACCATGATTCACTTCCATAACTGACTTTGAATTATCAACTCTCACATCCCACAATTTCACAGTGTGATCATAAGAACCTGTAACAAACATATCTCCATTCACGGGAGAACAGTCTCCACATCTTACGTAATCCTTGTGTCCAAACAAATCCAAAACCACACTCTCCCCTGCAACATCCCAATACTTAACGATACCATCATCGCTACCAGACACCAAATGTAACTTATCAAGAAATGGGTACTTAATAAAACGCACCGGACGGGCGTGAGACCTTAAACGACGAAGAGGGGTCCGAGTTTTGACGTCAAAGACTTGAATAAGTCCGGAGATATCAGATGCAGCGAGTAGGGAGCCGTCGGAGCGGAAAGAAGAGCAGGAAACAACATCTTTGAAGGAAGAGATGACTGAGTGCTGGGAGAGGGTTTGGGAAGAGAAGAGAGTGAGAGAGGCTGAGTGGGCGGCGGCGAAGTGGTAAGGTGGATTCTCAGAAAAGGAGATGGAATTGATTGAGGATACGAGGTTAGGAATATGGTGGGATTTGAATGAAGACCAGTACTTAGATTCTGGGGTCTGTGAAAGTGTTTTGGCTTTCGGTTTCAGTTTGGGTTTGACGGGAAAAGTTTTAGCCATTGCCACTGGAGCCGCTTTTCGATGGAGCAAACGAAGTTTTCGCTGTAATTTGTACATAAGAAAGAAGAACGCGGGATTAGGGTTTAGGGTTTTTCCTTTCCATTTTCTCGAAAATAACACATGCTGTAACTCCTTTATAATTTTAGCATATTTCATTACCTGATCATTAACTTGGGATTAATGCAAAATATGATATTAAGAACTCATTAATTTTTTAAAATAACTCTAAATATTAAATTTTAAAAATTAAGTTTAGGGTTTAACTGAACGTATGCCAACTGTTTTTAATTTTTAATTTAAAATTAATATATTTAAAAATTCATACTTTAATTATCCCAACATTACCAAGATGTTAGAAGATAAAAAGACATGAATCAGTACATCGTATATACAGTTTACAAGATGTCGACGTGTACATCAAGAATACTGTTTCACTGGTACTCACCTGAGCGGTTAGAAAGGACGGCGGATCTTGTTTGAGTAGGCACTTCTAATTTTACGTTTGTATTTATTAAAAAATTTTAATATTAAATTAATATAAATTTAATATTTTATTATCAAATTTATTTAAATAAATATTATTAAATATTTTTAATTATATTTATATTATTATTAAATATTAAATTTAAATTTATAAATTATTTAATTAAATTATAAATTTTTACTATTAATATAAAATATATATAATTCACATAAAATATTAATTATATTTAAAATAAAATAAATTTTATCACAATTATTTTAAAAAATATATTATTAATTTATAAATTTATATATAAAATATTAAAATTTTAAGATAAAAATTTATAAACTCGTAAATTTAAAATAATAATTACTAAAATATTACCACTCAGATATCATTCTATAACAGCGAATATTAATATGTAAATTAATAAAAAATAAATTTTTATAATTAATAAAAATAAATAATTTATTTTATTAATAATATTTTTATCAAAAAATATATATAATTTTTAATTTTATTATAAAATTTAAAATTAATTAATTAAAAATAAAATTATTATAAAAAATTTTAAAAAAATTAATTTTTCACAAGAATTTTTTTTTGTATTTGTATATATTTTAAATTTGTTATAAATTTGAATTTTTTAAATTTGCACAAAAATTGTTGATAAATATTTTAAATTTATTTTATAAAAATTAAATATCAATAAATTTACTCATAAAATTATCTTTCGAAATGAGAGGGAAATAAAAATAGTAAATTAACGTGATATTTGTTTTCAGTCGTGCATTTACTTCTCCGCGAAACCAAACACAGTCGTGTCCGCTAACCCAGATAAGAAAACGATTGAAAAACCCGCGAAAATATCGCTTCCCTTCTCGTTCCCTTTTTGGCGTTCACACTTTCTTTGGCAGGTAATCGATACAGTTCTACAGGTCAGCTTTAATTCTTTGAATTTAACGTTATGCATCTTATGTTTTCTTTTGTTTATTTATTTATTCTTATAGTATCCGGTAAATGCAGTAAGTATCAGGAAGTCTTAGTGTTTCTAGGGTTTCAACGTTCAATTCTATCTACTTGCTTGAAATCTTGGGTTTTATGATGTGGGTTTTTTGAAAATTTTTAAGCAGAGTCTACCTTGACTGTTATTTGTGGTACACAATTTGAAATTTTTGGACGAGTGGGTAGCGCCTATCCTGCTATTTTTGTTTTATTTTCTGAATTTTATGTTTGTTTGTGGCTTTTACTTGTTTCAGTTGCATGCACTCACCTCCTTGCCTCGAGAGTAGATATAACACTGCTGAATTATCCCAAAATTCAATCTCTATGCTTTTTGAAGTGTCATCAGTAGTTATTGATGCTTGTGAATCATTTTTGGCTTCAATTTGATGTATTGCTAAATATTCCTTCATAAGCAGTTTGCTATTGATTCCAGATTCTACAAAATGAAACATGCTGGGGAAGAACCATTTGGTAACGGTGAAGGAGTAAGTACTTTTGACTCGACTAAAAGTTGGATGTATAAATACAGTATTTGTAATATTTGGATCTTTGTTTGATTTAAATGATTTCTGCTACTCAATTAGTTTTGCACTCCTCTCTCTAACTGTGTGTGTGCATGTATAACTTGATTAAGCTTTATTTGTAGAAATAAACAGGTCATTGACTTGATTTCAGCAATGAAGGAATTACATGGGTTTAGCTTTTAATAACTTGCAAAGAAGGACTGCAAATTTTGATTACTAACTTGATTAAGCTTTATTTGTTGAAATAAACAGATCATTGACTTGATTTCAGCAGTGAAGGAATTGCATGGGTTTAGCTCTAATGAGCTTAATAAATTACTAAGAGACTCTGAAAATTTTTCGATTTGGTGCTGTACTGAGAAAGGATCATCGATAAAGGTACAGCAGCCACAATAATGTTTTATCCTTGGTTATCAGATTTTTCTAATATCTTCATTTTCATTTAATCAATATCTTGAATCATGTTGTCTTTCAGATTGATGTAGAAAAACTTGCAAACTTTCTTCCTCTGCACCTTATTGCAGTGCTTATATCATCTGAAAGAGATGAAAAATTGCTCAGATATTTGTTACGTGGTATTCAGCTTTTGCATTCCTTGTTGGATCTAGCACCTCGGCACATTAAACTTGAGCAGGTTACTTTTAGAATCCTTGCTATAGTTCTGTTTCATTCTATTTCTGTTAGGTTGCTTTTGTCTTTTCTCTCTTTGAAGCATGCTGACAAATCATGATTTCAAGAATATCACCATAATTGAAATTGAAGATTTGGGTTTATGGATTGGTTTACACCTTGTTGACTAAATTGCCTGTTGTCCTTGAGCATCTTTGTGAATTTTTATGTATTTTTCTCTCTTTCTAGCAATGCGAATTATTTATGTATGGAAGACTTTGGGAACCAAAAGTGCACAGAGCATGATTTTGTCCTAATATTTCATTTCTCTTTTGATAATGTCTACAGATTTTGCTTGATGATGTAAAGGTTTTCGAACAACTGCTTGATCTAGTGTTCTATTTGCTAACTGTTCTTGGCCATTATAAACAGGTTCTTTTCAGTCCGTGATCTCTTCTCTCATGTTTCATCTTCCATGCTACTTATCTATACTGAGAACTTGTTTTCTTAATGTAGGAATACCACAATTCAAGCCCCATGCTCCTTATGCATTCCACACTAGTGGCATGTAGTCTATATTTATTAACAGGATGTATATCTTCACAGTGGCAGGATCTTGTTCAAGTATTACTTGCACACCCCAAGGTACAATGTGACCTGGATGAATTTGTTTAGGCTAATAGTCTGGAAAACTTAGGGTCAGGCAAATTGCATGCCGTTGGATTGCTATTGTTCACCTATTGATTAGCCCTATTTTCAAGATTTCACAGGGCGATTCATGTATGTACTTTGGGTGGTCTTGAACTCTTTGTAACAGGTTGACATATTTATGGATGCTGCCTTTGGAGCTGTTCATGTAATAATCATGTTTCTCCAGATCAAGCTGTCAGAAAAACATTTTGATTTCTCTGTACAATCACCTTCTACTGATGAACAAGTGGTGAATTATATATGCCAGCAATGTGAGGCTTCTTTACAGTATCTTCAGTCACTGTGCCAACAGAAATCATTTCGGGAGCGCCTACTCAGGAATAAGGTTTTCAAGTTAGAATTCTCATCATTTAGTTCTTTGAAATGAGATGACATGTTAAAATGTGTCATTTCATGTTTTTTTTTTTTTTTTTTTTGCATTTTGGAAAACAATATGAGATATCCAGGTATATAATTTTACTGCACAAACAAGGTAGATAGTAACACAATACAAAAATTTTGATTGGCCAGAAAAATCATGGTTATAATGGTATCAATTATGGAATAATGTGTAAGATTGTCATCATTTGTTGATATACAAATGAATTCTCCTTGGCTCCATCTCTTGATTTAGATGATTACCCTGTGCAGTAATTTTATTTGATATTCTCACAAAGATAAGTCATAACTTTTCACTATTCAGTAAAATCTCTGATTGTGGTGCTACTTCAGGAACTATGTGGAGAGGGTGGTGTTCTTTTTCTCACACTATCCATCTTGAAGTTAAGCATCATGCCACCATTTGTAGAATCTTCCATGATTGTGGCTTCTGTTTCCAGGCTGAAAGCTAAAGTCCTATCTATTGTAATTTCATTTATGCGAAATATTCAGTTTGCTTTTTTCATCTACTCTATTTTTCTAGGCGTCATATCTTACCTGAGTAAACATCATTTATTGATCCATTCATGGATTTCTTTATGCAGCTGTTGAACTTGTGTGAAGCAGAGAGTATCTCTTACCTGGATGAGGTTGCCAGCTCTCCAGGAAGCCTAGATTTGGCAAAGTCTGTTGCTTTGGAGGTTGGTTTTCTGATGGCTATGAAAGATTTGTTAGAATTTGATGATGCTGTCCTTTTCCCAGACAGTAAAGAGTACTAGTGCAGCTTGTTGGTTGAATCATAGGACCTCCCTTTTAATGGTTTTAGCCTAAAAGTCTACTGGAAGAAAGTTCTTCTGGTGAATTAGTATTGCCATCCATTTTTTTGGATTTTTCATCTGGCTCATTTCTCACAAATTTCTGGACATTTAACTCATTATCTTTGTTCGGTTATTCCTTTTCTATTATTTTGAAGAAGAGATAATGATTGGGGTAATGATAATTTCAGTGTAGGGGTTTTGTTGTTAGTGCCCTTGCCATGAATATTAGCTTCTTTTTTTTTTTAGGATTTCTTCTGGATTCTCATTTCTATATATGATGCATTCTCTTACTGTCAGGTGCTTTTGAGTAATCTGATTTGTCATGATATAGGTGCTTGACTTATTGAAGAATGTGCTTACTAAAGATCCCAAACATCTTAGCTCTTCTTCGGGCAGAACCTACCCAATGGGGCTTTTGCAACTTAATGCTATGCGTCTGGCTGATATATTCTCAGATGATTCCAATTTCCGATCATATATTACAGTATGCTTTGTAAGCTATCTTTTCTGAGCTTATACTTCTGTTACACCTCCCACTCTTGCAAAGCTACTACTGCAGTGACTACCTATAGATAACTTTTATGATATTTGAAGACTGTAAAATATATATATGCAAAACTACTACACACAAATTTTCGGCCATTGATATAAGAATGCAATGGTTGAAACTAAAGTCAAAAATTGCATTTAATGCTGCCAACTCAGCAATCCTATAAACCATTGGATTATATAGATTTATGATTGAAAATTTGTGTCTAAATTTAAGTCTAGAGGACCCCGTATACATAATCAAGTGCTTTACCAAAACCTAATTGAGTTTTGGTTTATGTAAAACTATGCTAAGTCTGCTGAATTGACAAGTAATTTTGGTGTGTAATTATACATATGCAAATCTATGTATGCTTTTAGGGTTCAATGACAAGATTTGTGACATTGTTTCTATATGTAACTCCAGACTGAAGTTCTGAGCGCAATATTCTCACTATCTCATGGAGATTTTTTGTTCATTTGGTGTTCTTCTGAATTCCCCATAAGAGAAGAAGATGCCACTGTGGAATATGATCCATTTGCAGCAGCTGGATGGGTTTTGGATACAGTTTCATCTCTGAACATGTTGAATACAACAAAAGTAGAATTCTCATTGACCCAAAATACTATGCCCCAGGCTTCATATGCGCATACTAGAACATCACTATTTGTTAAAATAATTGCAAATCTTCATTGTTTTGTTCCCAACATCTGTGAAGGTCAGTCACTTCCTACTCAACATATTGTTAAATTGTCATAACTGTTTTATTTTATATCATCACTAGAATTTTCTTGATTACTTTAATTGAAGCTTCTTTTTAATCCACAGAGCAGGAAAGAAATCTTTTTCTTAACAATTTTTTGGGGTGCTTGCGAATGGATCCATCTAAAGTGTTACCTGGATTTTCCTTCGCCTCTGGTCCTCAGAAAGCTACCACCGTTTGCAGGAACCTGCGTTAGTGTCATTGTCTTATAATTTATTATTATTAGTTTTTAAATTGACATAATTATATGTGTTCTGCATTCCTTACAAGCAACTTGTATGTCCAGGTTCATTGTTAAGTCAGGCAGAATCTTTAATTCCTATTTTTTTGAATGAGGAGGATGTAACGCTCTTAAGGTGATCTGGTCTTCAACCATGCTTCTTATTCCCTAGGAATTTTTTAATGAATTGTGAAGAATATCATGGCAACTTTTGACAGTTATGGCTGTGATTTTTCATGAGAAATTTTAAGTGTGGCATGGTCAGAATTATCTTATAGGGATAGGCCACCACACCCTTCTAATCTCAATTTAAACAAGAAACTCATTTTCTGAATTTGTTTCATTGATGCTTATGAATCTTTGTTCCACCTATATCTGAGACAATTCTTTTTTAATCCTGCAAGACAATGTTTTGTTCATTGGCTCTAGTCATCTTCTGTCAGTGTTCACTTGTTCTTTTGGAGCCTTGAACCTGAATTAAGCAACTTCTTTTTATTAGTATACTCCTTGGTACTTGTTATACATTGCTGGACCGTTTGGACAATATTTCATCTTGTATTATGTTGGTGCCACATTCCTTTTTATAAATGCAATCATTTCTTATTTTTTCTTATCATCATCACTCATTAACTTTAACTTCTTAAAATGTCGAATAATTAACTTTTATTCATTTTCCATAAACACCAAATGTTGGCTAACATGAATTATAGATGGACATAAAATTTGTGATGAATTTTCAACCATTTAACTGCACAATGAAGGATGTTATCTGCTCTGATTTTTAAATGTAATATTCTCCTCAATCCCTTCATTATTGTGAGCTAAATTAAGATATCTAAACTGGCCACTTTGGGGTACCATTAAAATTTTGTGCATTATCTGTATTCTCTGTTTAAAGTTACTTGTTAGTCTCAACCCTAAGAATTTTGTAGTTCTAGTTCATAATAATTAGAAAGGAATATTAACATCTGGGTCACTTGAGTTTTATCTTTCACAAATAATGGCATTTTTTGTTCATTTGTACTATTTGTGAAAAAAATAAAAACTCGGGGATCCAAATTAGAAAGTCATAGAAGGAAGAGTTATGAATTTTGAGGGGTTCCTATGAATCAGATTGTCCCTGTGAGTTATTGAATTCTCTGAATTTTGAATTCTGAAAAATAATCATCAACACTTTAATATTGTAGCTGATGCGTTTGCTATAGGAAAAGGGTATAATGGTTTGGACATGGACACCGATTTAGTATTATCAAAGTCTATAATGAATGGCACCATTTTATTGGCAATCTTTACTTAAAGCTGTGTATATTATCTCATTTAGGGAACATCTACCATTTTGTTAGGCACCAGAAACAGTCCATTCACAAAGTCCCATAGTCAAATACACGACATTGTGCAGTCCCATGGCTAAATTCATTGACATTGTGCATATACTTGATTGTCTTCTAAAGCTCAGAACAACACAATGAAGTAAAAAGGCATATGCATAAATGAACTATGAGATAGAATAATAAATTTACTCAAAAAAAGGATTACCATTACATGTTCGGGGGAGACTGAGAAACATTAAATTGTAAAAGGATTGTAAATTGGTGTACTCATTCTCTTGTCTTGATGTTGGACAAAATGTCATCCCATTAGCTATGTAATTGTATATATGGGTCCACACATAGTGCAAGTGTATGCTTTGACGAATTTGATATTTTCCATTTGACTTCACTGGCTATGTGGCACAGTTAACCTTTTTTGTCACTTGATTTTCTGTTTCAGGTTTTTCTTTAAGCAATTAGAATCATTGATTAATTCTACCGAAATCGATGAAGATCGAGTTCAAGTAAAGCCTTTTTCTAATGTCAGTCTTTTGAAAAATACACACACAAACACGGACATGTATACCCATTTTTTTGCTTTGGCAATTTCCTTGATATCTTGATAATAGTTAATTGTGTTCTAATTATGCTTTTGTGAAGCAGATGCAGGAAAGCAAATATGAGGAATCAGTTTCCTGTGATAAGTTCTCCAAACTTGATATCAATGAGCGTTATCAGGTTCTCAAAGCCATTCATTTACTCACTACAATCTGTGTCACTTAGTTGTCTAATGTAGTGATGTTGCATTCAAATAATAGTTTGGTCTAATAAATTTATTTGGCATTTAAGCCAACTGTCAATGTTCAGGATATTAGACACATCAAGAGACTAAGTGCAACATTGTACCTTAGTGATTTGCATGTTGTTGCATTCGCTTTCAAGGGTACTTATCTGTTGTCTCAAGAATATTTAAAAATGATACAAATTGGCCAACTCTCAAGTTTACCATTTGAGCTAAATTAGTAATTTGATGCAACTTTATTTTACCAACCCAACATAGTATCCTGAATGGTAAAGTTTGATTCGTGGTAGGAGGCTCAAAGTACAAGGGGAGGCCCATCACCTTTACAAAGAAAAGAACCTCCTAATCTTCTTAATAATGCAAATGCTAACGTGAGAGAGGAAATATCAGAGACTTCAGCTTTCCAGGAGGACAGATTTGATAGCAGAAGCAACCTTATTAATCAAGGGGATGATACAATGAGGCAAGATACCATAGAAGATAGGGATAAATATAAAGTTTGTGTCCCTGGAAACTTGAGAAACATTGAAAAGGATGTCCAAATTGTTGGAAGTAGTGGTTCAGATACAAGTCCTGCAGGTGGAAAGAATTTTGTTGATCCAATAGACAATGGCAAGTTTCCAAAACAGAACAAGCTTATCAAAGAAAGTGGGGTTGGAGGTGTTCAAGACGAGGAGAAGGTTGAAACTGTTCAGAGTGAAGAAAAACAGCAGAGAAAACGGAAGCGAACCATAATGAACGATAAACAAATGTCACTTATCGAGAGGGCGCTCTTGGATGAACCAGATATGCAGCGAAATACATCTTCAATAAGATTATGGGCTACTAGATTAAGTCATCATGTGCGTTATATATACTTCTCACTTTATGAAAACTGTTACTTTTATATCCATTTGCAAACACTGGACACATCTTCTTCCTTAAGGATCCTACATTGTGTTTTTCAGGGTTCCGAGGTTACATCTTCCCAGCTAAAAAACTGGTATGGTGTCTTCTTTTCATTTCAATGCAAACTGAAATGTTGCTCTTTTATGTGAGATTGCTTTAGAAAATGAGTTAAAATTAGTAAAAATGAATAAAAATTAGTGATCTTACACATGAAAGTCTGTCTTGGCATTCTTTTACTCCAACTATTCACAGCAAAATAGAGTATAGTTGTAGAATGCACAAGTTGCTTACCAGGTGATATTAGTATCGTGCTCAGGAAATTGTATTTATCTGAGTACATTTTTTATTGGTTCCTACTGTCTTCAAATTGGTGCCTCATGAATCATCAACAGGATCAATAATCGGAAAGCTAGGCTAGCCCGTGCTAGTAAAGATGCTTTTGCACCTTCAGAGGCTGACAATTCTTTTTCTGGAAAGCAAAGTGGGCCAGTACTAAGGCAATTGCATAACTCACCAGACAGTCCTGGAGAAGACCATATTCCATCAAATGCCAGAGGTGCTGGAAGCTCATCAAGAACTGGTGTTGGTGATAATTCTGAGGCTTTAGCCGAATTTATTCGGCCCAAACCAGGTCAATTTGTTGTGCTTGTAGATGCGCTGGGAGGAGATATAGGTACAGGAAAAGTACATCAGGCATATGGTAAATGGAATGGAAAGAGCTTGGAGGAATCAGGAACGTGCGTTGTGGATGTGGTCGGGCTAAAGGCTGAGAGATGGACAGGGCTTCCATACCCTTCTGAAGCTACAGGTTCTTCATTCAGTGAGGCTGAAGCAAAGCTTGGGGTAATGAGAGTTATATGGGATTCAAACAAGATGCACGTTTTGCAGACTTGATGAACTCAGGTGATGCCAGAAATAGCTCTACAGAGTTTTTGGTTACCCAATAGCTGTAAAAAGTGTAGCCAGTATAGGTCAAGAACTAGTTTTAAGACGCAAATCAATAGAAGGTCAGTTTCTTTCTTACTCCTTTATGATAATTGATGCTTAAAATATATATCCTAAAATGTGAGCTCATCTAATACCTTCACTATGACAAGATAACAGTGCTTGCTTCAGCCTACAACACAGAGGTAACTCAGGGTTGTGGTTAACCCACAGCCCCTGGACACTTTAATTAATTGTTTGATGTGGTTAGTAGTTCATACGATCCATACATTCTGTTCTCATGATGTTACAGCCCCAAGTTGATATCTGCCGACTGCATGTTCTGGGCACCAAATCAGTTTTTGAATTGATTAATTGTGTATAATTGTTCATTTACCTTCTGACACATGCCGTGCGAAGCACTTTTGTACAGTTTTATTTTGCTTGGTCAACGAATTAAACCAGCGTCATCAGTTTCATTTGTAGGGTTGAATCTTATTATAAAAATAACCTAAAAATTAGTGTTCTTCGCTTAGTAATAGAGCAACATTTGCTGGAACAGAACGATTTTGCATCAATTTAAATATTGGCCAATCCAGTTCCACGCAAAAGCATGCCTCTCTTTCCCTCTCGTGTTCTTTTGAAAATTCCACTGTGCCCAAGGTTTCTTCTCTTTCTCTCTCTGTCTCTTGGAACCGATGTTCCTTAGATGTTTGTGGAAATGATTGAATGAAAAATAAAACTTGTGGTGGTTTGGTTCCCGGGGAGCGATTGACTCAAACGAAGATGGGCATGATGGTCGCTCTCAAAGACGCATCACCAACAGCTCAAAACAACATGATCAAGCAGTTCATAGTTTTGGACAAAATGAGAACAATGGAAGGGCAGAACAGGACCTGTTTGGCACTTGTGGCTGACGAAACAGCAGCAGTTCACTTTCAGTTCTGGCACGAGTAGTGTGATGCTTTTAAGCCTATTGGCATATTTTCGTACAAGAGAAACAATCTTGTGCTCAGAGCAGACAGGCGAGGTGAAGTAGAAAAAAGTTGTTGCGTCTACAATGGCGTTTGTGGGGACACCAAATATGAGCTCCTGATCCCAGTAATTCTAAGAAATATGTGCAAACAAACTGTTATTTCTACACATTCACGAATTTTTCCTGCCGTAACCCGATTTTCAGGGTCATCAATTGTTGTCTACCAGATGATTTAGGAACTCTGCATTTGTCTAACAAGCCATTAAGACCAGAAGAAAGATGGCGCTTTTCATTGTTGGCTAGGTGATTGTTCAGCTCTGGCACTTTTTAAGACGCACACTCGCATACCAAAAGGAGAAGTAGAGAAAGAACTGGAAATTTATAATCATAAAACATGCCAAAACCACATTAAGTAATCAATTTATAGAGAACCCATGAGAACTTATAGGTATTTATGTTATAATACAAAGGTTGAAAAATCAACATCCCTTCCTATTTGTTCTGTGTTGAGCAGCAGAAAAAACTCCGGCTTTCAGACTAAATTATACATAAATTACACTCCCTGGTCTAAAGCTAAGACTAATGAAACTCTAAATCAATTATTACCCCAGACAAAGCTACTGTCTCCTGCCAAATATATCTTCAAGAATACAACACGAGCACAATGTGGCTCATATTCCGCCAGACTTTTTGAGTTCTGGCAGACTGATGATCCGACTAGCAAAATAATAATGGAAGTCCTGCAACAAGATGCTAACTTACAAAAATCAGTCAGGCTACATCATATATATGCAAGCGAGTTCCGATCAAGGTTGGGCTGTGGGCGACCACGAGTTGGAGTTGGTGGTCTTTGAATGTTGAGCTCCTGTAGAGCAGTAAAAACATATCCATAAATATTCCAAGTGGAGTGAAATTAATCGAACACATATAATCAACGCATGTACATTTTACCTGCATCCATGTGTCATCTATAACACGTTCTGGAGAAGACTCAGGTGACTGAAGGGGAGGTGGCAAGGGATGAATCAATTTTGGAACCACCACCAATCCCCTGCCAACCACCAATATAGCTCCAGCATTGTTTGCCGTCCCTGGATGTATACACTGAGTTAGGCTGCGACAGCTAGTAAAAGCAAAAGGAGAAAGCCCAGGTGACTTTTCTTACCACAATAGTTGGTCGCAGAAAAGAGAGTAATTAATTGCCCCTGAGCAAACCGCTCAAATCCATCCATTACGCATTCATGGGCCCTAATGATGAGCTGTAATTTGTTTTTCTTACAGAAGTCTGTGACTCTGTCAGGCTGTAAGTAGCAATATTAAACCATGATAAGGCCCGCAGTTCCATGAATAAGCAGATTACAATAAGGAAATGATAATTGAGATGTCATGAAATTAAGGCTCGTGGATAAAAGATGTAACAGCCGAACATTGACAAAATAACTGAAATTTCCAAATATTTAAACCATTTTTTTTCCGATAAGAAACTAAAGATTTTGCTAAAATGAGAAAAGTATTACAAGGTATCGAAACCAATTAAACATGTGTACAGAAATGTCCAAAAATTATCTGCAATAGCAAATGAAAACTAAACTTCAGATGTAAGGACCACAAGAAACAATCAAGTTTGATGTTAGTCAGTTCACTCAATGGTTCATTTAGTATGTTCAATCAAGGAATATAATGACTTGAATCCTTTTTTAGTTTTTCCTTACATATGCAAGATTTGGCATGTGTAAGAATTCACGCTACATTATCCATGCTTCATACTAATTATAACTTCAAGTAATAGCTGCAAAATTTTTTACATCGTAGAAATTTCAAGGAAGAAATTGTTTTAATCTACTTCAACAGCAATAGGTGTGCATATGTATGCGTGTAAAGCAAATAACTGATAATCCAATCAACATGAATCTGCGGATAACCTATCCTTACCCCAAAAGTGACCAGCCCAGGCCCTCTTGCATTTGGTCTCAAACCTTCTATGCTATCATTTTCTGTAGGATCAGACCTATATAAACAAAACATAGATTTTAACAACAAAAAATAATAATAGTAATATAAATAATGCAGACAATGATTGACCTCAAATTGGTAGATGAATTGACAACATACCATAGAAGGTCCATCAGTATTATAGATCCAGCATCCATTGTTATGGGCCTTTCGAGCTTCTCTATCTGCTCTACTGAATGTATCGATCTCCCAATGCCACCATGCATACAGATTATTTTCTTTTCAATAAGTGCAGCAAGTGGAAGAGAGTTAAACAGTTGGTTGAACCGTGTCCATGCCCATATTCCATCATTCTCCCCCTGTAAATGCATATTTCATTAGTATATTCTGACTTTCACAGGACAAAGAGGTGAAATTGAAATAAGCATATCCAGACCATTCTCTCAATGCATTCAAGTCGAAATCCAAATAGTGCATTTATGTCAGCAGCTTCATGGTTTCCACGTATCAAGTGAACATTCTCAGGGTACTCAATCTACAAAGAAGACAAGATAGTCAAATGAGAAATGGATTGGAGTTGTACTTTTCTATCAAACATGGGCTAGCTCAAAGCTTGCCTTAAGTGCAAGGAGCAAAGTTATGGTTTCCAAGCTGTGCTGCCCTCGATCAACATAATCTCCCAAAAACAAATAGTCGATATAGCTGAAATATAACACAAACTGGCTGGTGAGAAAGCCTGAAAGCTGATTCTTTTTAAGAGGTCTAATGTCAAACTTACGTAATGTCTCCTGCAGTGGAAGGAAATCCATATTCATCAAATAGCCGCATTAAGTCACCAAACTGTCCATGAAGATCACCAAAGACTTTAACAGGAGCTTTCAACTGAAGAACTGTGGGCTCCTGCATAAAAATCTGCTCAGCTGCATAACAGAGCTCACCCACTTCATATGAATCCAAGAAAAATCTCCTATTTGCAGGAGCTCTCCAGTTTCGAGGCCTAAGCAATGTAGAAATAATCTGCAAGAACAAACAATATCAAATTACTCACGATAACTATCAGAACAAAACACTGTTAGTCTTGGCAAAACTTGCCTTTTTATGTAAACCCTGCGGAGACTTTTGCCTGGTGAACTTTTTGGTAGCATATGACAGGTCATTTGATGGGATCATTCGTCTGCTCTCGTTTTCAAAATGATCCAAAGATAACTGCCGTACCATCCCACCCAGGTTTCCTACAGCCTCTTTAGCAACCACAACCTGTAATAATAAAACTGTACAATACTACAGTCTGGCAGTTCATAAAACTAACAGGACATAAGATGATGAAGCTAAGGACATACAGCTCTAGGATGAAGGCGAACATCAGCTTCAGGGTCACTACCATCTGAAATTGTTTCTGCAGCTTGTGAGTTATCATCGGATACAGATGTTTCTTCAGCAGGAACGGTAGAAGCTGCCTGTGCAGCTTGCCAGACTGCACTAGCTGCTTCTGCTTCAGCAGCAGAAGCCTCCCTTAGTTTCTCCATAGAATTTTTGTCCATGCTGGTAAAGATAAATACACATTACTGATTTATGGGAAGTAACTAAGTCAAAATATCTGCTAAGAGAATGAAAATAAAAACCTCAGGCCTCCAGAAGAAGGAATATCTGGTCCATCTGAAGTTGGTGTAGTCGTATAAGAACTTAAATTAGATTGATTAACTTTCGAACTAGTAATGCTTGGAGCTCTCTCAGACATTAACATAGGAGAATTGATGTCAGACTGAAATGGAGAATTTTCTGCAACCAAAAAGTCATCCAGCAGAATATCTGCACAAAATGCAGATATTATGTTAGGAAACAAGATAAAGAAAAATATTGACAAAATGACATTAAATACTGAAATTGCAATACCAAGTTACAGCAACAGAACATGAAATAGAATCTGTTTCCCGTTTAAATCCCTCCGAACCATTAAATAATGAATGCTCATAGCTGGATACATGCTCATATTTATGCTTTCTACTTACATGTGCAAATCGAGAAATTAATGATTCACTTCTCCATTTTAAAGGAAAAAAGCTCCCAATGTTGAAGGAAAGAGATACAGCTACAGCCCATGGATCTAAACTTAATTACATATATATAAGTTTTAACACACACTCAAAGAGAGCTGAAGACATAGTTCACTGCCGTAAAAGTTCCATTTCTGCAAAGAGTTGATACTAATTCATATACTTCTTTTGGAAATGTCCAGTTATACAGTGCCTTACTGCAGAGAAAAGATTGTGACGTGAAACTATCTAATAAGAGGTAAAACTTTAACTGGAAGTTGGTGCATAAAACCTATCAATACTTAGGTGGAAACCTACCACTTGAAAAATCAATTAATTATTCCAGTCTCAGCTGTTCCTTCCATGCCAAATCTAAACTCAGTACAAACGTCCATACAAATTAAGGAAAAGCTTTATATTATGTATTGCAGCCTTATCATTTACAACTCAAATTTTACAATCCTTACCTCCTCTCAGACCACCATAAATATATATGCGAACACCAATAGATGCAGATGCATGACGACACCGACGCATAAGTTCTAAAGAAGAATCATGTTCAGCATGACCCTTGCTGGTGCGTGAGGAAGTCACAATTCCATTTCTGTCCAACCAAACTCCAGCAGCGGTGTCCAACACTGTCAAAATAGAGACATAAGGAAACAAAGAAGTTAAGCATAGAATAAAAAAACATGTTCCGATTACATTCCATAATGACAGACAAGAACAGAAGATTACCAGCAACAGCAGCTTCGCCTTCTATTGCACGTCCTCCTCTTAAAGCACCTCCCGTAACATGCAATCGTGCACCAACAAAAACCTATAGCAAGCAATGTCAGTTTGAAAAAGAAAAAAAGTATGAAAGGAAATATCTAACTCATTATGGTGACAGATATATTCTAGCTGACACTGCCATCTTCCCAATCTCACTGACTGCTTTGAAAGAGCAATACACTACCATGAGAAATTTTAGACTAATATTTTTAACCAACAATTTAGTAACCATGGCATCCAGGATTATATCCCTAACTTACTGCAGCATGTTGATATCTTGGTGAAGGAGCCACACCAGGTGCTAGAGTCCACTCCCATTGACCATTCCTATGCATCAGCAAGCCATAAGCATCTGCCAGTGGCTGTGGAATAATATATACAATCAATGAACTCAAAAGAAAGCGTATAAGTTTGAAACTTGAAATGTAATTATAGTCCACAATAACAAAATTGCCCATGCATATGAGAACTCTGACTCTTGTACATCAGTATTGTATACAATAGCCATACAACACAATTCTTTGCACACAGTAGTCATCCAATAGTACTCTTTCATTTGATTGCGTTAACTACCCACATCTTTTATGTGCACATAGATGTTATTTTGGTCTTTGAATCGGGCATGCAGGATTATAATAAAATTTGAGCCGTAACCCAGTACGATTATTTCTCCATGAAAAAAAAAATCCAGCATACCACACCAGAGGAGTCCCTTCCACCACAAAGTAAGAACATGCCATCTGAGCGAGCACTAGCTGTAGCATACCTGCGATGCAATGTTGTAAAATCTAAAATAAAGATTGTTGAGATAATATAAGACCTATAATTCTGAAAAATCTTTTGGACTAGACACTCACATTCTAGAAGAAGGCCTATCACCTTCTGGGTTCAGCCTCTGCCATACGTATGGTTTCTGGGCAGTATCAAAAGCCCAAGCATCTGACAGAACTCTTTTCCCTATAAACAACGTATGCACACCATCAGGAAAACAAATCGATGTACATTTCTCTGGCTAGATTACATCAATTACTTTTTGAGTTATGGCTGAGATGAACGTATAAAGATCAACCATATTAGCTTCAAAAGACAAAAAAGATATTGATGCCTCCATTTTAACAATACACAGTAAGTTCTAAAAGTCTATAAAGTCAGAAAGTTTCCCTTAACACCAACAAGTGTAAGCTACAATGAAATCCAGTACACCATATTTATTAACCTTTGAATGGTAGCGATCTTGTACACTAAAGAAAACAGAAAAGATAAACTTCTCAGGAGCAATGATATTTCACAGGAGCAATACAAAACGATTAGCATGAAACACAGGAAAGGAACGTAAAAGTTGAAAGCAAAATGTCGCACCATCATTGCCACTGACAGTGACAAGATATCGTTGGCCAACCAAATCCATTACATGACCGTAACGAGGCCCTGGACCCTGTCCTTGTACCACCACTCTGAACTCACATTAACCCACAAAAATTAAAATCGCCAATCAGATCACCATTCAACGACACAAAAACATACATTTAAAATGAAGTAAGATTAATTACCAGAAACTCACCTGTGCCACTTGAATTTGTCATTGGTCAAATCAAGCACGTAAAGATCATCAGTTGAATGCCCGGCGGGACCTATGCCACCCTAGCAATACACCAATGATCGATAAAAATCTTAAAGCATCATTATAGAATGTTGTATCAATCATAAATGAATTTCTCATTAATTACCTGAAAAACCACCATGGTACCAACAGCAGCTGCCGCGTGTGCCGCCCTAGGAGACGGTGGCTCACCAGCAGGTCGTAGTCTGCAGAAGAGCTGAAATGTAAATCAAAATGCCATTGAATACCCAAAATCGAAAAGAAGAACAGATAATCTCACACGTACCTAGTCCATTTTCTGGTGAGAACGTCATAGGAATGAACCGAGTTCGTCACTCCAGCCAACCCTACAACGAAATTAACAAACTTCTCAGCACCAATATATAAGATTGCACGTAGGTGGATGCGAATTTCTCGCAGAAATAACGAAACAAGAATGAAGGAATGTAACTGATGCCGGGAGCAGAGGAGGAAGCGCCACCCTCAATAGCAGTGGCACCGCCGAAGAGGATAAGACGAGGACCGGTAGTCTTGGTGGCAGCAACAGCAGTAAGAGTATGACTGCATCTCGGACCAGGCGCATCCTCTTCGGTATCCCAATACGTCTCCAAGGGCCGGTAGGTCGGAGCCGGATGGAGCCATGGCTTCGAGTTCATCGAGCCACTAGATTAAAAAATCGCTAATTCAATACTCCAAAGTCAGTAGAGATAAACGATCTTTGAAATTAAACCCTAAAAAGATCAGAATCCCGATTAGCAGCAATCTTCTTGGTGGAAGTGGGGGTGGAGGTGGCGGGCCCGGGCAAAGGCTGCGGACCCTTTTTCTTTTTCTCTCTAATTCTTTTAATTTTTTTATTTAAATTAAACTAAATTATTAGAAATGACGTCTATGGGGTTTCAGGTGATGCTTCGATTGTTGATATTCGAAGAGAGAGAGAGAGAGAGAGAGAGAGAGAGAGAGGAAGTAGTAGTGCAGAGGGCAATTCCGAAGAGGTAAGAAAGGAAAACAAAGAGCGAGATGGGGCGGGCGTAAATGTTAAACACGTACTGGGTTATTGTAGCGACGGAGTCGCCTAAAGAGTCAACCGTTTGCGTAATAATGCATCTAGAAATGCAATGGCAATCAATGGCTGTATTTCCATATCTGCCAATCCTAGAAAGATCGGAGCTGAACTCCCGGCCACAGAGTATTACTACCACTACTGCTTTTGCCTTGTGTCGAGGGGCATTTTGGACAAAAATCGATGATGTGTGTCAACTTTTGGTTTAAACTTCAAGCTTTTGACGATGAAATTGGAACTGGGTATGCTGCAACTGGAACTACTTTTAGGTATCTATTAAATCTAGCCAGTGGGAATCTGTTCCAAAGAGGGTAACAGATCCAAGGGGAGCTAAGAGTTACTTGTAGAGGCAGTTAGATTACGAGCCCGGTGGGTTTTCTTCTTGTTTTGAGGGCAATGACAGATAACAAATGAGCTCTCTACAGGTTGATTTTGGAACGACAAAGTGTTTGGGAAACTTTTCCAAACATGTAAAGAGTTCACATCAAGCATCCGGGCAACGTGTTCATACCTTGGTTGGCAAAAGTCGACGCCCACTGGTTTCAAATTGCTATTCCATAATCCGAAGACAGTGCAGATTGGATGTGAATTGATTTGCCTGAGCCTGACTACTACAGCTGTAATACTACTTCATCCATCCACCAATAACAATGAATTATTGAACAGACCCAGTCTCATTTAGCCAATACAGTCAACGCCCTGGATTGTGGAATAGCTTCAGGTCGAGAAAATTGAAGAATTGAAAGCTCTCTTGGAGAAACTTTCAAAAATGTTACTGTCTTTCGAACAGAATTCTAGGTTACATATATAGTGCTCTTATCCCCCTACGTCGGTGCACGCTTCTGCTACAGAATTTCGGCGTAATTTCTGATGCGTGCTCAACCTTGCATGCATTTATAACCTCTTCTTGAGCCGCCATGACATGGTGGTTCCACAAACCGTACTTGCAACAACAGGGAGTCTCAAAACAAATGTGCCACGGGAAAATGATAGGTGACAGCTAAGGTAAGAAGTGGAACAAAGTTTCAACACATGTTAAATGGATTAGCTGTCATAAGAAAGCAGCTCAAGGAGCACATGACAAACCTTTCAATGATAAAGGTAACCTCACCTAGATTTTATTGAGCAATTAAAAACCTATTTCTCCATGAAAACATCATTGAAACTGTCAATTTCTTCTAGTTGCCATTTGGGTATATAGCCAGATGGTCCGCAAACTTGAATGAAATCCACAGACTACTCTATTCAAGGACTTTAAACACAAACAAAAGATTAAGCATGTCAAAATTAAGTCAAATGGAATACCCAAATTCAGATTCCATAAACTCTGAATTAACAAAGTTCATTAGTAAATAATCAGCATAATATTAAAATAATTTCATAGAGTAAATAATAGCAGCAGGAACTTAGGTTCAATTCTATCAAACTATTCTACCCAGCAATGACAATTTACATGGGATTGATGCACATTTCGAAAGTATGTCTTACAAAAGAAGGTGAGATCATTGAGAGAAAAAAAAAAAGAAATAATTATTTATGTATTTTGGAGATGCAGGGGATCGAACCCGGTACCTCTCGCATGCAAAGCGAGCGCTCTACCATTTGAGCTACATCCCCAGTTGATGGGGTCTCTGAAAAATAATATAAAATAAAATTCATTCAGAAAGGCTATTAACTTCATCTATTCCTCCTATCGTAGCAGGCTCAATCACAATGCAGTCCACGTAAACCCAATCCAAATGAACAACAAGCCAAACCGGACGCGAGTCACGAAACTGCAAAACTTTCGCTGCACTAGCCACGAGTCACAATACTTGAATGGTAAGCCCGTAAGCCTGCCAGTTTCAAGTACCATTGAACAGATAAGTATTAGCACCTTTTGTTGCAATAATGAATGTGAGATTTGTAAACAAGAATTGAGTATTGTACTAGTTGCCTCAAGCTCCTTCTTCAGCCTGTGCGGCACCATTCGCATAGGTATATATTCGAAATTAACCTTGCACAATTTGTATGTTATTAGGTTCGATATAATTTTGTTTCATTAGGATACCCTCTTTAGCTTTTCATCAATTTTGTGTTAATAATAGCTAAATCTCTCTTCATTTTATACATGTAAAATTAAAGCTACGTCCGTTATTTGTACATTAATTAGTGTGCTCAAAATTAAGAGTGTGACAAACTAATCCCACTAGAAAAATCATACACATCCTTGTACATTGAGCAATCTTCTTAAATTTCAACCCTATCAATTGTTATCATTGAAATTTACCTTACTTGCTATTCTCTCTCAATAAAAATATTTAACATAAATTATCAAAATATTTCAAATAGAGCGACGATAACTTAAAGTGATGGACACCTTACATTACTTCACTCAACTGAGCAGGCTCTCTTTGATCTACTACTCTTGTATACTCTTTTTCAATATTAACAAGACTCAGAGGAAAATCTCGTCCTCGTTCTGATACTAATTGTCACATAATACTTCTTTAGCTTGTGCAGCACCCTTCAAATGAGTTCATATACGAGAGCCAGACATACATAACCGGCATATTATTAATTTTGACATATCTTGGTCTTATCAAGAAGACAATTCTAACTCCCATCCAATTTTGGTGCTAAAAATTATCAAATTTCTCCACTCTATATACATAAAACTAAAAACATGCTCATTGTTTGTACTTCAACTAAGGTACTTGGAATTAGAAGTATCACACTGGTACAACTAGTAAATTAACTACGAAAACCTACGCCTGCCAATGTAAGAACCACTGCCAAGCTTCTTTAAAACATTCTATAATTTGATACGCCAATAATAACCAGACAAACCCCAGAAAGCTAGTTCACTCCCCGATCCAGCAGTGCTACAAATTCACATCAAACTGTTCCCGGTTCAAATCATATCACAGAACCTAAACAACAAAACATCAAACAATGCATACCACTTCATTGATGCTATGAATTTAAACAACCACACAAGAAGGCACATCGTCAAATTATGATCTCACTATATTCGTTCCTTACAGCATGTTGAATGTGCCTCAGAATAATGCAGTTCTTTTTGTTATTCCTTGCAGCATTGCCGGCAAGCTCCAGAACATGTATCGGACACGACAACGTGAACCAGATCCCAAGACCAATACAAATTTGCGAAAACAAGCAAAAAAGATGAGTGAAGTTCAAGACTCTTTGCTTTTTCTTTTTATTTTCTCACAATTTCAACATTACTGAAGCAACTCTGATTGGGCAACTGCATCAACATGTAATATCCATTACTTACGGTCTGCATAATCGACTAATTTTATCAATTTCAGCTATAAAAAAAAAAAAAAAAACCAAGGCCCGAATGCTAAAGCATAAAGATTCCCCAAACAATAAAAGTCCAACATCGACAAACCATATTTAAACATTTTCTAGACGACAAACGAATCCATCAAAGCAATGTAATCAGAACAAATCCTAGACAAACTAACCTCAGCGGCAAGGCAATTAAGAACCGCGGAAAGATAGAGGGGAGCATCGCGTACTTTCCCGCTTTCAGGAAAGGAGCGATACGCCATCGGGAAACACTAGCCCAGCCTTCTGCGATCTGGACATGGATTTTGTCGACTTAGGCTTGTCTCTGCCCCCTTCGTTGACCAAGCGAACTCATCTTCAGATTGGCAAGATGTATCTGTTTCTTTCGCTTATGCTTTCCGGTGAAATACGAGGAAAGAAAGCCCTGTTCATATAAAGAAGCAAAGTGCAAAGTTTGTTCTGATTGATACTTAAATAACTAACATCAGCGATTGTATTCTCCCTAACAATTCATTTTAAGTGAATTAGATGTAAAAATTACAGAAGTCGGCAAAATTTGTTCATACCCACGTAAGTGGGTAAGCATCCAGATTTCGATATTCTTCTACCTCAAATATCATAAGCAGCATAATACACGGCAAATAGATTTAGCCGACGACATAAAATATGGGACGAATCAATAGATAAACCTGCAATTTTACTCATTAATCCAAAAAGGAACTTACAAGTTAAAGTGCAAACCGAACTTCCACCACATACTTATCAACATAAATCTAATAATCCGATATAGTATCAGTAAAACCCCTAAAACTCTTGAGACACAGATCCAATCTCGCCCTTCTTTGTAGCAGTTTTCTTCGGCAACAGATTCTGATGAATGTTTGGCATGACACCTCCATTTGCAATAGTCACAGAACCCAACAATTTACTCAACTCCTCATCGTTCCTCACAGCCAATTGAATATGCCTTGGGATGATTCTGTTCTTCTTGTTGTCCCTCGCGGCATTTCCAGCCAACTCCAAAACCTACAAATTCAAAACCCACGGAAACGGCTAACATCAATTACTGAACTCTAATTATAAGAATATTCAGAGAAAATAAGTTAAAAAATGAACAAACCTCTGCAGCGAGGTATTCAAGAACAGCAGAGAGATAGACCGGAGACCCGGATCCTACACGCTCGGCGTATCGCCCTTTCTTAAGAAAGCGAGCAATTCGGCCAACCGGGAACTGGAGACCGGCCTTTGAGGACCTCGACACCGATTTGGTGTTCTTACTCTTGCCACGGCCGCCCTTGGCTGCAGGAGCTGCTGAACTCATGGTGCTAGAAGAAAATTAAAGTCACGACAAGCTTGAAATCAAGGGAATTCGCTTGGAGAATTTGAGTCGCTTTGGGAAGAAGGATGGGTTGTTTTGGTTTATATAGAACAACGGAGTGCAATTTGATTGGCCGTTCGGGGTTCTCAAGGATCGATGACGTGGTTGGAGCTTTGCGAGGAACGCGTACAGTGATTTTTAATTAATTGTTTCAGCTACGGCGAGGATCGCCAGCGTGGCAGGGGCGGGGTCATCTATTTTCAAGTGAACGTTGGGGCGGGACTTTTACCAGAAACTACTTGTGCGCTATTGCTTAGAGATGTCGACCTTTACGCCGTCGTTTAACGATTCAAAAATCAACCAGTCAAAGAGTGCCGCTTTCTCTTTAGCTGTAAGCGTGTGACTGTATCGGCCCATTTTGGAAGACCAAGGCCCAACAGCTCAACAAAATTCGTTTAGTAACAGAATACCCCACTTCTGTTGTAAATCACAAAATGGGGGCTAAACAGTAAATCTCTGCTAAGCGTGCCAAATGGGGCAGCCTTGATCGCACATGCCATATTTGAGTATCCTCAACAAAATTACACATCTAATTCTTAAAAGGATCCATTAATTTATTAATATTCATATTTTATATTATTATTATTTTATTAATAATATTTTAAATATTATAAATTTTATTATACAAGTACGAGATTATCTATTATACAAAACATATATTTATGTATATTTTAAATTTTGTATCAAGAGAACGTAAGGCCGAATGATTGTACATTGCACTAATGTAATCCGGTACATGAACTTCAAATCTAAGGCAAAACTTCACTTCATTTTTCACAAGCTGTTAATAGTGTTCCTCATATTATACACGAGAGTAAAATGGAAGGATTCAAGACCCGTATGCTCTCTTCAAATTGTACAGTACTGCCATTAATAATCACCGAAACTATATACAACAAATTGCATAAATTCGACAGCACAGAGGCTCCATCTCCAATTCAAGCTTGTTCTTTCTCTTGACACAAAGGCTGTACAATCAAAGAAGGATGATTCTTAAAAGAATCCAAATTTAAAGGAACCAAATGTTTAAGGCCCTTCACATTGGCTCTACCACCCCGAGCAATCAACAACAGCGCAATCTGCACATGCCCCGCCATAACAGCGCAATGCAGCGGCGTGTATCCAGCATCCTCTACAGCATCAACCTGAGCGCCGTGATTGAGCAGAATGTTCACGCTCTCAATTTTGCCCTTGAACGCGGCTCTGTGCAATGCCGTCCATCCATTCTGATCTCTTCCGTTAACGCTGGCGCCTTCCGCTAGGCAACTCTTCATTGCGTGAACATCCCCCACTCTTGCCGCCCGGTGCAACGCGTCTCCTAGATGCAGCAAATCGTACAAATGCGGGTGACCGTTTTCGACTGCGAGAGCAAAAGCAGTCTTGCCATCTTTGTCGACCGTATGTTTAACGAAACTTGAACAATTTAACAAACATTTGACGGCATCTAAATGGCCATTTTCAGCAGCTAAGTGAAGCGGACTTGATCCGTTCTTATCAAACACGTCAGTGTTAGCTCCTGCGACCGTCGCGCAAAACTGGATCACTTGTTCGTGTCCTTTACTCGCCGCAACGTGAATTGGAGTTCTGCCGTTTAAGTCGACCGAATTCACATCGACGTTATCTGCCAAACCTGAAATCAAAGCCTCCAATAAGTCCACTCTATTCGTCGCCGCCGCCGCATCGTGCAGCACGTGATCGATTGAAGTGTCGATTAGACTGCCGGAAGCAATCAAGACCTTAACAACATTGATATTTCCACTCTTAACAGCTAAAGAAATCAAAGACCGTCCATCAGAATCCTTATAATTCACATCCGCACCACTATCAATCAAGCTCCTGACCAAGATTTCATTTCCGGATACGACAGCGTTTTTGAGTAACGCAGAGAGCTGAGACGCAGTGCAACCAGAAACAGCTTTGTTGAAAAAAGAAACGAGTTCTGGTATTTGGGTATGTTGAGAGATGAGGAACTCAATCACATGGGGACCCACAAAGGATATGGGAATCGTGGCGTCCCTAAATACGTGGCGCCCTGGTTTTGCAAACAGACGGCAGAGATCGTCCTGATGGGCTTTGCCGGTGGGAAGCATGGAGGATTTGACGGTGATAACGTCCGGGGGAGTGGAGAGAAGGGGATGATCAGATGGCTCAGAGAGGATCACAGTGTATGATGAAGAAGACAGCGGTGGAATTATGGAGAAAATTTGGTTGAAAGAGAAGATGGAGGGGTTTGTTGTGTTTAAAGAGACTGCAACAGCCATGGTGTGCATCAAATTGGTTATTCGAAAAGTTGTGGAGCACTTTTGGCCTCTCTTGAAGGCTATTTCGACTTCTTTCACATCTGCTTTCACTAATCTATCCATAGTAGCAAACCCTTTTCTCTGAAATTTGTATTGCTTTGACAAAAGAACGAAATTGAAGAAGATGAAGATGGTGAGATGCTTTTCCTTCTTTTCTAATTTGTTTAATTTGTTTATTCTTGGCATCAGATTATGATATTGTTAAGTTGATTGAATCAATGGTTTATTTTATTGTTAAATGTTGGTTTAGGTTCGGGCAGAAAGGATGGTGGGGACTTTGACAATGAACGGATGCAGAGGAAGTCATAGTTGAGTAGTTTGAACAAGGAATGATACCCTCCACGAAGGAAGTCTGAGAGGTACTTCTCATTGCGTATTTGATGGATGAAAGACCAACTACCTCAATTTCATGGTGGGGGCCATTTTGAACAGATTTTTTGATCTGAGACCATTTTACTTAAGCATCTTAGATTGGACCATTATGCTGATTATGGGTCCATACTGTATATGCCCGCGTGTCACAATAATATATATATATATATATATGCATTAAGATGAAAGCTAATATGATTATCCTTGTACTGCAGATCATACCTGTACATTTTTATTCGGCAGAAAGTTTGTGCAGTTTTGTAAGAATCCTCGGTGATACATGATTCTATATAGCATGCGCCATGTCCAAGAATGTGCTATCCAAACCAGCTTAACAAGCACAACAATTCGCAGTATTTTTAAATGTTACAGGAAAGCACTATTAAGTTACTGTTATTTTAACCTGTTTCTTTTTGCTGAGTGGCTTAATTGATAATCATTTGATTTCTTCTTCATTTCTTTGTATTAATAGAGCATGCATCCTGAGTAATAGAAAGTATTCAGTAGACACTTTCAATCTGGAGTTGATAGAATTACATATTGCATACATTGGCGAAGATATCTTAGATGCTTTTATTGAAAACCAAGTAGCTCTCATGATGTGATTTGTCGAGCCTGGTCGGTTTTGCTACTCGTTTATGAAAGCAACAGAGACACGAGGAAGATGGGATTACAACTAATGCTTCTCGTTTTTAGCCGATACATGTAAATTATACATCAATATTTTTAGCGGTTTGGTGTGGCAGAACCGTGATTTTAGACTCCTTTGGAGATCTTTCGGATTGATGAAAGTAGCAACAGAAACATATATAAAATCCCTGTAGCCTTTTGGAAGCTACCTGTTCTTGGGATGCTTTCCAGTATGGGCATCCTTTCTTGTGCAGGCACTCATTCTATACTGATGGCAACTCAAGTCAACAGAATATATATAATGTTTGAGGCGTGTTGTTTGCCAACTGATTTTCTCACAAGGACTCTCTGTCCTGAAACTGTGAAAACTACATTGAATAGATGCTAAATACTCGAACAATATTTTCTCGCAGATATTTCCTAGTAATGTTGAGGAAGCAGATGGAAGTTTGATGCATCTAGTACATTGGTTCGATGCCTGGGCTGGGCAGTTCCTATCGTTCAAATTTGTCAGGGAATGGAGCTCTTCTGGGTTCAGCAGAGATCAAACGATACATCACTGTGAGACCCTATAGAAAAATGATCTTAGCTTTTCTTTGATTGGGGAGCCCTGTTTTGACGGATAATTGGCCCCACCTACATGTTGGTCGGCCCATTCTCCCCAACAGATTCAAGTTGGGCCCGGAGCTGTTGTAACAGAATAACGGTGCCCATTCCGAAAATAGCCTGCCCAATGCCAAATCTTATGAAAATTACCCTATGGGTGAGGATACTAAACATCATGTCAATTTTCTTTCAACAGTCTTTCAAATATTAATGCAAAACTATCCTATCCTTTCTCACCGCTTCATTATTTTCAACATATGGGTGTGATCTATGGATGTTTGGAGTCCAGTCTCTGTCCGGACATCTGATCGGTGGTACGGTCAGCAGAGGAAACCATAAGCCACTTGACTCTCTTTGTAAGTTTTCTCCTATCGTTTCAGTTCATTTCGGATGTCATGGCTGTCATCACTGTTGCTCTCAATCATCATTTTCATTACATCACCGCAGATGGTTTTTGGATTGTCAAAGTTATGCTATACATTACTGGTATTTAAATTTAATTAAAAACTTGCATAACATGCATCTCTGACTACCCATTATCCATTGACACTAGGCAATTCATTCTGTTTTAATATTACAAGTTAACTATCTTGGGAAAACAGTTTATAATGAATAGAAGTTGCCCATTGCCCCCATTTATAAGAAATTAAGAATTGAGATGAAGTAAGGATGATGCAGTTTGACTTTGCTTTTGGATTTCAAAAGCGCTTATCCCTAAGTGCTTAGATAAAATCAAATAGAGAAGAATATCGCTTTTCATGCTATGCAAGGGTTCCTTGTATTAAAACTATATATTATACTGTTTTTGTAACGACCACATGCCTCATTTCATGACAAATAATTGTTCTTGGATTAAGTAGGTCACAACCCATTATTGCATTTGCATACATTATTATAACTACTATAAGTTTTCCAACCAAAAGCTGGTTTATTGCAACCTTGACTTAGAATTGGATCCATGGATTGCTTACTTTAATTAAAAATCATACTTAATTATTGCAGTTTAATATGCCTTGTATGACTAATTATACCATGGCTGCTTAAAAAATAAAATAAATTAATTTAATATATGAATTATAATCAAAAACACTTATTTTTTATACAAAATTTAATGTTATTTATATACTAAATTGATTTATTAAGGCAGGTTTAATAAATTTAATAATTAGTGATAACACACAATTAGTTTGTACAAAAATAAAGCCATAAATATGAAATTCCAAAAAGCCAAGCATTCCTTTCTTGTCAACCAAATCGAGGCATCACTGATAATTACATCAAAATTGACCAAGAGAAACGATTCTCGTATGAATTTGGCCTAATCTATTCTCCAAACACATTTCTACTATTATTAATGAAAGGACAAGAACAATGTTAGCTCCCAACTAGGGACAAATGCCATCGACTTGACCAATTCAACGCTTGACCCTAGCCGTGCACCACACGTTAAACAAAATAAAGCACACCAACTGTTTGACAAAAGGACAAAGAAAGCACAATCCATGCGTATTATGCGTGACAAAATCATAGCATCTTAGAAAACAATAGATAATAATAATATGGCTACAATATAATTAGCTATATTGTATTAATTTTATAATTTTTTTAAATTACACTACTCAATTTTTCTGCTACAATTTTTAATCTATATATTGCATTATATCGTGACACTAGTTAATAATATAATATAACAAGACATGTGTGATGGATGGTAGATACAGAGAAGATGTGGCGCTAACTGCTAAGTGTTGAAAGAGTTTGGCAGGTGGAGTTTTGTTTGGGTTAAGAGAGAACATAATTATCGGAGGAGATAAAAAGACCTGCACATTCAATGTACGCAGCATTATATTACAAAGTCGTACATGTAATTGCTTTGTTTGCGTTGATGCCCAACAAAAGAAAAATGCCGAGTAGAGGAGGAGGCAAAGGTGGGATGCCAAAAAAGACAACATGCTGTGTAAATTTGATTGGATGAAAGGTATTTTTGAAATCATTAAAGTGAGGTGCGTAGAAATCTTTGTCAATATTAGTGGGTGTTGTTGAACTTAACATAACATGTAGTTATGTTTTTATTTATTTGTAATCAATATGTGTTATGGACTATTAGCAGTGCATGCACTAACTAACAAAAACATGTGAGTGATGCGATGGATAGAATAAAGCACAAGTCACAAAGTTAGTTACATGAACCAAAGGATTGTCATTGTTATTGCTAGTCTATGACAAGCATGCGTAATATATGGGGACATTGTATCTACAACACGACAAGATAGTTTAAAGAGGAAAACAAGGGGCTGTGGTTGTGGTTATGGCTGTAGATAACTCAAATACAAAGATAAGAATAAGATTGTAATTAAATTAAAGATAATAATTAGCCTCATTGTGGTTGGCACAAATGAGAGAGCCAATGAGCACATTGCTTGCATCAAAATGAACGCTCAAATATCAAGGGGCTTTGGATTGATTGACCCAACCGCCACTAACATCCAAAAGCTGTTCCTAGTTGTTGACCTAACCCACTACAAGACAACACACTTCCTCCCCCTCGCCCGTTGTGGCCCGCACGTTAAAATTAAATTACTAAGAGAAGAGAGAAAGGACAAACGAGAAGAGGGAAGCGGAGAAAAAGAGAAAGTGCAGCAAAGCAACACGGCAATGCAATGTGTTTTGTTTGATATGGGATGTGTGCGCCACATGCTTGTGCTTGGCTTTCCCACCCATGCATGTACGCATGCTCCCATTTTTACACTGCCCTTGCGCTGTTATTTGCCATTATTGTTCGCTCAAATTGATAAGAAGAATTCACTCCAAATTCCCCAAATAAAGACACGACGAATCATGATACAATAAAGTTTCAATTTCACAGTTTCTCCAATTGTAAATGGCGAAAGATCATGCTGGCTCGAGCCTTTTTACGCATGAGGAAACTTGGAAATGAAACCAAAATTAAAATTGAGAATATATAACCGTGGCTCAGTGGGACTGCCCACTTTAATAAAGATTTCATATCCGAAGAATCTTAGGAATACTATATTTGTACGACTTCCTGATCAACGGTTCTGATTAACTTCGGGTACATATTTGTTGTGTCACCAACAAAGTACCCACCACTTTCTTAAACTCTTTGTTTGTTTTTGCCCAACTTTTTTCCCCGCAATATGACTGCTCGAAATCCATTTTTATCAAACAAATCAGCGGCGGAGGCGATTCACTATCTGGGTCCACATGATATGTCACGCTGAAGAAAAAATCGAAAGCAAGCTCAATTAAACACGTGGCGATTGAAGAGTCTTGCAAAATTCATCAAAGGGAAAGGAGGGATTCTATCATCCACGGGTCCCACGTATCAACTTGTTTTGAGAATAGGACTTGTGAGGGAAGTGTCATTGGACAGGACCCATCGCATAATGTAAGTTCTCTGAGAGCGACACGTGTGTGTACACGCTCCCCTGAATACGACAAAATCCAATGCCCACCTTAGGTGGACCATACAAAAGGAAAATAAAAAATAAAAAAAATAAAAAAAGCATACCCTCCTCCTGTCCCAAGCCTCGTCTCCAGGTTCTGACAAAAAAAATACCGTCACGCGCTTTCCGCTAGAGGACAAAACACGTGGCTTGGTCAGTGGCAGTTTGGAGAGAGAGAGAGAGAGGAGGTGGGGAAGAGGGTAATTTAGGAAAAGCAGGTGGGGGCTGCCCTGTGCTCGGCAAAAGGATCGAGACGGAACCCTTTGTCGCCACGTGCCTTAGCGTCGGCCGCACGCTGGAAACTCCGTCTGCTTCATTGTATTTGGTTTTATGAGACAAATTTCTAACGAGTACGGTTACAGCTAGAGCCTGCCTCTGCCCACCTCCCATTCCCACCACCATTTTTGCATTGTCAATTCTCGGTCAACTTTCTTTTCTCAATGATATCAACTCTTATTTACCTAATTTCTCTAATATTATTATTGTATTCATTAACATAATTAAAGATAATTCAAAGTTTGTCCCTCAAAATTGTTTTAATGTTTAAATGCTAAATGGGCAAACAAATACAAACTTAAAATTATTATTTATTATTAAAAAAAATTTAAATATTTTATAATTAATTCTTGTGATTTAGATTTGATGCTAAAATACTATTTACATTTGAATTGACGATATTTTATCACATTAATATTATTAATAAAAAAAATTAAATTTTTTAAAATTTTATATAATTTTTTACATTAATTTTTTAATTGTTAAATTAATTTAACATACGTATTAATTATATTAATTTAATTTAATTTTAATTATTAAAAATATATTAATATAATATTAACGCAAGAGATTATATAAAATTAAAAAATTTTATATAAATTATAAAAAAAATATAAATTATTGATAAATAAAAAAATTATTTATGTTTAAATAAATAAAATTTTATTATATTAGTATAATTTTTTAACGTGATTATTGGATTAGAGACTAAGAGAAAGATATAAATTAATAATAATAAAGAAAAAAAAAACTGTCTTATATTTCATTTTCGCTTATTTATTTTTATACGAATAATTTGTCATTCTGCGTCCTTTCTAATTGCTGGTCTGGGCACTTTTCTGTCTGAAATCAAAGTGGCGTGGCGGGGGAGTATTGGTCAAAAAGTCCAAAAGACAGGAGTGGCGGTAGCCAAGCCACCACCCCAATTCGCATTACGGGAAAATAATAAATAAGGGTAAAGCAAATGGAGAGTAAAAAAAACCATTAATTATTATTATTATTATTATTTTAAATAAATAAATAAATAAATAAAAATAAAAATTTGTTTATTATATTAAAAACAAAACGGGACAGGTCCCAACACCAACAGTTTCATTTGGCCGCCCTGCTTTGTCGTCTCATTCGTCACCGTTCTCCTCCGTCGCTCCCTCCCTCTCCCTCTCTCCCTTTGACCCTCTCTTTCTCTCTCTCTGTGTCTTTATTTCTTTTAAAAATCATGATCTATTGGGAGTGTACTTTCTCTATCTGTATGCGTGTAAGCTAAATACATTACAATACAAAGATATATCTATCCTCCTCCCTTTCTTTCTCTCTTGCGTTCTTTGTTTCTCTCTTTTCTTTCATCAGAGAGAAGTGTCTTTTCTTGTTCAGAAACTCTTAACGAGGAATCAATCAAAACTATTTTCAAGTACAAATAACAGACTCCCGCATCGTAACGATAACACTCTCCGTTTGTGAGAAGAAAGAAAAACAGTGTGGTGCTGGTTTTTGTACAAAGTGTTTGTTTCGTGTGTTTTTATTTCTAAAAGGCTTTTCTTTCTTGGCAAAACTTTGCTTGAATTATGAGGCTTCTTCATTGAAGATCACTTTGTCTTCTGGGTTATTTTAACGTCATCGTTTTGCTTGCTCTCCTGCCATGGCTCGTAGTAATGAAGTCAATCTTAATGAATCTAAGGTATTACTCTCTTTTTTCTTTTGTTTTTCATTTTTGGATTCTTGTTTTTGGTTTTATGGGCTGATTTGAGCTGAAGTATTGATTTCCACATACGGGGTTGGTTGATTTCATTAATCTTATGTGCTAGACAGAGTGTTCGGGCTTATGGGAAACTGGTTTTGCTTGACTTAGAGCAAAATAATGCAACTTTTTGTTATGATTTTAAGGATTTGACTTGTTTGCACTTCTAGTTTTGTTTATCTCTTTGATTTTCTTCGAAGTTTATCTCTTTTTTTTTTTTTTAATTGGGTTATTTGAGTTATCTGGTTGTATCTTCAGAGGGTCATTTGATTTAGATTTTTCCTTATATTTTCTCATATTGGGGCGAGTTTGTTGTTTTAGAAAGTCGAGCTTTGAGCATGTCCAGATTTATTTTGAACAAAAGTTTAATTTTATACGCTGATTTGAAGTATTATCGTATTTAGGCCCACCCTCTTTCTCCCTCCTTTTCTTTCGCTGTTTGTGCATTCTTTATACAACGATTTCTTGCTGCTGGTGGGGTTTTCAGGCTGTCAATATAGTCAACTTCTCTCTTGATTGATTTTTATTTTTGTTATTTTCTTTAATTTTTGAGATGTATTTGATCAGTCTGGTTCTGAATATTTATCGTGATGATAAAGCTTTATGAATGGTTATAGTTGTTGAATAAAACTTCTAACTGAATCGCTATTTTTATCTTCTTTTGTAGAGCGTTGTTCCACTCAATACATGGGTCCTCATTTCCAATTTCAAGTTAGCTTACAATCTCCTCCGTCGACCTGATGGAACCTTTAACCGGGACTTGGCAGAGTTCCTCGACCGCAAGGTCCCAGCCAACACCATTCCTATTGATGGTGTTTTCTCCTTTGATCACGTTGATCGAGCCACTGGTCTACTTAACAGGGTTTTCCAGCCTGTCCCACAGAATGAGGCTCAATGGGGTATTGTAGAGCTTGAAAAGCCGTTGAGTACCACTGAAATTGTCCCAGTTATTATCTTCTTCCATGGTGGAAGTTTCACACATTCTTCTGCCAATAGTGCTATCTATGATACCTTCTGCCGCCGCCTTGTTAACATTTGTAAGGCTGTTGTGGTCTCTGTAAATTACCGCCGATCGCCTGAATACAGGTATCCCTGTGCGTATGATGATGGCTGGGCTGCTCTCAAGTGGGTGAAATCAAGAACTTGGTTACAAAGTGGAAAGGATTCTAAAGTTCACGTTTACTTGGCTGGTGATAGTTCTGGTGGTAATATAGCGCATCATGTTGCTGTAAGAGCAGCTGAAGCTGAGGTTGAAGTACTGGGAAATATTCTTCTTCATCCAATGTTTGGTGGAGAAAAGAGAACTGAATCAGAGAGCAGATTGGATGGGAAATATTTTGTTACAATACAGGACCGCAACTGGTATTGGAGAGCCTACCTGCCTGAGGGGGAAGATAGGGACCATCCAGCATGTAATCCATTTGGCCCTAGGGGAAAAAGTCTTGAAGGTCTCAAATTCCCTAAAAGTCTTGTTGTTGTGGCTGGTTTGGATCTTGTTCAAGACTGGCAATTGGCTTATGTTGAAGGGCTGAAGAAAGCTGGTCAAGATGTGAAACTCCTTTTGCTGAAGGAGGCCACGATTGGGTTCTACTTCTTACCGAATAATGATCACTTCTATTGCCTCATGGAGGAGATAAAGAACTTCGTGAATCCTAACTGTTAATAGTCTACTTAACCTTAACTACAGGCAACCTTACATAACAGAAGTTTGTCACTTCACTCAGGGTTTTTTTTTTTTTTTTTCTCTTTTTAAAGTGATGGTGTGTAGTTACAAGATTGTGTAGTATTACTTCTTACCGTGTTACCATTGATGGTGGTGACCATAAGTTCTGCGTCTTTTGGGGACTGGTTGTTCTTCTTTGTGGTATGGAGCCATGGAGGCTAAGGCCTACATCATTCAGGTGGACAAAGGCACTCTACCTAAGATTTTCAGTTGTTCAAAGCATCAGAACTTGTTAATTTGATTTGACTGAACCGCCAGATAAACAGCTTACCCCGGTTAACTTCCGGCCACGGGTAACGGGGATAGAGAAAGTGTGGGGGTAATATTTTGCGGTTTACCAATTGGTTTTAGTAAGTTGGTCATTCGTAAGCACTAATTTGAAAACATGAACTGGAATATATATCCATCTTGTTATGGATTTTTATGTTATACTTGTGTTATGAAATTATATAAAGATTTTGTTTGTAGTTTTAAATTCTCTCCGTCTCTCTTCTCCATCAGCACCAATCTTGTATTATTTCATGTTTTGTTTCCCTTTTCTCTTGTTGCTGTAACAAGAGATAGTGATGTTGGCTTCTGATCTGTCAAAATGTAGTTTGAGCCCATTCTTTCTGTTGCTTTGGTTACTTTTTGAAAGCAATATGCAAAGGCATGCTATACACCGCAGATCTATTTACAAGTACAGATGGTAAGGATATGATGAGTACCAATCTCAAGTACCAAGCATGGGAAACACTGTTTTCATCAGTGCTCGATACTGCTTTATTCAAGTACTTAAAAAGAAGTGCTTCTGCTTTTGGCTTTCTACTCAGAGAAGGGTTTCACTGGCTTAAATGCCACATATATATGCGCAAGTTTCACATTCAAAATCCCACTTTTGATAGGCCGATCTCCTTGTATCCCATATAGGATTTAGAGCTGAAATTGGCCTCATAAAGCCAAAGCCAAAGCCAAACGCAAAAAAATGGGTGGTGCGGTGGTGGGAATTGGGATGTGGCATGCGGGCGTGTGGCTTGGCGGACCACACCATTGCGTTTCAACCAAATCCTATCAACCAAAACAACAGAAAAGAAAAATGATTGGACACGAGTCTAAATCATGGATTTGGACATGGTTTTTGATCAAATCTAGTGCGAGTCATGATTGCCAAATTTTAGATCGGCTTGTTTGGAATTAGGGATAATAGCCGGATGCAAGAATTTTGGCCAATTCTTGTTCTGAAAGAGGGAAACCCATCTAACTTTGTAGTGGTTGGAAATTTTGGAGCTACCTTCTGTCTCTGTCTCACTCATTTATTTGGACCACTTTGAAAATCTACAAGAAATCAATTAATTATTATTAGTTAAATCAAATTAAGATGTTGGGTATTTGGCTTTTAAATGGTTTAATGGAACAGCTAAGCTTCGGACAATGACTTGGAACCCTGTCTTTGATTGACTTTATGTTGCAGGTCCTTTGGCATTTTGCTTAGCATACATGCATGCTTTCCTTTCTTCGTTGTTGTTGTTGTTGTTGGCTTTGCACTCTTTCTTTTTCTTGTATTGATTGTCAATATAATTTAATTAATTGCTTTGTCTTATTATCAACCGTCCCTTGTAAATTAGCTGTTGAGTCCTTGAAATTATTCTTTTTAATACGACAAGGTGGAGTCATTGTCAACAAATGACTTTTGTTAAAATCACCATTATGGACAAATTCCTTAATTTGCTTGCTTAACCATTTTAATATTCCACCACCACCCCCCACTTTCCATTGCTGTTTCTCCCTCTTCACACTTTGGATTTCTCCATTCATCTTTCTCCTCTGTAATTATCAAACTGAAACAGAGGATGGGATGTCACTATCTGCTGGGCAAATTGGTATTTCAATACAGGAGGAGGTTAATCCAATCTTTGGCAGCTAATAATAAAACGAGGGAAGAATACAAGAGAGGCTGACTGAGCAAAATGTAACAAGAAAGATTGACATAGACATTGCTTGCAGTTTGCAATGTGAAATGAAAATACACCACAAAGTACAAGAATGGCTGACAGGTTAGTGGCATTATGTCCGAGTGTTAATCAATCCAGAATACTTATTATTTGTCAAAGAATAATAGTATACAGAATAATAGTTTCTTATGATTCAATCGTACAGTTTAATTTACAAGTAAAAGAGAAAACAGTAACAAGAAATTTCAAGTCCAACCACATTGAAAGACAAAAACTTAACCGACAACTTTGTTTTCTTCTCAAATTTTTCACCTTTTATGTGGTCTGCTAGTCAAAAGTAGCACTGGTGTTTGGTGAGAAAAGAGTTCTGACGTGCCCACAAACCAGATTCTTCAGAGTTCAGACCACCAACCCCCATTACCAAAACTAATGCAGAAGTTCGAAATACCCATGAATCTCAAACACACATTTCACAAGCAGTGAACTAAGAAATTGAAAGAATTCAATAAATAAACATATATACATGTATCTTGGAGGAATTTACTATTTTTTTTCTCACACACGTTTCCTTCCACATGCTTGTTTGTTTGTTTGTTTGTTTGTCGATGGTATCAGTATTCAGTACAACGTATATCATTTTAACTTAAAGTTTGATTCCGACATGATTGAGGAGATTTCTAAGTTGTGTTTTCATAGGTGTCATTTGGGAAGCAGAACGGGAGCTTACCAAGAAATGGTATATTCAATGCAGGGAACCAGAGTAGTACACTAGCATGATTTTAAGTTTCTCCAACCAAATTCCATACGTAGGCTCTACTGGCTTCTCCTTAACCAGATATTAAAGTAGACAGAAAGCTAGATCTAGGTATGCATGTACCCAGAATCCTTGCCGGGGAATATTAACCATTAAATTTGAGAGGAAGGAAACATTAGATTATCCATGCCTGATACATGTCTGCATGCACATATTCTTAGAAATATAGTATGTGAAACAGAAAGGGCTATGGTTTTATGAAAGTGAGGCATCTCATCTCCCGTTGCAATTCAATCAGCGGCTCATTCTTATTGACAGAACAGCCCAGACAAGAATGAGACAGTCAAATGTTTTCCAAACTGCATAAATCACATTAGATTAACCAGCTCAGTCAACTGAACTTGCTGAATAAATCTAACGATAAATTTATGACTTAAAGACAGTGAAAGCCCAATTTATGTTTCGAAGTTCATAAAATGTGAGAAAAAGGAAGCAACACTGAGAAGCTTAGGTGAAGAATATGTTGCAATGACACAACAGTACAATACAATAAGAAAATAAACGAATCGGGTATTGAAGATTAGATAGAGTTAACTAAGATTTCTTCACAACGCTCTACAAAATCCAAGGTCTGACCCAATTTTATTCAAAGATCACGTGAATACAATAGAGTGATATAAATTGTACAGAGATGCAACGAGAATGGTGGTGTGACAAAATCATATGAATCATGCTCAAGTGGTGATATAAGCCATAAGGATGAGTCACTCCACAAGTCTTTTGAAAGAGAAAAGAACATGTTGGGGAGAAAATGAAATTCCTTTCCCAGGTCCAATCTCATTAAAACATTGCAGCATTAACAATTCATGTTTAAGCATCAACAGGACACGTTACAACTGAGCAGGCTTCAGTCAGAAACTCTAGCTTGTGGGGCTGAAAATCCTCAAATCATCAGAAGAACAGAATTCTTGAATGTGAATCACAAAATCCATTAGAAGTACCTATATCTAATACTTTGCACGGCAACTTTAAAGGTCACTATCAGCCCCTTAAGTTGGACTTATGTTCCTGATAGATGACAAATAATAGCTTCAATCTTGCGTCCTTAACCCCCAATTTTGTTACTTCCTAAATCTAGGACAAAAATTGTCTCCCTTCTCTATCCTCAACTGTTCTACCAAATTAAGTCAATGTCAATTTAGTAAAAAATATAGGACTTGAGCTGTTTCTTTTTTCTTTTTTTCACAGTAATGCACCATCCTGCATGCCCTGATGAATTTTGTTTCAATTTCTATAAAAGCATTCAGCATTCTGGTGTCCGTGGTCTGCCAAACAGTGTTCTTGCCTGCAATAAAATGAATAATCAATTAATCATTTGAGCAACCACAAAATGACCACAAGAAACAACTGAATATATTTTCAAGAACAAGCATTCATATGGTTCAGCAAATAAGAGAATCAGACAAAAAATTCTAAAATCCATGTTCTGATCTCTTTTCCCAAAATCCATAATATCAGCATATGTAATAGACGTTCAGAAAGAAATTCAGTCAGTGGCTTTACCTGTGGGATTTTAGTTGTTAGAACTCTGAAAGGAGGACTGAATGAGTAATTAATACTTTTTAGAAACTTGACAAATAAGCAGCACAAGATTGTTTAACGCGTAGATGTTTCTGAAAAGTGGAGATTGAGCCACTTGTAAGAAAATATTTGGGGCAAAAGAACATAACTCCAGAATACCATATTATTACTTCATCGTCTTCTGGGCTAAAATAAAAGAAGAGAAAACCACATTTAAAACCACAGATCAGATAACTATGTCAATGACAAGATAAGTTGAGAACTATTATATGCCATAAATTGCTGGCATTCATGCGGAAAGATTTATATCAAATAAGGACCGTGACAATTTTATCAGCTTGAGAAAAATTACTGTACATGTGGGACACCAGGAATCAGATACATCATATGTTCGTGAAACCAGCATTTTACCTTGGGATTAAGTGCATTTCCATAAGGATAATAATGTCTACAATGTAAAGACATTAGTCAACATTTGTCTGAGAAATATATGTTTGCTTACACATCTAAAGCAACAAATAAATTGGTCTCAATGCAAGTCCATCAATTTATAAAATACCCAATCATCACTATTAATAACCAGACTACTGCCTAGACAATCAACTACTTGTTCAGTAAACTTAAGTTACTCCTTCATTACACCCGCCAATTAAGAAAAGATGATAAAAGCGGACACCATCAATCCTCCACCTCTTTCTGCAATTCACTTCATAGTTATATTCTATAAAATTTTCCTGATTCTTGTTTCTCCAACCCAAAAGAAGAGAACCTATTGAAGTTAAAAATCACCAATGCAATACTTGGTGAATTTATGTTGTGTGAAATCATATTCAAAAAATTAGTAGCTAAGAAGTCCTGGTAAGAAGAATGATATCTAAAAATTTCTTAATGTCATTTTGATTGAGTAAATCTCTTAACTTACTTTTCTTTATTTTTACTATCTCTAATTTCATGATTTGAACTTCAAAAACAATCAGATAGCTTCGCTGCCTATCTACTGATTGCAGAAAAGGGTAATGTGAATGATAAACATTATTTAACATTATTACTATCAACAGGTTGAGACCACCAAGAACATAATATTAAGTATTTATAAAAGAACTAAACATGAGAAAAGATATGTACCTGTTTGAATTTGAATTCCATGTTACAGATTACGAACCATTCATAGGCATTCGAATGCTTTCTGCAACTTCCAGCTCATCATACACGCTGCTGCATGAATTGTTACATTATGATGGAAAAGCATCCACAGGAACATCACTCCCATATTTGCACATTAATCCCAAAACTTGCTCGACCTTAGGCATCTGACCGGACATTGAACAGGCATTGTACATTATCCAGAATGTCTTTTTAGAATGGTCAATTCTGTAGTTCTCCATCTCTTTAAGGACACTCTCCATTTCTTCTAAGCGCTTCTCTGATGCGTACATGACCATTTTATGGTGATAAAGGGACTGGCAGATTCTCCATCCAGCACTTTCAGCACGCTTCACAAAGTTTGCCAGCTTGTCCACTGCATTGCATCGGAAATAACTTTCCCTGATAGACCTCATAACACCAGCTGTTGTTATAGACGTTTTACGCTCAAATGCATCATTTATTGATTATTCCATTTGCTCTAAACAATTCTCCTGGGCACAAACCTTAATCAATAGCATGTTCAACCAAAGTCAATACTCCTTTTCTGGAATAAGGCTCATTAACGCCTTGACTTTTTTAATTCTATCTGTGACAGCACTCCTACAATATGCACAAATCATGACTCGGATTAATGGAATTTCCTTGCCATCAACATGCTGTTTTACCAAATCATATATCTCTTTCATCCGATCTAAATTACCTGAATGTGCACACGCACAAAGCATTAGCAAGTAGGTTCTAGTGTCTGGCTTTACTGGCCCGGCCTCCATGATCTGAAAAGTTTTTTTTCCATGCTATCCCACATCCAAGCAGTCATGTATCCCGCAACTAAATTATTATACGTGGACATGTTTGGTGAGAGATTTGAGTCCTTAATTTCCTGAAAAGTTGCGTCCATGTGATCAACCAGCAGCAAGCAACCAAAAACTGATATAAATATTATCAGTTACAACTGAAGGAAAAATATTTGCTTCCATTTTCAAGCCCTGAAACAACGACTGACATTTATCAGCAAGGCTGTCGAACAGATATGCACTCATTAGAGCATTGTAAGTGGAGGTTGTCTTAAGACTCTTGTTAGTAGCCTCATCAAATAACTCAACTGCAAGATCTACATTTTTAATTTTACCAGCAAGTGTAATACCCATAGAATATTCTTCCTTTGTGATTGGCATGTCACACTCAGCCTGCTTTCTCGCCCAATTAAAAATCTGAAAATCAATAATTAAATATATGACATAAATGCAATTGGGTTAAATAATTTTGAAAACTCTAGTTGAAAATTCCCATTCGCAACATTTAGTACAATAGTTATGATGTAAACATAATTCCCAAAAGCTGATAAGTTTTTAAACATTTCACTGAGATAAGCTCGACCCGCCTTACGTGTTATGATTAACTCAAACCTCAACGACAGCAACTTCCTAAAATTAATTTATTTTTTTTTTATAAAAGGTAAAACCAGCTTACACGTTATACATAACAAAACAAGTTCAGAGAAATTAACCCATTAAACAAAATAAATCCAAAACCTTCATGAATATCAATGGAACCATAAATCTTTAATAAGAAAAATACAGATAACATACATAAATTATACACCAAACAAAACTAACTGCACGGCAGCACAAATTAAACTACTCCTGAAAATATAAATAAGCAAGCAAAGGAAAAGAATGTTACTCGACAAGTTACTAAATCAGGCGATAAACACCTCTATTTCTAATTGCGGCAAGGAACCCAACTGGTTCATCAGCTCGATAAAAGCAGATCCATCACTATGCGTCCTGAAGAGAGACAAACCCTTGTCGTCCAAAACCCCCAAAACCCTATTCAAATAAACAATACCTTCCATCAATTTGTCATGTAAAACCGACACCGTTGTCGCCAGATCCTCCCTAACCATCGAATCCAGAGAATCTAATTTCTCGGTAAGCAATTTAATGACGCCTGGGAACGCATCGTTGGTTGCCAGCGCATAGAGGTCGCGGGTAAATCTGTAATTCAAAGACTACGTGGGGGCGAAGACGGAAATCGGCGGTAGGGTTTTGGGTTTAGAGTACTGTCTGTGAAGATAAAGCAGCTCGGTTTGGGCTACGTCAAAGAGTTTCCACACGCGCTTCATTGTACGATAATTGATAAGGCGAACGTGACACGATTGAAAATGGCTTGCTTGACGATCAAGGTTGCACCTTGCCGTTATCAGAAACATGGGAATTGCCGCCAGACGCCGAGTTCAGAATAATCTGTTTTTTTTTTTTTTTTTTTAAATATATTTATTTTAACCCCCATTAAAAAAATATTTTTTAAAATTAAAATGTTAATTATTATTAAAAATATTATTATTGTATTTGCACTGTGCACGTATTTATTAAACTCTAGCTCCGTATTAGTTATTGTTCATTAATCATTCATTCATTATCCACAGCTCGTACTAATTTACAAACATGACCTTTACAAATACACGTGTTATCACCTAAGCGACCTCTCGCTGTGCCATCGCTAACAAGCGACGCAGACGGTTCAGTGACAAGACGAAACCACGTGTCAACAATGAACCGTAATATAATACGATAATCAATCCCCAAAGAGAGAGAGGGAGGTGGTAGGAGCATCACTGCAAACATCCGTGTATTATCCGTTTCCACAAGTATATTATTATCGACAAATCGTTGAATCCGGCACCAGCTTGTAAATTTTGATTATTCTAAATTTGGGAACTATAAAGGTGAGTTATGGTTCTTTCTGGTTTGTCAAGACGGCTGCTGATTTCTTGATTTCTTTCTTCGATTTTCAAGGCTGTGCTTTTAAATTATAGTTTTTACTGAGCTTATTGATAATTAGAAGCGAAATAAACGGAAGCGTTTTTCCCTGTTTGTTGTTTCGCATGTAGAATAATAAGGATGATTTTTAGGGTGAATTTCAGTGTAACTGTAGTTTGTTTAGTATTTAGGGAGACAATAAAGCTGATAAATTTGTTGGAAATTTTTTTTTAGAACTTAGTTTTTTGTCAATTATTTTGGATTCTTACTGTTATCGTTATTTTTGTCGGTTATGAGGATAATTTGACTGGTCATAGTGATTTTGCAGGACGCAGTAACTTTCAGCACGTGTGTAGAGGTGATACGAAGGCTTAACAAAGTTCTAAATGCTTAAGTAGTATTAATATTGCCAATGATTTTGAATTGAACTGTATGTAACAGTGAGTGGATTTGAGATTGACGATATGGGTTACGCCATGAGTAGACTTGAGATAGAGTCTGAATTCTGTAATGGTGGCAACACCATGAATGAAGCTGGTTGCAGTCGTAGCAAATCCAAGAAACAGTTGAATGATTTGGACCATGAAGTTGCCCAGCTCACTAAGCTGAAATCAGAACCACATAAGCATCTAAGCAAAGAAATACCCCGGAAGAGGGACTTGCCTGTTTCTGCAGTAAAGATGTTGGCAGGCAGAGAAGCTAATTATTCTGGAAGAGGGAGGTTCTCATCGGCAGATTGTTGTCATATGTTAAGTAGATATTTGCCAGTCAAAGGACCTTGGCTTGTGGATCAGGGAGCTAGCCGAGCATATGTCTCTCAGTTTTCGGCTGATGGTTCTTTATTTGTTGCTGGATTTCAGGTATTGAGTTTATTGCTCTATCTGAAACATAAAACTCCCTCAAATGTATAAAGTAGTCCTAGTTAGTCATGTTCTAGAGGAGGTCTTAATTTTAATTCTGTTAACTGGGTTATTTCCCTGCGCATCAATCAATAGCTGAGTCAGCAGATGATGACTGCAGTAAAGTTCTATAATTTATACATTGTATTATTTGAAATATTAATTTCAGGCAAGCCAAATTAGAATATACGATGTGGAGAGAGGGTGGAAACTACAGAAGGACATTCTTGTGAAAAATTTGCGTTGGACAGTCACAGATACATCTCTTTCCCCAGATCAGTGCCATCTTGTGAGTTTGTGTTTCTGGGTTATTTATTGTGCATGTAAAAATTCCCTTGTGATTTTCAAAAGTTGTGCTTGTTAATCAAAGCTTTTGCTATCTTTTTATGTTTGGTCACTGGGAGAAACTTTCCAAAAACTCCACACGATACATATACCTGCTCAATACTAATTGACTTGCAATTGGTGAAAACCACTTTGCTTGACATATGCCCACTTTTTTGAGTAATGGACGCACAGAGAGGTTCATGCAAAAGAAAATGAAACGGTGGATTTAAAGTGCTAGATACAATTTTAATGGGATGAGATCATTGCTCTCAATCTTCTACTTGCAACATAAGGCAATGTTGAATTATATCTCGTATAAGCAAATTGTGTGTGAGTTCTTAAACTTTATTATTGTCATAGTGAATGGCAAGTATTTGCATTCATATTTGCGATTTTGGTGCATTGCAGTAATGCTATGATGTTAAGCCATCGCAGATGGTTTCTTTTATGGTTCTTAACTGATTCTAGAAATTTTAAAATGAATTATGCTTCAATAAATATCACAGTGGCTTTTTCCAGGACTAGTGTACAAGATAGAAGTAGAGTGATCCATTGTATTTTTCCTGCTGCTATATGTATCTTCACCAAAGAAGAGATATTCTAGGTCGCACAGCTCAATCATATGTGTTGGGGACATAAAAAGAATATGCGTCAAGGTGATTTCCTCTTAACAAAATTTTACAACTCCATTAAAGGTCTTAGAGGATGCCTCATACTTCTAAAGTCAATGCCGTGAACCAGGTTGAAAACCCGAGTTGTCCTAGACTCCCCAATTTTCTGTTACCATCTAAGTCTTTTCTGGTACAGTATTAAGATGATAAACTGTCATCATACAGGATATTAAAGAACTAATAAGCAAAAGTAGACAAACAGCAAAAGTAGACAAACTACTTGCGGGTTGCTTGAACCAACTTCTTTCTAAAATCTTTAGGGCATCAAATTAGCAATATAAGTTGGTATCTTTCATGCATGTCTGGTGTAGAACTGATGCCTTTGTACGTGCTGATTATTAATATATTGCTGCTGTTTATCTCTGCACTACCTTATTTGTTATTGTTTATTTATCATCTCATCTGATTGACTTTGTTTGTTGAGGTGACGTGAATCTCCCATTGTCATGATACCTGAAAACGCATATTTTCCTCTTATTTAATAAGTTTTTTTTCCCCTTCTTTTGTAGGTCTATGCAAGCATGTCACCTATTGTGCATGTGGTTAATGTTGCATCTGGGGTGACAGAGTCTCTTGCAAATGTTACGGTATGATGGACAAATATTCTTAGAAAAACTTATTCGTATCATAGAGTGAAATATAAAAATCAGATTCTTAGTGGAATATGGATTATTATGACATCACTTCTTATATAGGTTAATCTTTTTGTCTTATGTTGGCTCTGGTGCTATTCTTTTTGGTAAAGTTGTTAGATTATAGCCTCCAGCAGATGTAAATGTGCAGATGAAAATGATTGGTGCATGCAGATGTAAACATAGTCTTGGTCAACCTTCCTGTTTACAATAGATATACATAAGATGATATCTTCCTAAAGAGGGATATATGGTTTTTGAGAATCTCTTCTGCTGTAAAGCTCTATTCTTCACCTTTTAACTGTTTAGCCTTTCTATTTTGATGAGTAACTTAGGCTTATCTTTATTTATTTATTTATTTATTTATTTTTATTTAGTCTTCTTTATTGGGGAATTTCCCATGGTAAATTCCGTTGATATTTTGAGTTGCATGCTATGCAGGAGATACATGATGGACTGGACTTTTCCACTGCAAATGATGGAGGATATTCTTTTGGAATCTTCTCTGTTAAATTTTCAACTGATGGGCGAGAACTTGTTGCTGGAAGCAGTGATAATTCTATATATGTCTATGATCTTGAAGCAAATAAGCTTTCTCTCAGAATTTTGGCTCACATGGTAAAATTGCTTTAGTGACCATCCTGTAATTGATCATCAATTTGTGCTGCACGCTTATCTGGTAGATTTTATACTCTTAAGATGTTTATTACCATAGTTAAATTATGCTGGAAACCCCAAGGGTGGTGAGTGGTAAAAGATCATTGGATTTAGCCAAGAGGTCAGTACGAGATTCTTGAATACCAAGGTTGTAGGAACTGGCAGAAGTCTCTAGTCTAGAACTCGGTAATAAACATAGAAAAGTTGAGGGATTTCTGGATATCAAAAATAATAACAATATAAAAAAGATGCTGGCTCACAGTTCTGAAGGCTCTTCTGATGTCGTCTTGATGTACTTGTGATAAAGTCGTTGAGGGAGATTGTTAAGGGAAACTATTATACGAGGTTAATTTGACATCATGTTTTCTGAGGAAACCATGGAATAAAATGGGTGATGCCAAACTAATTGGTTGTGTTGAAAAAATATTGACCTTGAACAGTGATTTTGTTTTTTTTTTATCTATCTTTGTCCTTCTTATGATGTAAAAGCTTTATGCATATGTGCATAATTCTCCTTCACTGATCTTTTCAGATTTTATAGAGATTTATGTTTTATGTTGCAGTCTGATGTTAACACTGTATGTTTTGCTGATGAAAGTGGCCATCTAATCTATTCTGGGAGTGATGATAATCTATGTAAGGTAATTCAGTCCTGTCTTTGACTTGAAGTATCAGTCTTGTGGAATAAGGGTCTTTCTGGTATTGAGATTTGGTGGCTTTTACGCCACAGCTGCTGTGGGATGGAAGCATTCAGTATCAAATTTTAGTGAAAACTGGGTGAATCTCACTAAAAGTTGGTGTTACCAAACACCCTTTTAGCTTTACTTCTAAAGTTGAGCGGAATCACCTCAATATCAAACAGATCATAAGTATTACTCTAGCAAGTTTCCATGGCACATTATATTTCTTATAGTTTGTTAATTTGTTTCCTTCTTGTTTGAATAAAGATCACAACATCTGTGTGCAAGAAAAATTGATACAACTACATAACCAAATTTGTTCTGACTCATCAGTGCTGGGTTATGTTGAGTTGAAGTGAGTTTTCTTTGATATCATGGTATTGTACTGCTATTCAAAAGCTTACCGTTGTATGCATCTGGAAGCAAACGAAAAAAATAATCAGATAACTTGTGCAAATAATGGCAGGAACACAAATGGTATGGGTTCAATTGTCAGTTTGCTAGATTTGGCTTTCTGATTAATATCACTTTCTGAGACAGTTAATTTATTAGGGTTTCTGCCCAATGCCTAGAAAATAAAGTGCTACTGCTGTGGCAAAACTATCACAGGAGGGAAATACAGTATTTACTATACCTCAGTATTGTACTTTGAGCAGCTAAAATTTGATAGAGGTCAATGTCCTGCACAGATTAGATTAGAACGCAGCTGACTGCAGGTGTATAGCCAATGGTGGAGTTTTTATAATGCACTGAACTTATGAGAATTTGCTATTCTAGAACTTAGAGATGACTCCTCGGAGGCCTGTTGACTGTTGCGTATAATTTACATGGCAAGATATCAGTTCATCCAGGGCAATAGGATTAATGTTTGGCCCACTTTTCATCATTAATTTTTGTCCCAGCATGCAAATTGGAGGAATGTAAAGTTTTAATTAACAAATCAGCCTTTCCAATGAAGATAGATGTCTTTATTTTGCTAAGTGCTAAACTTTCTGCAGGTATGGGATAGGCGTTGTCTAAATGCAGAAGAGAAGCCAGCAGGGGTCCTGATGGGACACCTTGAAGGGATTACATTTATTGATTCCCGTGGAGATGGTCGTTATTTGATCTCAAATGGTAAAGATCAGGCAATCAAACTTTGGGATATTCGGAAAATGTCCTCTAATGCTACCTGGTAAATTAGCTTTCCGGTTTCATATAGTGCCTTCCAGACCAGTCAATTATTTATGAAGATATAGCTCATACAAGATGCATGCTTATATTTTTCCTTTGGTGATGTTTGCATTTATCACGTTAATCTACTAGACAAAGAAATCTGCTTTGTCCTTGCAATCAATTCTAATTTTGAAAATAGCATGATTCTGAAAAGGCCGGTTAATAGTTTGAATTTTCCAGAGTTAACAAATTAGTAGTTTCTTTATCATCTTGTACATTTTTCAGATTGAGCAAAATCAAGAAATGATGCATTCAGAATGCTAATTATAGTTTTCTTCATCCCAGTAACTCAGGGCTCAGGAATTACGAATGGGATTACAGATGGATGGACTACCCACCCCAGGCAAGAGATTTGAAACACCCATTTGATCAGTCGGTAGCTACTTATAAAGGTCATTCTGTCTTGCGTACTCTTATCCGTTGCTACTTTTCCCCTGAATACAGGTAAGTGTTAATTGTAATCTCTTCACAAAAACTTTGATCATGATCATTTGAAAAATATAGAATTTGTATGTCTGATGCATTCACATACGGTTGCCAAGAGGCTTGAGTTTGTAATGATTATTCTATTTTTATGTGGCAATTGGTTTACCATCTGACTGCATTGACATCTTATTTTATACCTGAACTAATATTGTTTTCTTGAATCACTTTCTGCAGCACTGGCCAAAAGTACATTTACACTGGATCCCATGATTCCTGTGTTTATGTTTATGACTTGGTAAGCAATCAAATCCTGTTCTCATTCATTGATCTCTCTTTTTTAATTGCTACCAAACATGGCAAATTCTCTTGACTATCCAGTCCTTTGCATAAAGTTGATTCGAGTTAATTGGGAGAAAATATAATATATGGATGATATTTTGAATTGAATGACCACCAAATCACATATACAGATATGACAATCTTCATCTTACCGGCTGATCTAAAGCATGAATTTCAAGCACATTACTTATGATTGCTTGTCCTTACCCTTTCCAATAATCAAACTCTCTTTTTTGATTATGGTTGTTGTAGGTGAGCAGAGATCAAGTTGCTGTACTCAAGCAGCATAGTTTGCCCGTTAGAGATTGTAGTTGGCACCCGAGTTACCCAATGCTTGTCAGCTCTTCTTGGGACGGAGATGTTGTCAGATGGGAATTTCCAGGCAGTGGAGAACCTCCAACTGCTGTAAACAAGAAGAGGATTCGGAGGAGACAGTTTTACTTATGACACTTACAAGCTATTTAGGGTATTATGATAAATTCTGCTGAATAAAAGCTGTTCAAAATGCAGTTAATTTATTCTAATAAAATGAGACATGAAAGGAGATATGCATATCAAAATAACAAAACCGGTGGTGTACAGAAAGAACCAATGTGAAGATCATGATCTCCATACACTGTATAAAGCTCCTAAATAAAGCATCACTTTTATTATATAGCCCTGGGGAAATCGGGTTCTGTTTTCTCGATTGCTTCTTTTATTCTGTTTGCTGGCTGTTTGCGTTCATGGCTTCATTCTAGAAATAGAAATAAGAACATACAGACAGTGCATGCATGTGGATTTTGTACATGAATGCGGCAAAGCAGCCCGATCGAATCAAACGGTTAGAGCACCCTATCATTCTGTTTCTCAAGGAATTCACACAAGCTTTACATTCAATCTTGATATTAATTATCACTGGCAATTTAGCCATATGGAAGTTATATTTGCGCGCACAAAATTATAAATTTTATATAAATGATTATTTGTTAGTATTATTTTTGCAATTCAAGGGAGAGAGAAACAAACAATTGCCTTTCAGTTGGCTTCCAAAAAGCAGGAAACAACTTTAGAAATGAAAACAGAGAGGTGGCTTAATCAAGTGTCATATACTTCATTGAAGAGAGGCTTTGGTCACAGAATCAATTGGGGGCCCTTGTCTTTACAAGGAGAACATAAAATCATTGGAATTCCTTGTCATGGAAAGGGAACACAAACAATGAGAGGGCCCCCACTTAGGAGTTGCAAAGATCTCCCACGCCACTTAGCATTGAGTTGTGTCATAATCAATAAACAGAACCCTAATCATGCATTCTTGAGATGATTACAACAAGGACTTCCACTTCAAAACATGTCTTATGCCATGTGCTTAGGCATATCATAAAGCAAAGCAGCAGAATATCACCGAATGGCTAAATTTACAAATACTAACAGCTTAAAGAATCCAATCCTCAGGGAACGTCAGAGATTAAAATAAAAACTGGGATTTGACTTGGGTAGAGTGACAACATGAGGTGTTGAGTTGGGGGCACGGGATGCGTGTTGATTTTAACCTATTTGGCAGGCTCCCCTTCTCCAATGAACCCTCTTATGATATAAGATTGACCTTTGTGCTAGCAGTTGGTATTTGGTTTACTATGCTCCATGTGCCTCCACCTTTTAATTTATGTCACCGTTCTTACCCAATCTCCTTTTTTTTTCACACGTCCATGCTTTATTTACCAGGAAATATATAAAGCTTTCTTAATTGGGGTTAGATGCACGTGTGACCAACCATTAAGTAGGGGATGATGATGAAGAAGAAGAAGAGACCTTCAAGTGGGTGATGAATGTTAGTTAGTTCACACATCTAACTAAACTGTGTCTGGTCTCAGTGACGGGTTTTCACTCACAAGCCCGTGCAATTCTAAAGCTGAAAAGAAGCAGAGATGATGATTTCAGTCACCCATATGAGCACAGTTACTCAACCAAACAAAACACAAAAGATAGAGATTACATTTACTCTTGAATTGATGGGTGGTGAAAGCAACCTATAACTATTTTGTTTTATGGGTCCATTCCATTCCATGTACATATGATGAATGTTGGAGGTTCTGTTGAAGGAAAGAATGAAGGGATGTGAATTTCAGTTGATCATTTACGGATAGAATGAATGTTTCAGTCCATCCAAATTCAAAGGTGTGAGTAAACCGAATGAAACAAATTGATAACGAACATAATGAATTCTAACAGACAGCGAAAGTTTGAGGAGATGTTAATGGCAGAAAACAACACTCCCACATTTTAGCCGTAGAAGAGATCATATTATATTGACATACACAATTATCAAGTATCCCCAACGCTCTTATTTGGCATTTGCCAATATGTAATACCATTCGCCAAAAAAACCACAAAAAAAAAAAAAAAAAATTTAATGGCTTTAAATTACGACCCCATAAAACAAAATAAATAAACAAACAAACAAATATCGATAACAAACGCACCTATTTTGCACCTCTTTCTTCCCAAAATGCCCCTCGTCATACCCAAATTCACAAATCTACCCTTTCCATTCGCTACACTGCGCGGCAGGCCTGGTCTTTTGCTTCCCGGCCTTCAACGGACATGGCGTCTGTACGGGAGGGACCATACAATTATACTGCAGACACAGCGAACTACTCAACGGAATCTCAGCCGTCGGATTAATCTCAATCCCGGTCAAATAATTATGCTGTAAATATAAAATCTGTATGCTCGCAGCCAGTAACTGGTCCACGAAACTACCCGGAACCTGACCCGTGAACCGGTTATTATTCAAATATAGATACTGTACGGAAGAGAACATTGGCGAGATTTGACCTGACAGCCTATTGTAGCTCAAATCAACGGTCGTGATCGTCACCTGATCAGGCGGTTGAACTGGACCGGTAAACATATTTCTTTGTAACTGAAGGTTTGTCATTGGAAATGTGAAGATCCGACCCGGAATATCACCGTTGAACTGATTCATACTCAAGTCCAGAAAATTCAACTGGTCGAGCCGGTCTAATAGTTTGTCCACCGGTCCACTGAGCCGGTTCCATGAGAGAGAAAGGTATTGCAGCGAGGGAGGCAGGGAGTTTGGATCCAGTGAACCGGAGAGGTCGTTGTGTTTCAAGTCGAGCCGAGTAAGTACTTTCGAGAGAAATGGAGGAACAGAACCGGAGAGCTTATTGTGGCAGAGTATAACGTTCGACAGCTCCGGAATGCTTCCGATGGAGCGAGGGATGGCTCCGGTGAACTGGTTGTAGCTGAGATCAAGCGTTTTGAGTCCCCGTAACTGGCCGAGAGTCGCCGGAATTTCGCCGGAGATGAAATTCCTGCTAACAGCAAGGAAACGCAGGTTCTTTAACTGAGACAAAGATTGTGGGAGTGTTCCAATGATTCGGCCCGGCACGATTGACAGCTCTGCCAGAGACGAGAGTTTACCGATAGCGGGGTCGAGGCGGCCGGTGAGACCAGGCGACCCGGCCCGAGGATCTCCAAGATTAAGAGCAATAACTTTATCACCGTCACAGTAAACTCCAGCGAAGTTGCATGGATCAGAAGTGAAGTCCCATGAAGCGAAAAAGTTGGAACCAGGCATGTCATCCAGAGACTTTCTAATGGCTTGCAGAGCTAAGAAATCAACTGGGTCTAAAATTGCAAACACTTGCAATAAACTGCATTGTAGAAGAAATACTGTAAACAAAATGTACGAGAGATTTAGCTTTGTTCTTGGATTAGCCATTGAAACCATTGAAGCTGCAGTAATGAAGAAGGGACTGAGGAACGATGGCTAATATAGCGAAGAAAGAAAGCTTTTTGGGTAATACAAAAACTTTTCCGTGAAAGAAGTCTACCGATTTCTCGTGGGAAATGGCGTGAAAGCTTTAATGGCGAAACTATCAGCATCCAAGAAAAAAAGAGAGACAGCTGCAGCAAAGATTTAGAGAGAGAGGCACGATAGATGGCTTAGAAGAGAAGCAACCCAGCTCTTGATTATTGATCTTGTACCTGAATCTTCTTCCTCACGAATCAAGAATTCGCCCTTTTCATTATTCTGGCTTCCGAGAGAAGACGAAAAATGGAAAATGAAAATCGCTTACCGCTACTACCAACTCCTTCTGTCTACTGTCACCACATACTCGGTTACTTGTTTTTTTTTTCTTTATTGGGAATTGGTTCAAGGGCAAACGGTTGTCCGAACCTACGTGTAAGAACAAGCCTGTGGTTCGGTTGACAGGTCATCGGGTTCGGAGACTGTTGTCCCGACTGGGATCACGTGAGCCACCGCCTCTGGTCTTTGGATCCCTCCCCGTGGGGGCCGGGAAAAATAAAATCAACTTACCAAGTAAATAGAAGTAGCCAGCTGTCAATTTCACTGACAGTTAGAAGCTGCCACGTGTTCCGTTAAGTTAAAGCCTGTTACAAGGCTTCCGTGAGGATGTGGCTGCCAGCTGTCATTGTCTTAACTGTTTTCTGGTACCTGGAAATAAAAAGGCTTACATTTATAAAATGTAAGAAATAATAGCGTTTTTCAAAAAAAATAATTTTTTTTAAAAAATAAAAACAATATTTTAGGGCTGTTTGTTTTTGAATTTAAAAATGCTTGTAATAAATATGTATTTGTAAAAACCAATATCTTCATGTTGTCAATATTTATCCACAAAAAAAAAAAATTATCAAACATGTTTTTCTCATTTTTATTTAAAAAATAGGAAAATAGTGTTTGAAAAATAATAATTAACACTGATTGTTATGTTAACTACTAAATCTTGATGATAGAGAAGCAACAAAATAAAGAAAGTTAGTCAAAAAAAGGGCCAAATAAAAAATATATGTATGGTTATTGATATCATGAAAAATATAAATAAATTTATGGCACAAACTCCTTTTTGGAACTTAAAAGTAAGAGAGAATGTCATGGGTAACTGTGATAATACCATTTAGTCAATTAAAATAAAAAAAATTATTAATTATTATAAATAAAAATATTTTTTTAATTTTTTTATTAATTTAATAATCTATTAAAAACTGTCTCAAAATAAGAAGTAAGTTATTCAATTTAAGATAAAAAGGTAGAAGAAGTTTGGTATGACTTTGGTTTCACAGGATACAAGGGAATGGGCCACCTCAATTTCTCAGTCAATAGGAGAGGCATCACAGTTAAACCAAACCATACTACTGTATGCTAGTTGTTTAACCAATGGAGTAGAATTCTTCTATGATTTTCTTCATTTTTTTTGAATGGGAATGAGAAGTATTTCTGAATCATAAACAATAAAACAATGATAACAAACTGCTTTCATTTCACCACCTTATTGGTTTGGTGGTGCAATTAGAATTCATAACTTGCAAGAGATGGTAGCATGAATATACTGAATCAAAAAATTGGACCCACAATCTTAAATTTGATACAGAGAAGTGTGTTGTGGTTTCACCAAACCCAACAACCAAAATACCCAACTTCTTGCATGCATTTGTGTGTTGCCTTTTTTTGCTTACTACTTTTCGTTATGGGTTTGTAGTGAGTGTTTTGGGACTGTTCTCACTCATCCTTGCTCATCCATAGCTTGTTCTTAGATATTTACACTCTTCGGTGTTCTTTCTTTTTCATCCAGCTACTCCATTCCATTACTCTTCTGCCCATATCCTTCATTCAATTCTGTGACTACTAAGTGCTGTGCTTGTGAATGGGAAATGTTTATAGTTACCGCTCTTCATTTATATGCACAACGCACGTAATAATGCATGAAATGTAAAGTTGATAGTGCATATAAAGAATGCATATATTCTAATTTTGGTTACTGGGCAGAATTTTCTGGTGTCAAAATGAAGAGAAATGCATTCCCCTTGCTGGGATGAAAATGATCTTCTTCCATTAACAGAATATCTTTTGAGGATGAATCATGCAACTCAACAATCAACATACGTATGTTAGAAGGGATATTGCAAAAGCTTTATAAGGACTCCTGTGGGCTTCGCATTGATGGAATAAAAACTACAGCTATACTCATAATTGTGGGGACATGTAGTCCATTAAATGTTACAAGAATTCACTCGCACACAAGGCATTGATATGGAAATTGCATACCACGTTTGCCCTCTAGTCTTATCTAGACAAACAATTCTTACACAACTGTATCAATCTCTATGACTTCTTGTCTTCTTAACTGACCTTAGCAAAAATGCAATAAATTACCAGGATCACCATTGAATCAAATTAGGTAATGTTTCAATTCCCACATCTACCAATTTCAATCAGAAATGAATATGAGTTGGGTTCATATTGAATCGCGGCAAATTCCTTCGCTATGAACTGAAAGCGCAGTAATTGAGCCACCCAACACTCGCAGCCCAAAACCAAGCAAGCACACAAGGAGTGAGGACCAGAATGCAATTGCTTTTCAGGAAAGACACAAGCTGTCTTCAGGTTTTATTCTGGAATCAGGTGTTCTATTCTATATTGGAACCTCTCCGCAACAGCAAAAATACATTCGAGACAATATGCAGAACCGACAGATAATTGGCACACCACCCCATTAACACATTGATAGAGAATAGAATCTTTTTCAAATGTTGTTATCTGGGACCCCCCCCCCCCCCTTTTTTTTTTTTTTGCAGTAGCAGCAAGGTTTACAGTAACCAGGCTGTAACTGCTGGGTTCTTGAGCCACCTAAGGACCACAGATTCCATAAATAGCCATAACATGCTTTGATATCTTACCTTGATGAAACTTTATGATGGCAGTCAAGCCAAATGTCACCCCTTGACTGCTACATCATTATGCACTTCCGTCAAGTTGACTGGGGGATTTAGCAAGAATTCTTGACATAAACCCAACTGGAGGAAGTCAACCAACTGAACAAATCTACTCAGTACTCACCGGGACCTATTGATTGCAAATTGGATATATTTGACAAAGCCCTTAAAATTTGAGCATTAGTCCCACATCTACGCATCAAATGAAACTGACATAATTCTAGCAAGACCACAAACATTCACTCAGATGGTGGCTTATCATAATACTCAAGTTTAACAATATAGCTCAAACACGAAACATCAGTGGCACACAATTACTGGGATCTACACTATTAGATCAGGTTAAAGAAAGATATAGCCTAAGACTACAGAAAACTTGAGCCTCAGCCTTCTGATCAGATTGATCCAAAAATTTTAACCAACAAATGGTAATGAGTCATAGTGTGCTTAATAGCAAGAAGAAATAGAAATGTTTATTCACACTAGCAATCTTCTCTCACACAGAATTTAAATATATAGCTAATAATATATATCTTTTGTCATCAAATCAAAGTAGCTGGAAAGGAGAACCACAGAATCCCATATAAAAAGTAACAGTACCAATATAAGATCATTCTCTTTCTGTTACCAATAGGGGATAACATCAATGCATTTTATTGCGTAGGAATTGACCCACCAGCAGCAATGATCTGTTGCTCCAGCTATAGTAGCCAAACAAGGAGACAAGAAAAAAAAATTAAAAATCCAATTGAAGACAGGAAGTAAGAATGAGACATTGTGAATGCAGCAATTCAAGAATATTTTTGAACATCCAAGGGGATGGCAAATTGAAATAAGAATTCCCACTGATTCTTATTACCCAAAATCACAAGTAAAACAAGCCGAAACATTAAATGAAAAATCAAAGTGAGTTTATTTGAAAAGGCAGTCTCAAATAGGAAAAAAGAAGTTTCAAAAATGCAACTTTTCCTTCTTCAACATTATGTTGAGGATAGAGACTTAGGGTGTTTTTGAATACTATAAAATTGATGTTTTGAAAATGGTTATTTTAAGAACAGAAAATGTGTTTGGTAGTGTTTGTTAAAAACAATTAATTAATGAAAAATAGTGAAAATGTGTTTGGTACTGTTTTTTAAAATGAGTAAAGCTGTTGTTTTGAGGAAAAGTTGACATACATTCTGAATATGCTTTTGAAAATGATGGAAAAACACAAAAGGTTGTTTTCACGTTTCAGTTAAAATTTTAAAAAAAATGTCTTTTTGTTTTTGAACACAAATTATACAACACATGCAACCAAACATACCTTCTACTATTTTCTGTTCTTTACTTGCAGATACAACCATTCTTCGGATTATTAAAAATGCCCAAAAACTGCACTGTTTCAATAGTTTTTCACACACACTTACCCTGAATAGTGTTTGAAGCTTGTTTTTCAATATAGAGCACTCATGACTCACTTGCTGCAGACATCTCACACACCTGCACCAGACATTTCTGAGTCTATCAGATCACCACTTAATCACTATTAGATTAAATGGAAGCACAAATCTTGAACAATTCCACATCCAGTTAGATTTAGACATCAGCCCATCTCTTCTTCATGTCACCTAGAAATGATACATCGATGAAGAATGATCAGAAGACACCCAGTTTTCTTTCAGTTTCGTTGAAACTACAAGAACTTTAGCCATTTTATCCCACCTTTAAAATTAATTGCGGTAAAAGACACAGCAGCCCACTCTTGAAACACATGGACCTGTTTTTCACACATCAACTCATTTTTATTTGATTTGATATCCAAAATTTCCCATATGTTTGCTATTATTAACTTCCATCCAAGACTAGCAATTTCAAGGTAAACAAAGATATACCACCTGTCACAATTTGATGGAATAAACAGATATAGTCCACAAAGGAAAAAGCTATTTGGCCTTCTTCACTCAAGATTGAAATCATACGTTGCCTGAGATGGAAAAAGTCTCTAACCTTGCCGCAGTTAATACATTTAAGGGCCAAGACTAAGCATAAAAGAACCACACGCTCTTATGTTAAAACTTGAAACAGCTTACATTCTCTTAATTAAACCACAAAAATCACAATGTTAGATAATGGACTTTTTGGTCTTCAGAGTCATAACTTTGTCATCATTTGAATCAAATAATGCTGCGTCAAATTTTTTTGACAGATAAAATTTCAAGGGTCAATTTAATAATTTATATGAATTGTGAATCACAATGTGCAAATAACAAATCATGCAATATGAGAGCATCACAAAAACTCACCCTTCACGGTTTTGGGCCTCACAAGAACTTCTGAAGGAAATGCAGGCATTTTTAACTCTTGCTGCGCCAACACTGTTAACCATAGAAAATAATATTTTAATCAAACACTTAGAAACTTTAAAACAAAAAAATCCTTTCACAATTTGTTCTTATTTTCAAACAACAATTACGCATTGCTTCATATATTTTCCAGCATATTCTGCAAAGTATATCATATATAGCAGTTTAGTCAACAATAAGAAATATACAAATAGCAAAACTGCAGCTACCTGGAACTACTACCCTTCAATTGATGGACATGGGAATCTACCTGCATGAAATCTACTCTCGGTTGTTCTCTAAACGCCATTAAAGAAAGAAGCAAAACCCAATTAATAATTTCTCCAAAAAATGAACTGCTACGATTTTTAAGAATCCACTACAAAAACAAGAAGTCCAAAAATGCCAAGAAAAGTTCTTCCCTTTTCATTGTTAAATATAAAATAAAATTGAGAGAGAGAACTCACAAAGCTGTGGCCATATTGTTAATAAGCTTCTGAGAGTCATCAAAGAAAAGAGACACGACTTCTACCACAAAATCTGGGTTGCTCTCATCTTGCAGTTTCTGCAACTGGTTGAACTGATCATCCACGTATCCCTGAACATAATAAACAATAGAAACTCATCATGAAATATGCATATACAGTAGTAGTTCATTCCGCGCAAAATAAGTCCTTTTAAACAAATAATTATAATAAGAAATAAAATATCTACAAAAACCATCTGGAGATTTAGTCACAGTATTATACATACTTTCTAACCGAAATCCCAGAAAAATAAAAGAAACTGACCTCACGAAAGAGCGACGCACTGTAATCAATGAACTGTCTCTGCAATTGACTGACGAAGTCCATGGTTGCTCGTTCTCTCGCTCTTTCGTCCGTCCAAGTCACCCCTAAAAACGATTTGTGAAAACGGCAGATCGTTTGGAGTAAATACTCACAACTGAACTGGATTTTATGTTTTTTAAAATCTTTGACTTAGTACTAAGCGAATCACGGCTGGCGAGAGCGTTGCAATGTTGTTATCACCAATGACTTTACCCAAAATTAGATTAGATTAGTTATTTTCTTTCCCTCTTCAGTTCGGTAGCGTCGCACCTTTCCCGTCCTCGAAGGATTTACAACCATCCAATTTTATTTGTGCGTGCATTTGATCTTCATTCCTAATTGCCTTTGGACAACCCACCAAACCACACTGGTTAACTTACGATGGGTCCGAACGAGGGTATCACTCCCACAGGCCCTGAGGGCACGCTGATTTGACAATTCATGATGTTTGTTAAAATTTACAAGTCATTGTCTGAGATTTGCAATAAATAAATAATATAATTAATTAAACAAATAAAGAACCAATCAAAATGGTTATAAGTTGAACAAGAGCATGATTGGATAAGCACTTGGGTGCCGTCCAGGAAAGATAATATGACATCATGATGAAAAAACGATAGCCATGAGGGCACAAAATGCCAGAAACAGAAGCTGAAATGCCACAAACTCGTATCAATTTCAATTCAACTTTCGGCTCAGCATATTACCAGGCATTCTGACGATGGAGTTTGTTTGTAAAATTCTTCGGTCAACCAACAAGGAACAACAAAACAGGTCAAGTTAGGAAGGAAATGAGATAAGAGAAATGCTAAGTATTTATTTAAGAACAACATGTCAATTTCTAATTTTTTTTCTTTTTGGGTGATAAACAAATGTTGTCATACAACTTGCAGAGAATTTGTTCACACAAGAGTTCATCCATACAGAGAGGCACAGCTTGATAGAATTGAGCAAACCCAAATGAAGTTCTACCAAGAGTTTTTAACTTTCACCCCTCCTCAAAGGTAAAACCATAAATGAATTTATAAATTTCCCATCTACAAAATGTACATGTCAGAGAGAGAGAGTGAGAAGGAGATAATAGCATACTCTAGCTCAGATTGCCAACCACACCACTGCACTCTTACTCACACCTAGCATTGAAATTCAATCATTGAAAGATTATATTAGTACAGCTTCTTTCAATGACCTCAAATCAAGCTTTCTACAACATTTTGGGAGGCGACGATTCCTCAAACGCTCGAACCCAAAATCCAGCAATTTCCATAGTCAAACTGTCAATCAAATATTAGAAAAAGAAAAGAACACATGCAAAAGGATAAGCCCCAATTGTCAGAAAAACAGAAGTGTCAACATGAATGTAGTTAGAAATTTAAAAAAAAATTCTAGCAATTAAAGATTGATGCAGCTATAGCTTCAGGGTTCTAACCTTCAGAGAAGGCAAACATGCCACCAAGCATTTCATCATTCTCTGCATCCTCTTCAAGTTTTTCCCGCTCACAGTTGCTACCACTGCTGTCGACATCATCACATACAACATCAGTTGACATGCGGGGTCCATTGTGCATCAACGCTTTACAATGCTCCTCTTGCAAAGACAGCCCCAGATTTATGGGACTATTTACCGAAGGGAGTGTTGGACCCTCCACAATAATGCCCATATGTGAATCATAACAGTCAGCACCCAACATTGAGATAAGACCAATTCCATCAGGATTCCTTCCTACAGAAGACACGTTACTCTCTACTGGGACCAAACCATTTGGAATATGATTGTTAACACGAGGATTAACGTTTTCTGAATGCTCAGGAGAAGAAGATACAATGACTAAGGGATTTTCATTCAGAGTGGATACTTCAAACATGGCACTCTCTTGTCTTCTGCGGTAAATCTCATTTAGATCCTGGCCAGTGGATATATAAAACTTCTCATTATTCACATGATCCAAATCAAGCAGATTCTCAATTCTCCTTGAGGAACCTGATGAAAGATAAAAGCATAAAATGAATACAATGATCAAATATTTCACTACGATCATCATCACCAAGTAAAAAGACACTGCCACATTAAACGCTGGAAATATATGGGCTCAAATTGTCACAACTCACAATGCATAACCAGATTGAAATAGGGATCATAGTAACAAAATAACCAAACCTGATTAACATATTTACAATATTTCCTTCAGAAAGACAGATAACAAATGCATAAGCACTCCTCAGCATTTACTTCAAAAGATTATATCATCGGTCAGTGCCAAACCTTTCCGCTGAAGGGACAACAGTGATGGAAGGTTTTTCATATCATATTCCAAATTCTCTTCTTCCAACTAGCAGACTCCAGAATATATTCTTTTCAAAGGGAAGACAGATTAAAAATTAATAAAAGTAATGACTTACCCCCCTCAGAACTTTCAGTAGAGCTAAGTGATGCTGGCTTTGAGTGACAAATGATAGTCTGTTGTGTGATCTTGTCTTCGGCTTGATAAGGCTCCCGAGATGGTGACCGAGGACACTTTTCCCCAGCAGGGCCTCTGTATGAAACAACCAATCAGGCACTTAATAAATTAGGAATGTAAAGTCAAAAAAGATGCATGTGCATCCCATGCATAAACATGACACACTCCAAAAAGAAGAAGAAAAAAACCTCATGCTCTTGCATGATTGACATGTTCAATAATCATTTGATGCATAGAAATGAAGAGCTGCTTTGAACCAGTGGTAAGTTGATTTAACATTATCATAACTGAAAAACAAATAGATGGTACGACTCTTGCAGCCATGAATTGCAAGTAAAATATCGAATAAATAGACCTGCAAACCATATCCCACACCAAAGTGCCTAGATTTTTTAATATCAAATGAACCCAAATCGATAAAAGATCGGCCACAAAGAAGAGTGGTTGTAGATACTGAATTAAACGAAACAATATTGCACAAGTACTATATATCCCTTTTTACCTAGCATATGTTGTAAGAACCAAGAAATTCTGCTTGCCTAAAACATTCTGAGTAACAACACAAAATCTCAACTCAAAAAATACAGCAAAACAACAATCTCCTATGCTAATTGTTTGCGCAACAAACATTACTCCAAACCTATTTTTCTGTGCCAAAGTGAATATTTAAAATGTGTCAAGGCTAAGAAAACTTATTGGAATGGTTATTTTGTGAAGTCCAGAGATGTCAACTTATTTCGAGTAAAATTTTAGCAACCCATATCCTTAAGGAACATTACTAGATCAAAAACAATCTTAACCAAATTATCTTCTGAGTTCTCACAAACAGATACTGACATGTCGTGACAACAGTTAATATACAAACAGAAACAGATACTAGCATGTCATGATAACAGTTAACATACAGACACAAAAACCTGCAAGAACCATAAATAAATAGATCATCACCTATGATTCCAGCTTGATTTGATGCCGTGGAAATAATCAAAAACCGGCAACAATTCCTTCTGTCTGATTTCAACTTCATGGACAGACACCTTTTCAATTTCAAACTCTCCACTAGCATCACTATTAAGTCTTGGAGAATCCATCATGAAGAAATAAATCTAGAGAAATGCAGGAAATAAATCAAACAAAGATACAGCAGGGAATAGTAAACATTACAACTTTACACAAGAAATACCTTAGAACTTTGCCATATTGGTAACCTCCCACAGCTAACCTGCACCTCTGCATTGGATAAGTACCAGTGGGATCTCTCATGGTACTTTACAGAGCAAGTTTTTATAGTCTTTTTTCCACCAATACAATCATTAATGTCCAGAAAACCTATTCCATAATTATCCTCACAATCAGATCTGTTTTGAACTACTTCAACAGCATCTTGTCCATCACAAGTAGCCTCAGAAATAGTTGCCTCTCTTTCTGGCCAATCTGATCGCCTACATACATCCCACCACCGTACAGGCTCTACTCTCACCTGTAAGTCATCCTCTTGTATGTGCACTGAAGAAGCTGCCTGAATTCTTGAACCATTGTCACTTAGTCCAACAGCAATTGATGGCAGAAGTTCATGCTGAACTACATGACCTGATGGTGTATAAACCAACAGATACTCCAAGGAATTGGTTCTTGAGTTAACATGCTGAGGAATGTGAGATGTAGAATTATGGAAAACAGCAGCAACAGCACCGGATGGCACAAAGACTTTCCCTGTTGAAGATGCAGCAGCATTGCTAACTGTATTAAGCCATCCAAAACTACTATATTTTATCCTGCTCACTACAGAGAGGGTAACAGGAGGTGGGGGTGACAAACATTGTTGATCAGTGATGCCAGGTGAGGTACACCACCAAGGAAGAGACAGAACTGGAAAAAGGAGTGGCTCTCCTCCCTGAAAACTAAGAGTTTGAAACCCAGTATCGCCGCCAAAAGGGGAAAACACAAAAACATGGCAAGTCCCCCTAGATGAGACAATTGCAATCCACTGACTATAATGACTAAAGCAAATATCCTGGATCATCTGTCAGGTAAATCACATGCAAAAAATGAGTGAATATGGTATATGGATGACACAAGAAAATCAAAGGGAAAACAGTTTCTACGTAGTAATATACTAACAGCTGATGTTATTCCACGATGCAGCTTGTAAAGATGCACATGAGAGGAATTCCAGTCATAGTTATGAGTGACTGATCCACTTCGCGTGCAAGATTGCATAATCCGGAAGATGTTAATATTGTTCCCATATACCGAGGCAGTAACCAGAAGTGTCCCACTAGGGTCAAAACACAAAGCAGATATTGGGCTGGTATGGGCTTTAAACTGCGATATAACAGCTCTAGAAACAAAATCTTTGACAACAACCTACAATCAATAAATTTTAACTGACATGAAATTAATAAATCAATACTCTTAAATCTCACTCACATAGCACAAAAGCTAAAGAGTACTAATATTTTTCGGATTAAGTGAAAATCTAACCATTCCTGCATTGTCCATATCTGTTCCAGCATGTTTACCAACTTTCCAGACTGAATTTGCCGATACTGGAGAACTCGACCCATCAGGAAGCAACTCCTGGCAATACTTTGACAAAGTTTTATAACCCATGTCCCCCAGGTTAATTAGGCCAGCAGCAAACTGTTTACCATGCTCCATTGCATACCTAGCCACCATACTACTACCACCTGGTGATGTTGATGGACTAACACCTGGAGATGTAAGGTTTTGTGGGCTTAAACGTCCCGAGTTTGATAATTGCGGAGTGTTGGAAGCATAGGCTAACCACCTTGGACCTACAGCCATTGGACCATAACCAACATTAATCCCCACTACCCCTTGCCCTACCAAGTGGGGAACAGGATAGGTGAGGACACTGAATTTATTCTCGAGAGTGAGTGCATCAAAACAGTAAATCTGCCACCATATATGAAGCAGGTCAGTCACGAATATTGCAGCACCAATGGCTAACTTTAGTCAATGAAAAGTCAATAATGTCATATGATAAATAGAGCTAGAAACAATTACTTCATCATTATTCATCTAAGCAAATTGAGAAAATTGAAATAGAAAAAAATAAAAAAAACTCTGAGCAATAGGAATCATCCACACCAAAGCTTAACTTCCAGAGAAAGAGAAGAAATAAAATCCAAAATCTAAAGGATAGTTAAAACCATTTGATAAGCCTATGTCAAGGTAATTTAATATCAAAATGTTCATCTCTACTTTCCATCCCTACTCGTGCAAATGTGTGTCGATGTTCTTTAGATAGATGGAAACATTTGACAATATTGTGTCAAAATTTTAAGCATTATAACATCCTAAAAATGGTGCCAATCAACACTGACCTGTATGGCAAGACCCACAGCTACAATCCGAGGGCTGCATCTGACCATGCATACAGATGAGCGGAATCTAAGGACATGCTCATAACAGTTAGACTGAAATGAATAAAACCGAACAGCTGTAGGAGAGTTGACAGAATATCCTGAGTGAGACTCCAAGTTACCATCTCTGACCCCACCCAAATGGCTACGATTTTGACCAAGGCTCAAACTGTTGGCTTCTTCTCCTGCAACAACAAGCAGGAAAGGATGTAATTCTCTGAATCCTTTGTCTCCATCAGACTTCATAGGGATGGGTTGCATCTGTAAGAATGAAACTGGACCATCACGCTTCGAAACAAGTTCACTGAAGTTAGAGGCATCCTCCACGTCAAGGACTTGAAAGCCATTCTGATAACCAAGCAAAAGAACTTGTTTGAAGACTGATGGACCAAGCTCCAGCCGGTCAAAGCCAGCCCAAGTCACCTGTTTATCAATGCAAGTTCCTAAGTGCAATCAAGTAAACTAGATATTTCAAAAATGAAAAATAAAAAATAAAGACAATGATAGCAGATGCATGAAACAAAGATTAAAAATCTAACCTCGCATGTTCCTGTGAAATAGAAATCTTAACAGAAACAAAACTTTGAATAAAGATTGACCAATTACACAAAAATGGGGAAAGGTTTCCTATGAAAAACAAATATATAAATAAATAAGTGGGGCAAAAATAAAATCGAGTGAACATAGCTTGAAGACTAACCACAAAAGATTAGGATAAAAAATGCAGGTGTAAGAGCGCTGCTTTCACAATTTAGAAATTTTGCTCATGTAGTCAGAACGTCTTTTGGTTTCTTTTACCTTTCAATTTGAAGATCAAATTCACATAAGAATTTTTTTGTTGAAAAAAAGAAAAATTCTTTTCTTTCATGTAACCGTGGATTTCCATTGGACTTGCTTCTCTTTTTCCATACATTTGTAACAACACCAACATTACTAACATTTCTCAAAAATTAAATCAATAAATAACATAGAAATCAAACGGTGAAGATCACTAGTTGAAATATGAATGTTAAAGCACATCAAAACAAAACACTGTTGCAAAAAAATGATTATGCTACAAATACGATTTCCTAGAACAAAAGTGAGCAAAGAGATTGTAGTTCCCGGAAATATTTGAGCCATATCAACAGCATACAAATTCACCAAAATCAAAAGCTACAAACGATAAGACTAGTTAAGGTACGAATTCTGCTTTGGTAATGCGTGCATGATATCATCATAAGATAGACACTCCTACTCAATCAGTCTGATCACTAATCTTTCATTCTCATATATCCTTGACTAAAAGTAAACAAGGCAAAGCAATTTCACAAAGGCCTGTCCTGCCAGTAGCCCAAAAATAACTGTATACAAAACTGAGAATTGAGTTATAAAGATAAATTGACTACATCAATCAAGTCTACAAAATCATCGTGTCTAATGGCCTGTTCCCACGGCCGGAATAGACGGGTCAATTCCTTTCCTTAAAATTTCCAACTAAGACCGAGAGCTTTATTTAAACTCAAGAAGATGAACAATTTTTTTAAAAAAATAGAAAAAGTAACCTGATCTTTGTGATCTTCGGAAGCATTTGAAATAGAAGCAGCAACCGAGGCACCAGCAGAGCGTACAGTAGAAGCAACAGTGCTAGCATTCGTAGATACTGTCTTCAAACAAGATGAAATAATCTTCAACGAATTTGGCAACAAGCCATTGTTCCTTCCCTTTCCTTTCTTCATCCTCCACCTAACAACTCTTCACCACCACCACCACCACCACCACCGTCCTCCATCGCCACCTCCCACGACAGAGATGAGCATCTCCGATCCCTCGCGATCGGAAATATCATTCGAATTCTCTCCGATCAAAATCAACACACACAGACAACTATATACGACAATAACTGCTTCTCTTCCAAACTTCTTCAAGTAGCTTTGACTTTGAAGCCTAACACAACAGCCTTTCTCAGTTTTTTCTCTCCGCTTCCCTTTTTTTTTTTTTTTCGGTTGATCCTCTCTCTCGCTTTCTCTCTCTACTCTCTCAGTAATCTCTATAGTCGTGTTAGACCGTACACGACTCCGCCTGTACTTCGGGCGGTGTAACTGTAACCTGCAAGAAAATTTTACTGTCGCAGATTTACCGCTTTATTCTTTTCGAGAAAAGATTGGCTTATTGACATTTATGTCCCTAAAGTTTAGTGAAACTATAAATAAAAGCATAATTCATATTTTTTTCACAGAAGTCCTTGCTATAAGGCAATTACGTTCACCAAATTTTGTTAATGAAATTATTATTTTTGTACTTATTTTAATTTTGTTAGAAATAGGGACTCATATGTTATTATAATAAATAAATATCAATGGTAAGAAATGGCCAGGATTGAGGGAGACGGGGGCTGATTGTTTGTGGGTGTGGATTTCAACACGCAAGGAAATAAATAAAATATCTTTTAATTTATAATACACAGTGACCGTCAGACAGCGATAGTTTAATTAATCAATTAAAAATTCTACCGACGGGCCTGCACTGGAAGGTGTTATCGGAAATGGGCCGAGAATGGGCTTGCCCACTATTTGCAGACTACAGTTTCGTCACAGTGAGTTCAATTCGTGGTTTGAAATACATTATGAATTAATTCTATCCTCTGAGTCCCGATCTCGAGTCCTATTCTCCTTCTTTACTATTTTTTGTCTTTCTCCTTTGTAATTCTCTCACGTATGTACAGAAGACAGGTTGAAAAATCTTCACTCTTCCCTGTCTTTTGTTCTTCTTTGTAGTTGTTCCCCGCGACTTTGGTGGATGGATGAACGGAAACCAAGTTTGGAACCCGGCATGTTACAGTTCAGAGAAGCTTCTTGCTTTCTGAACTGCACTGCAACATGTTCGTTTTAGTTGGAGTTATGGTGTTCTGTAGTTTGGAGCTCTTGGCGGAGAGTTCTTCGTAAGGGGAGTGATCGACATTTGCTCGTGTACTTCAAGCAACAAAGATTGCCACCAAGCAGTTGTACTACCTGCAAGTCATGTACTTCCAATGTCAATGGAATGCAATGGCTTGTTGTTGAATCCCTCCTCTAGCTGACTTCACTGGATTATTGTAGTTACCTGACTCATTTGTGGCCGTCGAATTGAAGACTGTTGTATGCATAAAGAAGCTGCCAACAGCACAAGATTCATCTGCCGGGAATCGTAGTCATCAGCAAGAGAAGGGTCAATCAACTCCCGAATCGAATTATTCTTGATCAAGGGTTTTGCCTAGAATTAAACACATAACAAATGAATCCCGTGTCTTTAATGTGTCTGCTTGCATGTCCATGCACAAAATTGGAAAAGAAAAACATACCCACAAGACAAGGCTTTGCTGCAAGTGATCGAGAGCTCGGCGTCCTGTGACTAATTCCAGTAGCAATACACCGAAGGCAAAGACATCAGTCTTTTCATCTACTATCCCATGCATTAAGAACTCAGGAGCAAGATAGCTGCAATGATGAGAAACCAATGAATTTGTTTATAAGTAATATCTAGGAATGAGTAACAGACGGCGAAACAGTTGGCTCTACCAACCCAAATGTGCCTTCAACTAGGGATACTGTGTGGTGAGTCCACTGCTCCGGTAGCCATTTTGCCAGACCAAAATCACAAATCTGAACCACCAGTAGTTACCATTTAAGGAACATGTATTAAAGTCTCATCAACTGTAATATTGATGTGCTTTCTAGCTGACGTAAAAGATTTGTGGCAGAAAGACACTGTATAATTTGGAAATTTTGATACTAAGTATAAGTTCAAAGCAAAATTGTTTGAAGAATACCTGTGGCTCAAAGTCCTCGGTGAGCAAAATATTGGCAGCCTTGATATCTCTGTGGATGATTCTCCTGTGACAACCCTCATGAAGATAAAGTAAACCTTCAGCTGTCCCTAACGCAATTTTATACCTGATATCCCATTTCAGTTTCTCTTTCATACCTGCAACAAGAGTGATTTTTTAATTGATATGAAATACTTGAAATTATCAGCAGCAACAATTTGTTATCAAGCAGCCAGAAATGTTAAGACTAACCATAAAGCCGAGAAGCCAAGCTCCCATTTGGAGACAATTCAAGAACAATATGCATTCCTCCTTCAATCCCATATCCAATTAACTTGGCAGTATTAGGATGGTTGACATGAGCCATAATCCCAAGCTCTGCCAGAAAGTCTGCTATAATTTCATCTGCCGTACCTCGAGTTAGCCGTTTGATTGCCACAAGTTGTTTATCTCGCAGACGCCCCTTGTAAACTTCAGCATAACCACCCTTTCCAATCAGATTTTCTGCACAAGCAAAGTTGAAAATAAACATTACTTTAGGCCATGGTCAGATTACAGATACCTAAAGCCTAAATCACATTAAAAATTCATACCAAAGCTGAAATTGTTGGTGGCTTTTTGTAGCTCATAGAGGGAGAAAATCTTCTGCGGAGACTCTGAACCATACGAATTTAGGAAAAGATCCCCTGGCATATTACTGCCCTCACTTATACTACTCTTCCTTGGGAACTTCAGATCACTATGAGAATACAATTTGACGAATGGCTTTTTTGTTCTACTTCTGAATAAGTCAAAAAATAAATGCCAGCGAGAACTGGGTTTGGAATCTGATTTAGTTTCAGAGTCTGTGGTGGGTTCCTTTGAAGAAAATGTTTCTGAGTCTTCTCTCCGAAAGTAATCCTCCAGAAGACAAGCTGGTGAGCTTGAATCCTCCTCCTTCTCCATAGCCAAAGATCACAAAGCCTAAGAAGATGAAATATTTATTTGAAATTCCAATGTAGACTAGAGAATTTCTCAAGATAATTGAGATATTTAGAATTTTACCTTGACCAGAAACAGAGAAACAGAACAGAGCATTCTGCTTCCCTAACTTGCACTGTTTTCTCTGCAACGAAATTCATAGTGGAAAAACACAGTGAAAATGGAGAACAACAGCTATTGGGAGTGTAAAGATATTGAATTGCTGCAAATTACAGAAAAGACAAACAT
>CP135559.1:5707671-5757726 GCA_032401905.1 Swietenia macrophylla | reverse complement strand
TTATATTTAGGGGTTGGATTTGCATTGCTTCATGCCTTTAGTTGGTGTCTCAACTTCATTTTTACATGCCCCTTTGTGGTGGATATCACATGGTTTTGAGTGTGATTTGAGAGTATACTTTGCCACTAGTATTATTTATATATATAAATTTTTTATTTATATAAATTGAAGTATCGGTTGTTGTATATTTTAATAAATATTTTAAATATACATAATTATTTTGAGGAAAGAGACACACCCATTTGATTAAATTACAAAAAAAAAAAAATAGTATCGTTTTAATTTAAGATGATATTTAATTGATTTGAACAAAGGGCTATTATTAACAAAATTATTGAATATAAATTAACGTGTTAATATTAAAATATAATATTAATGTAATTAATAAAAATAAATAATATTTATCATTTAGTCATTATGAACAATAATACTAAATCAATTTATACCGCGCGATTACATATTATTGCTGAATAGTTATTCCTTCTCTACAATTCACATATAGCACTTTTTTTTTTTTTTGAATTTCACAAGTTTATGTAGCATCTTTATGTTACAAAATTTGAAAATAAAGTATGAAAAAGATAAATATTTAAATATACAAATTATAATTACGGAAATAATTATTAATACAATATCAATAAACAAACATCTTCCTCTAAAATTATTTCGAAATTTTTATCCATAATTAAAAACTTACACTAATATGTTATATTTTTTAAACTAATATTATTTATAAATTAAAAAATTTACAAAAATTAATAATAATAATAATATCACAAAATTTTATTAAAGATGACAAAAAGATTAGATTAAGAGATAAAAGCTTGTCATAGAACTAAGTATAGGCTCGTCATGAGCTAAGCCCAATTGGGGCCCTTTCGACTTATATATTTTATTATATATATGCGTGTGTGTATATATATATTATATGAATTTATATTTTATAAATAAATATTAAATAAATTAAATAAATAATTTTATTTATTTAACTCATTCCCGTTTTGTGTAAACACTACCCGGTAGAATCTGCGCAGACTAAGCCTTATAGATCGTACTAAACTGTTTATTTTTACGCGGGCTCAGTTCAGTCCAATTCAACTGTCATTTTTCGTGGATTGGGCTGAGCCAGATCGGCCCATTTACCACCACCAGTGTGTGCTAATAAAAAGGTCAAGATTTCTACTCTTCCAGAAATTGCAGAGAAAACGACCGGGCGAATGGTTGGCCACCATATTTGTCTGAATATTTAACCATTCATATCACACGAATAACTTTTAATTTTTCACGTGTTTAATATTGGGACGTTGACAGGTGGTGTTAATTAGATTGTGATTAGTGTATGCTTTCCCACAAGTTTCTTCAGTTCTTTTCTTTGTCGGATAGGGAAATTACTGAAATATTATCTGGTAATTATATTAATAGTCAAATAATTAATTTTGACAAAAAAGAAAGGGTTGAACAAGGATAAGAACAAGAAGTGGGAAACTTTCTAACGAAATATATAGTTGAATCAAGGAAATCGCAAGGAAGCATCTACAATAACTACCGTCTTGGATCCTCCCTTCGGATTCTCAGTAATCAAATCGATTGTCAAACTGGCTGGCTGCCCTTGCCGCCATTACTGGACTACTATGCCCAATTGTACTAGTCCACTTCTATTTTGTATCACACAGTCAACTCCATTGATTCTTCCAAATACTTCACCGCATCCTTATGCTCATGCTTCTCTGGGATATCTCTAACCAATCCGATTCTTGTTTCTCTGTCCATCATTTCCCAGATGTTAATCTTTCGGTACCTTCTCGTTTTCTTTCTCGTTGTAACCTTAACGAACTCGCCCACCACAACGGCGGCGCAGCAAAGCGATAACATATCATGCCCACTTGACTTCAATGTTTTACCAAATATGGGATCCGGGCTGAAGACTTCGGATGGGAGCTTGCAAACCCAGTGTCAGTACATAATGCAAGCCATTCGACTCGTTCAGTCCGATTACCTCCGACGCACTGGAAATTTCCTGCCTCCGCTCAACTCCTCCGAGTCATGCTGGCAAGCTTACCAAACCTTAATCAATAGTTTATTGCCCAACTTCGATATACGCTCCCGTTGTGGGTTTCAAACGAGTTGGATCTCTGAAGGGTGTATGAACATCACTACCAAATCCCAGTTCGAAAACCTGATTCCCGAGTCTGCAGTAAACGATGTCGTTTCAAATTGTAATCAGTCGTTAGGAAGTGGATCCCCCTGTGCTGCTTGTGTCACGAGCCTGTCCAGATTGCAGGCGTCGTATTTGACGGGGGAATCAGTTGGTAATGTGTCGAATTGTGTGGCGTTTCCGTCGATTTATGCGGCTGCGATAGCCAATCAGTTCGGACCTACTGATAAAGGTACTGCCTCGTGTTTATTTTCCCTTATTTTTTCTGATTCAAGTAAGAAGAGTAAAAATAAAAAGGGTGTAATTGTGGGGGTTGTGATTGCCTTTGTTTTTGTTCTGATTCTAATTATTGCCGGGGTCTGGATTTTTAGGCATAAACGTGTGATTTCTAATAGAAAAAGGAGGAGCAGGGAGGCGATTAGTAAAATTGAAACGGGATTGGAGTCTATTAGTGAGAGCACTAATTTGGTTAGGTTCACATTTGATGAGATTAAGAAAGCAACTAGGAATTTCTCTAGGGACAATATTATTGGGAGCGGAGGGTATGGCAATGTTTATAGAGGTGTTTTGCCTGATGGTTCTGAGGTTGCTTTAAAGAGGTTCAAGAATTGTTCTGCAGCTGGTGATGCAAATTTCAAGCATGAAGTTGAGGTTATTGCCAGCGTTAGACATGTGAACCTTGTTGCTTTACGAGGTTATTGTATTGCCACAACTCAGTTAGAGGGTCACCAGAGGATTATCGTATGTGATTTGATGGTTAATGGAAGTCTTTATGATCATTTGTTTGGTACCACAGGGAGGAAGCTTAGTTGGCCTATGAGACAGAAGATTGCTCTAGGGACTGCAAGGGGGTTGGCCTATTTGCATTATGGTGCACAGCCGGCAATCTTTCACAGGGATATTAAAGCTAGTAATATACTATTGGATGAGATGTATGAGCCAAAGGTGGGGGATTTTGGGCTTGCAAAGTTTACGCCGGATGGGCTGACTCATTTGAGTACTAGGGTGGCTGGGACAATGGGATATGTTGCCCCCGAGTATGCCTTGTATGGGCAATTGACAGAAAGGAGTGATGTCTACAGCTTTGGTGCAGTGCTTCTTGAGCTTTTGAGTGGCAGGAAGGCACTCGTTATGAATAATGATGGTCAACCTTCTCTTGCAATGGACTGGGCTTGGTCATTGGTGAGGAATGGGAGAGCTCTGGATGTTATTGATGATGGTATGCCAGAGTTGGGGACACCAGAAGTTCTAGAGAAGTATGTAATGATAGCTGTTCTTTGTTCTCATCCACAGTTATACGCTAGGCCAACAATGGATCAAGTTGTGAAAATGTTGGAAACTGAACTGTCAGTTCCCCCAATACCAGAACGACCAATTTCTATTGTAGCTGAGATGGCTGAGATTGAGAAGTCTATGAGCAGTAATAGTGGCTCTGGTCGGCTATCTGGTTTTGCTGGCCATCAGCTATTTACTGAAAGTGGTCGCCCTTCGAGCCATCAGCATGAAGTGGATAATTCTGATTCCAGAATAGGATCATTGCTGTAAATTACCTGGTCTTTACTCGCATAGATATTCTCACCTTGATGTATATTTTGATTGAGCTTCATGTTTCCGAATTTTGAATCCTGTTCCACATTGTAAAGATAAAGAAGATGCATAACTGAAATTGATTCTTTCATTTCCATCATAAAATGCCGTCACAAAAAGTCTTACTATCCAAAGTCCTCTATTTATTACCTCATACACATTACTAGTATATATTGCATATCATCTTACTCTTGTGCATTGACTGGTTCTGTTCAAGTTGGGCGCTTCATGATGACAAACCTGAAACTGTACTCATGTAAAGAGTGTTCTCATTTACAAAGATCTTGAAGAGTTTGGTCTTGTGCAAATTTTATCCATAGGTTTGTGGTTAACAAGTTACTGTGAGCGACATTCAACTCTTATTGCTAGTTGAGGGTCTTGCTTTGGGGCTGCTTGGAGAGGCCAACTGAGGATACCTTATGCATAATAACAGAAGCCTTAATGACAATCTCTTTGGATTAATAGAGACAACACCTGTTAAGATTGGCAGAAATTGATTTATCTGCTACCATGGGAGCTAAGTGGCTGTCATAAGAGTAAGGTTGGTTCAGTACTATTAGATCAGAAGGCTCATGAAGTTTCATATGCTTTTGAAATTTATGCTGGAAGAAGTAAGACCACATTTAGGTACACGGTGGCCAAATGGGAGATTTGCCTCTGCACCTTGTTTGTTGTGGTTAACTATAAGAAACTGCTGCTGATGTTTCAGCTTTCTTTGGCTTCTATTGCCTTTCAATGTCTGTCATGTGTTCATTGTAGTTGACTGGAGCTGCACAGTTATACTGATGGATTCAGTCAGTTCTTTGGTCAGGATTAACCGAATATAATAATTCTGACTTTTCCTATGCAGTAATATGAGATATTATGCCCAAGTTCTTGTCAGTTTTTCTTGTTCTCAGGCAATATTACATGTTCAGTCAACAATGGATGAGATTCTGAAATATCTGGAAGGAGATCTGCAATTTGTCTTCAAGCTGCTTCAACTATTAGTTTGCAGCACGAGCATGGAGAATGTGCTTATTGATCCTTCAGTTTAAGATGGTTTTAACATTTAAAGATTCTTATCATCTTATTGTTATCCAACATAGTTAAGCTCAACTAAAATCTCTAGCCCATAGCATCCTCCCAGTGCACATTACTATCAAGCTTTAACAAGTAGGGGCCACTTCTTTCGAAAATCACACCATCCGAGATCAACTTGAAAGAATTGCCATCACTAAATATGACAAGATATCGTGTATTTTTTCACCAGCGATTTCTTTCTTTTTCTTTTTCATTTTATTCAACGATACGTAATTTCAACCTTCCATTTCTTTCTTCAAACAATCTCAAGCAACCTCTTTAAATTATCATCAATCCGGGCAAATGGTAATTGCCCATTATTTGGGAAAATGAACCAGTTACTTTTCCATGTCTTGCAGGCTTAACCTAACCCATCATTTATATGAAATGGCAACAGCCCATTATTGGAATGATCCAAAATTACATCTCGGTGGCTTGCTGACCTACTTTTAGCTTTATGTATTAAATAAAAAAGGAAACATCACTGTCGCCATTTGGAAATTGGAATTGTTGTTGCAGAATGCAGAAGAAGATACGTAAATAATTTGAATTAGTTCCGCATGCGTGGAGATTAAAACAAACAGCCAACTCATTTTTCTGTCAAGTTGTAAGAATTGCTTGACAAATCCGTCATTAAACTTAGCAGGAACGAATCTCAAGCAATCACAACAGTGCCAACCTACCTCTGCCATTAATTTATTACCTCAATGTGACTTTAGCTGGACTTTAATTTTGTTTCTGTCTTGGCTATGAACTATCATTTCTATATCCATTAATAAGCATTCTGCAGATTGCTTACTTAATAATAGAAGCTTTTTATGCGAAAGACCATGCGATACAACATAAATTCACGTTTGAAATTAGTATGAATGATTGGTAGTACTATCCTTAGAAGAGAATATCTTGCCAGTCAATATCTTACGCCAAATCCAATCTCCTTTAACTTATTGCCAGTATTCATCACAATTCATTCATAGAAGGAAAGAGGAAGTTATTATTACTCTGAATCATGACTCTCTCTTGGTAGATACTGGATATTAATTGTCAGTAAGCTGACTAGGAAGGTCTTTAATATTTAAAATCAGATATTTTATGGAAAACAATCAATTTCCTGGTCTTCAGATAAATAGAAATGGTAACAACAGGAAACAAAAAACCTGTAAAGGATTTCAGCCATAGATAAGAGAAGAAAGAAACACTTAAAAGTGCCTGCATTTATGTGTCTTAGAGGTCCACAATTTGATCAGTGTGAACTACCAATAGAGCCAAAATGGATCCCAAAAGAGACTGAACCAGTTATGTATAAAACAGTTCCAATTCTATAATTGAGTTGGAAACCAACTGAAAGCACACAAACAAGAGAGAACGAGGGACCTACCCTCATTCCAGCTCATAGTTTATTATCTCCTACACAAAACAAACTGCTACAAGAAAATTTTCCCACCATTTTGTCCCTGTTGGAGTGAACTTGTAAAAGGGTTGGCAACAATACTTTGATGATGATATATTTCATTTCTTAGCTTCCTACTCTTCCCTGTTCATGTCTAAGTCATCCCTTCTCGTTTCAGTTTTCATGTAAACGACAAAACTACGTTTCTTGAATCAATTACTACACGTTTTTTAAGTAGATGGTATCAAGAACACGTGATTGTAGATCAGGATTGAAGTAGATTTAGGTCCAACTGAATAAACAAACCAATTGTTTGTTGTCTTCGTTGTTGCTTTCTGTATAAAATCATGAAGGAATTTTGAGGGGGAAAGCGCTGCAGGCTAAACTTAGAAGTTCGAAAAGAGTATTTTTGTCCAGAATTTCCAACTTTTATGGTAGAGAGAGAATAGAGATTCCCCTGCTTCCATTTCTACACATCTACTTTAAAGTTTCTTTGAATTTCTTCTCTTTGCTAAATTAAGACAACATCTTGGAGGATAAAAAATCAGCATCGGCATGGCCATCAAAGACAATATTCGCGAAAATATAACAGAACCACTCATGCAGGAAAACAAGAATTTAGCTGACGAAAATGGTGGAGCTGGTGAAAAAACAAACTGCAAAGGGCATCCATGGATGGTTTACTTCAGCTCTCTCATCTCTGTGTGTGGTTCTTATGCTTTTGGATCTTGTGTAAGTCCAAATCTTTCTACTGCCGAGAAGATTATGGTCTTGGAAACTTGGAAGTTCAAAACCAACTCCTGAAAGAAAATTTTGTTGTAACTGTTAATTTGTTCTTCAGGCAGGATATTCATCTCCTATTCAGACTGCCCTCAGGGAAGATCTCTCCCTGACCCTTGCAGAGGTACATTCGTGAATTTCTCTAGTACAAAATAAAACACTTGTTTATGCATGCTAATTTATTGAAAGGTAAAATTAGGATTTTAGTATCACATCACATGCAGATAACTAATTTAAGACAAGACATTCTGGAGAAATACATTAATATGAAGTGGTGAGAAAAATTTATTTATTAATAGGGGATGAGAAAGTTAAAAAAAAAAATTTATAAATTTTTCTTATCACATAGTGAAACTCTTATTTAACTTTTTTCATTCATCACTAATGAATTAATTTCTCTCATTTTATTATTGGATGGTTATATCATATCAATTATGCTGATTATAATAAGACCATCTCGCTCAAGACTTTCTCTTAACTGATATAATAAATATAGTCAGCTTAATTTTCATGGGGTCTAGGCGAATTCTCTGACTTTGGATTTTGGAAACCCTCAAATTCCAGGAAATGAGAAACCATTGCCAGAGCTAGCTTTGATTTGGCTGAAAAGTCACCTCATAAATGCAAATTTAAAAGAGCTCTTTCAACTTTGGTTCACTTGGGCTCTTGTTTACATGTATGCAGTTTTCGGTGTTTGGTTCCATACTAACTTTTGGTGCAATGATTGGTGCAATCACAAGTGGTCCAATTGCTGATAATGTTGGTCGGAAAGGGGTAAGCTAAGATATTTTCTGATAGATCACTGTCTGTTTAGGATTTCAGTTTCAGTAATTATGTTCTGGTGGATATTTACCATGTGACATTGTTTATTTTGTGCAAACCATGCAGGCGATGAGAGTTTCAAGTGGTTTTTGTGTAGCAGGGTGGCTTGCTATTTACTTTGCCAAAGTTTGTAAAATCTTAACCTCTGATTGCAGCTATTTTTTCGGGTACAGAGTAACCATAGCAAATTTTGATAAAAATGTGATCCATTTATTACATTCTGTGTCTTGATTGAATAAAACAAAAGGGGGCATGGGCTCTAGATATTGGAAGACTGGCAACAGGTTATGGAATGGGGGTGTTTTCATATGTGGTGCCTGTTTTTATAGCTGAAATTGCGCCCAAGAATCTTCGAGGAGCACTAACAGCTGCAAATCAGGTAAAGGCATACATTCAAACTTACAACTTAATCAAAGAAAAAATTCGTTATCATTTTGATATATTTTTTGAATACTTGGTGACAGATTATGCAGTCTAATAATTTCTCGTATTTGTCCATAGCTTATGATCTGTACTGCTGTGTCCGTTGCCTTCATAATTGGGACAGTACTATCATGGAGAGCTTTAGCACTAACCGGTAAAATGTCTTTATTACCCATGTATTCAAACTGTAATAGAAGGCTCACCAGCAAAGTTACTGCAGGTATCGTCCCTTGCGGAATTTTGCTTTTGGGTCTCTTCTTCATCCCGGAATCTCCCAGGTGGTTGGTAAGAAAGAGCTTCCCATAAATGAAACCTGGAAAAAAGATCTATACATGAGATTAGCCTTACCATTGATACAGGCAAAAACAGGAAAGGAAAAAGAATTTGAAGCTGCACTACAGAAACTTCGCGGCAAGGACTCTGACATATCGCTTGAGGCAGCTGAAATCCAGGTCTTGTTCTGATTTATATGTACCATTCCACGCTGACAATGTGTTATTGGAGGATTAAGAAGAAAATTTATCTGAAGTATTATTACATTTACTTGACAGGATCACATAGAAACTCTGGAACGGCTCCCAAAAGCCGGAGTGCTGGATTTGTTTCAAAGAAGATACTTGCGCTCAGTCATAGTAAAAATCTCTCTCAACCTGTAATATAAATAATTCTCTCATTGTAACTTTACTTGAACTTCTCATCAGTTCATTTAATTCTTCTTTACATCACATTCATTTTGACAAGATTGGAGTTGGATTGATGGTCTTTCAACAATTTGGTGGAATCAATGGAATCTGTTTTTATGTCAGCAATATTTTTGCCTCAGCAGGTAAAAAAATTTGTATGAGGATTTCTTTCACATGTTCTTTAACAATTCAGTTTTACAATTAATATTTTGGTTGTTGTATTTGGAAAAACGCAGGATTTTCTTCGAGCCTTGGTGCCATAATCTATGCCTGTCTTCAGGTTTCCATCTCTACCAACCCTAGTAATTTCTTGGAAAAGTAGATATTTCATTATATTTAGAGTGGCCTGAACAAATTATATTCTGCAGGTTGTCATTACTGGCATTAACACAGTTGCGATTGATAGAGCTGGAAGAAAGCCCTTATTATTGGTAAATTTTTTTACAAAACCGAATCTACCTTACCTCAATAAATTTTCTCTCACAAACCCTCTTTATGTTTGAAAATTTAATTTCCCTTGCTCAATTTCATTACAGGTTTCTGCAACAGGGCTAGTCTTGGGCAGTATACTGACTGGGGTTTCATTCTATCTGAAGGTAAACAGTAAAAAAATTTGCCCGGACAACAACCCTTCTTTTTAATTCTTCCAAAAAAAAATTTCGTATAAACTTTTGTGCACCAGGTTCATGAATTGGCACTCAAGGCAGTTCCTGCTCTTGCTGTGACTGGCATATTGGTAATATGCACTACTCTGTAATTACCATCATACACTCTGTTAATTTACTCGTTCGCCTGAAAAATTGCCTCTTCTTGTTTTCCTTGTAATCCCCCAGCTCTACATAGGGTCCTTCTCGGCAGGAATGGGTGCAGTTCCATGGGTTGTAATGTCCGAGGTAATTAAATTTCGAGCATTTTATCATCCTTAGTATCCTATATCGATTCCACAAATCCGAAAACATTCCTCTGTTGCAGATATTCCCTATAAATATCAAAGGAGTAGCAGGAAGCTTAGCAACATTAGTGAACTGGTTTGGTGCATGGGCAGTTTCCTACACTTTTAACTTCCTCATGACCTGGAGTTCCTATGGTAAGTACTAACAGTGAAAAATTACATTCTTTGTATAATTCTAGGACACTAGACTGCATGCTATGCTGACTTAAAACCCACAAAGGGAGCTTCAAATTTACTCTTCTACGCGGGTGCCTGCACTTGTTTTTCAGGTACATTCATCCTTTACGCCGCAATCAACGCGTTGGGCATCCTGTTTGTGGTTATAGTAGTACCTGAAACGAAGGGGAGAAGCCTGGAACAAATTCAAGCAGCCATCAATGCATAGAGAAGCAACAAATGGAATAAAGACCATTATCTTTCCTACTGGAAATTCTTATTTGAGCATTTGAGAGCACAGTAGAAATCCTGACAAGTGGAAAATGTTTCAGAAACATTAGGCACGATATCGAACGCTGTCCTCAAAAATGTTTCAGAAATTAAATCTATTGTCGTACTTCATTCTTACATGTGCTTGACCTACAATACATCTACAATTATGTTGCCCGTTTTTCTAATATAATCAAAAAACAACCGAGTAGATAACTCATTGTAATAGTCCGGATTTCTTTTGTTGTTTTGTTAATTTCCTTGAGCAATTTGGATTCATTGCTATAGTACATGTTTTTATTTTTATTAGAAAATGATTACTACCTTGGTTTGTCTCAATTGGTATTAATATAATTATATAGTCTTGGGAATTGTTGATAATTGGTAAAATTTTTATATGGATTGGAATTGAAAGTTGGAAATTGATGCATTTTAGTGAGATGGTTCTACCATGTGAATATTACTGCACTACTAAAATTATCTAATTAACGAAGTAAAAAAATATATTTATTAGCGGTAAGTAAAAAGATTTAATAAAAAAATTTATTATCAAATAAATATGATAAAAATTTTTTTATAAAATATATTTTTAATTTTTTTATCCATTATCAATGAATATATATTTTTTATTTTATTAATTAAATAATTCTATCACATTAATAATATTAATATAATAAAACTAATTTATCTAATTTTTATTTGTAAATTTTAAGCTTGCAATTGTTAATTTTAAAAGGGGGGGGGGGGGTGTGCCGGGTATTTTAATTATATCTTGTGGCCTGTGAGTATCACCCTAGGCTTTAGGTGGAGTTTGCAAGGAGGAAGCACTGCATAAAAAGAGAAAGACACGCGGCAAAGCGAAGAGAAGCCTTCCCTATTGATCATTGGCTTATCTTTTAGTTGCGGATTTTACTATTTAAGTCAAAAACTTGATTGGAGGATGACCTCAAACCAGGAAATAAGAAGAAGAGTTGAGAGGCAAAGCAGAGAGTAAAGTACAAAGCATAGGTGAGTAGAGAACCCAAAAAAAAAAAACTAAAGAAGAAGAAAGAAGTAAGAAAAGATTTGGAATTTGATTTATTTTATGTATATTAGTATTTATTTTAATCTTGATTTAGTTATATATTAATAAATTGTCATTTGATTAGTTTGTTAAAAAAAAAAAAAAATTGTTTGATGTACATAGATGTATATATCTTTGATTTTTGTAATTAAGACAAGGAAGATTTTTTTTTTTTTGGGTAAACAATTGGTGGGAGATGGTTTTTGATATAAGGGTATATTGAAGTTTAATGAAAAATATAGGTATTTTAGTTTTAATTTGTTAAATTGGAAGTGATTATTTTGTTAAAAATTAGTTGGGGACTTATTTGTTAGATTAGAAAAAAATTTATGAAAATTTATAATTAGTTAAGGTTGATTTGTTGCATTTGGTAGGAAATAAATCAAAATAGTTTTTTAGAATTCTATTAGTTTGTATTTTAAATTTACTAAAGATCTAGGTCATTCTATAAATAAAAATAATTTCAAGATCTTAATGATATTATCTACCTTGTGAATGAAATATTTATTTTATTTTATCTTGTAGCTGCTATTATTATTTTTACTAATTATAAGATCATATTTATTGAATGATATTTTCGGAGAATTTATTTTAATAACTTTGGGATTATACCTAAATTTTATTTTAGGAAGTAAAATTGTTATAAGTAAAGGATTTAGTTGTTTATTTAGGTTAATAAATATTATCGTTAATTTTATTTAGAGGATGATTTTAAGGAAGGAACTAAATTAGTGGAAGATTAAATTGTTTGGTTTCAAATTGTGAGGTAAGTGTTCAAATTTAAATAGTTGATAAAAAGTTTAATATGCATGAATTTAGCAATAAATGTTAAGTGCCCGTGTTGTGTTTCAATTGTAAATATTTAAAGTATTTGTTGTTTTGATTATTTGAGTTTTATTTTAAAATTGAAATTATTATGATTGTTATTAGTTATTGTCAGTAATCATCGCAGTTCATTCATAAAAGGAAAGAGGTAGTTGTTTGACACAGCAAGATTTTGTAATCTAATCGAGAATAATTTTAAACAATAAATTTTTTAAAATTTGAAAAAAAAATAATTATTCCAAATGTTCTTAAAAATATATTTTTATACTTATCCAAAACTATAAGTCATAAAAAATATTAAAAATACCTTTAATTATAATATATAAATTAAAACGGTCTCGAAGTATAATAAAACAGAAATTTTTAATCTTGAAAATAACATTAATCGTATAAACCTGTTGGCACGTTAAAAGACAACAGAAAGAACTTTTCGTTGGTATACTGTGTGTTCCTAACTCTTTTCGAATCAAAAGTTATGATTTTCAAAAATAGTCAACCACGGTCCATATTATTACTCTGAATCATAACTCTCTTCTTATTTAAGTTCACCTTTTTACACATTACTATTCTCGTAAAAATACTTGGATACTGAATATTAATGTTTACTGGGCTGACTAGGAAGGTCTTTCATCTTCGAAATCTGGTATTTTATGGAAAGCAATCAAATCCCGATCTTCATTTAAATAAAAATGGTAACAGGCAACAGCAAGCTGTAAAGGATTTCAGCCATAGACAAAGGAAGAGTAATTCAAGGTAAATCTTAAAAGTGCATGCATTTTATGTGTCTTAGAGGCTCAAATTCATCATGTTAGCTGCTAATATAGTCAAAAGGGGCCGCAAAAGAGACTGAACCAGTTATGTATGAAAACAGTTCCAATTCCATAATTGAGTTGGAAACCAAATGAAAGCACACAAACAAGAAAGATCGAGGGACTTGTACAAAACAAACTGCTACAAGAAAATTTTCCCACCATTTTGTCCTTGTTGCAGTGAACTTGTAAAAGGGCTGGCAACAATACTTCGATGACGATATATTTCATTTCTTAGCTCCCTCCTCTGCCGAGTTCATGTCTAAGTCATCACTACTCGTTTCAGTTTTCATGCAAACGACAAAACTGCATCTCTTGAGTCAATTAGTACACGTTTTTTAAGTAGATGGGATCAAGAACATGTGGTTGTACATCCAGATTGAATTAGATTTAGACCAACTGAATAAACAAACGAATTGTTTTTTGTCTTCATTGTTGCTTTCTGTATAAAATCATGGAGGAGTTTTGAGTGGGAAGTGCTGCAGGCTAAACTTAAAAGTTCGGAAAAAGTATTTTTGTCCAGAATTTCCAATTTTTATGGTAGATAGAGAATAGAGATCCCCTTGCTTCAATTTTTACACATCTACTTTCCAGTTTCTTTGAATTTCTTCTCTTTGTAAATTAAGACAACATCTTTGAAGATAAAAAAATCAGCATCAGCATGGCCACCAAAGAGGATATTCAGGAAAATATAACAGAACCACTCATGTGGGAAGAGAAGAATTTAGCTGGTGAAAATGGTGGAGCTGGTGAACAAACAAACAGCAAAGGGAATCCATGGATGGTTTACTTCAGCACTCTCATTGCAGTGTGGGGTTCTTACGCTTTTGGATCTTGTGTAAGTCCAAATCTTTCTGCTGCGAGAAGATTATGATCTTGGAAACTTGGAAGTTCAAAACGAACTTCTGGAACAAAATTTTGTTGTGACTGTTAATTTGTTTTTCAGGTAGGATATTCCTCTCCCACCCAGACTGCTCTCAGCGAAGATCTCTCCCTGACCCTTGCAGAGGTATATTCATGAATTCTCTAGTTCAAAGTGAAGCACTTATTCATGCATGCAAATTTACTGAAAAGAAAAACTAGGATTTTAGTATCACGTCACATGCTGATAACTAATTTAAGACAAGACATTCTTGAGAATTACATCAATAGTATGTTTAGAAAGAGGGCATGCATTAATTGGTGACTAATGAAAAAGTTAAAATTGGTGGGACTTTTCTTTAATTTTTTTTTATTTAACATCAATAAATAAATTTATTTTATTTTATTTATTAGATAATTTTATCACTTCAGTTATAATGACACGGTAAAACTTTTTCATCCAAAACTTTCTCTTAACTGATAAAATAAATTTAATCACCTTAATTTTCACGGGGTCCAGGCCAAGGCTCTGAATTTGGATTTCGGGAATCCTTAAATTCCAGGAGTTAGTACAGCTAAAAGATAGAGAGACCATTGCCAGAACTATCCTTGCTTTGGGTGGAAAGTCACTTCATAAATGCAGATTTAAAAGAGCTCTTTCAACTTTGGTTCACTTGGGCTCTTGTTTACATGTATGCAGTTTTCAGTTTTTGGTTCCATACTAACTTTTGGTGCAATGATTGGAGCAATCACATGTGGTCCAATTGCTGATTTTGTTGGTCGGAAAGGGGTAAACTAAGATATTTTCTGATCGATTACTGCCTGTTTAGTATTTCAGTTTCGGTAATTATGTTCTGGTGGATAATTTACCATGTGACATTGTTTACTTTGTGCAAACCATGCAGGCCATGAGAGTTTCAAGTGGTTTTTGTGTAGTAGGGTGGCTTGCTATTTACTTTTCCAAAGTTTGTAAAATCTTAACCTCTGAATGCATCTATTTTTTCGGATACAGAGTAACCATAACATATTTTGATAAAAATGTAACCCATTTATTACATTCTGTCTTGATCGAATAAAACAAAAGGGGGCTTTGGCATTAGATATTGGAAGACTGGCAACAGGTTATGGAATGGGGGTGTTTTCATATGTGGTGCCTGTTTTTATAGCTGAAATTGCACCCAAGAATCTTCGAGGAGCACTGACAGCTGCATGTCAGGTAAAGGCATACCCGCAAACTTATAACTTAATCAGAGAAAAAACTCATTGTTTTGACATAATTTTTGAATACTTGGTGACAGATTATGCAGTCTAATAATTTCTCGTATTTGTCCATAGCTTATGTTCTGCACTGGTGTGTCCGTTGCCTTCCTACTTGGGACAGTACTATCATGGAGGGCTTTAGCACTAACAGGTAAAATGTCTTCATTATTCATGTATTCAAACTGTAATAGAAGGCTCACCAGCAAAGTTACTGCAGGTATCATCCCTTGCGGAATTTTGCTTTTGGGTCTCTTTTTCATCCCGGAATCTCCCAGGTGGCTGGTAAGAAACAGCTTCTAATAAATGAAGCCCTGCAAAAAAGTTCTATACATGAAATTAACCTTATCATGGATGCAGGCAAAAACAGGAAAGGAAAAGGAATTTGAAGATGCACTACAGAAACTTCGCGGCAAGGATTCTGACATATCGCTTGAGGCAGCTGAAATCCAGGTTTTGTTTCTGATTTATCAGTACTATTCCACACTGAGAATGCGTTGTTGGAGCATTAAGGAGAAAATTTATCTGAATTATCATTACATTTGCTTGACAGGATTACATAGAAACTCTGGAGCGGCTCCCAAAGGCCGGAGTGCTGGATTTGTTTCAAAGAAGATACTTGCGTTCAGTCATTGTAAAGATTTCTCCCTCAGCCTGTAACATAAATAATTCTCTTCATTATATCTTCACTTGAACTCCTCATCAGTTCATTTAATCCTTCGCTACGTTACGTTCATTTTGACAAGGTTGTAGTTGGATTGATGATCTTTCAACAATTTGGTGGAATCAATGGAGTCTCTTTTTATGTCAGCAATATTTTTGCCTCAGCCGGTAAAGAGATTTTTCTGAGGATTACTTCACATGTTCTTTAAACAATTCAGTTTTACAATTAATGTTTTGGCTGCTGTATTTGTAACAACACAGGATTTTCATCCAGCCTTGGTACCGTAATCTATGCCTGTCTTCAGGTTTCCACCTCTCACCAACACAAATAATCTCTTGCCAATGTAGATATTTCATATAATTAGAGTGGCCTGAACAAACTATATTCTGCAGGTTGTTATCAGTGGGCTTAACTCAGTTGTGATTGATAGAGCTGGAAGAAAGCCCTTATTATTGGTAAATTTTATTACAAAACCAAATCTACCTTACTTCGATAAATTTTCTCTCACAAACCCTCTTCATGTTTCAAAATTTAATTTCCCTTTTTCAATTTCATTATAGGTTTCTGCAACAGGACTACTCTTGGGCAGTATACTCACTGGGGTTTCATTCTATCTGAAGGTAACAGTAAAAAATTTGCCCGGACAACAACCCTTCTTTTTATTTCTTCAAAGAAATTAAATTTCGGATAAACTTTTGTAAACCAGGTTCGTGAATTGGCACTCAAGGCAGTTCCTGCTCTTGCTGTGACTGGCATACTGGTAATATGCGCTACTCTGTAATTACCATCATACACTCAGTTAATTCACTTGTTCACCTGAAAAATTGACTCTTCTTGTTTTTCCTTGTTATCCCCAGCTCTATGTAGGGTCCTTCTCGGCAGGAATGGGTGCAGTTCCTTGGGTTGTAATGTCCGAGGTAATCAAATTTCGAACATTTTAGCTTCCTTTGTATGCTTTATCCATTCCACCAAACCGAAAACATTCCTCTGTTGCAGATATTCCCTATAAATATTAAAGGAGTAGCAGGAAGCTTAGCAACATTAGTGAACTGGTTTGGTGCATGGGCAGTTTCCTACACTTTTAACTTCCTCATGACCTGGAGCTCCTATGGTAAGTACTAACCAGTGAAAAATTACATTCTTACACTAGACTGCATGTTATGATGACTTAAAACACACAAAGAGAGCTGCAAATTTACTCTTTTACGCTGGTGCCTGCGTTTGGTTTTTAGGTACGTTCATCCTTTACGCTGCAATCAACGCATTGGGCATACTGTTTGTGGCCATAGCAGTACCTGAAACAAAGGGAAGAACCCTGGAACAAATTCAAGCAACCATCAATGTGTAGACAAACAATAAATGGAATAAGGACCGTTATCTTTCCTGCTGGAAATTATTATTTGAACATTTCAGAAATAATAAGCATGATATCCAACGCTGTCCTCAAAATTTTTAGGAAATTAAATTTACTGTTGTACTTCATTCTTACATGTGTTTGAACTACAATACATCTGCTGTTGATATTGTCCGTTCTTGTAATATAATCAAATTACAACTGAGTAGATAACTTATAACTCAGATTCTTCCATTAGCTATATAGAGTGTGACATTTTTAGCAATAATCAGAAACTGTAGAAAAGATATACCAGATAAGCGTTAATAATAGACGAGTTACCATAAAAGATAAAAGGAAGATAGAGGAAAGTAATTTCAGAAAAGAATTTAAGATTTTAGCTAATAATAGAAGAGAACAAAGGAGAGAGTTTAGGCTGAACAATTGGATAACATGGTTAATTATCCAAAAAATTGTCAGTTATGTTGTTTTAGCAGTTCTCACAGAAAAATTTCTTCAGAATCAAGATGGGTTTCAAGTCTTAGCTGCCTCCTCTACCTTGCTGATGCCTTAGTTGAATTCTCCATGTTGATTTCAGTTCTCATGCAAATGACAAAGCTACAGCAATTGAATCAGTCTGCATGAGATTTTTAAATACAAGTTGTAACAGCATAGCACATGGTGCACTGACAGTGAAGTGAAGATCCAACTGATCAAATAAAAACCGTAACGACAATTTTTAAACTTGCCAACTGAATTTGTGTTCTATATGACATTGGAAATTTTGAGAGCAGAAGCTCGGCATACTTATACAAGCTCAACAAGTATCCCGTTGCGCAGAAATTCATTGTAGATCGAGAAAAGAAGATTGCCTTCCTTCCATTTCTTTGAACTTCCACCGGCATGGCCATCAACGATCAGAATGCTGACAACAATGTTGTTGGGGAAAAGATAACAGAGCCACTTTTGGGGGGGAGAAGAATTTAGCAGATGAAAATGGTAGATCTGGTGATCAAACAAGTAGCAAAGATAGTTTATGCATGGTTTACCTCAGCACGCTTGTCGCGGTGTGTGGTTCTTATTCATTCGGAACCGGCGTAAGTCCCATGAAATTTCAAAACCAGCTTCTTCTGAAACAGAAATGTATATTTTTATCCTACTTCTGAATTTTTTCTCAGGTTGGTTATTCATCTCCTACTCAGAATGCTATCAGGGAAGATCTCTCCCAGTCTCTAGCAGAGGTAAATGATACGAGACACAGGCAGATATGATGCAGATTTCTCCTGTATTCCAGGAACCAACTCCATTCATTTAATAAATGCAAATTAAATCTGCATTTGAACTCTTTTCAAATTTTGGTTTAACGTATGCAGTATCCAGTATTTGGTTCCATTTTGACATTTGGTGCTATGTTTGGCGCCATCACAAGTGGAGCAATTGCTGGTTATGTTGATCGTAAAGGGCTAAGCAAAGCCAAGATTATATTATTTCTGATGATGCTAAGTTGTTGAGATCAGTCACTGCTTGCTTTGAACTTACAGTTTTCTCCCCTATAACCTTTTGTTTTTCTGGAATTTGTGCAGGCAATGAGAGTTTCAAGTGTTTTCTGTATAGCAGGGTGGCTTTCTATTTACTTTGCTGAGGTTCGTATAATCTTCACCTCTGAATTCATCCTTACTAACCAGATCAAGTTTCCTAGAAATCTGACCAGTTGTATTTTTCTTTTCTGTCTTGATTAAAACAAAAGGGGCCTTCGTCTTTGGATATCGGAAGACTATCAACATGATATGGAATGGGAATCTTATCATATGTTGTGCCCATTTTTATAGCTGAAATTTCACCCAGGTAACTTCGAGAAGTACTAACATCTGCAAACCACGTAAAAACATGCAAATGACACAACTGCAGAAAAGCTTCAGCTTCATTTCTACTTGGATACTGCACCTGTGAACGTAATTTCTTTAAGAGGGCAATACGAAATTGCTGATATAATTCTGCAGATCTAATTATAACAACAAGGTTAGGTAAATATCAAATCTAATCGTCTTTTTTTCTTGTTGTACAGCTTTTGATCGTTATAGGCGTGTCCACTTCCTTCATACTTGGGACAGTGCTAACATGGAGAACTTTAGCTCTAACAGGTAAACCGGCCTAACCATTCATGTATTCAAGTTTCCAAAACAAAGAAAGAAAAAGATACAAGGAATGATACTGTCATAGAGGCTCACAAATGATATGTTTGTGGGAATCATCCTATGTGCAATTTTGCTTCTGGGTCTCTTTCTGATTCCAGAGTCTCCCAGATGGCTGGTAAGAAACAGCAATTAATAACACCCAAGAAAGAACTGAGATTTATACATGAAACTGACCTTACCATGGATACAGGCAAAGATAGGAAAGCATAAAGAATTTGAAGCCGCACTACAGAAACTTCACGGCAAGGATGCCGATTTATCAGATGAGGCAGCTGAAATCCAGGTTGTATTTCTGAACTTACATACCACATTCCACATTGATAATGTGGCAGAGAATTGACAAAATGACAAAAAAAAAAAAAAAATTAATGTAAGGAAGTATTAAGCGATGTCAATGCTTGACAGGATTGCATAGAAACTCTTGAACAACTCCCGAAAGCCGGAGTGCTTGTCTCAGAAAAGATACTTGCGCTCAGTCATCGTAAGAATTTCTCTCTCAACCCATTGTACAATGATTAATAATTTTCCATTGCTCAGATTAACCATTTCCTTCATAAAACTCAAAATTTTTCATAGTTCATTAATTTCTCTTTCCAATGCATTCATTCTGGCAAGATTGGAGTTGGATTGATGGTAGTTGAACAATCTGGGGGAATCAATGGAATCTCGATTTATGCCAGCAATACTTTTCAGACCGCAGGTATACTTTCACTACAATCAAAGGGCAAGCTCCTAGCATAAGATGATGGGGAAGAAAGAAAATCTTGACATCCTGATACCAATACGCCCTGAAACCTTACCTGGCTAATATGGTAAATTAAAAAAAAAAGGATTGTATAAAAACATATGCAAACCAAGTGTTGGTTGATAGTTCTAAACAAGTTTTTTTTACCACTAACATTTCACTTATTATATCTGTTTTGTCTCGGGATTTTCTCCCTGCGTTGGAACCATAAGCTATGCCTTGCTTCAGGTTCCTATCTCTAACAAGCTTCCAACAATTTCTTGAAAAACCTAGATATTTTATTCTAAAAAGAACATCTGGTAATGATTATATCCTGCAGGTTGTGGTTACTTGCTTCAATATAGTCGTGATTGATAGAGCTGGAAGAAAGCCCTTACTGTTGGTAAACTTTTGTGAAAACAGTAACTCCTACTAATTTTGCTCTCAGAAATCCATCTTCCTCCACAGAAAGCTAATTTTCTTGTGTTGATTTCATCCTAGTTTAGCGCAACAATATTAGTCTCTGGCTCTTTGCTTTTGGGGGCTTCATTCTTTCTGAAGGTAAACTGTCAAATATTAGCACCGATGACATGCTTTAAGTTTCTGAACTTATAATTTAGGGCAAACCTTCATGAACCAGGTTCACGAATTAGCACTCAACTCAGTTCCCGCTCCAACCCTGACTGGTGTACTGGTAATATATGTCAACAGCTTTGGGATTCATATTAACCACTCAGTTTATTCATCACCAAAACTTACTCCTTGCATTTTCCTTGTCCCTGACAACTACTGTTTGAGCTCAGCTCTATCTAGGCGCATTTTCATCAGGAATGGGTGCAATTCCTTGAGTTATAATGTCTGAGGTAATCAAAATTTGAAAGAGCTATTATTCACTCTATGTTTTGCTCATGCAACCAGAATTTGAAAATAGCCTCTGTTGCAGATATTTCCTATAAATGTTGAAGGAGTCAGAGGAAGCTTAGCAACATTGGTGAACTGGTTTGGCTCATGGGCAGTTTCCCACATTTTTCACTCTCATGACCTGTAGCTCCTGTGGTAAATGCTAAACAGAGAAAATTTATGTTTTTTCTTTCTACAAGTAATTGTTGGCCCGGAAAATGATTCAAAACAAGCGGACTGACTTGGTCATAAAAGGGCTCTGTAATTTCAGACAGGTCTTAACCACGAAAGATGCACAGTTTAGGTTTTCGAAACGAATAACACAATTTAGAAACTTCGAATTTTTTTCACAAAAATGCAATTACACTGCAAATCACATCATTACAGCTGCAGATATACTCTTCTACATTGGTGTGTGCATTTGGTTTTCAGGTACCTTTCTTCTTTATGCTGCAGTCAACTTACTTGCTATATTGTTCATCACCGTTATGGATACTGAAACAAAGGGAGAACCCTAGAACAAATTCAATCAGCCATTAATGCATAGGGAAGGAAAGAGGGATTGAAGGCCAGAAGACTTTGGGATTTCTTATTTTTACTTTTTAAAAGCAGAAGTCTTGATAAATGGAAAATGTTTCAAAACAGGAATCATGTTCAATGTTGTCCGCATGAAAAACTCGGCAGATGGTACCAAAATCTATCAATGTTGTCCGCATGAAAATCCCTGCAGATGGTACCAAAATCTATCAATGTTGTCCACATGAAAATCCCTGCGGATGTTTCCAAAATCCATATCATGTGTGCAAAATATAGTTATTTTTCAAGGGAAATGAAAATTTATTGTTCTTGAACCATAAACACAAAAATGACAACACGGACAAGAGAAAAGTCAAAAGGTTTGTATTACATCTAAAATTGGACCATTAATACTTTTCAAAGCATATAGAGAGCTTTGGCCCATCAACCGAACATTAGTTATTCTGTCCCATTTTGTATTAAACTTGACCCCGTTTCATAAGTTGAACCATTAAGAGCTAGAAAAGTATCACAATTTTATTTATAAAATAAGAGGAATACTTCTATCACCAACAGTTAGACATGCATGAACACATGATCCAATCCTTCATCCATCTAAAGATTCCAAACTCACAGTCACAAAAGAGCATCCTTCCAAAAATGGAACAATTTCGCGATTTCGTATAATCTTAGGTGGTTTATATTGAGTAGCTGGTGCTCCATTCTCAACCGCTACTTTTAGTAACCTATCAAAGCTACCAGGTTTAACAATGGATACTGATAAAGGGCTTATTTCACCCCTATCCCTTTGCACCTTATAAATGCTTCCCAAGGAATCCTCAAGTGAGGAACAACACCTCCTAAAAACTGGAACTGAGTCTGATAATCCAATACATTCCCCTCTAACTTCCACAAAGATCACCAGCTTCTTTGGGCTCAACTCCAAGTTCATAAAACTAGCAAACTCCACAATCTCAGCAGCCATAAGATTTCTTAGCACCATTTGGAAACTTTCCATGGCAGATATCAAATCTCTCTCGGTTATTAGCTCAAAAGAACTTTTTGGAGCTCTCATCACATACTCCACTTGTGGAGAAGAATTATAGAAACCAACGACTTTCACAATATCACCCAACCGATACCGGTAAAATCCTCTGTAAGTAGTCACAATGACTTCATACATCATCCCAATCTCAACCCCAGAGAAATCAACAGTTTCTTCTCCAACAACCTCACTTCTCTCCATATCAAAAGGAAGAAACTCGAAATAGGCTGCAGTTGGAAGCATTACAAATCGGGTTGTCTCTGGAGGCTGCGCAATATCCAAATTAATACCCACAGAACATTCTGAAGAAAAGTAATCTCCACCTAAAACAGGAACCTCCCCTGCATAATACTTAATTTTCGGATAATATTGCCTCATACTTCCAGTTGTAATACACTTAACATATCGTACATTAGGCCATAATTTACTCACAATCCCACCCCAATTAGTTTCTCCACAAATTGATCGAATCCTTTTTGACAAATCTGGCTGTGGTCCACCAAGAATCTCAATAACAGAATCTCGCATTGCATCCTCAAGTATATCCGAACATGGGTACCCATTTTCAAGATCATCGCATAGTTGCTGCCACTTGGATACTAAAAAACTAAACACTGTAATTAGTCCAATAGCATAAGGGGTTATGATTCCATCGATAATTTCAGAGTTTCTTAGACCGCAAAGAAGGTGGCAATACATTTGGTGCTGCACATTTGATCCAATAATGACTTCCCGGGGACTAGAGTGACGGCTAAGTTGAGACCAGTTTTTGTTATTACTACCTTGCAAAGGAAATGCAGATGCAGCCATAACCTTAAACCCAGCTTTTGTTGTAGTTACGTTGCCGGCGTAAATAAAACATACAATCTTATTAACATCATGCTTCGGAGGAAATAACCTAGATTATCAAAGTTTAAAAATCAGAAACAGAGCTGAATAATAGTACGTATCAATTAGAACAAACATTATTAATAAAAATAAGACCTTCGAAGAATTGCACTACTGCCTTGGTGAGCTATTTGTGAAGCAGCTTTTGAAAGTGCCGACTCATAATATGGAATCAATTTTGGCTTCATTGAACTTGAACTTGTCCCAGAACTGTGAACATTAAATTTTTTTTTTAAAAAAAAAATCAGCTGATTCTAAATTCAATAATTGGCTTGAATCTGCTAAGGATGTCATCTAAGAAGAGCTACGAAAAGATGATTTTGTTACCTGTAAAAGAAGCATACTAAGGGATCAACGGACAGGAGAGGATGATCATCTTGATCGTGATCAGGGAGGCCGCTGGCCAGTTGATTGATGTGATCGGCGTAATCTTCGTAGCAAGACAACGGCACAGCACGCTTGTAAGTTGCCGCGTCAATCGGAGCACTGTAACCTGAGAGATGAGGTCGGAGATAACGCACACCGCTTTGTCGTTCGAGTATTGACCGGAGAGTTTCGAGCTGGTGACGCCTGGCGTCCATCGTCAAGTCCTCGAGCTTTTTCAGTATCTCTTCGTCGGTCATCATCTCGTAGAATGGCCTGGGCGTGGGATATCTCGGTAAGCCAACGGCACAGGTTAGCGACAACAGCTTATGGTAGCCGGCGCAGCCGGAGAGGTGCGACTTTCTCGATGCGTTGAGAAGCCAGCCAGTTAGGTGGCATTAAAATTTCTTCATTTCCGCCTTGTTCAGCGTGAGTCGCTTTTGTTGACCTCAATTATTAAAAATATATTCTCTAATAATGAGAATAATAAGTGTAATTATTTCTTAAACAGCAATTAATTACTTATAATTAATTATTTGTAATTATAGTTCTACAATTAGTTGGGCTTAAACAATTAGTGGTGCAATCTTATGGACCGGATACAATCTCACGGGAGCTCCCCAATTATGACGACCATAACTAACAATGCCGCGCCGGCATGCCCACGTGTGAATTCCGTTATAGCCTATCGATTTTTCTTTCTTCCTACCAAAAATAATAATAATAATAATAATTCACCTACAATCATCTGGGTTTCTATGCATGTTATTCTGTAATTCCTCGCCCTCTCCTGAAAGACCTCCTGACCGTCGACGGCATGGCAGCTCATCAGCCGGGCGGCAACTGCCCGTGGCCTCCTCCACTGGCGTCACTAGATCACCTACCAGCATACTTGATTCTGTTACGGGAATCTCCCGCTCCAGTAATATTAGTGGGGGAAACGTACCTGACGCATTTCCCCCACTTATTTATTCACTGGGCATCGGCGGGCGGCCAAGATTCAGTTACAAGGAAGTGACCGGGAGTGATCAAAGGTTGAGTATGGATATGATCAGGAGCGATAAGCCAGATCTCGCACATTGTACTACTGTTGGCGATGTCCGTGAAAGTATGGCGAGGAAGACCGTGGTGAGGCGTGATGAAGAATCTGATCATGGTGAGAAGAACAAGGAGGGGATGGCAGATGATCGTGAAGATAAAATGACGGGAAGAATAAAAGACCTGAAGAAAATGCGGGAGGAGTTTGATCAGATCAGGTTTTTCTACAATGCTAACTGAATTTTGGAGGGAAAAAGATGGAGGTCATATTTGGGAGTTAAATTTTAGATTAGGACACAGATTTTGGTCGAATTCTTTGTCTAAAACCCTGAGTTTGGGAAGAATTGTCGTTAAAATTGGAGATTTAATAAATATATTTATTAATAATAAATAAAAAATTATAAATATTATATTAATTAAATAATAATTTTTTTATTAATTATTAATAAATATATTTTTATTTTATTAATTAAATAATTTTATTAGATTAATTATAAGTGTTACAAATAAGACTCCCTCTTGCTGCCGGTAATCTGCTGGTAATGCTTGTTAGAATGGACCAATTCTATTTGGGCTTCTAATATGCTCCGTGTCTGGTTCATTAGCAACTGATATTTGGACCGAGGGTGCTCTATACCCCACAACCCACATGAACCCTCCTACACTGGCTGGAAAAATTGAACCATTTATGATTTAACCTGAAAGTAATGGTAACGACTCCATTGTTTGACTAATTGTCGGTCTTTGTGGTAGGAATTCACAGTCAAATTGCGCGTCTTAACAGTAGTACTGAAATTGATGGTATAATAGTCAAAAGAGAAGCTCAAATAACTCATCTTAGTTTACAATTGTTCAGTTATGATCACTCTCACTTTCACACTACACATATACTCATAAATCACCACACCAATGTTTCATTTTCTTCCTACGGTTTCTGTCTAAGCCCATGTAAAAGTGACCAAGCTAAATGATTTACAATGCATAGGAGGGAGCTAGTAAGTTTAAAAGAATCTGCCCACTCTGTGATAAGGAAACACTGGCATATATTTATGTATATGTGCCTAAGATGATAAAATAAAATGAACTATCTCTCTGGCATCTTTATAACTTTCTGTTTAGGATGATGTTTTCGCTTTCTGCTGACACTCTTTTGATCCATGCTTTGCTCTTTTATTATATCAACTTTCACCATGTGATGATCTGAAGTCCCCTTCGAGGAAAGCACCGAGTATGATCCTGGAACAAACTTGTATGGCGAATTCGGGGATGCCAATATGTAATCTACTCTAGTTCCATATTTGCACGTTCCCTGCACGCCTGCACCGCACAAAAAGAAAAATAAATTATGGGTTTGAAATGAAGTTAGGGGGAAGAATTTGAAGGAGAGAGTTTCATGCTTTGGCCTTTGGCAATCATGACTACTGATTCGCATTCCCCAGCAAAGTCCTTAGCATCAGTGTATTGTTTACTCTTTAGAAATTTCATCACTTCAACTTTTGGTGTTGGCTTTCCCATCTCCTCATAGAACTAAAAGATACAGATTCAGTTTCAGTATTGAAGGAAGTTAACTTTTGCTGTTATTACTGTGACGAAATTTTCATTGAAGAAAACCTGTTTTACATTTTACCTTGATAATCTCTGTCCATCTCTCTGAAGAATAATCTGTTTCGTCTAGTGAATTAAGCCCTCCAACTAAGATATGAGGTTCATCGTTGGATTGGATTATGCCATTTATTTGCCTCATCCGCCAGTTTTCATCCAGATGATCAAGGTGAGTGCAGTGGAAGTTGACCTCCCCAACCTGAGGAACATCAATGGTGGTCTTGAGAACATTCCTGCGTCGAGAAAAGCTTATAAGAGTCAAATAATACTGCATTTCTTCTTGTTTCAGAGTAAGAGGAGTCATAATCTATGATTTTATCTTCATCTACATGTTGCTTTTTAAAGAAAAGGTAGTTGGCTAGATATAGAATTCACTCATCTCAATCATAATAATATGACATATGGCATACCCAAATTGTGGCAATAACAATACGCACTTCACCTAACATCAAATAAAACTAATGCTCGCTTCCTATTATCTTTTGGTTTTTATCTTGAAAACAAACAAGCCCTTTCTATAACAAGTCCAAAGAGATTGATGGGAAAACTTCAAGCTTCTGAACTGCTAGTAATAGCAGCAATCTTTTTTCCATAGATCTTTTTCAGGAAATAATAGTTTTCCCACCAAGTTAAAGATCACTAGGCCCTTGTTGATGAGTGCAAGAAATTGTTGGGTGATCATGAACACAGTGAAAAATAAGAATCCAGTTGAATTAGGCAATGCATTAACATTGAAATTCAATTAGTTTTCTAGGAATTGCCGAAATTGATGAAATTGTTGAGAATATATTTAAGACTTTGTCAGAGTGATGCAGAACTGATGAGTTATCAACTTTCAGAAGAAACCAGATGATAACAAACAATTTCTAAAATGGGAGCTCTACATCACTGCATGCAGCTGTTTCTGAGATTCTGACAGGTTCATCCATGTATCAGAGTTGTTTGTACATGTTCTATATACCAAACAGTGTGCAGAAAGGAGAGCTAACTTCGGAGTTGAAATCATTTACTACAAATGATCAGAAAAATTGTAACAGTCAACCATTTCTTTTAATGCTGCATAGATAATCATAAACTCGTGTCCTTTGAAAAGTTTCTTCAACCTTAAGCAAAGCTACATTTAGAAATCTAAAGTTATTCTGATTATAAAGCAGGGATAATTGCTGACTTTTTCAAAAGTTATAATTGGTGCATAGATAATTGGTGCTTTATTCCTTCAAAGATTGGCATTTATCTATTTATCAGAAAATTACAGGGAACGAACAGTAATTACAATTAATTAGAACTGAGAAATCGACTTACCTGAAATCACTATCATCGAACATCTTCTGTACTTTCCAGCGCTTGATCGGCCACTTAGACAAGACTGCGTTGCCGTACTCAGGCGCCCAACTCTCTGCAAAAACATAATTCATCCCCAAAGCAGTAGCCAAATCTGACAGAGGTTTCATGGCGTTCTCTTCCTCTGCTTTCACATCTTGCAGAGCCAGAATATCAGCATCCAGATCTCTTAGCACTTCAAGAACAGACCTAGTGTTTCTGCAGCTATCTCCATATACAGCACCATTCTCCTGATAATTTGTATGAAAACTGATAGTTGATCTTAAAGGAGCATTCCCTGTCAAAACTCTACTAATCGTACTACTTGTAATATCATCCTTCTCTACTTCCCTGAAGCTCAGTTTCCGGTCCCGCAGAAGAGAAATCTCATTGTCTGGTAGATTTATACATACCCTTAACTTCGATTTCGAAAATTTTTGTTGCTTTGACAGACTTTCAGAACCATTCATTGAGCTTGAATGCAGGGGAGACTGCTTTAATATGCTCTTCGGACGATCATTCTCTGACTTTGCGAGTAAATTTACATCAGCAGACTTTCTAGATTTGGTAAAGTCTTCATTTGCATGGTCAAAATTTGAAGAGCTCTCTGATTTAGGAACTGCTGGCGCCATAGAAAACAGAGCAGCACTGAAAGTAGCTATCCGTATCGTTTTTTCATATTTGAAGCCACTAATTTGATCATTTGGATAAACTGTTGCTGACCCATTAACGGAAACTTCATTTTTTGTCTCATTTTGTGATTTGGAGTTGGATTTTCCGAACTTCTTGTACAGACTCCTGAACCTTTTGTTGAGAACCTTAAGCATTGCGGACAAGTTGGTGTCAAGCACAATGAGCTCTTGGTTTGTTAATTGAATGGAATGAGATTGAGAATTGAAGAAAGGAGGAGGAGGAGAAGAAGAAGAAGTTGCAGAGTTGTTTCCAAGATTCACACACGGCACACAACTCTGTTTTGTTTCTTCGGGGTTGAAGCGACCAACGAGTCTTCCAGGAAATGGGTTTGCGACAAGTGGCAGAAAAAATTAGGGTGTGCGCTCCAGAGGGGAAATGTAAATACGTGGGTGTTCATTGGACACTACTTAAATGTCGTTTGGGCTTTTTAATTAATTAATTAATTAAGATAACTGAATAATTTTCTTTTTTTTTTTTTTAATTTTGGGAGATTAAATAAAGATAATTAATCAGAGAGTCCAACGGCTCTCAAGTGTCTATTTTGAAAGCACGATTCTTGTTTTGAATGCCACGTCACCTAAAAACATGGTGCATACAACTCCCATGCAACCTCAGAAAGTGAAGCCCACTAATCACAATATTTGGATGATCATGATTTCAGATGATCAGCAAAAGAATCCCGGCTGGGTTGGTATGGTGTGCGTGGGTTCATCATTTTATTCACCATTTTAAAGTTGATTATCAAATTGATCCCTGTAATTTGTTAAAATAACAAATAAATTCACGGATTTATCATTTTCTCAAATTAGTCCGGATAATAGTAAACGTCTAAAAACAATGCTGTTATCTTACTATGCTTTCTAGTAAACTTAAAGTAACTAGATAGAAGGTCTAAGTGGTTTAATGCAATTGAAAAACGTAAACAAAAGAAGATTTAAGGACATTTTTTAGCTTGAAACCCTTCAGGTTCAAGAATCAATAGTTTGAAAGCAGGCTTATGTCTCCCACAGAGCTTGCCTTAGCTTAGCTAGCATAAGCAGACATCAAAAAGTTGACCCATTGCAATGGTATCCACTTATAATTTAGTTTGAATAATAAATAGCGTTACTTCTAAAGTTCGGTGGTAATGGCATGTGTGATTTGTTTAAATATTGGATGAGATTTACAAATAAATATGTAGGTTTAGCTGGATTTGCTTGGTCAAGCAAGATGCCAAATGCATTAGTACACATGAAACCACTGTTTTCCCACACTGGGTTGAGATTCCTGTGTTGTGGCTGTTGGAGTTTTCCTTTCCATTTTCTGACTTTGGCGAGTCTGTAGGATATTTTTGTTATTTGGGCAAAGAAAGATTGAAAGAATATCAAAGTATCCCAGATCAGAATTGACATGGAAATCCTGCAACTAGCATTATACATACATATATATATATATATATATAATGTTATGTGTGAATCTCAGCCCAAATGGTATGTGGGTGATTTCTAGCTGAAGCAAATCTGCATTATTTCCACGGGATATTTTCATTGCCAGCAAGAACACTTCCATAATTGCAGTTTAGAAACATTCAATTATTCAATTTATTAGCCGCGTTCTAAAACCTACAATAAAAAGCAAAAAAAAATTAGCACAAGCAATCTGAAAGATCGGTTGTTGCGCTTACAAAACATCAGTTTGCATTCATTGGTATAGCAATGAACAGAGATTTTATGTTGCAGAATTGGACAACAAGTTGTTTCTTTAAAAAAGATGCAGACCACTAACCAACCAATTACCCACTTAAAATCAGAGTAAGTGAAAAAACGTCGACAGCAGGGTTCGAACCTGCGCGGGCGAAGCCCAACAGATTTCAAGTCTGTCTCCTTAACCACTCGGACATATCGACGTTGATTTTTGTGCGCGTCTTTAATTCTTAAATCTCAGTATAAATCAGGCAATTCCATTTCCAATATCAGCTGCACTACTTATAGAGCTCCATCCTAAAACTGGAAAGTCAAGCCTAATCCAGCCCGCCCAATTAAAGCATCATACACTTAACGGTGGCGTCGTTTCGTGTTAGCAATTGCACCATGAGATCAACAGAGACCATGACAGCAAGAAATTAAATACTTCCTTTTCAAAGTTTTATAGGTACCATGAAATATGATTTCAAGCAACATAAAACTCAGTAGGCAGCTCAATGTCCGAAAGCTATCAGAGCCATTGAAAGAAAATCCCAAGTTAGACAGGCAGAACTTGATAAACACAATGAACAGCACCACACCACTTTCTGTAGGAGAGTCTGATCAAAACGGTACCATGTTTAACATTGCTTCCTATCTAAATCAAGCAGCCATAGAGAATAAATGAACATAGTTGAGAAATGCTAAACTTTATATTATATATAAAAGCATAAACCTACACTTTTACAAGCTGACCTACTCTATTTTTATTTTTTATTTCTTTCTAGTTCTTCATTTTCTGGAATTACTTGTAATATTTTAACACCTAAAACCAAAAAAAAAAGAGCAACAACTAGATGAACTCCTACATACATAACTCCATTTATATCATTCAAGTTGTTGCTCATTTCCCCGGCCCCCATTCCAGCAAAAGAAAGGTTTTGCTGAGGCTATGGTTGAGTAAAGAGCCTGTGGATGCACTGGTGGATGAGGGTCCTACCTTAAGGGCAATCATTCAGTCCCTGTTTCTCATGGAGCTCATTGTAATTTGGACAGAGGACCTGATGAGCACACGGGAGGAATACCACAGACTTTTCCTCTGATAAGCACATGACACACTTTCGTTCTCGTCTAACATCTCCTGTCCCTGAAATACTTGGAGAACTTGCCCCTCCCCATGAGAAACTGGGAATTTGAATTCCCTTCATAACTGGATTTTCAACCTTGCAATCAGGCAGCCCCATCAACACTTCCACAAAGTGATACTATTTTGGAAGAGTTTGACTTGAACTTCAACAGCAAAAGCTGGGTTTCAAGCTTTTTGATGTCCTCCATATATTTCTTCATCTCCTTTTCAGCTTTCAGCTTTATCATCTCCTCTTCCGCTTTTGCAGCAGCTTCAAATTGTTCTTGCTCCTTCCTCATAGCAGCAGGTTGCACAAGATATCTTTCCTTGGACATCCTCTCCTCTTTCATTCTAGCCTCCAATTTTTTTAATTGTTTCTAGTGAGAAAATAACAGATTATAATATAGCCCATGAGGCTTACCAAACACATATGCATATCCATTTTCCAATAACTCTCCAATGGCAGAGAATTTAGTAGTATCCAATTAGCAGGTAACTTTGTATTTCTGTTACAAAGAATCATACGTCAATTTGGTTGTAGCGATATTGTCCCTTGCTGATCTCCCGTTGCAGCTTAACCACCTTTTGCTTCTCAGACACAAGCTCCACTCGCAACATAACCTTTTGCCCCACCAATGACTGAGCATTCTCGAGTGCCTTCTGCTCCCTTTCCAATGCTTCCTGACAACTTGTAGCTGGTTCCGCTCCCTGCAACTTAGCAGCCTCCATCTCCCTCTCCAACAGAGAATGTTCCACTTCAAGCATGCAAACTGTGGAGTTAAACCTCTCAACCTGACCAGTGGCATTATTCAGGGAAAACTCCATCTCAGATATCCTCTTCATGGTGTTCTCCTCCAAGATTTGTTTTTCCTTTTTACATTGCTCTGCTTCTTGCTTCTCTTGCCTTTGTGCTTTAAGCTCAACTTGGTCCTTGCTAAGCCTACAAGCAGCCTGCACTACCTTCTGTTGTTCTACTTGGTCCAACTATTGAGTTCATTCTGCATTTCTTGAACCCAATGGACTAACTTCAAAATCAGTTCATCTTTCTCATTTTATGGGACGTTTTTTTCCCAGAGATTCATCAAAAGGAATTCCAGCATAGTAATCAGGCGTCTTGGGAGACACAAAAGTAGTGGCTTCAGCCTTTGTAACATGATTCTTTTTCTATGAGGATGAGGACACAAGCTCAGTATGTGGAGCAAGTAATGCACATATGGTGCCCTTTGTAGGTAATGTTGGAGGGCTATCTGACACAGAACGAGCAAGTGAAGCACTGATTGAGGCAAAATGACCTTTATCTGCTAAAGAGGCTGCAGCTCCTGTCTCCGCACTAATCTTTGAGGAGCCACTTTTTGAATGTACAGAAAATAAATCAAATGGACATTTCACTTTCTTTTCCACAGCAAAACCACCAATTTTAGCAAGTTTGCCTGATTTGAAAGCCTCTTTGCCATAAGTTCTGTAGGTTTTCTCAGTGTACCCATGGAGGGACTTTTGCCAAAGTGTTGCTAGTTCTTTCTTGGCCCACCATTTTTGAACAATTTCAGATTTTTCTTCAGAGCCAAGTTTTAGAGACATATTTTGAACATGTTCCCCAAGAGAACTCAAAGATTTCTCAACACTTTCTGTCGCAGACTGACTTTCTGCCTCCAGTAGCATCTCTCCAGGAGCAAAAGGATTTCCCAGGCTGGGTAAATTTGGGAAACTTTTGAATTTGAGTGTTTCAGGCAGATGGCTTTGAGTTTTTGGGTTTGAAGGATTTGGAGCGTTTGATTCACTAGTATTTTAAGGAACTGTTTGAGAGTTTCGGTCTCTTGATCTGATCTAGGAAGGAGTAGACCCCAAAGAGTTCTCTCCCAAGATTTCTTTACTATCGAGGATAATCAACAAATCTCCTTCTCCAGTGCATGCTTGCGAAATGTTCAAATCACACATTAACAACCACCACATAGCTTCAGCAATGGATAAGGATGGTTTAACCTCCCTGAACACATTAATCATCCCCAACATGGTGTAATCCACCATTTACTGCAAATCTTTGAACATTTCATCCCTTGAACAATCAGTTCCCTTTCCTTTCTTCAAAACTGATAGAGTATCACTGACAATATTTGACACAAGGGCTTTACCCCCGCAATAAATGCCATGCCTGGCAATGGATTTGAAAGCAACATCCTCAGTATAGCCACACTCAAAAATCTGCTTAATCGCATCAACGAAAAGTGCATGCAAACCAGAGGATAGTAGTTCCTCAAGTGCATGCACAATAGAATCATCCTAATCACTAGATTCATACTGCTTTCCTTTAGCTACTTCTTTAGACTGACTGGACCCCTGCCTCCAACAAAGGCAGGTGACACGATGGATTTCGGAATTTCTCCAAGGATGGTTCATAATGAGGGAATTCAATCAAGGACGATGGAAGGTTAACAGAGTTCTTTTGAGAAGGATCAGCCATCTTTCTCTTGCTCTTACTTCCCTTGTCCCGGGATGAAACAAAATAACCAGATAATCAACTGAAAAAACAATGCAAACGAACCCATTTTACTCCCTAGTAAGCAGTTATAACCAACAGCACAACTAGACACAGAGGAAAAAGAACATGAAAAGGCCCGTACCTGTATCTCCGAGATAGGGGAAATGAGCCAACAATTCTTTCTCTTGTATCAAAAAACACCCAGAATATCAAAACAAGACCCACCCAAATATCAAAACACGCTCACTTAGCTATTCAAGCAAATTATTCATATAACACAAGCACAAAACCCTTGTATATAACCACGCCACGTAGAAACCCGCACCAAAACTAGCACACGGAGTCACTAAAACCCCAGAACCATATGAAGAAATTAACAAAATTAACAAAACCAGAATCCACAAGTTACAGAGAAGAGAAACCCTTCTGGTCAGTGTATTGATAGGAAGAAAACTATTTAGTACATTACAAATAATAAGAAGCTATGGTGTGTACATATGCATTTATTGCGCTTGCAATTGCAAGAGCAAGAGCTGCTTGTGACTGCTGCGCCATTACCCTCTCTAAGACATGCAGAACCCTCCCTTCTAGAGTTGAAGAATTTTCCCTTCCTATTCTGTTACATTTTCCTCCATTCAATTCTGACGCCGTTGTTTTCTACATGCTAATTCTGCTCGGGCTCAAAACTAGTAACTCTTTGCGAATGTGTTTGGTACATAAATTACTAATGAGCAGTGTTATTAAAGGACATGACAACTCACACATTGAATTCACCGTTATCCAGATGAAAGATTTCAAAGCTGCAGAGTACCATTGTTAATGTGTCACGCGGGAAGAGACATATGATCCTATCTAAGGAACTGTTTGGTGTTCTTCCACCCACCCCCAAATACAGAAATTTGAAAATTGAGCATTCTTTTTGTGCCCATTTTGTATTTAAAATTTTAGATAATAAAATTTTGAAAATAAGATACAAGCAAAAAAAATTATAGAATGCTAACCATTGTAGTTGCGATCCAAGATTAGCTAAATATATTGATAGAAAATGCTTTAATTAAAATGTATATATAAAGTACGTAATCTTTTTAAATTTAATTTTTTAATATTAATAATTTCAAATAAATATTTAAATCAATGTATTAAAATTATTTTTACTTGATTGTACATCATTTGTTACAAGAATAAAAATAGATTAAAAAAAAAATTGTGAAGCAAACCAAACCAAATTAATAAAATCAAATGAAAATTCATTAATTCAGTTCGAATTTTAGTGGTTTTGATTTGTTTCTCACTCGTATAAATTAAAAACTGATATTTTTAGTTAAAATTTTATTTTGAGCTGTTAAAATAAATAAAAACTAATAAAATTTTAAGATTCTATCTTCATGCATGCATATTAATTAATAATGAATGATTGTATAATATAAAAAAAATATATTATTTACAATTATTTGAAGCATTTAGATTTTTTTTTTTCACTTTTTTCCTAGCCTAGACCAAAATTAGAAAATCCAATTGAAATCAAACCAAACCTATTAATTTGATTTTAATTCAATCTTGTTGTACTTGAAATTGACTCAATTTGATTTAATTTTTCAAAAATAGAATCATGTGGTTTGATTTTTGATTAGGCGCATATTTGAATTAAAATTTACCCACTTACATAAAAAAAAAAAAATTTTCTTATATTATAGAAAAACTATGATTGTCAAAAATGACGAGTGAAAAAAGATTTATTATATAAAAATAGTTACAATCATATTGTTAATAATTTTCTCTCACACCATAAATTTAATTATATCTAATTTCTATAAATCTTATCTTAAACTCCTATAAAAAAATTTATCTAATTTTAAATATCACTTTATTATTCTATTTTATAAGTGAACTTGAACTTTTTATATATAATAAATAGTAATTTATTTATATTCTATTATTTTGTAAATATAATCTCTAAAATAAGAGTTTCTACCATTTGAATGTATTTTAAAAATTATATTATATACAAATTTTAATTTTATAAAAGTGAGAATTAATTTAAATATTAAAATTTATCACAGTAATTTACAATATATGAAATCTCCTATGATATCACAAAATTATATATTTAATTTTGTTAATCACAAAAAATAAATAATTAAATATGATTATTTTAAAGATCAGTGTACTCTACTCAAAAGACTAACATATTAGGTAGTGCTGTTTACTTCTTTTTATAAATTTAAAAATAATTTATATTTTATTCGACGCGACATTCTTACCCGTAACGAATATACATTATGGGTCATTTTAATTCGTATTATTATATTTATAATTTTTGAGAAATACACATCTTATATTATAATTTTTTATTATAAAGTAACTTATATAGATATGAGAGTTCATGTGCGAATAAAATTTGAGTTTGTTCTAATAATATTTATCATAAATTAAATACTTGTTATTAATTTAAAAATAAATATGATGTTGTTTATTTTTATTTTATAAATTTAAAATTAATTTATATTTTATTCCACATAATAGGAGGTGCCGTTAGGCTTTCAATCGTAATTCAATCGTAATAAAATAGGAAAGTTATTAAAATTATTCGTGTCGAAGACGAAAATTATTAAAATTTGAGAGGAATTTGTGTAATTAATAGGATTCTCCGGTTTTTTGCTAAAAAAAAAAAATTGCATCTCCGTGGGCTCCACCTGGGCCCCACGCTGGATCTGAGCTGTAAAATCCATGGCACGTGGGATGCAAGCTGGGAGACCCTAAGTGGACCCACAGAAATGTCCAAATAACTCCAATCGTAACCGATGCATCGATCATCGCCATTTGTCAATAAGAATCACGTTTAAGAAAATTAAAAAAAAAAGGAAAAATAAAGAAAAAGATACAAGAAAGTAAAGGTAGGTTCTAGAGAAGGGGCAGGGAAGAGAGAGAAATGGAAGACAAACAAGGAGCTCCTAAAACGGCGTCGAAGGTACGATACAAACGAAAACCTAGTACTTTTTTTCGATTTATTTTCTTTATTTTTTTTTTAGAATTAACGGTTACGAGATTTTAGTACGGAGACGGAGTTTGTAACTGATTTGTTCTGTTTGTAATTATTAATTTAATTTTATTTATCTCTTTATTATTTCGCTTGAACCGTGTTTGGATGCCGAGAAATTGCAGTGTAGGGTAGGATACGGAAGAAAATCGAGAATCTGTTGTTATTTGGTGTCTATTGGGGCATCAGTTTGACTCCAACTTCTTGTTTTGTTATGAAGCAAAACCACTATGAATGCGTTACGATTCCTGAAGTTTTTCATTTTTTTTCTTTTGTTGGGGCTTTGCTTGTTTCCGAGGCTACCAACCAGTCAGAAAGTGTGCGTTACGATGACGAATGTGTGGGTTTTGGTAGCTAGGGATGTTGTTCAATTTGATCTTCGATAGCGTCCTAAGTATATCTTGACTAGCACTCGTTCGTTGCAATTGACGTGAGACCAGGTTTTATAAAAACTGCTCATAGGTTTTATCACAAATTTTGAAGAGTTGGGTAGGAATGCTGCTTATGCTAGTGGGTCTTGGCTTTAGTTTTTAGTAGTGATAATGTGTACTGTTTTGGTATTAAAACTGAAATTAGTTATACACACGACCAACAATGAGAAAAATAAATGCAATAGCTAAATGACGATGACCAATAAACTTTTCAATTGTGGATGGAATCGTATGAGAAGGGTTACAATGCCTTGCCCAAGAAACTTGGACGAGATTCAGTATTTCTGGACCACAAAACAATGCCATTAAGGATAGGAGAGAAAGAAATCTGCTAGGCCATTTGTTGGAGCTTTAAGTCACAGGGGCTACATAAATTTATGTGAATCATTTTTCAAGTGTCATTTTGTTTAATATACCTGTTCCATAGGTAATGAGCTGCTGATATTCTACACTGTGTCATGGTAAAACTGGAACTTGGAATTTGTTACCGATTTGAACTGTAAAACATGCAAGTAGCATATTAGGCTGTTATTTTATTTTTTTTGGAGCACAAAATTTGCCAACTTATGTAAGTGTCAAACTTGTCTTCTCTTTCTGATAACCTATCAAATTTGATGCGATACCTGAGTGAATTCTGCATGCATATGGAATAGAAATGATTTGATAGCCAAAGATTTACTCGCGTCCCTTGTTTGTTACTAGAGAGGCAAAGGTATGCAGTTATAAATGGGATGGAATGGAGCCATCAGGTGGTAAAATGGTAGAATTGATGTTGTCAATTTGTTTCCTTTTCCCTGTAGCATGTTGATTTATAGATTTTGTCAAACATAGGGCTAAGATCCGTTTCTTCTAGTTGGCTTATGGTTGCATGGTTGAAATGACTTGGATATTTCATTGCGTAAAATTAAAATTTTGGATGGGTAGGTACGCCTTGGTCTGCTACTGGAAATGTCTTATTTTATTTTTCTTATTGTTCTAATTACGAGGAATCAACCATGTAAAAAACTTAGTAGTGTCGTGCTAACGAGAGTTGCTTGATGGGATAGAATCAGTTTTGTCTTGATCACTATGGTGTTAATTTACTTCATTTTGATTATGATTTAATGTAGTTTAATGACTTGAGAGAATCACAGCTCAAAATTTATTGAGAACTCTATATGTTTCATGGCTGTGCGGCTCAAATCCTTTAGTTGCCTATTATTCATTTGTTCATTAGGTGCTGTTTGATAAAGCACAATAATAAAGATGCCTTTCAATAATTGGACCATTCTACCAGCTAAGATATATTTTGTAATTTCTTAAGCAATTCAACTGACTGCTATTGAATTCTCATGACAGAAATCACGTGCAGGGGAAGCAATTAGGTCAATTGATACATATGCTGCACAGTGTGAAAAATGCCTTAAATGGAGAGTGATTACTACACCAGAAGAATATGAAGAAATTAGAAGTAAAGTCACACAGAAACCTTTTGTTTGTGAAAGTAAACCAGGTATTTCTTGCCAGGATCCTGCTGATATCGAGTATGATGCCTCTCGAGTCTGGGTTATTGACAGGCCTGGCATCCCTAAGACTCCTGAAGGTTTTAAGAGAAGTTTAGTGCTCAGAAAAGATTTCTCTAAAATGGATGCTTACTATATTACCAGATCGGGAAAGAAACTAAGAACTCGTAATGAGGTAGCAGCATTTCTTTCAGCAAATCCTGAATACGGGGATGTATCCCTTTCAGACTTCACTTTTACAGTCCCAAAGGTAATGGATGATACTATTCCTGAGGATGTTGTCAAGAAGGGTTCTGCCACTGGTGATAGTAAAAAGAAACTTAAAGCATCAAAGGCTGTTGCTGGAGGTGGAAATGGAAGGCAAAAGGATTAACTGTCAACTGCCCTGCTCGAATTTGTTCATGGGTCATGTAAGTTAGAAGTTATTTTTGTTGTGAGTTGGGTTTTGAGGTAATTGAACTGCTCATGTAGCTCGTCCTGACTAGTTTTGATTGGATTGATACTCGACTGACTTGTGGATGCTACACTTGAACAGCCCAACCTGCATTTTGTTATTGTTGTCGGCTCTGTTCAATTATCGGAAAGCAGTGGTGCATTTGACGACTATTGCCCTGAGGTGTAGGTAAATTGTATGGTGATAATTCTTCCTGGTTACATCTTGTCTTTTGTTTGGTGAACTGTCCTCGTGGAGTAGCTATTGGTCTTGTTGACTGTGGTGTTGGTAGCTGTTAGATTGTTTGTAATGTTTGCATTTTTGTACCCTTGTCATGATTGGTTGTATTGTTAGCATAAAATATTTCTGAGAAATGCCTGCAAAATTAAAACCGGCTCCCTAGAAAGTGGTCATATTTTGAAAGCTGAATTTAACCGAACTGGCAGAGGCCCAAAAATTTAAACATATCTACCCAGCTAATTGCTGTCCGTTCTGAAATATTATTTAATTAATAAAAAGAGGTAAAATTATAAATTGATAAAAAAATTAAGATAACTAAATAGAAGTCCAGGAGCGTATAGGCTCCAAGTTGATTGCAGTGCCATTTGATTTCTACTTAGATAATGGAATGATACATTTTAAATGTTTAACAACAGTAGACAATCTCATTGTAAAGGTTTGATTCTGTGTAATTGCACTTGAATTTTTAGTATGTAAATCTTGCGTCTGGAATTCTCTTGCTGTGTGTCTTTGAAAGAAAGCGTTAAAAACAAAGTTAGCAACGGAGATGGGCGGATCTGGAATTCTCTTCTGTACGTATTCATTGACCATAACGGCTCTGTTAAATTTTGTTGAAATGGACCACATACGTATATACATGGAAAGTCCAGCATCCAGAATCTTAAACACTAAATCCTGTGGAGAAAGAACGTCGGTAATACTGCCTGGGCATTAGCCGGGGGGATGAAGAAACAAGAATCAGGATTTGTTGGTATTGTTTCAGTATAAGTGCGAGTGTAGGTCAGTCTTTTTATTTTTTTTTTGGGTCAGCACGAGCCTAGCGATGTTCTAGCAACCTAAGGCGTGGTATTCAGCTTCTGACATCCTGGTCTGGCTTCATGTACTTGAGCAACATGTGTGGTGACCGATAAATTTTCACCAGGGTCCAGTAAAGGATCTCCTCAACTTCATCCTCAGCTTGGGCTCTAGCTGCGTACAGGTATCCTCACAGATGGCTATCAATCTGCATCAAAAACACGGAACAATATATTGATTTGTAATGGAAAGAACCCAGACCGAGAGTTGTACCTGTTGTTCACAACAGCAGAATCATTAAGAAGAACATTTTTCACATCTGATGGGCTTGAAAGATCCTCGGGAACCGGAGATTTTTTGTACTTCACCACTTCCTTGCCTTAGGTCGATCCCTGGTAAGTACCCGAGTAAAACTAACACCCATGTCCTTACTCAAGCCTGGCGACTGGATGAATCTGGTCTGAACCACACCAGGAACGAGCCACAGAAACACTTGCATCTGCGGGTAATGATTACTTTAAAAAATTTTCCAAAAATCATTAATCATGTTGAGCAACCAAAACGTTTTCATTTGCAAAGAGAAGATTAAGTAAATAACGTAAATGCTAATGCTGCAACGTTTAGTTTACGCCAATGGCTTCCTCGCACATTTCCCATTTTAGACTTGAAGAGGAATTTTCGGGCCGAAGAGGAGAGGGATGTAACTGTAACAATAATAGAAAAGTAAGCGGGGCCTGGGCGGGTGAACAGAACTGAAAGTCAACGACTTTAAAATTTAGTACTAAAAATTTAGAATATTTTAGATTAAATTTACGATTATAATTAAAGAAAAAGAAAATTTCAAAACGTAGTCGTTCTATTCAAGGCCGTTGTTCATCGTGGCCTTTCGTTTCTTATCTCCCTGGCTCTTCTCTTCTGGGTTTGGCTGAAAAACAAATTTGATGAGAGTCCTTGAAAAACAGTGTGTTTGAAACATGAACACATTAGTATCAGCATCTCTTTACAGCTGCCGGGTCTCGAAATTCCCATCGTCGATTCCCTGCCACGGCTTATGCGGTCCTAAGTTTCGCAGCACGAGCTTGAAAATACACGCCAATGCAAATGAAGTAGATACGCAGACGACAGTAGAGGAATCCCGGAATGAAGAACCACAACCAGAGTCCAAAGGCACGAGCAAGAACTCTACTGCACCACTTCCACTTGACAAAGACCTCAAAAAGGTTGGTTTAAGACTTCATGCTGCCGCGGCTCTGTTGTCTTTGCAGAATAGCCTACTTTTTTATTTTGCATGTTAATTTTGACCGAACTGGATTTTTGTCTTTTTAGTTCCATGCATGTACTTGATTGAGGTATGAGTTCTCCGTATGAAGATTAGAAATGTGTTGTCAATTTTTTGCATGCGACCTTCTTTTTCCTCTTCTTGTTGAATTAATGTAGAAATGTCAGAGATTTATATTCTTTGGTCTTGTGGATTGAACTCCGTTTCAATCTCAATGTCTTAAAAAGTGTGAGATGTACCAAGTGCTTGCTGACAATGGCGTAGTTTTTAGGTCGCTTAATTTCCAAAAAGAAGACAATATGAGGTCCTCTGTGGGAGAAAGGTAACTTTTACATTGAATTAAGGCATAGTAAATCTCGTAATGCAGTTTTAGGCATTGAGATTTGACTCTGTGAACTATAAATTATGTCTACTCCACACCATTCCAACCCCAATTTGTATGATAAGGCAAACAGTTAATTGAAAATAATTCACTGCAGAATTTTAAATTGCTTGCATGGAATTTGATAGATGACTAGTTAAAACCTCTAAATTTTCTATTACTTGTCATTTACAAAACAGGTTGTTCAGAAAACTGCCGCAACATTTGCACCAAGAGCTTCCACAGCATCCAAAAACCCTGCCATACCGGGAACTGCATTGTACACTGTTTTTGAGGTCCAAGGTTATGTCTCAATGTTGCTAGGCGGAGCTTTGTCTTTCAATGTCATTTTCCCATCAAATGAACCTGACATATGGAGACTAATGGGGATGTGGTCCATTTGGATGTTCAGTGAGTCATGCACTCTTGAATTCAATTCCACATTTAAGCTAGGTTCAGAGATACGAACAGGCTTCTTTTTGTAGTAATTCTCTGCAGTTTTGTTCATTCTGCACTTAATTAGTTAGTGAAACTGATGGGTTTGGTGAAGCAGCATTATAACATACTTACACAAGTAATTACCTTTATTAGGAAGTGTGCCTGTTAAGTTCCAATCCCACAATTCTTGATTCTGTTTTTATTATACGTTGATACCAATTGAGGTGATTTTCGTAGAGGATAACTAAATCGTCGTTACAGTATCTCTAATTTCCATAGATCTATATGTGCAATGACTTCTAGTCTCTGCAGACTTGAATTCTATTTAAAAATTTAACACCATATTGTTTGCAGCAATTCCATCCCTCCGTGCAAGAGACTGCTCAAAAAATGAAAAAGAAGCCCTCAACTATCTCTTTCTCCTCATCCCATTACTTAATGTCATAATCCCATTCTTCTGGAAGTCATTTGCCATTGTCTGGTCTGCAGACACTGTAGCATTCTTTGCAATGTATGCATGGAAGGTATGCTTTCTTATTTCTGAAATGATGAATTACATATCCCACTGATAGTCTGAATTTCTTTTGATTAAACTATACTCTTCTTTGCATAGTTTGGGTGGCTACAAAGGACAGAGTAGGAGCTTTTATCCAGCAGTGTAATTAACTGCCTCAAGGGGCATCATCATGCTCAAAGGTCAGCAGAGCTTCTCAGATATAAAGTTTCTTCAACCCCTTCAAGATTACAAGTAAAACAGGGCATAAGTGGTTGCTTCGTGGAAGCAAGACAGATTGCATGCTTTCCTTTGAGCTATGTGATGATGAATTGATATTTAGTTACATGTACACATTTGGGTTCTGGGCAGTTAGCATTTTCTCCTCTTTATTACATTCAACATTTGTTGTGCTATGGAAACATAATGTATATATAATTCAAAGTTCATTTGCAGAATGTTGAGCAGTTTACAGCTCTTGAGACTTGAAATATGTATAACATTTTAAAATAGCATCCATCAATACAGGAAATTATTTGAGTAATCCTATCGTAAAAGCAGAAGAAAAATCTTGCCCGAAGTGCTTTTTGTAAGATCTGTTATTGGCATCCAGTGTACGCGCTTATCACCAGTGCTTTAATACTTCACACTTGCACTCTCGCTGGATCTGTCTTTTCCCGCGGAGCCTCCTAACCGGCGCTTGCCAATAATATTTAAACTCTTTAAACTGTATGAACTGAAATTTTAGAACAAGGCAAAAAAGATTACAATTTTAAATTGTTTTGATCTCAGTCTCTTCACTTAGGTTTAGCTATCATAAATATGAGTAATGTTATTCCCTTTTTTTAAATTTTTTTATATAAAAAACTGTTTTTAAGTTTTTTATATATATATTTTAAGTACTATTCACTTTCTTAGTATGGTTTAAATTTTTTATTATATATTGGTTAACATTTTTCTTATATATTTTAATTTTAAATTTTATAAAAATTGTTTCAAGTCAATACATAAGTTTTTATTTTTTTTTGTAAATAACAATACTTACGAGTATCAGAACTAAGTCCCTTCATCCGTGCTTGTGCAATCTTAAATGTTAACAGTAAAAATATGAAATTGCCATGAATATGTACTGAAATGACTACAGTCTCTTTTCTCTGAATATACTTGCAAACAGTTTCGCAAACTAGGTATTACATATAATACAAGGCTAATGCTCTGAAATCACTTAGCATTGCAGATCAAATATTTCTTCCCATGTTGTGCTCATAACAATTTATATTACATAATGTTGTAAAAATTCACTTCACTGTCCTCCATACATCAGGAATCAGTCAGGTTCTAGGAATCTAGCAATCTAGCATGGTATCTCTTTGAGATAAATTAAGCCAGAAAACCCATCTACGAACAAAGAACAATGATAACCAAGTATCCGAATGCCAAACTCATGATTTTATACATACTCATCATCATTGTCTTCCTCGTATTCAGAGGCAGACTCACCGCTCCTTTGCTCCATCAGTGAGTTCATGTCAAATGATGGCATTATATCCATCTCTTCCATTTTGATAGTGTCATAGGTCATCCGCTCCTCAAACTTCTCATCAAAGCAGTTAAGAAGCCATGAGAGAGAACACTTCAAACCCTTCTTCACAATCATTTTGTGTCTTGGTTTAATTGTAGACACCAGACCATTAGTAAAGAATGCTGGGAAATCAACCAAATCATCCAGTGGCCTTTGCATCTCTCTTTGGAAGTAATCAAAACTCAATTTCATAGTATCCAGATTCAGAGCAAGCACTTGGGGACACCCCACAACTATCTTTCTTGTTTGTTGAAAGGAGAATCCACAATTCTTTAGGAAATCCACATGCTTTGTAATAGCAGAACTACTCATGCTCACAACCTGGGGCATCTTCTCAACAATGCTGCCAAAATCCTTGGGACTAGAGTCAATAACTGAATGAAGTGAACTCCGCTGACCAAGAAGCTTTGGTTTCAGGTCTATTCCTATAATTTCAGGACATTGTGCCACTACTGAAGGAAGCGCTCCTTTTTTAACATTAAACTCTAGAATGGATTCAACATTTGGTTTCACCCTCTCCTCAAATCCAAATCCCAGATCGAGAGGCTTCTTCTCTATCAATTTAGCAATTGCTAATCTTGGAATACCCAAATTTTCAAGATGTTCCACAAAAATGGTTTGATCACCCGGCCTACTCACATCCCTAAAATCTCTGGGTATATAGTTAAAACTCCTCCAATTTCTCTTCTTGTGACTCCAATTCCAACCAAATAAGCCAAGGATGTGCCCATGGTCCCCTCAAGTTTGAAACCCAACACTTCTGGACATCTCTCAAGAACCCGAGGAATATGATTTGCCTTGATATCCAACCCTTGCAGATACTTCACCACCGGAGCAAGGTCTACAACAACACTAGCACGGAGGAATTGCGGGTATCTGATCAAGAACTCTGTGAAAGTGGATTTCCTAACACCCAACTTACCAAGGTAGTCAAGCACAGGTACCATGTTCTTTTTCACACTGCAGCCAAGGACCAGCGGGTAGTTGTTTATATCTTCGATTGTTAGCCCTACATTGTGAAGGAAGTCAACACGCTCTTTCATAACCTCAACTGTCACAGGAAGTTCTAACCCATCAAGCTCATCGGGAACAATACCAATTCCCCGTAAGAAATCATAGACCTTAGCGCGATTTGCTATTCTCTCATTCTTCAGCTCTAATGTACTAGGATGACTGTACAAAGATGAGGAACCTCCTTGTTTTCTACACAGACGAGTGGTGTCAGGTGAGGACACAGATGCATCCACGGAACTAGATGCAGAAGTTCTTCTATCAGCTATGGAGTACTGAGACCTAGTGATCAATCTGATCACATTACCATGATCACTTCTGATTCCAAGAGGTGACAAAGAAGTTATCAGGGGTCTCCAATATGTAAAACCAGGTAGCTCTGGATGTACAAGCAAAAAACTGGACTTCTAATGCTAACATAGCTTCTGATACTCATGTTAATAAAGGTACTAGTATCAAAGAATCTGCACAAAGACAATACCTTATCAGTGATTATTAGTTCCACATTGAATCCTTTTCATCCACGGAGCTAAATATAACAACAAATGGCAATACTTGCAGGCATACGCAAGCAAAAGACCATTGGAAAAAGAGAAGAAAAGCCTGAACTTTTTTCTTTTTAAATATTACAAGAAAATAAACCATATCCCTCCCCAACTCATTGTGAGTGAAAAGCCCGAACTTCATCTCTGTTCATTTTGTACAAATGTAAGACCCATCGCAATGGTTATATTGACAAGAATGGGAACTACAAAAGGCATGTAAACCCCTGGCAATGATGCCGGGTTGTATAAGAAGAGACCCGCGGTTTTACAAGTTTTTATGGCACTACAAACCTAGCTCAGCTCCATAACCAGTTCCATTCTAGATTGAGTAATAGCAACAGTACTACAATGCAAAGTTCGACAGATTATTGCTTCCATAGTTTTTGATTCGTTAACCAAAAATGCTATTTTTTTTTTCCCATCAAGAATAGTCATTGTGACGAAGCGAACAAAATTTGAAAAATGAAAATGAAACATTAGCATACAAGCATAAAACCTTAAACCTCATTTGCTAGTCTACAACATCAATCGGTTCTCTCTTTTCCAACATTTTCTCAGCAACCAACCCAAGCGCTAACTTCTTAACTGCTTACTAAAAAGTAAATCAAATAAGAAGAAACAGAACCTGGCTGAGGATGTCAGTTGATAAAACGACAGCCGGCGTCCGGAGAGGAGCGACCATGCAATGGCTAAGGTTTTTGTTGGTGAAGCCACGGCCTTTCTGTGAATTTCAGGCGTCTATTGCTGTATCACTATCATTACAATGTGCTATCTTCATTTCGGCCGTCGGATAAGATAATAACATTTGGTTTATATGAAAATGAAGCTTAAATTATTTGCAAGGAAGAAATTAAAAATGGGGTTCCGGAGCCGTTTTGAAGATCCAACAACCCGTTAGAAACTACCAGAAGCTACGAAAAGAAACCGGGGCTACAAAAGAGAATCCGAAGAGAACACTACGAAAACCAACGGTTTTTTTGATTGGGGAGAAGATTCAGGATTGTTTTTTGCTAACTGAATTACACAGTAGTAGTGGGAAGAAGACGCCGAGGTTTTGGTACATTTTCTTGTGCTTCAGTTTCACTTTATTGTCTGCAACTGCTGAAGCTGCTCAGTGCTCAATCAGGGGTGAGTTCTCCCTTCTCTTCTGTGCGTTTAGTTTTTATTTATTTATTTTCTTTTTGCAAAATGACTGAAAAAATATTTTTTTCCCTGTAAAATTAACTCGAACGGAAGCTTCTCTGGTAGTGGCAGTCATCGCGTTTGGCCAACAGCTAGTCCATTGCGTGCGACGAGTTTTGTAGTGAAGCTATTCTGGTTTTGGCCTATTATTTTGTTTTCGAATTATGATTCATGCTGACGATTTTGAAACTTGTAGCTGTCATTAGCACCTTGTCTAAGTTCATTTTAGCTTGTAAAATTTAGTTCAATCTTTTGTGCTGATTATAAAACCATGGGTTTGATTGAGAAAAATAATATGATAGTTGCAGCAAGCTATGTGTATGTGAACTTTATGCAATTGTGCAATAAAAGTAATGGATTTTGGGTTGCCCTTTGTAGCTTTGGATCATTTTAGTGTGTAAAATTGAATTGGTCCTGTTGTCTTGGTTTTTTATGAAGATTGAGATGCTGGTTATGTAATGGCATTTGTCTTATTCTTTTTGTGCATTGGATTTCTCTGAGTTTGTTAATGTGATGTGAGAGTAGAAAACTGTATCTGCTTGTGGTTTAGTGAAGAAGGAGAAAAGTAGCTGGCATCATTCAATGTGATTTCCTATTACTGTTCATTATCCTTCATGCCAGGATACGTCAGTTCAGTTTATTTGTTTTTTGATGAAGAATATTCACAGGTAAGGAATATTAATGAGCTTCCACAGGATAACTATGGAAGAGAAGGATTCTCTCACATAACTGTGGCGGGCTCAGTCTTGCATGGGATGAAAGAGGCATGAATACTCTGAACAATGTTTAGGAATTTACTTTTCACTGGGTCTCTCATGTTCATGTAAAAGTAAAGAGCTTATTAAAAGTTTAACCAGGGTGTTATGCAGATAATTGCACAAAGAACTTATTAAAAGTTTAACCAGGGTGTTATGCAGATAATTGCACAGTAACTACATAGAGCTTGTATCGTTAAAAAGTACCAGCTGTTTGTCTAATTTTTATGGTTTTCTCGTAATATTATCATTTTGGTACTTCAGAACCATAAATGTTTGGATTTTTGATAGTGGTTATGTTTTTAGAACCCCCACACTACTATCCCCGAGCCCTAAACCATTGTTGATCTGGTGTCCTCCATAGCAGACAAGTCAATTCATGTTGGTTCTTAAATTACTTTGTATGCATTCCTGGGATTTTACAGATAGAGGTCTGGTTTCAAACATTTTCTCCAGGATCAGGAACACCAATCCACAGGCACTCCTGTGAAGAAGTTTTTGTCGTCCTAAAGGCGAGTGGCACTCTCTATCTTGCGTCAAGTTCACACGAGAAGTACCCAGGAAAGCCACAAGAACATTTTATCTTTCCGAATAGCACATTTCATATTCCTGTCAATGATGCTCACCAGGTAAACCAAACCACTATAGTTGCTTGTAGATGGTTAACTGCAGATATTTATTTTGTGAGTCTGCATTATTGACAATAATGTGAAGAAACACAGTACTACCTGGCGCCATTGTGAACATGAATTTGCTGATGATAATTTGCCAACAGTTATAGGATACATAAATTACCTTGATCGCTTGAGAATTCAAGCTAGATCAAGATTGTAAGCATGCAAGCTCTTAAGTATTTCATTCATGGAAACACAGTATTATTTTATCTTACTTCCTGATGCCATAAAAATTGATAGACTTGTTATCTCTAATACTAAAGTTGTGGTGGTGAACATGAATTTGCTGATGATAATTTGCCAACAGTTATAGGATACATAAGTGACCTTGATCGCTTGAGAATTCAAGCTAGATCAAGATTGTAAGCATGCAAGCTCTTAAATATTTCATTCATAGAAAGTCAGACTACATCAGTTTCTTTATAGATGACTGAGAGAAGGTGATCTCCACAGAAGGTTAAATCAGCATACCATAGCCAGAAAATTAGCAATCTTCATAACTGCATTGCTAGAGAATTGTAGTGGTTGAGTCAACCGTTGATGCTCCATACTTTTGGACTTGTTAGTTTCTACACCTCCAAGAGCAACCAAACTGGGATAGCCAGATGGTTGTCATTGATATGATTTTGTAAACCTTCAAAAGCATTAGATATTCAAACAGTTTGCCTCCTGAGTTGCTGTCAGCATGGTTTGCACTTGACCTGTATAGGTAATGAAGTGTTATTATATTCATCAAGCATTCCTTGTGAGTGTTGGATGTCAAGCTCGTATATCTCTTAGATGTACAATATTAACGTTTTCCATTAGCTATGAGAAAATGTGTGTGTCTCACCGACACCTGGACTGCCTATGATGTATGTACACCAAGTACCGAGCTAATATATGCTTGGCAAACTTAGCATGTAGTTGGGAGGCAAGTTCATGAATGAAAACTCTTTTAGCTCTCTTCTGGGACAATGTAGTTCATGATGCCATTGCCGGGCAAATGAATTGTCTATTTAACTCTCATTGTCAATTCTCATTATGTAAACATGTTAAAGTGGCTCTAGACTCTGATGATTGTTATGATACTCATTGCAGGTGTGGAATACAAATGAAAGTGAGGATCTGCAAGTGCTTGTTATAATATCACGCCCACCTGTTAAAGTATATGCGATGTCTCTTCTTCCATCTTATTGCTCTTCCACAATTATCATTACTGTAATTATTCACACGCCCGCGCGTGTATTTTATTTTTTCATTGTGGTTTAAAAAATTATCATAAAATAAGATGCCGGTACTCTGTGAGCCTTATTGTTTTCCTATGGTGTTCGCTCCAGTTATTCACATTGCTCCCTCTGTAGAAGTTATGTTGATAGTTACCACGTGGGTCTTTTTGATTTTGCTTTAGTGCCTGCTCCAATTGTTCACATTTGCTTCAGATTTACAAACTACCAAGGAAGAGCCTCTATTTAGGACTGCCAAGAAGCCCCGTTGAACCGATACAAACTTAGCTTTTGACATATTAGGCTCGGCTCACCAACTTTTTAGCTTGAATTCAGCTTTACCAAACATGTTGGAGCTTAGGATCGTATGCTCATGAGAGTGGGCCTGCTTGAGCTTGTTGGAGTTCTTCCATAAATTTATTTTGATGATCTCGAACTACTCAGTTCATTTGC
>CP135559.1:5570072-5692740 GCA_032401905.1 Swietenia macrophylla | reverse complement strand
TATCTGTGGATCAGAATTCCATAATACTCTCGGTTGATCAGGAACTAACTGCTCTTAATTGTATGCCTGCATTATTATGGATCTGGGTGGTCACTTAAGCATGCACGTGAGAAATGTTCATGGCTCGGCCCAACCCCAATTGAGTTTTCGCATCCTATTGCCTGTTTTCTTTTCTTCTTTAGTGCGTGCAAACTGAAAAAAGCCTTACTTTTGGTTAGTCATGATCTATAATTTGATCACTGACAGACTTGTTTGTGTTTGATTACAAGGCATAATTAAACATGCCATCAATGCAAATTAAGGGTTAAAGATTTCAAACCCATTGCCAAATTCCTGTCTTTTCAATTTGCAATAAAGATTACAGCATAAATAACAAGGCTTATTTAGAGCATTCTATCGTCAAATCATAGATAAATTTCCCTTACCGGTGAGACAATTTAACCCATCAACTTTATAATTGCAACAAGCAAATAATAGATCACTGGCTGTCTTGCTATGTAGACTTGGAACTTTTTGTATCCATGTTTAGTTTCCTGTGCATTTCTTCCTTCTTGGTCTTGATGAATTTTTCCGAATAATCATTGATATTCAGAGCCTCACTCGGAGGTGGCCTTAAACGTCTGGGAGTCTTCTTCACCTCTTCTTTCTGTATTTCTAATGTTAAAATTTGATCACTTGGTATGTTCTTCCCTTTCCTTGTGCTTCTCTCTGCCAGCTCTTCACCGTCTATTACACTAACCATATAATTCTTCTTCGGAACTCTTGGTCGCGCTGGAGTCGTCAAATTGGGGGAGGTTTTACCCCGAAGTTGTGGCTGAATCGTTTTCTCTTGAATTAGGGGGACCTCCTTCTTGCCGCCGGGTGGTGGCTGCTCACCAACCTTCTTCCCTTTTCCCGTTGCCTTATCTCTGCTGGATCGAACTTGATCCGGAATTCTGTCAGCCTCTTGCATCATTTGGGACTGTTCATCTTCAAATTGCTTGAATTGGACCTCGATTTCAGAACCCAAATCGTCCTTCGAATTTTCATGGTCCTGGACGCGCACCATCATCGTCTCTCCATTAGGCTTGGCAGGACTTGAAGAATCATGCTGCTCCGACGTTATGCGCTTAACACCATGAGCAAAGAGGTTGCCCATGAAGAAGTTGAAGAGTTTCTGGCAAACGCCCAGAGATTTGGAACTTTGGCTGTTCTTTTCCTGCATTGCTTTTGTTAAAACCCAATGCCAGGAAATTTAAAAAAAAAAAAAAAGCACAAAGACAACCACCAGCGAAGAAGGAAGGTGAAAAGCAAGGAGATCTATTTCAAGATATGGATAGCTTCCATTACATTGGAAGATTCTATGCTTTGATAGGAAGCATTAAATTCTTTATTTCTCTTCAAAATCCAATAGCAAAAGGCTTAAGAAAGTGTTGTTGTTTCTTCGAGTGTGCTTTAGTAAGTGGCCAGAAAAAGCAGGTGACTGCCTGCCTATCATCTCTCTATCAAGAGTATCTTACCTTGCTTTGGAGTTCATATTATCCCCATATTCCGATCCGATCCGATCCGATCCCTGGCAGTAGTCACGCGAAACCACACCCCACGTCCTAGGCCCTACATCATTGTGGGCCACAACCCACAATTACAGTACTTCCATTTCTATATCATTATTCTTTGTAAAAGTTCAACAGATTCCATCCAACCGAGTGCAATCTTTTAACTCTTCCAATACAAAGTTGGTATGAATGGAATATTTTCTGAAACTTTGTTTAATGGGTTCAGATATGGTGTATCCGTATCTGTTTATCGGTATGTTCAAAAAAATTATATTAGTTGTAACTTAAAATAATTTTATAAAAATTTCACATAAAAATAACAACAAACTTAAAATAATATTAATTTTTAAATATTTTAAATTCTTGTTCTTTAATTTAAATTTTTATAAAAATCGCTTTAAGTTAGAAGATATAAAAAAATTATATATATATATATATATCGATACGTTGATATATTATTTCTAAATTGTTATTTTCCGTAATTCTGAAATGACTGTGAGGAGAATTTTGGTGTTGTAGTTACTACAAGGATGTATTACCCCAAGTTGAAGGTCTTTTAGGATGGATTGGATGTTAGTTTTCAAACAGAGGTTTTATATAATAATAAATTAATTAATATATGTGATAAATCTTGCCTTATAATATTTTTATACAATAAAAATTTTATCAAATATTTTTCCTAGAGTTTACACTAATTTTATTTTATGATAAGTTTTTGTTAAAAAAATACATTTGCTTTTTCTTTATACTATTAATTAAAAGATAAATACACCTTAATTTATTTATTCTTTATAAATAACATCATAATTTACTCGTTTTTATTTGATTTTTAGAATTCATTAAGTATATTTTGTAAAACAAGCAAAAAAATATTTTATCAATAATTTAACAAATTAATTTAGAATTATTTATTATTCCATATAAGATTTATAATTTATGTTAAAAAATTATTATAAATATTTGAATGGTGTTAATTAATAATAATGATAATGATAATAATAATAATAATAACTACACTAGAATATTATAATTTTATTGCTTAGAGTATTTTTATATCACAATGATTATATTATAAAATTTAAATTTTTAATAAAAATTATTTTAAAATAATATAATAATATATTAAAAAAATTTAAAAAATAATTAAAATTTTGCACTTTTAAAAAATTTAGAATATAAATTATACTTAATATAAATAAATAAAGATAAGTAAGTTAGAGTGTTACTTATAAAAAAAATAAATTAATTAATAGTATATTTGTCTTTTAGATACATAAAGAAGTTAAAATTTTCTTTCTACAAAACTTGTGGGAAGGTGAGATTGTCAAAAATTTTAGAAAAAAATATTTGATAATATCTTTTAATATAATATTATACAATTGGTTAGAATTAAGAGTTTTAAATTTTTTATATAATATTTTATATTATTTATATATTATTAGATTAATTCTATTTAAATAATTAAAATTATATTTTATACATGTATTAATTATAAATATTTAAATTTAATTTTAATTATTAAAAATACATTAATTTAATAATTAAAAATTATCATAAAAATTTATATAAAATTAAAAGTGTGATGTAGAAGTGTCTAATGGGTCGGGATGGTCCGACCCACAAATAAAGAGTCCATAAGGTCTTGCAGGTTGGGCTGGCTCTGCTATTTTGGAAAAAGAGAGAGGTTCTACACAGCCCATGAGCCCGGCCTATAAGGGTTAGTTTGCGGGCCTAACGGGCCTTCTTTTAATTTTTAAAATAAAATTTAATATATTTTAATTTTATTTATTTATAAAATATAAAATTAATAATATTATATAATATTAAATATATTAAAAAATAGGTCATGTGGGCTAATGGCACCCTTTACTATTAATTTTGATTTTACAAATCAAAACAATTAGTGTTGTGGTGCACATTACCACTCACTTTTTTTTTTTTTAAATATATATATATATATAAAAGTAAAAATAATTAAAATAAATATCAATATTCCTTAAAAAAAAATTTAATTAACATTGAGATATTTCAAGATTAAAAAGTTTCATTCTCGTCTTTATTTTAATAAATAAATATAATATTTATTTTAATTTTAGATTTTAAATTTTAATTTTAACTTAATAAATATATCATAAATACAAGGCATATTTAATTTTTAAAACTATTGCGTTTATTATTTTATGTCTATATTAATCCTTGTAGGATACAAGGGACACGTGTTAGATAAACACGACGACACCGCATCAATCATCAACTCGACGGGAAGGGGGATTCGGTCGGACCGGACCGGTTGAGATAGAGCCCGGTCTATCAGCAACTCAATTCAAATCCCAAACTACACAGATCGCAAATAGAAAATCACCCAATTTGTTGCAAATCTCTCCCCTTGCTTTTTCAAAACCCTAATCATTATGTATTTCTTCAAATCCGTTTTCGCCGATGACCCAGATCCTCCTAGCCCCAAATCCGAACCCGAATCCGGCCCCCCCAAGGCCAACCAGCCACAGGAACAAGAAGGAATCCCAGATTCGAGTTCTCCTTCAAACCATGACCCTGGTAGTGGTACTGCTGCTACCGGTGCGTGGTCATTTGGTGGCTTAATCAGAACCCTAGCCACCAGATCAGAATCGGTCATCGAGACCTACCGCCGCGATCTGAAGGAATTCGGTTCGGGATTAAAAAAGGAACTGGAAGTGGCCCAGGGATCGCTGGGGAACGTCAGTGGCATCATTGATGAGTTTGGGAACACCGTGTTGAAAGGGACAGCCCAGATCATCTCTCACGGTAAGGACGCAATCCTAGCCGCTGATCAGGATTCCGATTTATCTGATACCAATAGTAACACGGATAATAATCAGAATAATAGTGGGCAACAAAAACGCTATAGTCGTTTTGATGCTCAGCTTCGTTTGATTCAGGGAGATTTGAATACCTATTGCGAGGAAGTGGATGATTTAGATGATTACAACAAGTGGAAATCTGGATTTGTTTTGGATGATAAGACTGAGGAAATTGAGAGCTTGTTCGAAGAAAATGGTTCTATGGAGAATATATACAGAAGGGTTGTGCCTAATGCTGTTGATCATGAGACCTTTTGGTGTAGGTATTTTTATAGGGTGTTTAAGTTTAAACAAGCTGAGAATTTGAGGGCTTCTCTTGTGAAGAGAGCGATTTCGAGGGAAGAGGAGGACTTGAGTTGGGATGTTGATGATGATGATGAGAATGAGAATGATCTTAATGTGGCTTCAAAAGCCAATTTGAAGGAAAATGAGGATGTGGGTAGTAAAAATTCTCAAGGGGCTAATGTTACAGCAGAAAGTGATTTATCAGAAAAGGAGGAGTTGGGTGATAAAGCATCTGAGAAAATTGTAAGGGAGGAGAGTTCACGGGGTGATGATGAGGGAGAGAAGATTTCTAAGTCTAATGTAGATGAAGATGGTAAGGGAAATGTTGCAGAACCAAGCAGTGACAAGGTTGCTAATGCAAAAGTGGGTGTGGAGAAGAGTGATGGAATGAATAAAGAAAATTCAGAATCGAAATCAGATGGGAAAGTGACTTTGATGGGTAAGGGTGAGCCAGGAGAGTCTAGTAAAGATAGTGACTTTTCAGTTGTGTCAAGCCAGCCCTCTATGCCTGAGGAAGAAGATCTTGGGTGGGACGAAATTGAGGATCTTAGCAGCATTGATGGGAAGAGAGTGACTGGGAGCCCAAACAGAGCTGACTTGAGGAAGAGGCTCAGTGTTGCAGAAGATGACGAAGAATTGAGTTGGGATATTGAAGATGAGGATGAGCCAGTTAAAGCTTGATGCAACTTGAATTTTAAGTCTATAATTCTTACAATTAATCTGCACAGCGTTCTTGCTTCCTCCACATTTATTGCTGTAAGTGTTATGTGGGTGGGGAGTATTTTTCTTTTAATCCGTTGGTTTAAATGCAAATATAATCCATGATTGTGTATCTTAACATCTGAAATGGAAGCTTCTGTGCCACAACAATATTAAATTTATTTGTGTACACTAATTTGCAGATTGATGTTGTACATTGACTATTTGCCTTGTATAGTAGGATTGTTCTATGCAATCATGATCTTTTCACAGTTTTCTGTTTGATGCTTATAATTAGTAGCCATTTGATTCTGGAGGCCTTCTCTTTGAACTTATGGATGAATGATTTACTGTCAAGGTAGATATTATGGTTGGAAACAAGGAGATGTTGGCTAACTTGGTCCTCTCTCCAGGAGTTACTTGATACAAGTTCAGTCTCCAGGTTGCAAATATTTGTCTTCTTGGGAGAAGAATTTATTAAATTTATGTTTCTGTATAGATTGGATGGAGTTAAAGAGTGTTGAGTATTTAAACATAAATACATAAAGTTACAAATATTTCTAATGTATAAATACAATTATATTTACACATCAAATGAGATGTCAAGGTAGTAGACTTCAAGTGTTTTTATGTTTGTTCAAGTAAACAACTTAATTAAAAGAAAAGAAAACATGTTGTTGGAGTATAAAAAATAGCTAATTTGAAATTTAAGAGGGACCTATGTGGTCTTACTGCTGAAATAACCAAGTCAACCTAAACTGAAGTTCTTTCTTAAAAAATAAATTTGAGGGAATTTTTTTTTCTTGGTTTACAAATGATTGACAATCTTTAATTCAATAATAAATAAAATCATTTTTACTCGTATGCATGAACAAAACCTATATTAATATAATTTTGTTATAATTTATGATATTACGTGAAAAGTAAATGTGTATGCTTTTTAATTTAGAAGACTAATTTTAATATATTTAAATTAGCGTAAAGTAAAATATTTTAATATTTTACTTTACGCTAATTTAAATATATTAAAATTAGTAATCATGCTACTTTAATATATTAAAATTTTAAAACTATCTAAATAAACAAAAATTTAAGGGACGGGTAGAGAGAGAAATAATAATATTTGTTATAAGACATTTAATAAAATTATTTAAATTCTTGTATTCAATAAAAAAATGCTTTTTTATTCAGCTAAAATTGTCTCAAAATTCTCATTAATTCTAACCAAATCAGAAAAATAAACATACTCAATTATTTAAAATTATTAAATTTAAAAATTAACTATTAAACTAAATGAAAAAAATGACATAAGTATTTGTATTATATGTTGAATTTTTAATATTTAAATATATTGTGTCAATTTATATGAAATTTTTTACATCATTTTTTCCGTGATAACAATAATATGTGTTCATATTATGTCAAATTTTTCATAATTTAGATTTTTTTCTCATCAATTAATATTCTTCGATATTTAGATTTTTCAGATTATACACCGAATTTTTCGAAATTTAGATTTTCTTAGAATTAAAGTCGTATTAATTTATATGCAAAGAATTGATATTATTTTGTTATTATAATTTCAATCTTTCTCTCAGATTACATACCAAATTTTTTGGGATTTAGATTTTTTTTTTAGTATTAAAGTTGTATCAATATATATGTGAAGAATTACATCATTTTTCTTTCCTAATAACAATTTTTCTCTCAGATTTTGCACCGGATTTTTTTTTATTACCATCTAAATACTTCGTCTTGTATTCAAAGAGTTACATCTTTTTTCTCCTATAATTATAATTTTTTATGGTAGATTATACACCGAATTCTTCGGGATTTAATTTTTTTTCTCACCATATATTTTATGAATTTCCTTAAAACCAACCATAGTTTTTCTTATAAATACTACTGAAGTCTCTCTCCATCATGCACAATCGACACAAGAACTCATTTTTCAGAGTTCTAAAACTTCATAATAAAACATCCCCCTCGGAAGGATATTCAAATATAAATCATGGTTAAAGTTGGAGGAACAACTGAAGCTGGATCCAAAGGAGAAGAAGATGGAGAAGATGAGGATGGTGAGAAATGTTTGACATTATCGGACTACCTATTTACCAGAACCAATTGGAAGGTGAGATATCTAAATTTCAAACGTCATAGTGCAATTTCTATTGTAATTAATAAACTATACATTCTTCCTTCTACAGGAATTCATGGAAGTTCACCCTTTTTAACACAAGCTGAGCTGAGCGGATAACGAGTTTCCTGTTTTCGGGAAGCAATAAATGGCTTGACTGAAGCTTTCAGGAATTCATACCTGACCATCTTAGACCAATTCTTGCTCAAATGAAACAGAACAGAAGCAGGCCAGATGGTTGGGCTTGCAAGCCAGCAGTCTACCATTTTTTGCATGATTCCGGAAATTGCAGGAGAACCAGATGTAGTGGTGAAATTGGTGTAACTTCCAGGAGGATTGGAGACACTGGAACCAACAAGAGGAAATGGTGGTAAGACTAGAGACCACAGAGGAGCCAGCAAGCCATAGTCACCTAATCGGAGTGATGATGTGTAATCGAAAAACTCTGATTTGGTTGCAATAAGTTTTGCTTGAGAAAGTAATATCTTCTTCCATCGGCATAAGAATTCATTGTCTTCGAGTAGTTTTCTGCCTTACTGTTTTACACATATCATAGCAATTGTGCAATGCTGTAGGCAGTAGACTACACAACTCTTCCGAAGAAAGATCGAGAGATGAGAAATAGATCAAGAATCAAGCATCCGGAATCCTCTTAGACGCGCCTCCACCCGACGGCGTAAAAGATTACATTTCTCCTTCCATTTATTTTGTCCTGTGATCTGCTTTCAACAAGAATGGCAAGTTGCCAATTTTGAAGGTATGATCCAAGGTAATTGTAAGGCAAATGAATGCAGAAACTCATGGATTTACTTATCCTGAAGACTACGAAACCAAAGTATATGCTACCAGAAGGTCATCCCATCTTTCAAGGAAAAAAATATTGATATTAATAACTGAAACTGAACATAAAATCCCGCCTCTGTTTAGAGCTAATTCACACTCCTTTGACTTAAGAGAGCTCAACTACCTCTAAAGCCTAAAAGGATTGGCATCCAAAAAAAAGTATAGTCACCAACCTATTCTTACTAGGGAAACAAGAACCAAAAAGATGGGGAAAAATAAAACACTTGAGCCCTGTTTGTACAGAAAGAGATGCTTTCTTTTAAGAGCATGAAGTGAACAAGAATGATACATTCTTTCCGTATTGCTTCAGCGTTCTGATAACTTCATATCGATTTCCTTCAACAACTGATGTCTGGTTCAGAAGCAGACTCAGATACAAGTGTTTCAATTGGGGAAGGCATGGCTAGAAATCGTCCTTTTTGAGCACGCGGTGGAAGATGCTTTGAGGGTTTTCTTGATCCCACTGCCCAGGGCAAGAAAACCCCAGTACCACCACGAGGCATTCTTTTGGGACTCAACACCATAGGAGGCGCTGGTGCTAACATGACCACAGGGGCACGAAGTACACCCCATTTGGGCATTACATTCATTGCCTCGTAGCTACCAGGAGCTCCATCTGAATAGGGGCTTGGGACGCCTGGTTGCCACACAGTCATGGCGCCATTCATAGAACTAGTTGGAGTAGTTGGTGGAGAATGGCTCTGGTTTGACTCAGGTCGGACTCTGAAGAATGTGATGCTGATTCTTCTGTTGGTAGACGCGCACATAACATGCCTTGCTGTATCAGCACTGTTTCCCCTCATCACCAAGAGTGACCTACAAGGTATTTAGGATTATATTATACACATGAATTTTTCAATTATGTTGTATGGCGCGGGGAGCATATAACACTGGTTATGGGCAGAACCCTGCAGCAAACAAAAGGAAGCTCTAGCACATGATCCTAAAGGACGACCGATTTCCTTTTCCCAATTGCTTCATGTTTTTAGTTCTGATAATTACTTTCTATAGTTCTATTTCAAGAATGTCAGTCTTTTTTTTTCTGTAATTCTAAATGTACTTTAATTCGTACCCTTCTTTCAGTGAAATCACGAGTGGTCCTTTGTAGTTACCATCAGCATTGCTCACAAGAGTTCGTCCAAAAGCCATTGCTGATTCAGACAGGAGAAGTGTAGAGATGGGTTGCTCCAAATGAGGTGGTTTCAGAAAAGGTTGTGAATATTCCCCCTGAGAAGGGAAACACAAAAAAAAAAAAGACGTGTGTGACTTCATGTCATACTCTGTCCAATATAAACAAAAGAATAAAAGAAAAAATCAAGGCTCACCGAGGAGATATACCAGGTGTGTTTTTATTAACTGAATATATAGTAACAGAGAAAAAATAGTAGTGCAGCAAAATAGTAGTTACCTCGTCAAAGAAGTTAATGATGCAACCATTTGGTTTTTTGTATTCTGGAATTAGTTGCCACTGAACCAGGTGATCGATGACCGATTGAAGGAGAGCAGGAATTGGTTCTAGATTGCCTGTCAAATTAAAAAGCTCAGTTAGAAGCTCATTTGTTAAAATTTATCGTGGATTATGTATAATTGACTACCAGGACCAATCACAAATTTCAGGAAAAATCAAATCCAAAAAATGCAGAAGTATGTCTCACCAATTTGATTGTTGCTTGTGGCCTCCTCTTTTATGTGTCCAAAAATTGGAACGCCAAACTGAATCAGCTCCCTCCTGTTTCCCTTCATCTGCTGGTTGAATAAAATAAAGGTCTCGCCTACATTCACCAATAAAAGTTTTCTTAGTTTTTGTGAACAAAGATTTCGTTAACAATCTGTATAGAGGGGTGTGTGTGTGTAAATGATGTCTAAAAATTGTTTAGTCTGTTTTACTGCAACAAATCAGAACAGTAAACTCAGAAGCTTGAGCATGTGTCTGAATATTACTTAAAAAAGTCATCAAAGGGTTACCTGAGAGTTCTCCGTTCTGGCCAGCAAGGCGAAGTTCATTGACATAGTCAGTTAACAAAGATAACTCTGAATCAGTGAAAACGTCCTCATATAACTTCAACCCTTTCACAACATTCACCTGCCAGTCGCAATTATTTATCAATCAATAACAGCCAGCTGCTTTGCTTTATCATGGCAAAAAATTATAGGATATCAACTCTCTGGAATCCATCTTCTCTAGCTCTGTGGAAATAATGTGTATTTGAAAATGTGAAATTTGAAAATGTGAAAGAGAGAACTCGCCATATGGCCTTTCACATGCTCTTTGGCCGCGAATCCTTTTGTCAATTTGATTTGAGATCTTCGTGATTCACACTCTTCATGGTTTGAACATATCTCAATACTTTCATTAGTCGGCTGCATTTCTTGAGACCCTACATTCCAACAGAAAAAAATAAAATAATAAAGGAAGAAGAATGAAAATGAATCATTAAGGAAATATAGCAAGAAGATAACAAAAGGCTAAAGCAAAAGCAAAAGTTTCAACATTGAACATAAACTGATAACTAACAAGGACTCACTTTAAGATTTTGTACATGGCTTTCTAGTTCATAAATGATAGCGAACTGAACACGTCTAACGAACATTGTTGTGTACTGTGTGATTATGAGCTATTCTGTTTCTCAGGAAAGTGATGGACACCATAGAATTCTTTCTAATTCAGCGAGACAGTGAAAGCAAACTCCCCATTATAAGATTAGTAAGGTATACCCGCCATTGATTTCACTATCCTTTAATAATTGTACCATACTGTTTAAGTTCTGCAATCAACACCCAGCTGCCAGTTGGATCACGACAACAATTTTGCTGGCAATTAATTAAACAAAAGTAGTACAGCGCGGTACTACTGTATGTCCTAATCTGGATTAACTAATCCTATTGGACCACCCAAACACAACTATTGTCCACAAAAGTGCAAACTTTCTTGGATCGCCCACCGGAGTTGACCCGCCAACTCGGCCCAATAAACTGACTCGATCCACGACGAGTCATATGTTTGTTTGCCTCCACGGATCCCGTATCCAGAAGGTCATAATAGTCTAACTAAACAACCCAACCTAGAAAAATCAATCATTACCGCATCCATGATGTCAACAAAAGATCAGACGGTTCAATCTGCGCCACCTACAACAAAATAATTGCACACGAGCAGGGCACGTTCTCACCAACGCAATGCTATTTGCTACACCCGAAACCAACCCCTGACGCAGCCAAACTTTTTCACCCGCCCCGGGAAATACTATTATAATACAACATAAATAAATAATATTACTTTTTTTTTTTGTCCGGAAACCCGTGAAAAAAATCTGCAAATCAGAGAGATATTGAAAGAGCGCGTGGAAGTAGAGGACTTTCTTGGATGTTCTTTCTAAACAATTTAACAAACACTTGGAAGGATCACTATCTAGCTTGAATTCAAAGGAAGTTCAATTAAGAAACGGCAAGTTTGACGCTCGGATCTGTTGGAGTTCCTGAGTAAATGGAGGAACAATTAAAAAGAAAAATAGAAAAGAAAAGAATTTTTTTTTTTTTTATTGACTACCAAACATTGTAAATTTTCAAAGTAAATTTTTAAAAAATTAGCTAATTATTTGAGAATAGAAAATTGAAGAAAACAGAATCTGTCCTCAGAATAATCGAGCTCTGCACTGCGAACAATCAACTGAATAAGATACAAAACTGAGGAATCTGGTTTCATTGCAGAGTTGTCAATCATATTCACAAATTCCGATTACAAAATGCTAAGAATATGAAATACCACAGTCCACAGTTGAAAAATCTACTTACCTGAGTCGGTAATATCACTGTTGGGTGAATCATCCTCTTCAACCACAGTCTCTCTGTCAACTCCAGACTTTTCTTCATTCTCCGTCATTTTCTCGCAGGTTTCTACCAATTTCCCAGAGTTCGCGCACTCCTTAATTTCATCGATCTTCTCGTCGCCGCCTTCTTCTTTCTCTGCCGCCTTCTTCTCAACCACGTTCCGTAGCTCGAGCGTCACCTCGGCAATCGAGTGGTACTTCTGCATCTGTAGTACCGAGATCCAGTTCAACCTCCTTCGGTGAATCGCCGCGAATACCTTCTCGTATTCCGATCCTTCTCCTCCACCGCCACTCGCATGTGACAGGTGTCCACAAAGGGCGTCAATTATGGCATTCGCGGCAGCAAATTCACCGCGAAACCAAGCAATGATCGCGTCTTTAGCAAAAGCGTCCGACATCATCACCAAAGGTGGCGATTGCATCGGCATCACCCCTGTGGAACCAATCGCTGAAGCTTGATCCGTCGGCGATACTAGCCCTGCCGCCATCGGCATCACTGGTGGACGAGATATATAAACTCTCTCGGTCTAGAATAGCTTTCCCACGGGTATATTTTCCGTCCGAAATATCGGGTAATATCGGGATATACGCTCTGTGAGCTATGTATAGACCGCTATAAAAAAAAAAAAAGTACCGCCTGTATTTGTTGAGATTCAGAGAGTGGATGGTGAAAACGAGGGCTTGGGTCACAGGTGAAGTCGTTTCGTAACGTGGGATTATTATATGTACATACATATAAATATATATAATGAGGGTCAAGGGTGGCATGTCGTCCGTACATGCGGGCCTATGTGGTGACGTGGCATTCTTATTTTGAGAAATGTTGACGTGTCAAAATTTTGAAAAAAATGAAGATTGGTTAAGACGGATGGTTGGAAGAGAAAGATGCAGAAACATGGGTAGTGAGTTCGAGTTCGAGTTTCCAGTCTTGCGTTAGAGGGGAAGGTAGGGTGGAAATGATTATGTACTGGACACGTGGAAATTTGGGAGTGGCGAGCATTTCCATGCAACTTGGTCCTTTTGAAACATGGTAACTGTTTAACGTTTCCGAGCGTTTGATTTGGTGGCAGCCGTACGTGTAATTCGTGCCAAGGTGTCATTAAACCAAAAACAAAGATTATTTCTAGAAGTTTACAAAAGAGTTAATAGTAATAGCATATATATAGAAAGTCGTCGAAGTACTGTATTATGCATACGTGGGTTGCTAGTATTGGCAAGCTAATTTGGTATGAATACCTTACATACAGTAGAAAGACAACTCAGTGACAACGGACGGCACGTGAGGTCCCCTCTATTGAATATGCTTGCTGATCATTAACGTCGTTAATGCGAAATGTTAATGGGAGATTAGACGGCGTTAAACATTTAATGATTTAATCAATTTTAGCCTCCGAAATGGACTGACTTTGTCTTTGTTCGTTCAAATTGGGCGTTATTATTAGCATGCATTTGAAGGTCGAAGGATGCGTAACCAATTTTGTTACTTTCGAAGAATTAAATCTTCCCTTTGAAACAGAATATGTAACAGAAGAAATGGCATATTCGGCAATTGATGACGTGGACGGCATGAAGGATAGTCATGTGCAGTGCGTGGGGTCCAAAACGATGATGATCAGTAAAGGTTGGGTTGGGTTGGGGTTGCCCAAATCGTTGGTCAATAGAAGAGGAAGGAAAGGTAGAGTGGTGGGGGCCAATGCGAAGGGCGCCCCGCCTTCGCTCTGTTTGTTGTCACCCAACCGCTATTGCGCACATGCCGACGATACCATTACCACCACCGCCACCGTCAGCTGGCTTGGCTAACTAGATAGAATTAGCCGCTCACTCGCTCCTCTGGGCTCTGCTTTTGCATCCATAATTGTTCGTGGCTGTTAATAATAGTAACTAAAGAGCTTAAAAAGGGGTGTCATGTCTTATTATTCCAACTTTGCCTTAAAGAATAGCCATTGAATGGATGGATAAGGAATTATTAATGGTATTAGAGCTTTATTACTTTAATTTTTTTTATGGGTTTTTAGAATATTAAATTATTTAGGGCATATAATCCTAAAACAACATGTTCCCTTTAAATCCAAAAAGCATCTCAACAACTAACGGAAGTGTAATGCATTCACTGTTTTGTAAAACACAAAAGGGGCTTAAAAGATTATTATTGGTCACTTTTCACCAAGCTTTTGCTAAGAGAAGAATTTTCCTTTCTTTCTTTAGCACTTTAGTACCCTTTCTTTACCAGATTACTTTTTTGAGAAATATGGAATCACAATAAAGCAGTTACCAACAACACAACCCAATTGCGGCTCGGCAAGCCAAGGGGAAGAGGAAGGGAAGGAAAGGGCAGGGGTCCCAAAAATGTGGGATCCAGCATAAAAGGAAAGGGGCAGAGGTGCGTGCTCCTTCAAAAGACAAATTCTCTCTGTTGTTAAATAATAATCAGTAAATCAGTCGTTGTAAGTAATTAGTAGCCAATTCCAAGTTTGCTTTGCATGTTCAAGTTAAGCATCAATCTTTATCTTTGAAAGCATACACCTTTATGATATTTAATTTAGCTATAATTCATCATCATACATGTTAACAACACATTCTATCATCAACACTTATTTGTGGGCTTAACATGTTTAAACTTTACCGGCTAACAAAATTGGGAACAGAGCTTCAAAAACCCAAAATGGTGATCGGCACTTGCTCCTTTTTCTTTTAATAATTTTGGATGGTAGAAAACAAAACTACACGGAGATAACAAAAGAATCAGTCTGGTGATGGGAAAAGCATTAGGAATTGCAAAGACATGCCACGTGGGTACATCAGCCACCGTCAAAACATTGTCTTAAAGTTGGAAAAGACAGAAGACAAACAAGGAACGGGATTCCTACAATGACTTAACTAAATTATTCGGTGTTCGAAAATGGAATGTAACTAAACTGTATATGTATATGAAGTTCCATCGTAAAAGCAAGCTTGACCCAATATCACTGAAGCTCCCGCCTCTTCCCTTGTCATCTTTTATGTGGTAAGGTCCTTTACGAAAATTATAACACTATCAGACAAAATTTAATTCTTTGTATCAGAGAAAGGGAAAGGAGGAGAAAAATGTGATAATTTAATAATTAAAAAAATTAATTTAAAATACCGTATAAAATTAAAAAAAAATTATATTATATTTTATATACATACGTACACGTATATATAAGAATAAGGTTAATAATTTTTTTAAATTACATAATTTTTTATATTAATTTTTATCGTCTAAATCAATAACTTAGAAATGAATAATAAAATTAAATATATAAGATTTCTTATAATTATTAACTAAAATTGTTGGCATACTCTGTTTAGTCTCTTCTTCCTCGTTCACAGCCTCTCTCTCTCTTTCACACACACACACACACTCCAACAGTGGAATTGTGATTTAATTGATTTGATTAAGAGGGGGGGTTTTAGTTGGGACGGTGGTGTGGTGTTTGAGAGATAAAGGTGATGTAAACACTTTACAGAAGGCACGGGAGTCATGGTGTTGAATGGAAATACATTGTATTGTGATTTGAAAAGCAAAGAACATGATAGCGTAGGGATTAGGCAATGTGGATAAACAGAGACATGGGGTTTTAGGCTTATATTATTTCTTCTAGATTTAACCTTTTTGACAATGTCAAGAGTGTCAATAACCAACCATGACCTTTCCTTTTTTTTCCAACCAACCAACCAACCACTGTACATCTAGTGAGAAATGAGACAAGGGAAAAAAAAATAAAATAGCAAGTCAAAATGATAACCCACAACTTGCACAAGAGAATGTACTCTAAAATACAAAGAATTTTTAAATTATTATATTAATATAATAAAATTATTTAATTAATAAAATTTATAAATAAAAAATTATAAATTTATTTATTTATTTACTAATTATACGATATTATTATTACATTAATATAAGAATTTTTTATAATATTAATAACGATAGAGTGTCACCCATGGATATAGGGTGAACTTTAACACCCATGTTAATTATATAAAGTCAAATGACAACAACATTCTATATTTATGACAGAAAGTGTGTTAGCAAGGGAGGGAGCCACAACATCAAAAAAACAGGAACAACAGCAAGGCCAACATTGTTGATTGATATCGTCATTAAGATATGAGATTTGAGTCTTGACCTCTGTTTAAACAAATACAAAATAAATATTTTACAGATGATGTGCTCTTCTCTGCTCACTCCATTACATGAATTTTTTAATCATTGCAAATTGTATGGTAAATAATAATATGTTGTGTCTCTGTCTTGACTTGAATGTAGCGATGATGTGAGAGAGAGCAAACTTCTCACGACTCTACCCAAAATAGTTTTTGGACATCGGCAGACGCCAGAGGCCACACTCATGCTTGATTCTTTCAAGTTGTTCCCAAAATTAAATAAATAAAAAATTCCAAACCCTTTTCCTGTATACTTTCATAATGTATTTACCTCTCTTAGAGTAAGAGATAGTGGATGCCATATGACCATACAATGCTGTCATTCAATCAATTATATGGTAGCAGGGTAGGTCAGAGTTTGAACTGTTATTACTTCTTCAGAAAGCTCAGAGGACCACATTATTTATTTCTAACCATCATGGATTCTCTGCTGTTTAAGGTCAAACCCAACTCTGTGATGGAATATGAAAATTGAAGGCAGAAGAAGAAGGGATTTATTTACATTACCCAAGTTTTAGTACTTCATTTGTTGTTCTCTGTGTTTACAGTGAGAGGGTATTAAACATACAATGTTGGGTCCTCAATTTTGGGTTTTTGTTAGTGATTTTGAAAGTTTGATAGCAATGCTGCCTGCATAAGCTTTAATATTGCTAAACCTATGATTGGGATACAAATAATAGTGTTGTGCATGTTGTCAGTCTTTCATTTGTACTTTTGTGATTGAAGTGGAGCATCAAATGTCAATTAGAAAGCGATGTCAATTAGGGAGGGGGTTGGGAGGTGGGAGTAGAGACAAATAGAACATCCATAAAAGAAATCCTCGTAAAAACAGCTAATTGATAGAGACAAGATTGAATTGGAAGAGGAAAACAAGGCAAGGCAAAATGATGTTGTTGTAGTATTAGCAGTAGTGGCAGTAGTATTACAGACCAATTTGGGAAATAATGAAATGACAAGTTACAAGTGCTTTATACTTTTACTGTAGGGAAACAAGGCCCTATGCAGAGTCACACAATTCATGTAGCGAAAACTGAGCAATTTCATGGGCTTTTGAAGCCTAAGAATGTTTCCATGGGCTTTGCTCAAGAAACAAAACCCTTAACAGCCCAGATAGTTGCATGGCTCTGGGCTGGTAAAGGCTGTCATTACTTAATTCACTCTGTTCCTTTTGGGAAAACAAAGTGTTAGCTGAAAATTCAACAAGAAGAATTTGTAGTTAGGGCAGTCATGTCAATTCACTGGATTATTGGGCTTTATGGTATGGGCTGTCACACAGACATATCAGGGGATGAATGGGGCCATATAAATTTACATATTCATCACTAATTTTTATAATTTAAAAATTAAAAAAATTTAGCTTCATACAATTAATAAATTATTTATATTTTTTAATTATAATATATTTTTATAATAAATAAATATAATTAATTTTATTATAAATATAATTAAATATTTTTTAAAATATGATAAATATAATTAATTTTTTAAAAATATAAAATTATTAAATTATAAATAAATTAATATAATATAATTATTCAACATATCATAAAATTTAAAATTAAATTTAATATAATTATTAATTTGTATTATATTGTATTAATTATTTAATTATTTTATATTAATCTAAATTTATAAATTCTGTATATCACACTAATTAATTAAAATATATAGGGCTATTAAATCACATACGTTTGGCAGATGCCTTACAATATATCATTACATACAACTAAGATTAATCATAAGAATGGCATAAATCAAAACAAGTAAGAAATGTATTAAGTATCAAAGCGCGAAAACAAAGCAAAGCAAACCACCCTTGTTCATGGAACCCGTAAGTAATAGTTGCAGTCGGCTTCTCTTAAAGCTGATGAATTGTTCTTCATTTAATGGAGTCACTCCTTCCGCCAGCAAAGCTTGTCATAGTTCTGAGCATCTTATTCTTAGCACGATTAATATAATCCGAGAAATTATCCTTGCCGTTGTCTTCTCCCGGTGCTGATGAAGAATTATTGTATCCACCAAGACCTGACGGGGTTCTAATCTTAGTTCCTGCACGATGGATGTAATCAGTGAATTCATCTTCCATATTTTCATCCTGTTTGTTACTTTCCATCCTGGAAACGTGAGCTCCTTCGCGGCCATAGCCAACTGCTTGTGTTGGAGGAGTGTTATCTGCCCTGTGCTTGTGTTTCTGAGCTAGCTCAGCCTTATGCCTGGTTGCAACCTTTTTAACTTGAGCAAGTTGCGATAGAGGTTCTTTCCTCGGTGCAACGCTGGGCAGTTGTCCATTCTTCTGAACCGTTGCAGATGGCAGGCCTGAATAATCGAACTCGATGGGAACAACATCAACTGCTTCCCTATTCTTAGGTGTTTTGTGGAGATGGGCAGATTCTATTTGGTGGGTATGTTTTGTAGAATGACGAGTGTTGACAACAGGAGTAGAAGATTGTGGTGCAGGATTGGCTGCAGGCACGGAATCTTGATGATGGTGTGAGATGCGACGAATTGTTCTGAAAGGAGGACTGGCAGTAATAGCTTTTAAGAATTTCTCACAGGCATCAAGTGGGCAGTTATTGCGTCTCTTTTCCATTGAAATCAATGAAAGGGATTAGAGTAGGTGTTGAGAGATTATAGGAATGGCAAGATTGTTAGGAAGCAAACTGCATATTGCAAGACTAAAGAAGTTAGGATTTATTTATACTTGCACCGGCTAAAGGAGAATCGAGATAAATTAAAAAGCAAATTGATTAGGAGGGCAAGAAATAATTGTTTCGTAACTCAGCAGTAATAAATAAAAAAATTGAAAAAAATAAATAAAAATCTAAAATCCATAAAATTAAAAACAATTTCAATGATAAGGAGATTTGTCAATAAATCAAATTTAAATTAGAATATTAGTTAAAATTATTTTTAAGTAAATAATAATTAAAAATAATATTTATTATGATCATTGATCATCGTCAATCAATAAAGATATTTTTTTTATCTATTTTAAAATTTTTTTTTATTTTTTTATTTTTTGGTATTAGAATCATTTTGTTGTGGTGAACACTCAGCTTTCACCAAATATATCAAAAAGCAAATTTGATTAGGTGGGAAAGAAATAATGTGAAATTATAGATTATTCTGACTGTCCGGTGGAATCTAAATTGCGATTGGCAGAATTCCAAAGTAAGAAACCTTGGACAAAGTTCTTTGAAACTACTATATAAAGAACCTAGTATGTAAAGAGTATAAGAAAGAAACTTGCCCATTTTTTCAAAAGGAGTTGATGGTTTGGGGATCATATTCCTGCCTTTTATTTTCTGTCGTTTTTCATCTTCAAAGTCTAGCATCTGCAGCATAATTGGTCCAGAGACTTTAATCGTCGGTATCTAGCATAGCACTAGCTGTTCTACACAATATAACACAGGAAGAAGGAAGCAACGTGTAGCAGAGAGTGGACGACTTGGAAGAAAACGTCAACAAGGGTATCAGAATCAGATGCATTCTGAGACTAGTTGGCATGATGTCTTGACAAATGTTAATCAAAAAGGAATTTTCCAAACTCCTCCAAGGCTAGAGTTTTCAATCAAAAATAGAATTTTCAATTAAGGGGTCCTTTACCGTATAAAAACGATATTTATTTATAAATGAATATGCTGTTGCCGAAGTTACCTGTTGATTCGGAAATTATCGAAGGTTTTTGACAGAGTCTGAATGCGTGCGTCAATGTCAGAGGAAGGAATCGTGGAATCTTGAATTTGTTATCTAGTTTCCCATCACTTGCTGCCTTTTCTCTTTTTATGGGTTGCTCCATGGCATGTTGCTGCTTCAGAACTGAAAGCATCGAACCAGCAGCATATTTGTTGTTGTCTTTTAAAAATGTCTCTCTGCCTTCGGAATCATGATCGGATAATAAAATAGATAATTCCGGAGCAACAAATCATGAAAACTGCTGCTGCAGAGCGAATATAGGGCACGCTTAGAGCAAATGTCTCCATCTTCCAGGACCTTCAGGACGTTATATGCTCCTTCACTTGCATTTCTGAACAAGGCTAACCAAATGTGACAATTTCCTGAAGATACATCCCTCCACGGTACATACATACACGCATGCATATATAAACAAATGGGCAACCACAGGCCTACAATCTGAACCATAACTAGCCCCAAGCATGCTTGGAGAAACTCTACCTCCATAGAAAAGATGACATCGCGAAAGATTGGACCCGGGTGGTGGAGGCCACTTGGGAGATGCAATTCAACATAAAAAAGATGTATATTGCTGTGAATTTACTCATTCTGTTATGTAAAAGATGGCATCGAAATACAAGACTGACTCAAGGTAAATCATCTACAATTGAGAATATATTCCAGAATAGATTTACCAAAGATTATTAAATCATAGGGCATCATTCTTCGGCAGGGAAGAAAAATATGTCTAAACTTTTACATCAGACACTGGTAGGTAAGGAATTTACAGTAACATGTCAAGGAAATGCCACTGCAAAGAGCATGCTACACCTTTAGAATCTTACATCGGTTAAAAATTGAGATCCTGATCATCCAACTGTTTTCTGTGCAGCACGGTAACTACAACTATTAAAGCACATCTTCAATACCGGAATGTTTTCACTACCTGCTCAATCCATCTGCAGTAAAGAGGACGGCTGGTCAAATGTGAACAGCATGTTGTACAACAGCACATACGACCACACCTGCAGATCATAACCAGTAGGCAATTCATTTAGTTTCAAAGTTGCAGAAGTCAAACTACAAAAGAAACCAATCATTGTTCCTCCAAGTCCAGAAAGCCATTTGCCACATTAAACCATCTAACTTAGCTACCTGGCAATTCAAGACAGAATTTATGCAAATTTGGACCAAGGCAGATACACAACCCAAAAGCCATTGATGAAACAAAGAACCATAAATTATTTATGGTTTTATCAATATGATTCTTCTATACTACTGAATCAACACAGACACAAAGAAGCTGTCCTGTTTAAAGGGAAGCATTCTCTGTATGCAAGTCCTCAATCTGACAGTATAGAATAGATGGCCATTGCAACAAGATGATGATCTTATTAGCGGTAAAAACTGAATCATCAGAAATCTGATACAAAAGAGGTAAAAGTACCTTAACAGATACATCAGAATCTGATTTATTCTTAGGAGGAAAAAGAAAAGAGTCTCTCTCCCCTCCTGAGAACACAGCTTTATGGGATCAAAAAGGCCATATAGATTATAGTCCTATTCTCACAGTTGTCAACATTTTATGTAACTTCTAAAAATGGCAGAAATTTTGTAGCATATGAGAGTTCCACAAACATGTAGGCAATTCAACAGTCTGTATGAATCAAATAATAGATGGGGAGCGAACTTACGGTACAAAAACAGCATTGTACTCCTGCTCAAGGCATATCACGCATAGATCTGGCATCGGGTCTATTTTTCTACTGCTATCTGATCCATTCTTGGTTTTTCCATTTATACCTGGCAAATAAATGCAACATTTTAATACTAGATAGTATCATTTTTTTTTTGAAACATCAATCACGTAACCAACCAGCAACTTACCTTCAGTATCTTGCCCTGATCTCTTAGCTGCTGCTGCAGCAAGAACTCTGCATGGACAGGGCTTTACAATTCAGTTTGTTATGACAAAATAAGAACGACTATCAAGGTCTCTGATAAAATAATATCAAAATCAATTTAGGCAAAAGAATTGGCCAACTCAGTTTCAACTTGCAACAAAATACTATACTCAAAGCGAGAGTTTAGTCAATGGTAGCAAAATCAACACACAGTATCTTGGCATGCTTGTAAGTCTATTGTTTGTATTCTGCTTTCAAATAATCAATGATGAACCAATTAGCATACCTTCTGCGTAATTCCCATTGGCGCTTTCTTTCCAGGATATATTGGATAGCATGCTTAGTAATCAGCAAAACACCAAAGACTGTTAAACCAAAAGAGGCATACTTGTACCACCTGGTGACTACATCTCTTAGTTTCTTTCCTTCTTTATTCTAGTGGATTCAACTAAGGGAATTCAAGCAAAGAAAAAGGAGGAAGCATTGAGTGCTTTTGCTGTATACAACCTTGCCCATTTCCCAAGATTTGCAATCAGCTCACCAATAGTTTTGGGAGATACATAAAACGGTCCTTTGCGTGGTCGCTGAATCCTAACTGTTTCAATATCATCTTTCATAGCCTGATCACAAATTGAAATAACAAAAGCAGAAGCTTGTAAATAACTTATTACAAACATTGGTAAACACATTCGATGAACATAGAAATATTGGCTCACATTATGTAAACAAAGATTAGGAGAGAACTACATATCATAAGTAGACACAAAATTGCATTATGCCATCACAAGACTCATCATCTGGCGCAAGTGTAACACTATTCCGCCCAAATTCTGACAACCAAATTCAAGTGTGTTGCCATAATGATTTCAAGTGAAATATTCCTAGTCATGCATGCCATATTCATTCTTGTTTAACCAGAGTTGACCTGCAGAGAACTACATTGTCTATTCCATTCCATGTCAATTTTCTTTTTCCTTTCATTCACTTTTTTGCTTTATCACATGTATTGCTAGAGGTGATTATTTTCAATATATCTTTGTCTGATACACTTTGCCAATTTTGCAGTATATGCTGTATCTCAAATCCGGTAATGTTCAATCACACTGTGTAAACACTAACAAGAGCACATATAATCTCGATTACTACACCAAGCCATACCTCTCCAACCACAGTCAAGGAAGTACCCATTGGGAGTAGCTGTTCGATATGCTTGACTCCAAGCATCTAAAAATATAAATTCCCATCAAATAAGCCAAGACAGAGCAGTGTGAGCCTTCTTGTATAAATGAAGAAATTGCAGATGAAAAACCTTGAGGCCTTGCAAACAGTCCAATGTTCCGCATACAAGCGATCGTCCAGACTCTTCAAACACTTCACTTCCAACAGTCAATACAAAACCTGTAGCACCACGGGCTCCCACTACAAATGTGCGACCGGTCCCATCATCCTGATAAGGTACAAAAGAAGCCATAAATGATTCCTTTCAATCTAGCATTGGATTTTATATACTACATATAAATCATTATAAGCATTCACATTGGCTTCTAACATACCCATTTCATCAAAACACCAGAAGCAACAATTCCATTGGACTTGTGAAGCAAGCAACATGAGACAGACAGAGGGACGAAATCTCATTAGGTACCAAGGAACCTCTTTACTCATTGACAGCATTAATGCAGAATCTTGTATCCAAGACCCAGCATCATTGTGTTTCAGAAAGTGTTGTTCTGCCTGAAAAACATAATAACAAGAACGTTTACATATTTATACAAAAAAGGAATGTCAATAAATAATGCAATTTAAGCACCATTTTGAGATAATAAATTCAGTTTCACCGTTTCCTCCACTATCACGCCTCTCAGCCTGCTATATTCACAGCTTATTGGTGTCTCAGATCCAACTCTTCCACAGACCGTAACAATGAGGGGCAAAACTTTACTTCCAGTGTCAAGTAACTGTGCTGAAAGGTGAAAGAAGACAAACCTTATTGTTTGAGAAAGATATTATAATAGGCAAGTAATTTAACTGGCATTTGCGAACAGAAGCTCATTTTTCAAAGTCCAAGGATCGACCCATGTGCCAAGCAGCAGGGTACAAATTTGAAATGTTTTAAGGTGGATCAATCTCCCAACAACTTTATCTAAAGTTACATGCATTATCAAACCAGACTTGCACCTTTTTTTACATGATTTAGCCCCACTGTCCCAGCAACATTTCTTTCATAGGGTAACTCATACAAACATAACTGAATACACAGAAAAGATAAATCAACAGAGAATGCAAATGTGAGACACATCGAAAAGTATGTTCTATAAGCACTTACAATGCCCAGATTATCTAATTATATTAGAGTACTATCTCTTCAGAGTTAAGAACATACAGTAGTTTATATCTAAACCAAACCAGAGAACTAAAAACCTCGGCATTTGCACCAGAAAATCATTTCAAGCACAGAGACTTCAGAAAGCTAATCAAAACCAAAATAACAGCTACAGTTGCAAAGAAATGTTGAATTTGGGTATATAAAAAGCACATACCCAACTCTTTGAGTTGATTGACTAACGTAACTGTCTTAAGAAGCTCCGCATCCCTGAACCAGAGCAAAACATACAAAATTAACAAACAAATATATTACACGAAACCAATGTTTATTTGTATAATAAGAGAAAAACATAGAAACAACGGAGTGGCCTGCCACTGCTCCAGCCGAGAAGATAAAGCGCAGCTCCACTCAAGCAGCAACTTAAGCCGCCCCACGGAATCATCATCGTCTAAGACCTCTACAAAAACCTAGTTTCTCAATTACATACTATCGTAAACAATCTTCATTCGCATGCTGACATATCAAGATGAAATGACGCGCCGCCAAACAGGAAACAAAGTGCAAAGACAAAGAGAACAATGAAAGCAGATTTTGGCAACAAGCGATTACACCGACGTTTGATACTTTCGAGAGAGAGATGAAGAGAGAATTAGAGGCAAGTAGTAAGAAAAGCGAGAGAGAGAGAGAGAGAGAGAGAGAGAGATGTAAACGGACGAGCGTGTCTCAAGATGCAAAGAGCGCGTGAACATAGCTTTATCCTACGCGCACCGGTACGGATGACGCCTGTGTTTTATCGTCGAACGGAAATCTTTGTCCAGTTAGATAAAAGTGATTTAATGAATTTTTTATTATTAAATATTTATTTATTTATTTTACTAAACCGAACAAATATGTCAACACGTGCCACACTACAGTATCTGAAACGAGGAACTACGTCGTTTTACAACACGTTCGTCCGTGCTGTTGCCTGCCCCTGCGCAATCTTAGTTTGCCCACAGGCAATCCGATTGTCGAAATTTAACGGCGGCCCGCCGTACCCGCAGCAAGCAGCCAAAGGCTCCTTGAATCATAAATCCCATTGATCATAAAATGATCGAAGTGAAAAATGTACATCAAAACAGAGTTAATGGAGGAAGTGAAGCTACCGTATTGAGAAAATTTTGAAATGAGGTCTAACTTTACGGAGAAAAGGTCAACATAAGTAACATTTTACTGTCAGGAAATTGATCCTGAAACTTTTTTACAGAAATCCTGGGGTTGCTGATTGAAGTCGTTAGCAGCATTGTTGAGTGTATTAACAAATCCAAACTGGTCCAGGCTCGATTTATCATTTCCAAATGTTATGAATCCGGAAATTTTCTTGCATCCTCGTTTCGTAATGAGGTTGGGCTGGGCCAAATGGGCCGATAGAACAGAAACACTCATCTCTCTCTCTCTCTCGCTCTCTCAAGCCTTCAAGTGTGCCCCCTAAAACCCCCAATCGCATAGATTGCGCCACTCACTGACGGAGGTTTTACATTTTCGTTTTATCTATTTTCCCTTTGAATCCATGGCTTCAGTTGTTCTTAGGAATCCTAACTCCAGGAAAATTGTGCCGTTTTCATCCCAAATCTACTTATGCTGTCGCGGTTCTCTCTCTATCTCCGACTCTTTCTCTGCCAATGACTCTACTCGTGACTGTCCCTCAGTTATGCCGGGGTGGAGATCCATGGCCACCTTCACTCGCACGTGCGTTATTCCTCCGATCTCATGAGTACATCTTTTATATTACAGTTAATTCTTTTCTGTTGCTAATTCCTGTTGCGGTGAAAAGTAGAGATTTTTGGTTGCTTAATGATCGACTAGTTATTATTTTTGGCAAAAGCAACTAAAACATCGCAAACAGTGAGTGTATCAGTGTATGTGGGTTATCTTTTGGCTTTATAAAGAGGATGTGGGAATTTTGAGTTCTTTGTTGTGAATTGAATGATCATTCTTATTTGTGTTATGTTATATCAATAGGAAACCTCACGTAAATGTGGGAACAATTGGACACGTTGATCATGGGAAGACCACACTTACTGCAGCAATTACAAAGGTTTTGCTTTGCGTGCTTCAATGACTTTCATTATAGACTACTTTCTTGTTCCCTAGTCTTTTTCTGATATGATTAGAGTAATGAAATATGTATAGCATGAATCAATTTTTTTAGCTTTATATTTACCTTGATGTTTGGTGTCTATGTCTCAACTAGATTTTTGATATGATGTTAATGAAATATGTATAGTACGAACGATTGTTCACTTGTTTTGGTGTCTATGCGTAGGTGCTAGCAGAAGAAGGGAAAGCAAAAGCCATTGCCTTTGATGAAATTGACAAGGCCCCTGAAGAGAAAAAGAGAGGAATTACCATTGCCACGGTTGGGATATCCTTTCTCTTCCTTAATTGAATTCTTGCCTTTGTTCATGCCAGTAGAGGGATAAATGCAGCTCTCGTCTGTGATTTTTTTCTTTCTTGTAACAAATAAAATAATGATTGACTTAGTTTTGTTCAGGCCCATGTGGAGTATGAGACTGCTAAGCGTCATTATGCACATGTTGACTGCCCTGGACATGCTGATTATGTTAAAGTAAGCTATAATTATTATTATGTTGTTGAATAAATTTTTAGTTGTTACATTCTTCTATTGGGTAAGAATGCGAGGGCAATTCTAAGCTGATGTAGATATTAGGGTGTTGTTTACATGTTCCATCAATAGCAACTGTTACATTTTACTTTGCAATTGAAAACCTAATTTTAGTTCATCTTTCATAAACATTCATGCAGTTCTAATGGATTTACAGATGCTTGTATTGCTAATACAAAAACAAATCTTTGCAGGTAGAGTTTTGCATTTGAATGTAGTGAAAAAGATTGGTTGAACTTTTTATGGGACCTGAAGTCATTTTTAACTTGACTTAGATATTTTCATTTTTCATGAAGTGTGTTGTTACAACTGCAGAGTGCCTTGTCGAAGTTTCAAAACTCCTATTCATTCAAGTGATATTTACAAATTTCTAGCATCACGAAGTCTGATGTAATGAACTGTTTATTGCGGGTAATTTGCAGAACATGATTACTGGAGCTGCCCAAATGGATGGTGGTATTTTGGTTGTTTCTGCACCTGATGGGCCAATGCCACAGACTAAGGAACATATTCTGCTTGCACGTCAGGTGGGTATCTTATCCATGGTTTATGAATTATATTTGATTTGCACATTTTGTCCTGCCTTCCGGCCATTGCTTTTCGAATGGCATTATGTTCTTTGAACTTTCTGGATGCACTGTTCAGGTTGGTGTGCCCTCACTTGTGTGTTTCCTAAACAAAGTTGATGCTGTTGATGATCCAGAGTTGTTGGAGCTTGTGGAAATGGAGCTCCGAGGTAAGTTGGCCTTTTGAGGTCATTGTGTTCATGGACCACTAGTTTTTACTAAGGTATTGTTTTAACTGCAAAAGTGTGTCATGTGGGCTTATGTTTCTGCAGAACTTCTTAGCTTCTACAAGTTTCCTGGGGATGAAATACCCATTATTCGAGGATCTGCTTTATCAGCTCTGCAGGGTACAAATGAAGAAATAGGCAAAAAGGCTATTTTGAAATTGATGGATGCTGTAGATGAGTACATTCCTGATCCCATACGCCAACTAGAAAAACCTTTCCTGATGCCAATTGAAGATGTCTTCTCAATTCAGGTAAAAAGGAAAACGTTTTGGCATTTATTTTGTTAAGTATTCATTCTTGGTTTTGTATTATTTCGTCCCAACAGTTGCTCCTCTGTTTTGGGGCTTCCCAAGGTCTTAAAAATTTAGTCCGTAGTCTATAATTGTTCTAAGCTAAGGTCAGGTTTTTCCTGGTCCGCTACTCATTGTTTCTGTAAATTTCATTAGCTGTAAAAAGGTTGTTTCTTAATACTTGAGTGCTTACTCAGCATTGACACTGTGTGCCTGTGTGTTAAAGGGACGTGGAACTGTTGCTACTGGCCGTGTTGAACAAGGGACCATTAAAGTTGGTGAAGAAGTTGAGGTTCTGGGGTTGACGCAGGTAGATGCATAAATCAATTTTTTTGAAGTTATCATGGGTATTATTCTGTTATATCTTTAAGTTGATAATTTTCTCAGCAATTCCAAGTCAATCATTTGTGAAGCGGGCAGTGGTGCTCGCTCGCTCTTCAGATTCGCTTGTTTGTTTTATGTTATTTTTGTGGAGGTTCCTCTATATGTCTTATTGTAATTACTATTGTGGACAATAATTGGTCCTAACTTCGAGCTATCTGCAGGGTGCTCCATTGAAAACCACTGTAACTGGTGTTGAGATGTTCAAGAAGATCTTGGATCAAGGGCAAGTAAGTAAATGCTTCTAGATTCTCTTTAGACTACCGACCATTTTTTTTGTGCTTGTGTTCAGATACTGATGGGCTTGCACATTTTCCTAGGCTGGTGACAATGTCGGCCTTCTTCTGCGTGGACTGAAACGAGATGATGTGCAACGAGGACAAGTAAGGGTCACCATTTAAGCTTAAAGATTCTATTCCAGTGGGGTTTTAGAGCAACATGTAGAAACTTTTGGAACAATTTCAGTGTGTATCTAAACTTTGGAATGCTCGCTTGCACATTGCATTGTCGCTGCATTTTAGTCTTTTGTCATTGATGAATTACTCTCTGTAATTTTAGTTGATTTTACTAGATGGTGAAATAAAAACAAATAATTGTTTCTCTGATATGTTCTGTCTAATGTTCTTGATGCATGAATTATTTGAAGATGTGAGAGATTACAATATGAAATATTTATGTTCTAAAATTAAATTTCACATTGAATAGTCTATATAAGCTTTAAAAGGATGTCCTTTACTATTTTTTTCTTCATACTGCTTAGGTGATTGCCAAGCCAGGATCTGTGAAGACATACAAGAAATTTGAGGCTGAGATTTATGTCCTCACAAAGGATGAAGGTGGACGCCATACTTCTTTTTTCTCAAACTACAGGCCACAGTTTTATATGAGGACTGCAGATGTCACTGGAAAAGTAGAATTGCCCGAAAATATTAAGATGGTTATGCCTGGGGACAATGTGACTGCAGTGTTTGAATTGATATCACCGGTGCCTCTTGAAGCAGGTATGTGCCACTTACCTTCTTCCTCAGAAAAAAATGCGCACTGTAATTGTTCACTGTTAACCCAATTTCAATAGCCGCTGCACTTTATTTGACAGCATCTGTCCCATTGGGTATAATCTGGAGGTTTCAACCTGTATTTTTTCACTTTTTTTGTTTAGTTAATAATGTTTTTGTACAATTTGATGGTCTGAAATGTTATTATTTCAAATTTGGTTTTTGTTATTGTCAAATTTGGTTGTAAAGCAAAAACGGTCCACTATATTGTTGTGTCAAACAGGACAAAGATTTGCCTTGAGAGAGGGAGGCAGAACAGTTGGGGCAGGTGTAGTCTCAAAAGTAATAAGCTGATTCAATGCGTGGTTCCGAACTGTTTTCAAACTTATGTCTGGTTAGCTGCAAAAACGGGTGGAAACAGAAGGCTTAATCTACTTCACAGAAACATGCCATGTAATATGTGAGAAGTCTGCATTTCTTTTTGTTTTCCTGGAATTATTGAGAAGGTTATTGGTTGTTTCAAATGTGAGAAAATTAGAGGGAAATCTCAGTTTCATTTCCGATTTTGTAGTTGGGTAGTTAGTGAACGTGGTTATGATTTCCTTAGAAACATTTCTTTGCTTCCCGTTAGAAATAATATTCATCTTAGACAACTGTTTATGTGAATAAGTACCCCATGGTATGGGCAAAATATAAATATAAATGGTCAAGTTTCCTGGATGTTGTAAGTTATGCTTGCATGGTGCATTAACCATTGAAAACACAGTTGTTATTAGTCAAGCAGTTGCCCATCCTATAGTTAGTCGTGATATGTAAAACTCCAACCAATTCAGCTGCGTTCAAGGAAAGTATAGTGAAGCAGAAGCAGAGTTCAAACTAGTGCAAGATCATACAGCCAGCCAATATCAATTTGCTGCCCATCCAAGTCTAGGGTCAAGCATAAATAACTTCCTCTTCTAGCAATTAAAATCAAATTCAAGTAAAAGAAAAGCAGGACATGAACAAAATTTTCTTTCTTGCTGTTTAAGTACACAGCTCCTTATCACAAACAAGCCAGAAAAAGTTGACAGAAATTTAATATAGGTTTTGGTTTGAACAGACAAAATTGTTTAGATTACGTTACTGTCTTTGCGATACCCTTGCACCGCTATGCATCCTAATTATCATACGTTAACCACACTGTGAAGGACTTGCTGACTGATGATTAGATAGAACTTAGGCTCATTTGAGCTCAAAGTCATCTCAAGACAGGATCTGCTTGTAGCATGCCCATTGCTCCATTGATATTTGCAGCATATCCGCTTTGGAATCACGCAAGGCCAATATGCATAAGCCAATCTAATCATCACCCAACCAAGTTACAACATCTATCACCATGCAGTTAGGATGTTTGTCTAGGTTTAGGCACCTTTATTGTGAAAATTTAATTCTCTTTTTGATGTTCATGCAAGCCTCAGCATAGCTACTGCCATTAAAGTTGCAGCTCTTAAGTAAATATCATTCACACTTTCATTCACTCTATTCATCATTTCCTCCTCCTTCACACCCATTTTGCCCGCATTCTTGCTGACATACACTATAGTATCCCTCAGTCTATTAACTGCCCAAGAGAGCCAAACCAGCCCAAATGCAAGGCCAGCATTCAAGACTTTATATCCACATAATGGAGCCCTCCCGCAAGCTACTTTGCAGACGACAGAGAAAAAAACAGCAAGGCCAGTCCCCGCAATGCCAGCAGAAAATTGAGTTAGAAGCTTGGGAAGCTCAGGGCCAGATTTCTTTAGCGAAAGGATAGCTGTTTTCCCATGTTGCCTCCTGTCGATCATCAAGGATAAGAGGCTCTCACATGCATGGAAATAATTCCTTTTATAGAGATCTCTCTCTCTAACAATCTTCTTGCCATTCTTCTTCAACGGTGGTTTGACCTTAATTTTCTCAGGACTGTCCAAAAATAATAATAATAATAATAAAATAGCAAAGAACAAAAGTAGTAGGTGCTGTAAAGTTCTAGACTTGCACCAAATTTACATGAGAGAAACATGGTAGCGTTCCAATTCAAAACATGAAAGAGACTACGATTTTGTTACCTCTTCAAAGGTGCAACTGTTGGAGCTTTCGTCCTCAAAGAAGACCTATGAATATTGGCTTGAGCTTCAATGGTTGGCAGACTGTTAAAAAAAAAAAATAAGCAAAGGCAGTTTTAGTAACCTGACTAATGAAGAATTAAACTTAAAAAACAAAAAATAAAAATTAAATAGGTCATGAATGTAAGAGAGCGCTTGCATGGCCTTGTCACTTCAAGGCAAGATGTCAAATGGATTGCAATACAACACACTTCATGCATGAGTTTCCAGAAGCACGAGATCCAATAAAACAATAAATAATAACCTATATTATCCTGGGCAACAACCAGAGTTTTCCAAAATACAAGTAGTAGAGAGAAAAAGAACAACAAAAAAACAACCATCAAAAACTCCATCTCACAAAACCATACATTTGAAACATTCCATTTCTAATAAAAACCTCTTAGATGCATTGACACCTCAACTTTCTAGAATGTTGCCTTCCTGAATTACATTTGTCTCTTTTCCCCTTCTGTTTATATGGTTCAATTTATGCTTAGTGGACAATTAGTGGAAAACAGAGTACTTTCTAGAACAAACTACCATTTGTGTGATGATAACAATAGAATGCAGTGCGCTCTTCATGGGCAATGGGACTGTTATGACTAATAGAATTCAATAATTGAAAGACTAAAATCTGTTTGGGGCAATGCCAGTCCAAAAGATTGGGTCGGTAGTTGGATAGATGGATCCAATGAATCAAAGCCATGTGCGAAATTTACTAACCATCATCATCAGATCCATTGTAGTTATCAATATATATGACAACGAAACAATTAACTAAAGGGGTGCAAGAACAATTTTTATGATATTAAAGATGCCAAAACATGCATGTCTATTAACTAATTTGCATGTATTAATGAGACAACCATATTCACATAGACATACCTGTTGAAGTGCGGGATCAAGAGTGACTGCTTTTTCCACTTTGTTGCATTCTTTGATAAGCAAAATTCAGCCACAACTGAAAGAAAGTCATTCATCTCAGTCCCACTACTTGTGAATAACACTCTACCATCTGGATGAATGGAGATTTTTGAACTACGGGCCATATCTCCCACCAAGTCCAGAATTGGCTTTTGGTAAAAAAGTTCATTAGTTGGATAAATGAGAGAAGGAGCTGAAGACTGTTGGTGTGCATCAAATGTTAATGCTTGAAGCCCCATCAGATCAGATAGTAAAGAGAGATCTAAGACAGCACCCTCTGCTTCACTTGATCTAGTTGTAAGAAACTGCATGATCTTTTCATGTCTTGTACATTGCTCAGCAATTCCAAAACTGAAGAGTACTGAGTCTGGGCGAGAGTCTGCATACAAACAAGGAGGGAAGTAAATAGCTTGTGTATTCCCCAATTGTAAAGAGTAAGTTTTGATGCAAAGCATAAGAGATTGAATGAAAAAGGATTATCAGCATCATATGCCACATCATTCTAACATATGATATAAATTGATACATATTGTAAATAAACAATCACACTTGCTCTGAACTCTCCAGCACCTTTTAAAGTAAGGCAGCATTAACAATGTTTCTCATCCAATCAACTAATCCACCTAATTTGATTCTACTAGAGCTTATATTCTATTCTACTCTCCTTGCACTATCAGCACGTGCATTTAACAAGCATATCCTACCATAACTTGGCAATCATTAACACATATCACATGATGTAAATGTATAGGTTGGTAGACTAGCATTCTTCTTTATAAGGTCAAGGGTGTTACAAATTTTGATGACACATGAGGTTTAGAGAACACATGAAGACAGCTTAGAGACAAAACTACAGTTAGAGTTGACTTGCATATGTTCTTTATTCATACACAAATTATCACCTGAGTGGAATAGATATTGTTACAACTGCCCTTAACTAAAACTTGCATCATAAAAATTTGTTTTTTTTGCAGGAAAAATATAAAAGACTCCCATCAAAGTTAATCGCTTTATTTCATGAGCATTTCTAACATCTTTGGAACGAATGATAATAAAAGATATCAGCAAGAGGGAAGATGATCTCCGCAATATGCTCAACAACAAACTCATGGACTACAAACCTTGCACATCAATGAGGACAGGCCTTGTAACACTGGAGTCAAGCTTCACAAACAGGTTTGACTCACACGATCCACTGATTTGTTTCCATGGCTCCTCAGATTGAGGTGACCTCAATTTAAGACAGTCAGATCTTATTGCCTCTTGTCTAGCTCCTTGACAGGACAAATAAGGTTGACAATCCTGAAGCACCAAAGACATACACGAATTCAATTATCTGACAGGCGGAACTGACAATCAAATCCGATCAAACAGATCACAACCATAATGTCAACATCAATAACTTGGACGTGCGTAACACATGCCTAAGAAATCATGAAAACTAAGAACTTAGTAAGCAGTTAATGCAATCATCAAAACATAATTTGTAATCAGCTTATTTTCATCTCAGAACAACATAACTACAAAATTCATACAATATAAACAGTTTGATACATGAAAACGGAACACAATTATCTCGCTAAAATGGAGTGAATAGATTTGTTAAACCATTTAGGTCAAACCAAAAATTAGAATTCATGAATTCGAATAAAATAGAAAAAAAAAATACAAGGTACAAGAAACATGACAGGCACAATCATAAAAAATTTCAGCAGCCCCATATCACCAAACCCCACAAAATCAAACAACAACCATGAATTCAGCCTAAGAGACTCACCTTGATGACCCTTGTCATGCCCTGTTCCTGAGGAAGAACAAGACCGGGAGGATACGCATGAGAAGCCATTAAACAAAGCTTACCCATTTTCTCTTAACTTTCAGATAGAAACCCAATTCAGAAATCCAAGTTTCTGAATCCAAATCTCTTATATTTTTGTGGCCTCCTCAACGCAACCGTAAGCTTATCCATCTATAATCTCTCTCCAGACCTCAATATCAAAAGATTCTCGCGATTTTCTGTTTTTTTTTTTTAAATTAGAAATATATTGCTTAGATTTATGCCATCCAATCGTTTGATCGCGAACTTTTCGTGATAATAATCCGTGGCAATCGCTCCCCTTCGGAAATCCAGGATGGGTCCTCCAAACAAACCAAAACGGAATTGTCGGTTTGTTAATGTACGCATCTCTCTGCTTGTTTCTTTATTTTATACTAGGCGTACCTTTTGATTCAGTATACGATTCATCTTGGCCGTCAATTTAATCATACGGTAGGATTACTTGGATCCCATGCTTGCTGACATCAGAGGTTAGGTGGGAGAAGCTAGACTGTATATGCGTGTATCTACAGAGAATTGATCAAAGAACTATAAATCTAGAATGGCCCACAGAACCCCTTTGTGATTTGATTTTGCGTGAGACATTTTCTTAAATTTAATTTTTAATAATTAATTAATATTAATTTTTTATTTTTTTAAAATGTTTTATCTTTTGTAAAGATTAGATTTAATCCGATACTGAACTTGGAGAAAATTAATTTAATTTTATAAATATTTGAATTAATAATAAATTTATTTATATAAATAGATGTATAAACATCAAATAATAATAAATAAAAATGTAACTCTTCTAATTTATCAAATTATTTTAATTTATACACATAATTTTGTTATTCACGTTAATAGAAAAAATTACTTATTTTAATTATATTTTCATTCAAATTTTATTATACTATTTTACTAAACACGAAAAGAAAAAATATTAATCATATGTATGACTTAAAAACGAAATCAAAAATATATATTATCCTAATTAAAAGTGAAAATTCTTTACGCAAAATCATCAAATTGATAATTACTATGCACAAAACTTGTTAATTTGAGTTAATATAAAATATTATTATTAAATAAATAATATAATAACATAATATAAATTTTAATTTTAAATAATTTTTAATTTTTAATACGTAAAATTATTTTATTACTTAAAAAATATTATTTTAACACTCAATCATCTATTAAATTTAAAGGATGTAGACTCTTTCTCATAATTCGTTCTTAAAGAAATTTTAAGTAAATTATCTTACTGTATGTGATAAGATTATCTATTTAATAAAATCAAAAAAATTTATTCATTAATAATGAATAAAAATTAAAAAATTTTATTTTTTAATTAATATAATAAAAAATTATAAATTTTTTATTTTTTTAATAAATAATTTTTGTATTAATTATCAAGTTTTTTATGCTAACTAAACCTTTTATAATAAATATAATGTATTCAATGATGGTCAAATCCTTAACCAATGTAATTTAACAAACAATTCAATGCGTAGTTTTATAGGTATTCAACATTAGTACTCTTAAATCTGTTAAAAGTCACGTTAATAGACAATGTAACTTAATATTACACATATATAAATAATATTAAGTATATAAATTTTTTTTTCAAATTAATGTATAAATATCCATTTGATTCATCTTGAGTCAAATGTTTAAAAAAAATTAAAATTATTAATTTTGATTTGGTTCAAAAGGAATTGGAGCGATAACAAAGTTCCACATGAATCAAATTAAATCGACAAAGATAAGCTTTGTTTAGTTGAGTTCGAACCCTAATCAAAGAAAATTTATTTATTTTTTTAGTTTGATTGAATTTGATTTAGTCCAAATTTAATTTAAAAATTAAATTAACAAATATTAGTTTAAATTTTTTAAAATGAAATTGAACAATTACATTTTCAAAATGATTCAAACCCAAGTAAATAAATGATTTGGTTCTATCCATCCTTATGTATAAAATTACATTACTATTAAACATTTCGTATAAAATTTTTTTCTTTTATTTTCACGAGTTATTTCAAATACAATTGTTATACGTGATAATAATATAATTTTACTACATTAATTTATATGAGAAATTTGCATAAAAATTTACGTTATAGCAAATATTTCAATCAATAAAAACTAACATATAAATTTTAATATACTAAATTATTATTATTAGTCTTAAAATTTTATTTACACATTATAATTTATTATGTAACCCATCAAAATTTAAAATAGTTAAATTGATAATTTTTTTTTTTGAATGTATTTATACAGCACAAACATTAAATTTATCATTTTAGTGTACATCTCATCTATTTGGAAGAATACATTAAGAAAAGGCATTCATTTGACAAGATGACAATAAAGAATTATTTATTTAATGACGTCATAATAAGAGATATTTTCACAATATTATCTAAAATTACGTCATACATACAATTAGAAAGAAATTTTGGTACAAAGATGCGAAAAGTGTAGAAGCAAGCAGACCAGACGTGGCCCGGTCCCATTGCTTGATACGTGGCATGAATTTTTTTGAGAGATGTGTACGTACGCTGGCCAGTCGGCATGCAGCAGCAGTTGCCGTCACATTCACATTTTCGGTTACTAAGTTAAATATTTTATATGAAAATAACAACGTAGTATTCTTGAAGCCGTCATCTTCCCTCGTTTTCTTCCTCACTGTTCTCTTTTATGTTTCTCCCTCCGGTTCACCTTCGAAGAAAATTTTCCTTGACGAAAACCTAGATTTTCTCACCGAACCAAACACCAACTTTACGAGAAATTCTCGAACTTAAACCCCAATTCACATACCATCCCTATTTCCCCACTCCACACTCTTCCAGTCCCCTCAACAATTGGTTTTTTTTTTTTTTCCGAGAAAATAACTTTTGAAATTCCCGGTCATGGGAAAGATTTTCTGTGAATACAGCAAACCCGATGCCTCTTCGTCATCCACCTGTGAAAGCACCACATCGACGTCGATCACCGAGACTGTTAACGGATCTCACCACTTCAAAATGACCGGCTATTCGTCATCGAAGGGCCTTGGAATCGGCAAGTACGTAGCTTCTGACACGTTCATGGTGGGCGGGTATGCATGGGCTATTTACTTCTATCCAGATGGCAAGAGCATGGAAGACAATGCGGCGTACGTTTTTCTTTTTATCGCGTTGGCTAGCGAGGGGACTGACGTGAGGGCGCTCTTCGAGCTGACATTGTTGGATCAGAGCGGCAAGGAGCGCCACAGGGTGCATAGCCATTTCGGGAGGACGCTCGAGAGCTGGCCATACAAGCTTAAGTATCGCGGTAGCATTTTGGCCAACTGCTGGAGAGTGGGAAGAGAGCTGATGTAAATTTTGAAGTCAATGGTGAAGCATTTGCTGCACACAAATTGGTTCTTGCTGCTCGTTCACTGTATTCAGGGCCCAACTTTATGGTCCAATGAAGGATCAGAACACCCAATGTATAAAAGTTGAGGATATGGAGGCACCAGTTTTTAAGGTTCCATACATTTCCCAACTTATTTTGGCCTTTCATTTTTTTAATTAATCCACTTATGTTGTAATTGTTATCCATACCTGCATATAGGGTCTGAAAACTGTTTAGATGTTTATCTTTTATTTTTTTACACAAAATTGTATTCTACATTAACGTGCTTCCTGTTTCCATTAGCCGCGAACCATTCTATTGGTTTGCTCTGTTTGAAATGTTAAGTAGAAAGCCATCAGTAAGGGAAGCAATAGCAATCGAGTTAGATTGTCATATGTAGTATGTTTCCAGCTGAACGCCGTGTGTCTTAAATTTGTTGCTGTGCCTGAAAACTTGAGAAGTGGTTATGCCAAATATTCTATTTCATACTATGTAAATATATGTTGTCAAATATTTTTATTACTACATCATGCGTCGTGTACCCTTGGGTAAGAAAATTTTGCTTTAGAAGCTCTACAAAACTGCAAAATGTAGTTATATTGGTCATGAGAGGAACAGTTTTGACCATTAATGTGATTGACAACCGTCCCGTGAACATTAATATCAGGCCAGCATTTTAAACTTTTGTGGTGCCCGTGCACGTACTGCTTGGTGAAATATCCTCAACATGGCATGGCAAGTGGGCTTCATTTTGGGTGGCTATTTTAGAATGAAAACCACGTTTAGTATACAGAAGGTCATTGACAGCCATGGTACTTATTCTGTTCTCCATGTCAGTAGTTATGCTGTTTGGAAACCTTTAATGGAAAGTGCATCATAAGATCTTCCTTTACTTTGGAACAATATGAAAGTATTATTAGGCTGAAAAGATGTCCAGATTTCTTGAGATAATTTTTTTAAACCTTTAGCTAGTGTGATAAATTAACCGAAGCCTGTTATATTTTGTTGTTTTGTAGCAGTGATGCAAACTGATGGATTTGAGTACTTGAAGGAAAGTTGCCCCTCTGTTTTGACGGAACTCTTGGAGTATGTGACTAAGTGCGCGAGCACTCCGTGGTAGTATGCAGGCATGGCAATGAAGCTATGCTTGATGGCAGTGATGTGAATGGTAGACGGGTTAAGCAAAGGCTATAGGAGATACATATTTCTCATGCATATAGCAAACAAATATAAGGAGAAAAAAATCTTCTCATCATTGGGGCTAGAAACAATTTTCCCTTGTTCAGTTTCTGTATTTGCCAACAAGTAAGTTTAGGCAAATGAGCACTGCATTGGTTTTCCATTGCCGGTTTGTGATTTGGATTGTCGTATGGTTGGTTTCGGGAATTACTGCCTACTTGCTCATTTGCCCATTCCAAGCATCTTGTTCCTGGATACATTGTCGATAGCAGCTTGATACAACTGATAGTATGCATTGGCTCATTTAATTCATTCAATTGTGTTATAAAATTCATTAATTTTATGTATTACGTGGATAATATATCTTGCCAATGAACCGTAGGATGTTACAGGTTTTCTTAGTTTAGTAGCTTATGAGATGGTATGGTCTTGCTTAAGAAAGCTTCGAGGGTTATCAGGGTCAGACAACATTCTATTCTAAGCTTTAAAAATAGTTCATTTCTATTCAACGACTTTTTTCCACTCAATTTTATGATGTTTTTGTCATAGTAAGACTCTTTGTATATTTATTCTACTTTACCTTTAGATTTATGAACCCTTTAATGAAATTTTGTCACACTCTTTCCTACTAAATTTTGTGATGTTCTTGTTACAGTAAGACTCTTTGCATATCTATTCTGCTCTACCTTGTCATTTATGAACCCTTTATGGATATATTACGTGGTCACTTAGTTAAAACATTATAATTGAAATAAATTTGATTCTGATACTACTTTGTCACGGGTTGGACATTACCTTTTTCTTAAAAAATGTGTTCATTAAAACGTGTAGAGCATACTCTTATAAACTCCAAAAATAATCCATTCTTATCTAACGTGGAATTACGTCACAAAGTGCTAGTCACATTACTTAGAGATAGTAATTTTTTTTAACAAATATGATTTACCAGAGTCGATAAACAAAATCATAATTCTATTTTTTTAAAAAAATAATATTATTATATTTTTATTACTTATTATGAGTTAAAATATTTTTAAAGTTAAAAATATTTTAATCTAAAAATATGTCATGGGCTAAGAGTTTGCAAAAGTCGGTCAATTTGAATTAAAAGATAGAATCACATTTGATCTGTTTTTATGGAAACGGATTGAGAACGGAAAGAGCAATATCTGACCACCCGCACTCAACTAGTTGCCATCAAGATTTGAGTCGCGGTAGGTTTTACATTTTCTATAATAATTGTGGTAGTAGATGTTCTCGATGGGGTCGGTAGATGTATGGACGGGGGGTCTTAATAGCACAGTAATTATGGGAGGAGGACATCGTGCAAATGGTACAAGTTTCATTAGCTCCTGGTGGATAGATGTCAGCACGTATTCAAATTCCCATTCCCATTCCCATTATACCTCTGCCCATGTAATCTATGTTAGTAGATAACATAAATAAATAAATAAAAATATTAAATTCATAAATTAGTTAAATTTTTTTTTTTACGGATTCGCATGTTTAATTGATCTAAAAAATATATATATATATAATTCATCTCTTAAATTTGATCTATAAAAATTGATTTGTCGGTTTAAAGGACTATTTTTTAATTTTTTTAAAATAATAAAAATTAATATATAAATAAATAAAATATTTACATAAATTATTTATTTATAAAATATAAATTTATAATATTTATATAATATTGCACTATATCAATCTGTTCCGGCCCGGTCCATTTGATATCGCTGAATACGGGAGAAAATCCTCTCCCGGTTGAGGGAAACGCATATACTGTCATCCAAACAGGGTTCAAAAAACAGAACAGAACACGATAGGCACTTGGCCTCCCGCAACTATAGAATTTGTACCTCGAACTAACGCCGGAATCAAAGAAATACAATTCTCTCTACTCCGGCAAACAAATATGGTAAAGTTCCTACCTTTGTAAATATTACTTGTTGGGTTCTGGGTTCATCTATTTGGGATTACTTGTTGGGTTCTGGGTTCATCTATTTGGGATTACTTGTTGGGTTCTGGGTTCATCTATTTGGGATTACTTGTTGGGTTCTGGGTTCATCTATTTGGGATTTTTCATGTTTCGATTTGAATCTTTGCTTACATAAATATTATATCGTTAAAATTTTCGGGTTTTTTTAATTGATTTTGCTGTTATACGTTTTCTTTTTCTTTTTCTGTTCTGTGTCTTTGAATTCTTGTTGTGTTTTGTTTCGTTGCAGTTGTTCTTTTCGTATTTCAAGGACTTGGTTGGCAGAGAAGTTACTGTGGAGTTGAAGAACGATTTGGCAATAAGAGGGACTCTGCACTCAGTTGATCAGTACCTCAATATCAAGCTGGAGAACACTAGGGTTGTTGATCAAGACAAGTACCCTCACATGGTACTCACTGTTCACTCCTATATTTCTAGGGTCTTGTTATTTTCTTCTTTTAATGTTAATGGAATTTGGAAATTTAGGGTTATAGGGCTTACTAGGGCTTTTAAACTTTGTTTTCTCACGAAAATTTTGGTCTAGTTGTATGCTGTGTGTTATTTGTTTTATTTCTTTATTCACTATTGGTTTGTTTCCGGAGATGTTCGAATGTGATATGAGAATCAGGGTTTGTTGTCTGTTAGGTTTTTAGAGGGCTTTTGCTGAGCATTAGGGTTTACTTAGGTTGCAATGTATGATAACATCTAGGAAGAGATAATACTTTTATGTCCTGCAACAAGGGGAGTTTATTCAGCAATTTGCTTTAGCATTTTGCTTTCTTAGAGTTGGTATGTGATATAAATTTATTTTTCATATATACGGAATGAGCTTCAAGTTCAATGTTGTACCTCATACTTAGAGCTTGCCAATATGAATTGTTGTATTGTCTTCTCTCAGTTTGATATTCGTCCTTCCTCTGCTATTTCCACTGTAGCAGATTCCATTTGACTCTATAAGTAAGCAGATATTAGAAGTTTGTATAACTTACTAGCGACCATGTCTGATGTGTGAAATCTTTTTGAGTCTTGTAGAATTTAGTGGCTCTTACCTCAATAAAACAGTCTTTTTTCACCCTCTCTCTACACATATATTATGCCTCTGTGTTCATCTTCTTTGATTTTCAGTTTTGCTGGTTGTGGATTGGCTTTTCTGATTGTCTTTGTAATAAACTACTTGAAGAAAATGGGTATCTGTCAACACATTTTGATGCTGTTGGGTTTCTCAGGATTTGGGGTTCTTCTTCCTATTTTTTGATATTTTGCAGTGTAGTTGTCTGCTGAATGTTGATGGGAACTTAAAATCAGCTTCAATTATGCTGGCAGAGTATGTGGTATATTAAGGTTTTTGAAGGGATGATTGTATAGATGTTTGAGGATATATGTAAATTCTCGGGTTTGTGCTATATTCATGTTTTTGAAGCTTTAAAGATGTGACAGTTTCGTTTAAATTCCAAGGAATTGTGAAGTCATAGACGCCTTTTGTTGAAAATCAAACTACCTATAACACAAGGATTGGGTTGCGGGCTTTTCTAAATGAATGCGTGAGTTCGCTAATTAATATATTTAGAAAAATGATCTCATGCAATGAGATTTATTCGCGTGTGAAATTTTTTAAATATGATACACGACATTAGAAACTATAGTTGTGCAAAGTGTCTAGACTTTAGTTCAGTTGTCCCCTCATCGTGAAAATTATCTTGGTGTTTTGACATTTGTTTTGGCTGTTGTTACCTGGGAGGGGTTTTGTTTGACTGATAATTATGCGTGTTTCTGTAAAGTATTAGTGACATGTGCAAATAAGTAGTTAAGGTTAAAAGATCATGGTAAAATGTGTTTTCTAAAGCACTAATCTTCTCTCATCTATTAATACTTTTTTTAAAAAAAATTTCATTTTCCTTCAATATTTTTGTTTATGTTCAAAATGCTTAAATATTCTGATTCAACACTGGTCTTGGCATATTAGTGAGTTGCATTTTATCAGTCTAACATGTCTATCAATATGGTTTTCATTATTGATTAACCTGCATAGACTCAATTAGACTCACATCTTCTTGAGGGTGTTAATGCACTTTTTGATATTAAAGTCGGTGTTGGTATTAGGAATTTTCCACACTTCCCTGTCTTCCATATCCTTTATGTTGTCTTTCATTTTTCGCATTACTAGTTGGGTACATTTGATGATCTTCTGCTTGATTGCAGCTTTCCGTGAGGAACTGTTTCATTAGAGGATCGGTGGTTAGATATGTGCAGCTACCTCCTGATGGAGTTGATGTCGACCTGCTTCATGATGCCACAAGAAGAGAGGCTCGGGGTGGCTGAATTTTAACTTAAATTTATTTCTATCGACATCAGTTTAGTTACTTGAGATGTAATTTTTTTTCTTCTCTGGGTTTAAACACAGCCTAACTGTCATTCTGAAGGCTGTATATTTGTTCTTGCAAGAGGTTAATGTGACGAGGCCCTCCTTTAATTTGGGAAAATATTGTTGGGTTGTGTTAAGAGATCTATCTGGTGTTGTATTTCTCTAAGTCAGTTTTTCCGGAGACATGAATGCAGAGATGCAGCAGCATTCGTCTCTTTACACCTAGCTACTGAGATGCCAAATAATTAACATGCATTATAATTGACAAACGGGAGCCCTAGAATATCAAAACTTCTTTCCTAATTGTAGATGTTCATTTACATGGGTAACAATTTTATTAAATGGATACGGTGTGGTAGTTTCTACGAAAGATACTCTACATTAAAGTTAGTACTAGGAAAAGGTCAGGATAACCCTTTCTTAAACATCACCTACATCCAAAGTGTATTTTTGGCACGTCCAAAGTGTTCTGATATTTGCCATAGACAAGTCTGAGATACATTATTGACGGCTATTTAGATTCTCTTACATTTTGACAGTTAATATTGCACTCATTATTACCTTCCCTGCTTGAAGACCAAAATCCCTAGTCGTTTTATTTGTCCCATCAACAGTTTGAGCTTCTGCGAGATGTTTCAATGGCAGAGAATATTATACCTACTCAAGTATGTGTCTTGTATTTTGTCTTTCCCTTTCCCCTTTGTTTTTTTACCTCTCTTGTTTATGCATGCAAAGTACTTTGGGTTTGGACAATGTACATGCAGACTTGTGTTCTGAGAGTAACTCTCCAGTGTTGTCAAGCATGCTCTAAGAAATTGAATAAAATGTTGCAGAAAATCAAAGGTAGTATATTTTAACTTGTACCCTCTTTTTTATTGTAAAACATATAAAGTTTAATGTGTTATTTTGTGTTGCGATCAAGAGTGCATGGTACCTACACGTATACAGAAGAAGGATTGGCAATACTTGCTGGTATTTTGGATCCAGCTCTACTCTTAAGGGCAATAGAACATGTTGGAATAGCGACAAGCTTTTGGCCCATAAAACGGATCCTATACAAGGCGACAACAAACAAGATCACTTTTTGAAGAAAATGCAGATTGGCCATGGCAAAAATGGATGCCCCTCCAATTCTAAGGACAAGAAAAGAAGAAATCTAGACAAGGTTAAAGTTCACCAACCCGTTTCTTTGCTCTAGAAGTCTGATGCCGACACTGACAATGATGACCGTGATGATGCTCGTTACATGGTGCCGAATATGGCTTATGATTATGTACGTCAATGGCCTAACAGCAGCAGCACTTCTTGGCATCACCCAAGTTATGGCATGAGAAGAGTGTTTCCAGCATTTGCAAGGCAAAGCTAAGTGTATCCGTATGATCATCCGATGATCTATAACAGGCACCCTTCACCTCTGCGCTGCTGGAGCACGAGGCCAGCGCTGCCTTATCCATTTGGCATCTACGTTCAGCAGGAACAGGACGTCGGCAATGCTTCCCACCACATACTCGGGGATGACAACATTGGGGCTTGCAGTATAATGTAAACTTAATTGGTTGATATTAGGATACCGGAGACTATAGTTCCATGATTTATCTTTTCACTTGGTATCAATTCCTCATGTATTCTCAATACATTTTCTGTTGAATTACTTAATTTTGATCAAACACAGATTACAGAAACTAGAGCGGAAGAAACAAACCCAAAGAAAGAAAGAGAAAAAGAAACCACTTTCCGAAAGAGATCACTATATAGTTTTACTTGAGGCATGAATGGACTTGGTGGAGGATCCTTTACTTGTTTGTTGGCTGGATTGAGCAGGCATTCAATTCCATACTACAAAGGAACACCAAAGGCATGTAGAATTTCTTATAAGATAAAAGTGAACAAAAAATAGAGTAAATGGTAAATGGGAATTACCAAGAGCAGGATCAAGAATCCTAAAATCGAAAATTCAGCCAAACAGATACAGATCATTTTTATTGGGAAAAAAACAATCTTTTTTCTTTTATTCCATGATTACCCTCAGTTGAAGTGGAAGACTCCAGTTGGTTTCCTTCTTCTCTCGGTGTCTTGATAGATTATCAATGCAATGTAACATTCACTATATATCTTTATTTATAGAGAGAAATTTCTCGCCTTTGGAGCTTGGTTTCTAAGATGGACGAGATGGCTACTGAGACAAACCCTCCCAAAAACCGCACAGCAAGGTCCCACTCTCTCATTTTCTTTTCAATTTTAGGTATTGATTTGGGCATTTTCTCCAAAGTTATTTTATCGGGAATCTCTTAACAAGGCTGTGTTTCAGAGACGTACTTCGTTGTTGCTTATATTGATTTAGGTAAAATTGGAACTGTTTGCTCTGGACTGATTTCTATTTGTTTGAAGCTAATCTCTATTGCACGATACAATTGGAACAGAAGACGTTAGATTCTTAGAATTGAAGTTGCCTTGGACAAAGAGATAAGGTTACTTCTTAGGAAAAGGGAATCTGCTGACTTCTTATCTTTACTTCTATAGTAAGTTGGAGTCTATAATGCTTTCTCTGATTTCTTGTTATGGTGATGCATAATTGAAGATTTTAAATGTAAAGGTTGTTTCTGTTAGCTAGTATGACAACGAATTCTCATTTCCTGCACTATACAGATATTTTTTTGACTCCTGTGCTTTATATATAGGCACAAATGCCCTGCATGCTACAAACAATTTAAGAGAAAAGATCATCTTTTGAGCATAGACGTCATACCACTCTGTTCATCAGCCAAAGTTTGCTGTTTGTCAAAAGCACTGCAAATCTTTTGAGTCCCTGCAAGAACATCTTACCGGTAAAATTTATTCACATGTTTACTCTGATTGATCCATTGGTGGATTGCTGTTTTAAAAGTCCATTAGCCAAAGCAAATTGTTAAAGGATTTTCTTTGACCCAGGTTGCAATCTTTGTATAAAAATTTTTGACAATCCCAATTCTCTTAGCAAAAACAAAGAAGCATTTTCCCATTCTGCATCTGTTCCCCTATTAAATTCCTTGGTGATCTTTTAAGTGTCCACATGAAAACTGAGAAGTTTGTCATTTGTCAGTTCTTTTAAACATTTTAAAGATCAATGACATCTAATGAATTTTTAGAGAATCAAACAATGAAATTTATGTCTTTGGTTGCTCAGGACATCAATACCTTTTGCAGAATCTCAAAAGAATATTTCAGGCTTTGTTGATAGAAATGACACTGGCAGAGCAGTTACCATTGACGTTGAAATGGTTGGTGGTGGAACCAATGGATCACTTGAACTTTGCACTATGGTCTGCCTCGTTGATGAAGATGAGAATGGTTGGTGGTGCTACCTCAAATTCCTGTTGCCAATTACAGGTGCTTCCCTGTTCTATATGTCTTTGGTTTCTCCAAAACTATAATTGTGAATGAGTCTGCTCATCATTCATGTATCTCCATTGAATTTTTCAGATGTGAAGTAACTGGGTTAACATAAGAGCATCTAAAGGACGCTATGCCACTAAATCAAGTGCGAGATAGAATTTTGTACTATGGAGTGTCTGTTGGGAGGCAAAAATTGGATGGTGGAAAGGGTAGACTTCTTGTGACTTAGAGCACGATTTGAATTGCTTGAGAATGAACTATCCTGATCCTATGGGTGAGTAAACATATTCATGGTTCGAGGCTCTGATAATGAATTAAGCCCATTTAAACGTCTTTATTTCATTTAAATGTTTTTCTTTGGAGCATAGTCCGAAACAATGCTTGTATTTTTGAGTTGAACTGTCTATCACGTCAATGTGGAGCAAAACTCATCTATTCAACTGGAGTTTGCTTAATTAACATTTGGGTTAAGCATATCCAAATGACTTCTACACTTTGCTTCTCTGTGTCAAACCTTAGAGGCCATTTGGGTTTGGAGTCCCTAGGATATAATATTAGTTTTTATACTCCAATTTACATTAAACTGTGTCTCTTTTTCCTTCATTTGATTTTATACTGTCTTTTCCTTCAGGCACAGGATCACTATAGAAATCCATAAGTAGACATCATATTGTTACTAGTTGTTAACTTTATTAAGTGGGTTTAGATCGCTCCAATTTTCTTTCACAATGAAAGATAGATGATTGCATTCATATACAATAAAAGAAATGCTACAGAAATACCTCCTTTATTTTTTTTATCTATATCCTAAGATATCCTGAATGTATTTTCGACCAATGTATCACAGTGAGAGGTGTTTTCTCTTCTGCATCATACTCCTTCTTACAAAACAATTTTGTGAAGTTTCTGTTATTACTTTCTTACCATGTTTCTAAGACTCCATTTAGTTCCTTGTCCAGTTCAGGCCTCCAAATAAACAAGTGGAATTGCTGTAATACTGTGGTCAAAGTTTTGAGGCAATTTTAAATAGTATTACTTCTGAACCTCATTTTGACAGTATTACCGGGAGACAGAGAACTCTGTACTGTATATTTTTACAAGTTCAACTAAATTTGCTAGGATTCCACACTCTAAGAAGTGGATACTTTTGCATGATTTTGATTTATGCTCTGGCATCAATTTTTTTTTAATTATTTGCATGTTTTACATATGAAACCTGTTCCTACACAGAAAGATGCCCCTTGATTTCATGTCATTGTAATCTCCTTTTCATGCAGGGATACTGCAGAATATTGTCCTCTGATGAAGACAAATCTGGTTAGCCACTCACTCAAGTACCTCACCAAAACATATTTAGGGCAAGTTACTTATTTTTTGCTTTTAGTATCCATGCTGATTGCTTATTCTATCATATTCTTTTACATAGTATTTTTTTAATCCTCAAGTTTCATGTTCTCAAGTTTCTGTTAAACAATGGGAAGAGGAAAATTTTAACTCATTTGCCTGATGTCATTAACTATTACAGTGTTTAAAGAATACAAGGCTGTTGGATGCTATTGATTGTAAACTTTCCTTTTTGTTAATTTATATTATAATAGAAATGATCAGAGAAGCAAGAATCCATGAGGAAGGTCAAAGAATGACATTTGGCAAGACTTCAGGAAAATTGTCTCTCGCGTGCATATGTTCCTATGCATGAAATGCATTTTATGCTTTCCGAAAACATCTAATGCTGTTTATGGAGTTTGATTTGGTCAAATACTTTGTTTGTTAATTTTTTCGGGTTTCTGAGATTAACTATACAACCTGTATTAAGCACATGAAAATCACTTTCCATATTCACAGGGTCTATTGCTTCATAGGTGTGATATCCAGTCTGGGGTGATTGACGGATATGAAGACTCTGTTTCTGTCATGAAATTGTGCAAGAGATTTCGATGCCAAAATCATCAGGAGGAAGAAACTGGAAAGCAAAATATTACAGGCGGTTTTGATTCTTATGAATCCAAGGAACTGGAGAAGATGAGCTCAAGTGAGCTCCATGAGATCTCAAGGTCCAACTAAAGGTGTTGATAACAGGATTCAAGGCACATGATGCAGCCTTAGCAGCTTGTGATTTCCTCGTTCTTCTCTTCATGACATATTTTGAATGATATGCAGCTGCCGCTCACTTGTTAGGAGAAAATTTTAGGCAGGAGGGATGCAATATCCGTTTCTATATCAAATAAAACCTTCCACATATCCTTTGGGAAATTTCACCTTTAAATTTAATATACACAAAAGAACTTGGAATAGGAGAGAATAATTCCAGCTTCAATTCAGTTGCGACAATGGAGGGAAATTTTAGTTCAACATTTGAATTCTCGGTACTGTATGGAGATTTGAGAATTTGTGAAGGACAAGGTCGGACGTTAACTGCTAAACTTAAATTAACCATGAGTTAAGAAACTGTAATTAACAGTTGTACACTCCTCTGTCGTAATATTATAATTGTATTTTATGATGATATTCGAAAACAAGAACAAAGTCTATTTTTCCTTTTTCGTTACGGCAGAGAAAATCAGAGCCAATAGAAAGACGAGCTTTCTTTCTTTCTTTCTTTCTTTCTTTATCTCTTACCACTAATTTCTCCCTTGTACTGTTTTTTATCAATACACCATTTGCCTACTCTTTCTAGATAACTAAAACGAACGGCCTGAAGAGAAGGATTGTTTAGTGATGGCGGCGGAGGCGTCCGTACAGCCGAATCGACAGAGTAGTAGTGGTCTATGGGACACGGTTTTGGAGCTGACCAAGAAAGCGCAGTACAAGAACACCGACCCCCTCGTTTGGGCGATTCAACTCACCTCCACTGTCAATTCCGCCGGACTGATTCTGCCGTCCACGGACCTCGCTCACATCCTTGTCTCTTACATCTGTTGGGACAATCACGTGCCCATCACGTGGAAGTTCCTCGAGAAAGCCTTGACCGTCAAAATCGTTCCTCCCTTTCTCGTACTCGCTCTTCTCTCCACCAGGTTTCATTTTTATTACATCCATGCATACTCTTTTTGTTTTTATTTTTCTATGTTGACATTATTATTATGAGTATGTTTGTGTTAATGGACCTTTTGGGAATTTACTGATATGGGTTTTAGTCTTGCTGAAACAAATCTTCACCATGGTGTTCTGTCATGGTTTGGTCATACATTCATCATCCAAGTAAAATGTGGTTGAAAATTGTGTGGCTTTATATTTTCATATTGCCTGTAAATATTGGCATTCTATCATAGTAAATACATTTAATTCTCAGGTGTTCTTACTTTTGTTGTTTACTACAGGGTCATTCCTAATCGACAGCTCTACCCTGCAGCATATAGACTGTATATGGAACTCCTCTTGCGGCATGGCTTCTCTTTTGCATCACTGGTGAATGGGCCAAATTATCCGAAGTAAGGATGAAGTTCATTTTAGTTTATTCAGACGAATGCCTTCATGCACATTACTTGTACAGTAAGTACTAACCCAATCTTCATGTGAAATGACAGGATCATGAAATCCATAGATGATGTTCTTAATCTTTCCCAGATATTTGGTGTTAAAGTGTGTGAACCGGGGCTTCTTCTAGTTGAATTTGTCTTTTCACTTGTATGGCAGTTGCTTGATGCATCACTAGATGACGAAGGCTTGCTGGAACTTGCCCCAGAAAGGAAATTTAGATGGCCAACTAGGCCACAAGACATGGAAATAGATGGGACCAATGGCTTTAATGATAAGAGAACTGAGCATCATGAAAGGCTTTCCAAAGCAAATACTACAATGGCCATTGAGATAATCGGAGAGTTTCTGCGAAACAAAATCACTTCAAGGATTATTTACCTGGCACGTCAAAACATGTAAGACATTTTATATTTTTTTTAATAGAATTTGGAGAAAGGTATTTTTGAGAAGTAATTGACACGCAAATCCCTTTATTCCTTCACAGGCCATCACATTGGGGAGGCTTCATTCAGCGTCTAAGATTACTTGTGGTGAAGTCAACGGCATTGAGGAATTCAAAACATATAACTCCCGAGGCTCTTGTGCAGTTGACGTCTGATTCACGTGAGGTTTTGTCTGGGGAATCTAAAACAATAGCACAGCAGTTTCATGCAGTCATAGCTTCTAGTTCTTTAATATCCACAGTTGGTCAATGTAATGGGACTAGTCGGTCTGCCCTGTGGCTCCCAATTGATCTGTTTCTTGAAGATGCTATGGATGGATCTCAAGTTGCTGCAAATAGTGCTGTTGAAGTTCTTACTGGTAAATTCCAATAGTTGTACTTTAATGCTTCAGTTCATTGCTCTAATTGGAACTGTATAAATCTCTAATTCTTCTTAGCAGTATTATTGAGCAGAGTTGATGGTGCAGGTTTAGTGAAGGCTCTGCAGGCAGTTAATGGTACCACATGGCATGATACATTTTTGGGTCTATGGATTGCAGCTCTGCGGCTTGTTCAAAGGGTAGGAGTTCGTGCCAACTTATTTTGTTGCTTAAAGTCTTGAAAATTGTTGTTAAACAGTAAAATCGCTTGCCTAAATTTTTGGGAATGCTGCATGATTTATGGTCTAGGAATCTAAAACATTGATTTGCTATCTAATGTACAAAGTACCTATTTTATACATAGGGCAATGCCAGGAAAAGAAAATGTTGAGAAATGAAACAGTTAAATGATTTTATACAAGGTTTGCGGGACTTGCTGTGATATTTAGGCCAAGATACATTTGGGTGACTCCTGATTTATCAGTCTAGTTGATATAGAATCACATGCAATTTGGTCTTATGCAGCATCCTTCTCAAGGTCCAGTAGAACTTCATATGTTTCTCTTGTAAGAAATTTATGATGATGTGCCTTAAAGTTTAATTATTTTTTGAAAGATTTTTCATTTTGGGGTGTCTTTTAGGAAAGAGATCCAAGTGAAGGTCCTGTACCTCGCCTTGACACCTGCTTGTGCATGTTATTGTGTATTACAACACTTGCGGTTGCTGATATTATTGAGGAGGAGGAAAGTGAATTGATTGATGAAACTGAACACAGCCCAAGCAATCACAGTAAAGAGAAGCAGGCTCCAGGAAAACGGCGGAAAGATTTAGTTACGAGCCTACAGCTTTTGGGTGATTATGAGGGTTTGTTGACTCCACCTCAATCTATTCGCTCAACAGCCAATCAGGCTGCCACAAAAGCAATTATATTCATTTCGGGTCTCACAGCAGCTAATGGTTACTATGAAAGTGTGAGCATGAATGACTTGCCAATGAACTTTTGTAAGTGTTGTTAACATTTTGTGACTTAAATTAGAAAGTTACCAATTTGGGGAACATATAAGATAGTTTTGATATGTGTTTCTGTCTGGTCCACTTTCTATTATTCTGCCTTGAGAATTTCTTATGCAAAAGCACATCTTTTCATATGGTTGATTAATCAATCATTTCTAAAATCTCCCTTGAATTTTCACACAAAAATTTGTTGATGTAATTGAACCAGACTATTATAGCCCTTTTCGGAATTATTGATCTTAAATTCTTATTCTTAAATATTTAGTTGAATTTCCATTTTGTGATTAATCAATTGATTGTGAAATTTCCCTCAAATTTGTAGCTATCGCAAAGAAATTTCATTAATATAAGTGAACTGGACTATTACAGCCCTCTTCTGCACTATAGATCTTAAATTTTTAATCTTAAATATGTTCCTGAATTTTGATTCCATCGACTTTGCGGGGTTTTTTTGTCTCAATTTTAATTCTTTTCTCTTTTTAGCTTTAACTTCTAATCTTTTGCTTTTTCTTGCAGCTGGAAACCTGCGGCATCTAATTGTCGAGGCTTGTATTGCTAGGAATCTGCTGGATACATCTGCATATCTCTGGCCAGGCTATGTGAATGCTCACAGCAACCAAGTACCCCGTAGTGTTACCACCCAAATGTCTTGTTGGTCATCGTTGATGAATGGGTCCCCTCTGACTCCAGCTTTGACAAATGCTTTAGCTGTAACTCCGGCTTCTAGGTATGCTGCTGCTTGCATATCACACTACCATATCCATTAATTTTTCTGTAGCCGGACTTGTTGCTCCAACAATTGTCTTAAGATTAACTATTTTCAATTGATTTATTTGTTTTATTTTGATTTTGGTTTTAAGCATAAATTTATTAACATCTTCACACAAAAGAGCTTGAATGAATGAAATATCGTTGACAGTGATTGATTTAATCTAATTGTATTAGTCAGTGACATTGCTGTATTTTCTTCTTGTAAAATAAACAAAGTTATAGTCAAAGATCTAGAAGGACAAGATTATGGATTGAGTGGCCTGGAAGATGTTCATTGCTCAAACATGATATTTTATGGTTCTTCTAATGGATCAGGATGTGTGGCTTGTACATTTAGCATCAGCAGAATCAATAATACACCTTCTTATGCCTGCTTTGAAGTCAGTTTGGTATTGTGTGGGGTTGGGGTTGGTGTGGGCGAGGGCTGGCTTCAAGAAATATGCGTTCGTTATCTGAAGACTATATCATTCTTTCTTCTTATCCCAATACTTTATTGTTTCTCTTTTTCCCCATAATATAGTTATGCAATTGTGTACGTGAAGTACACTCACACACATGTATTTCTTTGAATGCATGTATTTCATTTTCATTTTCCTCTTTCCTATTGGGATGGGAAACAGTATGGTTGTCTCATAAACTGTAGCATTCCCTAATGTTTTTGAATGATCTGGTCTTCAGTTATAACCTTCTTTTTCCTGAAGCCAGGTATATCAGATGCTATTTTTTTTTTAGTAAATATACCCAGTGGTAAGGGAACTTAACTAAGTTCATGGATTTGATGGAAGCTTAGCAGAGATAGAGAAAGTATGTGAGCTTGCAATGAGTGGTTCAGATGATGAGAAGATATCTGCTGGTACAATTCTTTGTGGGGCGTCTTTGGTTCGTGGTTGGAGTGTTCAGGTAATATAGCCTTGTGTTTGCCAACATAGTTTTGTATTTTGAAGAGCAGACTTTGTCACTGTCTTCTTATTGGTTCAGGAGTCTGTTCTCTCACTTTTCCTGATTCCTATATAGTTGATTGTGAATTTATTTCAGCTTCTGTTGTTTGTAGGAAAACACCATACTTTTAATTATAAAATTGCTGTCACCTCCAGTTCCTGCTGATCATTCTGGGAATGAAAGCCATTTAATTGGTTATGCTCCATTACTAAACGTTCTTCTTGTTGGAATATCATCTGTAGACTGTATCCAGATTCTGTCCTTACATGGCATGGTAGGTTGTGTTTCAATGCATTATGTTCTCACTCACTAATATGTACCTGTGTATGGCTTCGTGTTTTAAATTTGCATTAATAGCTAAAATAGAAGTTAAACAAGTTCTTGAAGAGAATGGTTACTGAAAAGGAATATATCATCTATTTATGTCAAATAAAGGAAATTTAGAGGTGCCTGTCTCTGTGAAGATGAAGAGAGAATTGCTCCTAAATTTCTTTATGAACCAAAAAGAAATCTGCAGAAGATAAAATGAAGACCAAAAAGAAATTGAACTAGCGTTGCTTTCTATGTCCACGGAAGCCATTTTATTACATGATCCTAATTATTGAAGCATGTCTGATTGCATATGTCCATGCTCACTTAATAATTGAAAATAATGAAATTTGATGAAATAAAAAAAGATAATAGCATAAAACACAGTCCACACAAAGGAATGAATATCCCAAAGTCTTCATGTACTGTGAGCTAATTTTGTTCAATATTTATCGCCAGGTTCACCTACTTGCAGGTGTATTGATGCCCATTTGTGAGGTTTTTGGATCAAGCATTCCAAATGTCTCGTGGACTCTTCCAACAGAGGAAGAATTCTCTTCTCATGCAGTGTTCTCCAATGCATTTACTCTCCTATTAAGATTATGGAGGTTTTATCATCTTCCTAATGAAGGTGTAATGGGAGACATGCCGCCGGTGGCTTCCCATCGAAGCCCTGATTATATCTTGTTAGTACGGAACTCTCAATTAGCATCTTTTGGAAATTCACCTAAAGATCAAATGAAAACCATGAGATTTTCGAAAATTTTATATAATTTCTCTTCAGATCCTGTATTCATGGACTCTTTTCCCAAATTGAAGCAATGGCACCGACAGCATCAAGAATGTATTGCTTCGACCCTCACTGGACTTGGACATGGGACACCTGTTCATCAGATTGTTGATGCACTCCTCAATATGATGTTTAGAAAGATTAATAGAAGTGGGACACCTTTAACTTCTTCATCTTCTGGAAGTACTAATTCATTGGGGTCTGGGGTAGAGGATGTGTTGATTAGACTCAAAGTACCTGCCTGGGATATCCTGGAAGCGACTCCTTTTGTGCTTGATGCAGCTCTGACGGCTTGTGCCCATGGGAGGCTGTCACCTCGTGAACTGGCTACAGGTTTTTCTATTGAATCTTTATGCATTGTAAGTAGACTTTGAGCATATATACAGAGGCATTAATGATGAAAGTATGCTAAGAGCTTGGGAGAAAGAGAGCAGTGGATCTAATTATTTGGGTTGGAGGTGAATAATATAGATTGTTATATGCTTCACACACACACACACACACACACACACACACACACACACACACACGTATATATATATATATATATATATATATATATATATATATATATAGGAAAGGATCAGGAGCCTCTTAATTTACATAGTTTCTTTCATTGATTTCTCAACTGTTAGATCAATGCACTTTCAATGGTTGAAATTAAATCTAGCACGTGCATTAATTATAATGTATTAATTACATGAATTATATTTAATTTCAACTATTGAAAGTGCATTAATTTAACGGTTGAAAAATAGTGCAAGGTTAAGGAGCTCTCAATCCTTCCCTTATATATATATATGTATGTATGTATGTATGTATGTATGTATGTATACATGTGAGGGGAGCATTGGTTCTTTGAGCGAGTTAATCCCATTTATTTCAATAATATAGTTATTATCTCATACAGAAGTTTAAATCAACTATGGGCAACTGCATACTAATTTCTTATCCTAAAATGTTGTTTTTGCTCTGCCCATATCAATTTCTGAAAATTCTAAAGTGGAAAGATACAGTTTACAGGATGAGTTTTTGCAAAACTTATGATTGGCCTATAAATTTTTTCTGTTTGTTCTTTTGAGCTTTATATTAAATATATTTATTATCTGTTCAGTGGCCTGAAAAATATCTGTTCGCATCTCTGAGGTAGTAAAGTTGTATAGGAAATCATTGACAGTTTATTCATATCTCTGAACAGATCATTTTATTGGCTGCTACCTAAGATTTTTTCTCTTATCTCAGGACTCAAAGAACTTGCTGATTTTCTTCCGGCATCTCTGGGAACCATTGTCAGCTACCTGTCATCTGAAGTGACACGGGGCATATGGAAGCCAGTTTTTATGAATGGAACTGACTGGCCAAGCCCAGCTGCAAATTTATCCAGTGTTGAGCAACAGATCAAGAAAATCCTAGCTGCCACTGGTGTTAATGTCCCAAGCCTTGCCATAGGTATTTCTTCTTGCTGTGTAGTTCTGTGAGTTATTATATTTGCTTCTTGAATGCTCGTGTATGGACGCAATGAAATCTCTCCATGGACTAAGTAAATAACTTAACTTGAAGTTTGAGTAGCCTGTTTACATTCCTAAAATGGAAGGACTGGCTTCTGGTGATAAAGCAGCGGGAATGCAACTACTTTGGGTTCTGCGCATGTTATAGTAGAATGAGTTGGATGAATGAGATATCATTTCAATAATATTTATAGGAAAATCTATGGTTATGAAAAATCACTCTTTTGACATTGTGCCTCAAACTTGTTTGCTTGCAGGGGGGAATTCTCCAGCTACACTTCCTTTACCCTTGGCTGCCTTCGTTAGCTTCACAATAACCTATAAACTTGATAAAGTCACTGAACGTTTTCTCAGTCTTATTGGCCCTGCCTTGAGTTCTCTTGCTGCTAGTTGCCAGTGGCCATGCACGCCCATTGTAGCCTCCCTATGGGCACAGAAAGTAAAGCGTTGGAGTGACTTCCTTGTGTTCTCTGCTTCTAGCACAGTCTTCCACCACAATAGTGATGCCGTAGTTCAGCTCCTCAAAAGCTGCTTCACATCTACTCTTGGGTTGACTTCCTCCCACATCTATAGCAATGGTGGTGTAGGTGCTCTTCTTGGCCATGGATTTGGCTCTCACTTTTCAGGGGGGATCTCTCCGGTAGCGCCTGGTATTCTCTACCTACGAGTGCATCGGTCCGTCCGAGATGTCATGTTCATGACAGAAGAAATTGTCTCTATTTTAATGTATTCTGTTAGAGATATTGCAAGTAGTGGCTTATCTAGTGAAAAACTGGAGAAATTGAAGAGGACCAAGTACGGAATGAGGTATGGGCAAGTTTCTCTTGCTGCAGCAATGATGCGTGTCAAGCTTGCAGCTTCACTTGGGGCTTCATTAGTTTGGATATCTGGTGGATTAGGTTTGGTGCAACCTTTGATGACACAAATTTTGCCGTCTTGGTTTATATCAGTCCACGGAGTGGAGCAGGAAGGTGGGGAATCAGGAGGCATGGTTGCTATGCTGAGGGGTTACGCACTCGCGTACTTTACTGTGTATTGCGCAACATTTGCCTGGGGTGTGGACTCAGAGTCACGAGCATCAAAGAAGCGGCCAATGGCTCTTGGGACTCACTTAGAATTTCTTGCAAGTGCACTAGATGGGAAAATATCGCTTGGTTGTGATCGAGCCACTTGGCAGGCATATGTATCAGGATTTTTTACCTTGATGTTGACTTGCATGCCAACATGGATGCTTGAGATTAATAAGGATGTGTTAAGGAGTCTGAGCAAGGGTCTGAGGCAGTGGAATGAGGAAGAATTGGCCCTAGCACTGCTGCGAACTGGTGGGGTTGATGTAATGGGTGCAGCTGCTGAGCTGATTGTTGAAATTGGAATTTAAATCCTGTAGCTTATGATGCTTGCTTTGATTAACTTGCATGTACACTATCATATTCATCGTCTAGATGATTTTTGGTTTGTTTATTACTTTTTAAATTAGTATACTTAAGTGATGTAATATCGAAGCATGTAAAGTTGGAACAGGACATTATTAGAAAGTCAGCTTAGAGACTTGCCTAGTTATGATTTGATGGATATTGCTTGAAGAATTTCTTGCTTGCCTGTACAGTGTTTTGTTTTCATTTCGGTGCCTCTTTGTTATAATGCAAGATTGATTTATGAAATGCATTTCTCTTTAATAAAGAAAAGATATTCATTGCATTATCTGCTCTCTTCTACAAGGCCAGGTAAACAGCAGTACAAAGCAAAACTGAAGCTTTAGTGTTAGAACTGGACAAGCTATATGTTCTAATTTGGGACTGGTAATAAGGGAAAACAAGAGCTTTACGGCGGCAACTTATTTGGGTTAAGGGCAAGTTGGTAATATGATAACTTGATGAGGGTAATTTGATTAGTATATCAGTATCTACAAATGGGCTAAGTTCTTTCCTCTCAGTGCCCGCATTTCGGTTTGTAATTTTCGTTTCTTCTGATGTGAAAATGGAGGCAAAAATTTTCCCGCTAACATGCGCTCCTGTTTTGTTATCGCCATATGTACCAGCTAAAGCCAACTTTAACGTGAGTATCTCTTGTTCCAAGACTAAAACCCCGCCTGGAATAGGTTAGTCTTTTACTCAAAACCCTTCAATCTTTCGCTCTAAATAAAAATATTAGCTTTTCCTCTGCTTCTTTCTAAAAGGGAAATTTGCGGCTTTTATTGAATCAGCAGTTTTAAGGAGGTGCGCGAACAAAGAAGAAATTCTCTTAGAAGGCATGCCGCCAGAGTACTACGACGATGTAAGTGCCTCTTTATGTTTCTGCAGCTCATTTCCTGCCTTGCTTTGTTGTTTGTTCTTGTTTTCTTCTGTTTGCTATGCTGATTTCATGATTATTTTCTGTTGATTGTCGGTGTTCTTTACTCTATAGGGAGATGGGTAATTTGTAGATTATCTACATCGGCCAGCCGAGTCGTATTAATTTGTATTTTGTAATAAAAAATGAAACGATGTGATATTTGTGTCTCTGTTTAGTTTTCGAATGAGATTTGTTAGGTTGATAACAGTTAACAACTTTTGGAGTTTGATTTGTCTCCTTTAGATTGGTCACCTTGGAAAAACTGGGCACGGTAAGTGATGTTTGACACTTTTTTTTTTTTTTCGAAAAGGGATTTCATTAGAAGACAACTAGAGAAGATTACAAATTTCTTCTGGGATGTCTTCCAGCCAAATTGCAACATTAGTAAATTTAAAAGACATCCTAGCTATATTGTAAACAGCTGAATTTCCATCTCTTGGAACATGATGAACTTTAAAGTTGCTGCAATCCTTAACTCTATCCTGGATCTCCATGATTGTCTAGTAAATCTCCTTAATGCTACTTGTTGTTCCTAGCACCAAATTGACAACACTTTTGGCATCTGATTCTATAATTAAAGGAGTAAGCCCTGAGTTTATAGCAACTTGGGTGCCAAAATTCATTGCCTCTGCTTCTGCCAATTCTATCTCTCCAGTGAAGTCTACTTTCTTACCAGCTACAGCCATAACCTCTCCCTTCAATTTTTGACAATCATACCCAAACCTACCACCATTCTTGATGTTGAAATTGCTGCATCTGTGTTGACCTTAAACCATCCCTCTGGTGGTGGCTGCAGGGATTACATTTCTCCGCGAATTCATCGCTTTGAGGATCAAAGGGCTTCTTACACATTGATTGGAATGGTTCAAACAAGGCCTCAGCCTTACCAAGTGATCTCAACCCATTTTCTCAAAGAGAAAATTATTCCTTATACTCCAAATGGCAAGAGTTTGGTTCCACTGTCACTGTGTTCACAATGATGTGCAAGCTCAAGGACAGAATTTTTTTTTTTTTTTTTTTTGTGATTTTCAACTTAAAGTGCTTTTGATATTGAGTATAGTTTTGTAAAATTAATCTTCCTGTGTTTTTCCTGTTTCTAATGTCACTTGGCTAGGAATGGCAAGCTCGACAACGAGAGAAGACAAAGGAGTGGCATCGAAGATGTCGAGAGGAAGAGGAAGAAGAGGAAAGAAAGATTGAAGAGTACCGTGAAATTGGCATGCGGTTGAAGGGATACCCAGAAGAGGATGTCATAAAAGCAAGAAGACTAGTTTCTAGCTTTATCAGAGCTGAAGAAGAGGTGGAAGAGGTACACAGTCCAATATGCTTGAATGGAAGTTCTTTCTTTTTCCCCTTCCAAATTAAGTCTTTAAGATGATGAAAATGCTTTGATCAGAACATGGTGCCTAGAAATCATTGGACCTTGTTCTGTCTCAGTGATAAGTTATCACTTTGATAAATGGCAATGGCAAACGTAGAATCATCCTCCTGCTTGAAACATCAAGCACCTATAAATACCTTCAATGTCCCTGCTCATTCCTACGAAATAATTGTATCAACCAAAGTTTCATGTTATAGATAAAGTTGCTCATGATCTGAACATCCTAATTGGGACAAATATATCTCTTAGAGTACGGCAAGAAGTTCAGAAACTGTTGTCCTTAAGGGGATTATGAGATATAATGTCAAAACTCAGTCAGTACATGATAAGCAGAAGCATACACTTGGGCCTGGGCTGGATTGTAAAGTGAATGTGCTTTTGCTCCGCAATTGTCCTGCTACACATCTTTTTGATTTGCAAAGTATGCTTTTTTTCTGCACACAGAATTTGATGTGAAAGTATTTCTGAAAATGGCTTAAGCTTCTCCAGTCTCTGTTATTGCTATGTACATACTTTTATGTTTTATCTCTGAACACGTGTTTCATTGGCCTTCATCCTTCACATCTCTAGGGAGCCTTCAGGTGATGGTTGATTTGAGGTGAAATCATTGAAATCAGATAATTGATTTTATAAGTTCTTTCTGTGCAGAAAATTGAAGAGGCTGCTGAGAAAGGTGAACTCACTGAACTTGTTCTAATGGTTATATGGAATCGCCTTGATCTCGCTCGACGAGATGTAAGTTACTGCCCTATTATTATAAATAAGTTAGCCCTAGTACCTTTACAATTTCTTGGCTCACTGGAGATTTCCTGATCCCTTTTCTAGATTTCAATTGCTTTAGGTGGCAGAATTCATTAACGTTTTCTGTCATTGCTAATTTAAGGGATCATTTAGTGTGCTACTGTTGATGGTTTCGTCATAATGTTTAGCATTGTTACTTATGGCTTTTCCGTATCATTGACTATGGTTTCAAGGATGGATATCTTTTTGAGAGATTTTGTCAGTAAAGGATTTTCTGCAAACTTTGAATAATTTATTAGTATCTTTCCATGTCATTTTTGGATTCCAGTGGTCAAATTCATGGCACTTAATTTGATATCACAGAAGAAACTAATGAAGTGTAGAAGACAAAAATATATTAATTGGGTCTTTCACTTTGACAAAGGGCATTTAAAGTGTAAAATTTCGATAGATTGCTTAGAATATGTGACTTCTCTGAGAGGATAGTACTGTCTCCATGAAGGTGTGATCAATATGAGATTAAGATGTCTATTCCTGAGTGCTTGTTTTCATGTATAAGTATATGCATGCGTTCGTATATGTTCCAATAAGAAGATCTGTATTGTTACAATTTTCAAAAGTTGGGATCTTCTTGCTGATTCACATGCTGGCCTTTCATTCTGTTTTAATTCTCATTATTTGTTACTATTAGATGAGATAATTAATTTCCTAAATACAGCGATCAATACCACTCTTGCATTTTATAATATTGATTTACTTAGTTATCACATTTTTCCAGGACGAAAAGGATGCTATAAGAAGTCTTGATTTGTTATACAGAAGGGTTGAGGTATGCACTGCACTGAATATTTAATAAGTATCTGTGAGTCTGTGACAAAGTTGTTACTTTCAATGAAGGGATTTGGGCAAATATGGAGTTAAAGTTTTCTTTAAGTTTTGGAGCTTTTTCTGAAAATAATCCAAATTGTTCTAGACTATATGACCGACCCTATTAATGCTTGACTTGTAAAATTCCTAAGATTTGTTCCCCTGCATTGGTCTAATGTTGAGTACTATATTCATTCTTTGGTATATTTCATTTTAGCTGAGGGATCATCTTCAAATACTGAAGCATTTTTCGTTTATTATTTTCTGCACGTATGTGTTGATCATGTATGATGTCTGCTTTCATTTATCATCGGTTGAAGCATATTACTTTTTAAACAATGAATCTGGGTTACTAGAGATGTGTTTGTTAAAGTAAAATCATATTTTTTTTTCCTTTTTAACAATTGTCCATTTTAGTTTTTATATTAATTAGGAAGATTGGGTTTAAACCTTCTGGACTTTATTATTGCGATACAAGTAAGGAAAAGTTAAAAAAGAAAGTCACTAACATGTATCGAAGTTCATCAAGTTATACAAATTATTCCAGTTGCCATCTAAAGATTATTCTAGCCTAGCCCATACTGCATGTGAAAATTTTCTTTCTCAATGTCTTGGTTCTTTTTTTTCCCTCAATTCTTTCCTCTTTGCTGTTATTGGAAAAGGAACAGATCATCTAATTGTCACTTAACATTTTAGACTGAGATTTTGAAACGGGAGGCTTCTCCTGCCATGAGACTGCTCAATGATCTTTTGAATATGCATGATGGTTTTGATGATGAAGGGTGGCTGAAGGAATGCAAAAAACTCATGGTTGATACCTTTCCACGAGAGGATCCATTTACCGTTCTTGTGCCAGCAGGGTTTGACGTCGATAAGGTATGTTGCAACTATGCTGACTTTACAACTTCATATTTATCTGATGTAAAAAATAGACCCATACACACAAGAAATCAAAAAATAGGAAAACTGTAAAAGGAAAAAGAAAACAATAACCGTGCGGTGCACAGAACTATTGGTAATGTTCCTCAATCAACACAAGCACAATTTCAATACTTTTTTGGGACAGGTAAAATGAAAAACCATGGTTCTTGGATTAGATAAGAACAGAAAAAATATTTATTCTTAAATGGTTCTTGTAACTCAACATAGCATTAACATCTTGTAATTGAGTTACTCCAAGTATTGATTTCTCTCTGGTTCCAAATGCCATAAATTTCGTTAGGTTTCAGTTGCCCACTGATTTTGCCTTTTATTTTTAACCGATGATCTATCTGTTGAGGTTTTAAGCAGTGGATTTGTGATTACTATTTATTTAATCAGCTTCATTAATCTCTATATCAGCACCAAGGACCTCTGCCACAACCCCCCCTTGAAGTAGACGATGCTCTCTTGAGGGTAGATTTTGTCACAGAGGTAGATACATTGTTAAAAGAGGTTAGGTTGGAACGAGATGAAGCACAAACTACACAAGGGCTTGATCCTGAATCTGTTGCAAGTAGGTTGAAGCAACAGGAGAAACAACGAACCATATGCCAAGTTGAAGCTCTGTTAGACCTGGCCATTAATTTGACGTGGTAAGCGTTCTTTGACCTTTATTGGAAGAGAAATGGGAGGAGGCCGCTCACTAGTTGGGCGTTTTCATATCTTGTTGACAGTTTAGGTTGTATCTAGTTTTCTGTTGCAGAGATCGCGAGACTACCATAAAACTTGTTTGTTGTATTCACCATTTACATGGCATTTTATATTTGTGAGTTTTGTACAACTTACTTTACAGGAAATTTTGTAAAATGAAAATGCACATCTTCTGCGCATGGCGCCCCTTTTTTCAATTGGCGGCGTTCATCGTTTGTATTCCAATGTGTTCATGCTCATTTCTCATGTCAACCAGAATAGCAAGCGGGCAAAAGTCATGATTCATTAATTAGTCCTGAGCCAAAAGCTAATATATTGGTCCACGTTTTATTATAAAACTTGCACATGATTAGACAATCCATTTGGCATACAATCACTGTAGTTTTAGAGATCCTACATTTTTGTGTTTACTGCAGTAAATGAGAATAGCAAACAAATGGCCTAATTCAAAACAAATTGACAACTAATTACTGTCTGGAGCAGCGATTGACTTTCTAAAGGCACCCTGATTCGCTATTACGTTTGACCTTTTATTTCAACAATATTATACATGAAAAGGATTTCGTCGCCTCTGTTGCTTGCTTCAAATAGAGTGCATGTGTAAGACGTCATTTCGTAAGTATATGACCCCAGTTTCTGCTCGCAGACAGGTTCACCATCGGTTGAGAAAAACCAAGGGAAAGGGAAGAGCTGTGTCGACTAGACGAAAACATGTCATCCCTTCTGGAGGTGGGGGTAAAGTAACACTTTCCGAGTGACAAGCTGCATTGGAGGCAATATATAGATCACCTTTTATTTTAGACGATTCAGTGCTCAACTGTTTCTCACCTTTGTTAGCCTTCAACCTCATGGCCCGGAATTTGCAGGATGGATCTTCCGACTGGTCGCTCCCATGCAAATCAATGTTTTCTTCTTTCAAAGAGTTCTGCGGTTGAAGAAGGTCACCACGCTTCGGTCTCAGCAAACTCAAAAATGAGATAAAATGCGTGGTTTGAATGCCAAAACCTGATGCTAGAGCAATCCAATTGAAAGGTTTTCTGCCCATCTCCTCCAATGGGGAAAACCGGTTTCCTTCGTTACCACATCATGTTGGTCCCAGTCCGCAATGATTTTGACCTTTGAGATTAAGGGATCAAAGGGGATTGCTTCGACCAATGGAGGGCAAGACAAATATTCACTATGAAACCCTCTCAACAGAGACGAGGCGTTAATGAAGCAGAAACCATCAACGAGAAACCAATGCCTAAGACTATCTAAAATCGTCTGTTGAACTACGGGATAGTTACAATTCAAACCATTCCTTAATTCCAAATTTTCAACTCCGTTCACGTTCACGTAGCATTAGGATGAATCATCAACTCCTTGTAGTGCTCCACCATCAGCGGTATAGGTGTAAACAACTTCCAATAAAACCTCTATCCCATTGTCATGCAACTTCATCTCCTTCATTGAATTAATGACAGATATGGAGTCCTGAGAATGCCCATGTATGTTCATTGGTGAGAAGAAATGACCTGGTAAACATGGTCCTTTCTGTTCACCAAAATGGAAATATTGGCTCTAACGGGACTGCATTTACACCAAGATCCTTCAAATGATGCCCCTTCTCTGTAATACCAGAGAAGGTCCCATATGTGTCAGTAGGTAGCCTATAGACTTGTGCCCAGTACACGCGTGACATTCAACCGATAAACCACTAATTTTTCCATTGGTAAGTTCAGATGAACATCACCACTCCAGTCGAAATCAGGTTCCTTGCATAATCGTCCAAGATACTTCGGAAGCAAGCCTGACTCATGATGATTAGAAACGGATCTCAATAATTTTAGCATACGGATCCAGAAGAAAACTCTCTGGATGAAAGTTATACCTGTCTCCCTGACTAATAGGCCCCTTGAACTGATAGCAGTAGCTCACAGAGGTCCAGGCACTTTCCATTGAGGCATGCCGGACATCACCGGATCGATTGGCATATGGATGGAGATCAGGCTCTAAAGCACAGAACCACACTTTCTGCATTCCTTGAAAAGAAGTAAAATTCATGGAACCATCAGTTGAAGAGGAGAGACCCAATGGAGAGGAAAAGCCAGCATTAAAACCAACTGGCACACAAATTTTGCCTTCAAAATGACTCCTGATTCCGGATTAATTTGTACCATCATTTAAAGGAGATTTCAGCAAGAATGAGAGATAGAAGAGGATTAGTTTTGCCTCAAACTCCAATTCAAATGAACTCTGTATGAATGCGACTTTTGGCTTTTGGAGCAAAATAAGAGAGTCCAAAGGCATGAAAGATGATGAATCAGATCCATACACACCCAAAATCAGCACCAACCTATTGTCACCACTACTTAGTTGCAAGGATGAAACTTCAATATTCACTACATATTTGACATTTTTCTTTCTAACAGAAACATTCACCAGACCGTCAATTTCTGTTCCAAATAGTTAAGTGGATGCAACAGGGTCGTGTTGCAAGTGATGGAGCAAGAGTCAGAAGAATCAATTAACCAAATGAATATTTCCCATCAAAAATGAGAATTCTCATTGTGTTTTATATATATGGACCGAATCCCCTGACAATTGATTTCAGTATGTTCTTCACATATTCTGATTTTATAGAGTGGCCTACTTTGATGTCCATACGAGTGTGTGTGCATATGTGACAGTAAATCAATGGAGCAAGAGATAGAAGTTTGGCACCATGCCTTGACTATATGCAGGAGAATAAATCCAGCATGTGGAACACAGACGTCAAATGAAATACAATCTGTACTCAATGCGTTTGCTTATTCACAAAATCACATCTACAATCGGAAGCTGCTGGGGAAAATAAAAACAATTAGGCAAATTTGTAGGCATAATAAGCATGTAGTAAAGGACAGGAAATTTGATTGAAACTCAGAAGACACTCATCAACCAACAAAACTGAACAATACCCATTTAAGATAAAAGAGGCAGATATAATGTGATCATACAGGAGTAAGGTTGATAAATAGAAGTGACATCATTTGATTTCAGCAGTTTAAAAAGCAGAGGAAAGATTGATATTCCATGAAACGATGACGGGAAAAGAAAGAAGGGTGGCTAGTGGCAGAGAGAGTGTGCAAATCGGAGCTAAGAGACAGCGTTAAATTGTCCTCTGGTAAATAAATAGGTTCGCGGAGGACTTTCGGAAATTGCTATTAGGACTTGGGAGTAACAATTAATTCAAAAAAAAAAAAAAAAGGAGCAAAATGGTGAATTAGAATTTTGAAAAATTGCAAGGGCAGAGACCGACACGACTGCGTTGCAGGTTTAAATTCATTCCATGATGACTTCCCATTTCCGTGGATTATTTGTAAGAACGGTGCTGCTGATTACTGAACAGCCCATGAGAGAATCGAATTCTAACAGTTTCTTTTTTATTTTTTTTTCTTCGTTATTTCTGGTAAAAATAATAACCACATTAGGAGTGGAAATGAATGATATTAATGCAGAATGGTATCCTGACATCTCAACGACCAGATTTAGTACTGCCATCAGAATCATGTCTGTTACTCCAACTTCTCTTTGTTACAACAAGCGGGCTGTCCTCTTCCTCATCAATGGCCTGCGCTCTCTCCAACTCGCCAGCCTTGAATACTGGGTGTATATACGCATCCTGAAGATAGTTTCTCAAGTTCAGGTTTGGTTCTGTGGCCCGTTCCAGTGTATCCTTCACCATTGCCTCCTGCATTGTCATAATACGTGCGGTAAATTGAAGGGCATCGTCAAATAATTCAATTTCAAGCAAAATGCATTATATACAAACGCTGACTAAGGTTTCCATTGGTGAAGAGATACATTACAACGAACCTGTAACGGGAGCCTTACAAATGCAGACTCATAACGGCCCTTACAATACATGTGGAACCAGATGGTTATAACTGGAAGAGGAATCAGCAGAAGTGTGGAATTCTCGGCATTCTTTGTGCTCAACAAACCCATCATAAGAAGTTGAGATATTATTAAATTGGTAATTATACGCCAATGCACATCAGGCCAGAATGCTGCTCCACTCTCATATTTTTGGCTATAAACATTGATAATCTAGCAAAAAGAAGCAATAAGACATAATCAACTATCAAATTTCAAAACTTTGAACATAACCAACCTAAGCAGTTTTGCTTCAATGAAGAAAGTGATCTGGCACATATTGTCATCTAAGCACTAATAATTCAAAGCCCTAAACTGCAATTCCCCAATTAAAAAAAAAAAAAAGAGTAGACCTACAGTTACCAATTCATTTTTGCCTGCTCCAATGAACAACTCAGTAGGGTATTTTCAGGTTAATTTTTCATGAATATGAAAATTTGTCACTACCAAGTTGCAAAGAGTACAACTAGTTAAACCTTAGCCTAATCTGGGCAGAAGTTTCCTGGACACCTGTATGACCACCCATATCAGCCCCTCTTGAGTATACAGATATGTTATGCCCTTTATTGATTCTATAACTTCATTGGGAAAATAATAAACTTTTCTTGAGATAAGTGATCTTTCCTAATGAACTTGAAAACAATAATATTTATATTCCTTTTTAAAATTTCAATGATTTTACTGAAATGAAGTTCCTATCAAAATGAAAGAGAAAGAGAGAGGCCAGAAGCAATATTTTTAAGTCAACGTGTTTAAAATACATTATGCTGATTGATTAACGGGAAGTTGTTGGCAGTACAGTTATAATTTCTCCGGACAAGCACCCATCATCTGTGCAAGAAATTTTATATGCATAGGAGCAAAATAATTGGGACACTGAAAATCTATGAATGGGCAAAGTTGGGTATGTTAAGGTAGAAAGTATTCTACACAGAGCCATATCAAGTGGCATGACAATTACTCAACGAAGCCATGTGCAGCAAACGATCCTTACCATGTTAATTCTACAAGTTCTTTTCACATATATGAGGAAGGGAGAGAGTGGGAGAGTGAGAGATACATAAACACACTCGTTGAAAGATAAAAATGTGAAATTCAATTTGATTAACGCACCTGATGACGATATACCATGTAGGAAAAGGCAAAGAAGATGATGATGAAAGGAAGAAGTATGGGGGTGACAGCAGCATACACAAGTCCAAGCAAGATATAGAACTGGATCCGAGGTTCAGATATAGCAAACGTCAAGAAACCAGGATCCATTGCCTCTTCCCTGTCTTGGTCTGTCTTGACCAAAAATGTGTTCTTCAGGTGGAACATAACTAACGGTACCAATCTTAGGATCTCTGCAGCAATTCCAGCCCAACCATCAATCATCGTATATGTAATGAAGAAAGTGGCTTTCATTGGGATGGAAACACCAACAGTTTTTGGAATCCTGCGAAGCAGTATAAGTTCATGTCATTTACCTTCATTTAATCAGGAAATCACTAAGCATGTGTAATAGCATGTAACATGGAGCAATGAAAAAAAGCTATGGCGCTGAAATTCGGACAAGATGACCAATAATCATTGCTTTGTGGAAGTTAAAGCAGAGTAATAAGTAACAACTGAAAGCATGGAAGTTCAGCACCCATCAAAAACACACTAGGTTGCGTATTAGAGTTATGCTTTACAGAAATTGTAGATATTTTTAAAAAATTGCAATCTGTAATTAAAGAGAATTTGATGATCAATTAACGTAATTTCTATTAAGAAGTTACAAGACAAAATTGAGGATGAGATAAATTTTGGACCCACAGTTTTGAGTAATCTGCTTGGCTTCATATATCGAGCAGGATTTTGGAACTCTTTTTCCTATAACTTCGCCAAAATGGATAGCATCTTCTAAACCGGTTTCCTTTCAAGGTAAATAATTATAACTAACAGACTAGTAAAGCAACATACTCTGTTGGAGGCTGGTTAAGAAAAGACTCAAGCTGCTGGAATGCTGCACCCGTAATTATGCTTCCAAGAAACATATTGACAAGTATGAACAAATAATACTTCCCAGCTGATCTCCTCTCCAAAGTTGAGAGCGATGTAAATCCTTCAATCTTGGACATGGTCATGAGAATTAGTGGAAGTACAATAAGGAATATCTTCAGTGCAATCCCAGGAAGAACACCTTGTATTAATGACTTCACAAACTCACTGCAGAAAAGAAAAAATTCCTACAATTAAGAACTTTGAACTGCAGAAACTTGAAAACAACATTACTAGGGTGAAGCAGTCAAAAAAACCTGGATATTGTATATTATGTTCCATTCCATGACTAACAGTAAGTTGCAGACATGATAATCCATTCCAAGTAAATCCAGTTTAAATACTAATTAGTGCATAAGTTCTAACCGATTTCTTAAGATCAAAACATTGCTAAGATGTAAATTTCTTATTGTCTTGGTTAAGTCAGAAGATGCAAGCATTGCTCAATAGTTTCTTCAGAATGGCGGAAGTTGAAGGGAAATTTAAAATTTCCTTCGTTATCTTCATCATAATGAAGGTCACTTTTAAAATTTATTATGTCCATTCATCAGAATGGTTGGCTTCAATAGGATAGTATGGACAAGATAAAAGAAACAGATGCTCTAAAACAAAAGAAGATTAGCATTTTACACACTTGGTTGCTCACAATTGAAAGAAACGAAAAATACATGAAGAAAATAAAAGCTTCAAGTGATAGATGCAAGAATAAACTTACACATGTATAAGTGGCTTCAAGAAAGGTAAAACCTTTTCAATCCCCTCAATGTTGGCAAGCGATTGAACAAATGTTATAGGGATTATGAAAAAGAAAATTAAGAAAAATAGAGAAACAGCCATGAGTAATCTTCGGATGGTTAAATCAACATATGGTATTGAAAGATTATCCCAGTAAATGTCACGTGGCTCAGGAGCCCAATCTGTCAACCAAATTGTAGGGTTTCTTGATTGCTGAGTTTGAGCGCAGACTGCTGCTCCCCATCGAGATTTGAATGAAACAAATGCTGCTGGAATAATGGATTTGACATCATTTATAACCCTCTCTCTCTCTGCTTTCTCCTGCAAAAAAAAGTGTGCTTTTTACACTTTCGGGGCAATGCAAACAAAATAGTAGCCAATATGCCGCCTTCAGCTATCGCTTTCTCTGTTTCTCACGGATGCAACTCTGATCTCATAACATTAATGTTCCGAATTTTATCCTATAGTCTTGTCATTCATCTCATTTGAGATAATTATGTTCAAAATATTTTAAGACTTTCATAAAACAACTATCTTGATTTGCTTTAGAATCTCCATACATTTTGCTTATTCTACCATACTGGTGTCATTATTCTCTCTTCTACGGTAAAATTCAAGCCTATATCCTGCCCCAAATTCTTCCTATCCCTTTATACATGATACAATGTCCGGGTTTGTTCTACCTTACTCGTTAAGATTTGAGTGCATATGTAACATTTTTTCAGTCACCCCTAATGCTAATTGCCATATTTAATATGGAGCTTGAAGACTGTCAAAACTTCACTCGGATATCAGATTGGGAATCATCAATTAAGTGAGAGAATGCTACCATCAGTCAGCACCTCCTCTTATCGAAACTATGGCCTGGTAAAACTGTCACATGAACTGTGAATTAGGTGGCTAACACAAGGAATCAATTTAAACTGCCACAATCTTTACCGACAACTGCTTAAAATATAGCCCACACAGCAACAAGAGCAACAGCAGTTAAAAGAATAATTAGTAAAGGATAAATTAATTAACAGGGAAAAAAGCTTCATGAAAGATTGCAAACCAAATGATAAAAACTATATTGTAGTATATTGATAGTTACTTGTTCAGTTAAATTTTCAATCTTGGCAGTATAGAAGTCAATTGCATCCACTTGATCTCCCCAAAGACCCCAGAAACCTGTCTATACAAATAGACAATGTGATGATAAAGTATATAATTTAAAGCGATTTTGAATGAACAAATTAGATAGACTGTCACTCTAAGAGAAACTTAGCAAACAAAAGACAATTGAAAGTTCATCATGCAGTGAAAAACCTTTGTGGTTGGTTTCTTCAAAGTTCTCTCATAAGTATTTCGATAGTAGGTTAACCAATTTTGCAAACCCTTCTTCTCTGCAACCAATTGTGCAAGCTTATTTGCGTTGCGGACAACCTAGAAAGTTGACATAGTGAATCGTCAGTGCATTCTAAGAAGTGGTTTGCATGTAAACTTGAAATGCAAGAGGTGAGTATAATTCATTACAGCATTAAGTCAATATCCTAATTAAAGCAGCTGATAAAAGATACACACCTGATGAGTAAGATAATGATCAGGATGATTTACACAGAAGAAATGTTCAACATGCTCACTAACTGATTCATCTGGATCTGGAGGAATGTTTCTCACAAGAACCTGCCAACAACATTAAAATTAATATATGGAAAGCTGTTATCAACATTATAATGATAAGACACTGATCAGGGTACTAGACGCCCTCACAGAAATGAACATAACATCTTCACGTAGGGCTTCAATGAAGCTTGGTGGCTAACACAAAACCTCTAGAAATTTTTTTTAAAAAAAAAAGGAGTGGCTAACACAAAGCCTCTAGAAATTTTTTTTTTAAAAAAAAGGAGTGGCTAACACAAAACCCCTAGAAATTTTTCTTTTTTTAAAAAAAGAGGACTAAGTTGTTTATCATATTCGGTTTGATAAAGAGAACAATAAGAACATTTGGAGTGAGAAAAATATAAATTAGGAGAGAATAGTGGTATTCTTTTGATGAAGTTGCTAGCATGGTTTATGACCAATAGCCTCCGTTTTATTCATATGTTAGAACCTGACGTTCAAACAAGCCCTAAAGTCAATTGTGAAATTCTACACGCAACTCGTTCAATGATGTGCATCTGTTGACTGTTGTTACACACCATATCACTGGCTACTCCGATGGTAGAAAATGCTTATCTCACAACATATCTGCCTTCAATTATAAACTAAAATTTTTTTACCCATCAGAAAATGTATCAAATTCTCCAAACAAATACACCATACAAGATAGATAATAGTTGTCAAATAGAGCATATTTTCAATTGCATTTCAGAAACCTACTGGACACAGCAAGATTGTATAGACATAAAAACTGGAGAGAAAAAAATTGCAGAACTGAAAAGTATATGATAAGCTTACTGTGAATTGATCAGGGCGACGCTTTTCAGATGCTAGAAATCGCAATCTCATATCTGCTATCATCTTGTATTCATTTCGTAGCACATAGAATGTCCAAAATGAGAAGACGTAGGACATAACCATGTGTGCATATAGCCTGAAAAGTAACAAGAGATTGTCTTACCAAAAGGTGAACTCTGTTATAACAATGTAAGAATCTATGCAACATAAAAACCCAAAAAAAAAGAAGGAATATATATATATATATATATGCATGTATATACATTCCCTAGAAAAGAAACCAAAATATAGATGGATTTACATCTAAGAATTCCTGTTTGTCTTGTATGTCAGCTCAGAAGTCAAACATTCTAGGAGTTACATCCTGAGTGATATACATGAACGCAGCTAATGAAATCTCGGGCAACCTTTTCATTGACGATGTCATACAAAGATTGAATTACCATTAAGGTAACAAAGATTGGTTATAAGACCAGTATAAATCTAGTTGCAAATACATTCTTTTAAAAATGTAAATTCTATTGATATATTTCTTCAACAAAACAGAGGAAAATAATATTTTTACAAAATAATATTGACTGACAGAGGAAAGCCAGAAACAATAGAGTAGAGGCAATAAATCAATTCTCGCCTTTTCGATCCAGCTTGGACGTTGGATATTGACAGCTTGTCGATATCGCTGAATGTCAAATCTTCAGTTTGCTCTAAAGTCTTATCCGTCCAATTGACAGGCACCAAAACCGCAAAAGCAAGTACAGCTAGGGGGCCAAAGATTTTTAAGCTGAAAATTAGAAGTGTCAGTCATGTCAGATTTTCAATCCGTGAAAACAACAAAAATGAAACAATTTACACTATGTGTTAAGACGTTTGTATATCTGCGAGTGTGGCCATATCAGTTTCAGAAGCATTCTATTTGGTTCTGAAAAGACATACATTAATCAGTCAATTTAAAAGAATAAGGCGGAGCAGAGCCATAATATGGTAGTCCACACAAAATGGCAAAGAATTCATGTATAGTATGACGAGGACATATTTTTGTTAACAGGGAGCCCAGAAAACGCACCCAAGGAGGTAAATACGAAGGTACACTGCAGAATCTAGCCCTGCATGATCAACAAGCTCAGATTCTGGCATTTTCAAAGCATCAGGCATCCAATTCAAGAACCTTAAGTATGTTTGGAAGTCTAAGTTCAAAAATTTGCTAACAAATGCTCCAGCGCGTGTTGGGCTGCTTCTTACTCCCTTGAGATACCATTTAGGGAAGTAAACCCGATCATTTACCGGTTGAAGTCGTAGAATTGCAAATCCCAGAAGGAATGAAAATGCGGATAGAAGATTAATAGCCGCTGAAAGCCCAATATCTTTAAGATTGGCCATTTCCTTCCTCTGAAATTATTGATAAACTGAAACAATGACGCAAACAAGTGAGAAACATCTCAAAATTTTGATAGACAGTTTACCTTTCCTTCCAAAATTATCACCATCATAATTTCACAACGACATTCACTTGTTTGTGATTCACAAAATTATGAAACAAAAGAAACTAATTCCCTAAAGCGACCCTTACGCTATAATGCGCAACTTAGATAATTCCAAATTCTATACTCAGTTTTCCCAGTTTTCAATCCATCAATCAGCAATTTACAATTAACATTTCATCACTCCGGCTCCAAACATACGAATACAATGCAAGCTGTGAGACCTAAACATAATAACATCGCACAATACGGGAGAATTGCTATAATTTGAAATGCATGTCAGTACATTCTTCTTTTTATTCTTCTTCTTCTTCTTCTTCTTCTTCTTCTATCTTAAAATTTTCACGGTGAGAACAATGTAATTTTAAATTTGCTAGAAGGCTGCCATTGGCGATATCTCAGCCGTATAATTGAAAATTGACGGAAATGAACTCATATTCTCCCGAAAAATCGGGAACCGGCATCTCCGAATTCCATAGGTAAAAACAACGGTTGTATAATCATCAAAAACACAATTGAACGCCGGCCAAATTCTCCGTTGTACACGGAAGAAAGTCACCATAATCAAAGGGATTCATCGGTTCAAATCCTAAACATGTTTCAATCTATCACAAAACCGAAAAAGATTAGCAAAGAAAAGAAACAGCACGGAAATGAAAAATTTCTTTGATTCCCGAGAATGATAGGGAGAAAAGACTTACAATAACTAACAATGTCTGGCTTTTGAGCCTTGGATTGTTCTGAAGGAGAAATGAAATTTGGGGATTTTGATTCCTCAAATTGTTAAAACCTTCTGGGAAAATGCATTGGAGCGAATGTAAGAGAAGCGGAAGGACTATGGCGGCAACGCGCACGGAACCCCGGCCTCGGTTTTTCAAACTATAAATAGCGACAAAAGTATTTGAATCTTTCATTATTGACGAAATTGCCCCTTCTTTCTAGTTCAGGTAAATTTTTTTCGTGAGGGTCGCGACAGGTGTCACGACGGGATTTGATATGGAAAATATCAGACGCTATTCGCAACATTTAAGCCGAGTGCGTCGATAACGTACTCTTGATTGAAAATTAAAAATTGAAAAAAATAACATATTTTTAAAATATTGTTAATAATTGTTCTTGGTTTTTCATTTATGTCTTATAAATATCTTAACATTTATGCATATCCCAATTTAAAGGAAGTTGTTAATTATAGAATTTTTTTAATATAAATATCTAAATATTTATTAATTAATTTAATTAATAAGATCTTTCTAACAATTAAATTTAAGATTTAATAAATTAAAAAAAATTAATATTTAATTTTATTTAAAGATAATATTGCACATGTAAATTAATGTACAAAATCTTTTATTTTGAAATACAAACCAATTTATTATCCTTTTATCATTTTATATATCCTTATATTACTTTCGTGATATGTAAATTTATGTAGAGAAGATTGTGTAATAGAATATTACAATTAAGAATGAGCGAATTTTAATCAAATTAATTAGAACTTACTAATTAGATCGATTTGAATTAATTTAAAATTTTATTATTTTAATTTAACTAAATTCATGAATATAAATTAATTACTGGTTTGAATTCTGTTTAAATTACAAAAATTAAACAGATATAATATATTTTTAAAATTTTAATTTTAATGAATATGAACACTTTAGTTTCGTTTGATTATCGTAATTTTTAATTTTTTAATATTCGTTAGTATGCAATTTGTAATAAATTAATAATTTATTGTTAAAATTTTAAAAAGATATTAAATTTTATTATAAATTTACGATAATTTAGAGTAATAATTTTTTAGTTTAAATTTTATAATATTCTTATGTAAATTTATAAATTTAAATTTATTTTAAAATAAAAAAATTACCCATATGTGTTACGACTCCACTTCCACGGCTGCAAGTATCGCGGTTTGAGAGAGCACGGCACTACGAAATAAATAAATTCTATTCCCCTGAAGGGAAAGTGGGCGGGCGGGGGTTTGACTCCTGTAATGCATGCGTTGGTGAATCGTAGAAATAGGAATTGGCCCATCAATGCATAAAAAGAAAACTATAAATGCTTTGCGTTACATTGGAAAAGACCATACTGTATTACCGCTTTTATGTCAAAGTCAACAGACTACCGTTGGCATTGACCAATACGTACGATATGTACAATAATTCAGTACAACACCTAGATGATGAAATACGTACAATAATACCACGTCAGCACAAAACGGTATATGCTATCTTATTCCTCCACGTCATCATTTGATTTCAGCCATTCCAATTTGGTTCTTTTCAAGTACTACTGATGACAATAAACGCATCACAAAAATACATTACATTGGAAAGGAACTAAACTAACAACAGTACCAGCACACAGGCCTCGCCACCAGGACGTTGAACGCGGCAAACAAATCAATTAGTGGGATCATCCGCACAAACTTCCTCTCCCATCGAGCTCGTACTACTTCCCTCCGTCACCGTCCGATTGTCACAATTATAAACTCTATCAGGACCATCATCACCGTCCTCTCCGTCTTCGTCGTATTGGTCATCGTCGTCACCACACTCTTCATCGGACGATAACGGAACGAGCCAACAAGTACCGTGCATGTGCCCGTTCACACAAACAAAATACTCCAACCCACCGTCGTGAGACCCGAGCCTGCGAGCCGCGCTCTTCGGGACAAGCCGAGCTGCAGTCATACTCCAAACGCGTGCCCCACAGTAAGGACATCTCACTCTCTCTTCGAGCTCCACCTGTCGTCGGATCAAACACGCCCTAGTCGTCGATTTCAGAAATCCCCGAAATACACCTCGGAAAATCCCCAAATCGTCCTCGTTTTCCCCCAGTGGATGCTCACATGGGTCACTCACGTACAGCAAATCGCCCCGACACTTTTTAGTCAAAAAGCTACGACCCGAAGTTTTAGAAAAACGAGACTGCATAACAAAATGACCCGGAGAGGGCTTACTCATTCTGAAATTACGAGTTGACTCACAACCGCAACAATAAAACATCAGCTTGGCCAGCGAGCGCCATCCACCGTTGATACGACCGTTAGGTGCAGCATTAGCCAATGTTTCCACCATGCGCGGCGCACGATATTCGCAGAGCTTGTGCCAGAGAATTCGTTCTGCGATGGCTTGTAGCTTACGATTGAGAGAGGTGATTAAGCAGAGCATGCGAAGGTCCCAGTCGACGGACTCGAAGACGAGTAGAAGTATCCGCTTGTTGAATATTCCCGAATCGCCTGACTCGGGCACCTGACAGGGCGGGTTTGGTCTGAGTCTCTTGTACGCAGTAGCACTCATTGGGACCGTGCGAGAGACAGTAGGAGCGTTCGTGCGCTGTTATATACTATACGCCTGGTTAATGTGCTTAAAAGGCTGAATGATAACAGACACGAGTCTTGTAAGGAAAGCTTCATTGGCATCCCATCCCATGGATTCTGTTCTTGCACATGAGCACGCGTGATATTCCTACTGGCGAGAAGGGCTCGTGTTGAAATACTATTGCAGAAATGCCGTGTAAGCGCATCGAGGACTTTTGTCAGCTGTTGGATTCCTCTGAGATTGTTCGCCACGTGTCGTCATGGTCTCTGATTCAGAAATATCTTTTTCCTGGCTCAAAAATATCTCCGATTCTACGTGTCGGACCGAAGAAGAGCGTCGGAGTGCCACGAAATCCACCATTAAGTATCCTTAAATAATCATATAGGAAGGTGGATTTACACAAATAAATGAAGGACGCGTGTGAATGTGACCGGAACATCGTTAATCGGATGCCATTTGTTAATATTATACCCCACTTCCACTAAGCAGCACGAGAATCCCCGACAATTTCGCAACTCAATGAGTTGGAAGAAGACAGTTACAAATTATATCACAATCTCAATTTTATTTTATGATTAATAGATAAATTATGCAATTAATTGAGCTAAACACGACGACATGATTAAAATCAGAACAATGGTTGCAACCTGGATCGTTTTGCTCGAGGATGGAGACAAGACCTATGGTTGGCTGATTATGATTCGTGGTGTGCACTTTAGTGCGTATCGCACACGATGATCGACAAGTCAATCTGGTATGAGCTGCTGACGCGTGTCAAAAACGTGGCACTCGCTAACATGTTTTCCTTCCGGTGATAGTAAAAGGACTGAAGGGACTGTACATAGAATTTTGTTTGAACACGTCAACAAACGTTGAAGGGTGATGGACCACCACTGGATTTCTCTGTCTGACGTGGAGTGCGAAATTAGTTAAATCCGGATGCCTTGTGTTTGTGTTTGCGCGTTCTTGCACGTGGTCGCGTATTACTGTAGCTCGACTGGTGGAGATTTGAGAATTGGTTCGTTATAATCCTTTTTAGCTTTGTAATTGATGTATTTGTACCGGTTACGTTGACACTGTAGGATTTTTGTAAAGTGTTTTCGCACGTGTCTTGATATTACAAAATAAAAAACACCTAACTTTAATTGGTCTTTCTTGATGGTAAACTTCACTATATGTAGACGTTCTTGTATGGAATAAAAACCCATTCATTCCTCAATCCACCGGATTTTGCTTCACAATATTGACAAATATCATTTGCCTCCCTATATTATGTTTTATTTATACAATCATAACTTTTGTAGTGTACTTGATTTTATACTTTTAATAACTTCTTGCAATGCAATTATTGATAACAGTATATATATTTTTATTCGGCATTTTATATTTATTAATAAATTATTATTTACCTTTTTTTATGTTTATTAAATAATAATTGACGAAGAGTTTATACAATCTCCTAAAAAAGATGTTAAATGGAATTAATTTGTTCATCATATTCTTCCCAACACGATTTGTCTGTTTACTGGTATGGATCTTGCATGGTAACCCAAACACTTATGTCTCCATCTTGCATGCATGCATGGCGCTGGCTCTTATTTAATAACAATGTAATGAAATAGGAATAAACCCATATTGACTAAGAAACGTCGTCGTTTAGGATTTTATAACTCCTTTTCTTTATAACTCACATGCTGACAAATAGATCCATATAGAGCAACCAGACGATGAATACTTTTTAACATAAAAGAATCAATTAATCGAATTATCCATCGAATCAAGTATACAAGAACATCGTAGAAAAGACTAATAGATTGAAAAGCTTGGCGTACTTATCATTGATTTGGCGCTGGGCATGACTTTTCAAGGATACCAACTAGAACATTAACATCGTTCAACTTCTCCCCAAAATCTCCATCTTCACTTCTCAAATATTGAATTGGTTTCTCTAAAAACTTGCTAACAATATCACTACTCATCTCCTCTGCTAGTATCCCGTCGCATGATTCCTCTCCCTTAACTCTGCCGATGAACTTCCGTATCTCCATCTCTCTCATCCTCTCCACCACCACATTTAACCTCATGATCACATTTTCACCCTCTTTCTTCAATCCTTCTTCTTCCCATCTTTTGATTTTGGGTGGACGGTCATCCTCTTTGATCAAGACGTGGTCGGCAACCAAAGTTCTTGGCCAGCTTGTTCTGAGAAACGACTCTCGAGAGACGTTGTTGTTGGTCACTCGTCTGCGATAATCTTTGGGTTGGGACGACGTTGGCGGTTTTACGGTGAGAGTTGGGATGGCAAACGGACTACTGTCTCTGCAAACCGTCACCTGGTTTTTGTTCGTCTGCAATTTGGAACAAGAACAAGGCACGGGCAAGACAACCATTTCAGTTTCTTGGGAGTTGTTCACGAAGACAGGGTTTGGTTCAAGGGTTCATGGGTTTTGAAGAAAAGAAAGGCCGCGTATATAGGGAATAACGATTGAATTAAAGCGAGTATGGTCAAAACAGCATATAAAGGGAGAGTTGATGTCGTGGTTGACTTTTGTACGTACGCGTTCTAAATCTAATTTGAATGTTTCCAATTTGGAGTCGGAGACGCGAAGTTGGTAAACCCCTCCTGTCTTTCCAACTCCAATATGGCCACACATTTTGCACGTGCGTATGCATCACCTTCAACAAATTTGAGACACATAGTTTAACTGTTTCGGTTGAATTCACCTAGCAGCTTTAAATTTCATTTGAGATTGTAGTGATTCCACCTAATTTTAAAAGTAAAATTTAAATTATGTTTAAAAATACCAATTTTTAAGGAACTCAGCATATATTTGTACTAATATTTGACATTCATTACTTTCTTCTTGCAACAGTTATGGCTTAATTAAAATCCACTGCACTATAACACGTAACCAAGTCTGAAAGGTTTTGATTGAGAATGTCTTTATTTGATTGGGCTGGCTTCATTATGGGCCACATGGTTAATTGGACTCTTTCTTAATTGTACTAATAATGCTATTATTTTGTGCGTAATGGGCCTAATACCACACCCCATGCTCGGCCCGTCTGTTTTAGAATATTTTGTTTTTACTAGTATCAAATAGCCCACTCCTTGAAGGTATGGTCATCCTCTTTCCTAAAAATGACAACGAATTATGATCATCAAAGAGGAAAACATGTGCATGTTCATATGGATGATGTGTATGGTCATCGGTTGGTAGGTCACGTGCATTTGATGCTCAGGATCCAAATATTACATCACAGGCTCTTTTAATCATAAAAAATAAATAATAATAGATATAATAATTTTAAAAAGAGGGTTAAAACTGGGCAAAATTTAACTGAATCTGCGCGCGGTGCACGTTAGCATATTAGGCATGTGTGTTAACCTCTACTACATGCTCACTTTAGCTAATACCGCACCGAACAATTTCAGCTCTCTTTTGTGTGTGCGCGTGTGTGAATAACCTTCTTCCACAATAACTCCCAATTTACACAGAGACAGTCGGACGCACAACCCACACTGTTGCTTGCTTGCTGTTATACAAAATTTGCTGTTACAGAAAATTAGGGTTTCTCAAATACTCATTCTTTTCTTGCCCTTGATTTTCTGCGTTTCAATGCCTGCAAATTTCATTGCTAAATCTTGCCTCCAGAACCCTAGACAGTGCCAAAGAGCTCACTCACGCGAGCAATTTTGGCGTATTTCTCAGTTCGTCTGTTTTGTCAAAAGTTCAACTCGTTTGTTGTCGTAGAATTTTATCGATTGAGGGGTGCGATTCTCCGATGGCGCCGAGTCGGAGAAGAGGATCGGGCAAAGCTGCGGCCGCGGCCGCTGTCCGCCGCGAATGGAAGGTCGGCGATCTCGTACTAGCCAAAGTCAAAGGTTTCCCTGCTTGGCCGGCTACGGTATCCAGCACCTCTAATATCTCTATGTTTTATAATTCATATCAAGAAAAAAGATTGGTTTTTTAGGGATTGGGCAGTCCAAGAATATTGTGTGGGTTGCTGGTCTATGCTTTATTAAGGATTTTGTTATTTGGGGTATGCTTTGTGGATCAGTATTGAAGGTTAATTTCTTGGCCGTTGTTTATTGATTCTTTTTTAACTGTTAATGCTTTTTGCATGCTGATGTGATAGAATTTATGTTGTCAGTTCGTTGCTACATCAATAAAATGTGAACTTTCTGTTTGTATTCTTATAATTTTTATTAATTAGTAGCTTTTTTTTTTTGGGGATAATTTAGTCATAAACCGTATTGCTTTATTGAAAAATTAAAGCTACAAAAATTTTTGCTTATTTTTTTTATAAGACAGTGATTTTGGAGAAATTGATTATTTTTTCTGCTTAAGTTGAAACGTTTCCTTGAATTGAAATTTGAAATGCGATCTTTTGTTGTTGAAATGGTTCTACTACCCAAAAGATGTTTCTTCTTTAGCGCTTAATACTTACAGCTTAACCAACTGAAGTCTTGCAGATACCCTTTATATCTTTTTTCATGTTTTCTTGATTTTTGTTTGGCGCAATATTAGTGTTGCTTGGTCATTGGCCTTATTGCTTGTTTCTGATGGCAGGTAAGTGAGCCACAAAAGTGGGGCTATTCAGCTGATTGGAAGAAAGTATTGGTCTACTTTTTTGGAACCCAACAAATGTGAGTTGAGTTTTTTTTTTGGTCGTAATTAGTTTTGAACATGATTATGGGTGATATGATGCTCTTTTTGGTGCCTCAGAGTGAATATATTACTTGATTATGCTATGATGAGTTCTTATGGGTTATATCATTTTGGGGTTTTCGGTTGATTTATGTGGGGTTTTCTATGACATGGTCTTTTTACTACATGTTGCTATAGGAAGGGCTTGGTAACTAAATTGATGTGCTGGCTTATGGAAGATATCTAAGTGACTATGTTTCAGATTTGCGCTGATTTTTGCTATTCCAATTGGTTATGGATTTATTTCATAATTTCATTATCATGTTATTGTCAATTTTACATTCATTTTTTTGTTTCTTTTCCAATTTTATGGTATTGATCATCTGGTGACAAATTCAATGTGAAGTAATTCTTCTTCCCTCCGTGATCATTGGAGCAAGGGAGGTGGTAACTTGTTATCATTTGGAATGGGATGGTTTTTTTTTTAACACTATCCATCAATAATCTGTTTGGTGAGTTTTAAATCAAACAACATTTTCTTGTTAAAAGTGTGCAAATATGACAAATAGTGGGATTTATTTTGGTGCACTTTGTAGGCAAGAACTGTTTATATGAATCCATTTTTAAAACTACAATGCTTTTGTGATACACGGTAAAAACCCTTGTTTCTGTCACTGTAAAGATTTGTCTTTCATATCTTAGCAGGTTTATTGGGAAAACGTTTGTATATTTTTTCTGTTTGTTCTTGTAGACAATCATACGATGGTTAGATTAAAAAAAATGATGAAGATTAGCATCTCTTGGTGTACTTTCCTTGTAATGTGTTTGATGTGTATAGTTAAACCTTTCTCCCAATCCTGTTTACTGCTTGAGCGATTTGAAGAGTTTACTCCTACAAATAGTGAAGATGTACTTGGTTAGGCACTCTTGGCTGTTGTTCATGAAGGGTGTTGTTCGACACCCTTTTTGATTTGAATTTTTATTTATTTTTCTCTGTTTTGTGATGCTGCTTTTGGAAAACAGGATTTGAGAAGCCAATATTATACTCAGGAATGACTTTGTCATTAATGCATTTTGGAAAAATACAATTATATAAACCCGACCAAATAATTCCTCTACTTTCTTCAAAATATGCTTCTTTTGAAATATGCTACTATATGTCATCTTGAATTTAGAGAACCCAATATTCAATTTTTTGTTTTCTTTTACCAATGTGTTTTCAAAAGTGACCATGTGAAAGGATATCTAAGGAGCTCTAGCATTTCAGAATACCTTTTTTCTAGTGGTTCAGGTATGTGAAATATCTGGTGGTTGACATATTGAAATGTTTTGACTGGAAAAAATTTTGACATGGGCTATTTGTGAATAAGATAAGATGTGGGCTTGTCAATGTAACAATTAGTGGTAACATAGGGTGGATGGACAGTCATGATGTGGCATGACTGTTTATGCGGGGGTTTTTTTTAGTCATTTTGTCATTTATTTCATGTCAACTTTTTATAGACATCCAAAAAAGAATTGTATATGGTGGGGATTTTTTTATTACGACATAATATTTAAAGGTTTTTTTTTTCCAAATGCATGGCATATTTTAAATAACTCAATTTTGAACTTCGATGAGTATAACAAAACGTCTCAGAAGTTCGGGGCCAAGTTAATTTGAGAAAGATATTCCAGCAACTAAATAAGGGAATAATTTCATTATATGGTGTTTTAGATGTACTTTGTTCTAGAAAATTGCATATTTTGGATCTGATTTGCAATTTAAAATCACAATGAGATACTCTAGTTAGACTTTTATTTGTTATAGTAGGAAATGCAGTGATGGAGAGGAATTGCTCATCTTTGACAAATGATTTGATGATAGATTGATTGATGGTTATCACTAAAGCAAAAAGTAAATGAATCAGTTAGTTTAGTTCTTATTCATTATATATTGTCGTGCGCTTGAAAATTAGTCTCAAGTGAATGAACTAGCGGGTGGTAATTTTATCACTTGGAGGAGCCTGCTGTCATGGGCTGGGCCATTACCTCCTCCTCAAAAGATATGTCCATTAGGGTGTGCAGAGCCCTCTCTTATAAACCTTAAGAATAGTCCATTCCTATCCAATGTGGGATTCCGTCACACTCTCTCCCACTCAATTCTGTGACGCCATCGTCACAGTGAGGCTCTTTGCATACCTGTCCTGCTTTACTTAGAGACTTATGGACTCTTCATGGACGCATTGGTTATGCGTGGGCGCTTGGCTGAGACATTAGAATTGGAATGGTTTGGCTCTGATACCACTTGTCACGAGCTGGACCATTACCTCCTCCCAAAAAGATATGTCCATTAGGGTGTGCAGAGCCCCCCCTTATAAACCCCAAGAATAGCCTATTCCTATCTAATGTGGGATTCCGTCACACTGCGCTTAAGCGGGTTCTCTTCCATTGGGCACTGATGGCCATAACCCAAGCTACAGTTATAGTATTTTTTACTTAGGTTTGGATTGATGCCTGGTAAGTTTTAGGACATTGAGACCTCAATGTTCATTCCTTTTTTTTTTTTTTCCTTCTCCTTTTTCTCCTGGAGATAGCGATTTATATTCTTGTTATTGCTGCAATTTTTTTATTTGGATGCAGTACTCTCTGCCTGGTGTCTTTTATTTTCTTAATTTCTTTTGGGCTTCTGTTCCTAGTTAGTACACTAAGCCTCCAGGTATTAAGATTGCTCATTTTGAAATTGTCCTTGCAAGGAGCTTTGTCAACGTTGATAAAAAAACCGTGGTTGAGAAGTCCTATGGTTATTTGGTTATTAAACATTTTGTCTCTGTTGGAGCTTTAACCTACAGATATTCTAAATGTTTGCAAAATGTTTTTGATTTGCCTTGTCTGTTTATGGCCCGTGCCATATCAAGGTTTAGGATGTTGCGTTGTCCTCTCTCCTCCTTTTTTCATTTGACAATATGTTCTTGTAAATCTAATAACTTTCATTCATAAAGGCAGTATTTTTCTAAATTGTAGATATTTTTCATAATAAGATAATGGGAAAATATTTGGAAAAATTGCCAGTAATGTTCATGAACGTGAGAAAAATTAGCCTCCAAGTAAACGAAACTATTTTATATCTGACATCAATTATAGGATCTATGACATGTTTTGACAAGGCACGAAAATCCAGTGCAATGAAATTTAAAGACTGGGAAAATATTATAACATCTTGCAAGGACTTGTGTTTCCTGGAGGTTATTGATATATTCATAGCTTGTAACCTCTGAGTGTAGGAGAATGTGTATATCATCATTTATGGGACAAAAGATATATTTTTAATTGCACAGAATTTCATTTCATTACTATATATAGACTGGAAAATCATTATTACATAATGTAAGGACTTGAGGTTGCTGAAAGTGATTGATATATTATAGCCCGTGACAATAGATTATGGTTGTTTAAGTGTGCCGCTGTGTCTTTTGTGTTCTTTGTTGTAACCAAAATGTTCTTGGTCAATCATGTCTTTTTACAATGAGATTTGGCGGTCTTCGCATTTTTCATGGACATTATTGATGGATTTCTATATCTTTTGTAGCAATTGGAACCTTGTGATGAAGAATATAAGTGAGCGTTTGGTTTACTCTTCTTGGGCGTTTTTTAAGAACTAGCAGAAATGAAAATAAACAAATTTAATGTTTTCTTTTTATGTGGAATTACTCTGTAAGATAGCAATGCCATTTATTTATTTGCAAAAATACATTCATATTTATGAACTGTGCATTTACCAAGCATTTGTTGCTTTTACGTTGCATCTGTGTACTAGCAACAGGAGCATTTGTGTTGGTGCCTTGTATGCATTATCCTGTATGGCGATTGGTTTACTGCAACATTTATTATTTTTATGTGAAAAACTGGTCTTATTATTGTGTTTGATTTATTACTCCTTTTAATGTTCTCATCAAATAGAAAATCATTGCTCCTTTTGTAGCTTTTCTCTTGTGCTTGATTTGAAGAATTACTGTTTATTTTTTTTCTCTGTGTATGAACTCTATTTGTGTTAGCTTTGTATGCTTGATATTGTGTTTTGTTAACTTTGTCAATCTCTTATATTGGTTGGTCTTTTTGCATGAATGCAAATGCTTGATGATGTTGGTTCTTCTTATTTTGTTGGGTTGATTTTGGCTCTTCTTATGCCTCTCTCATGAAGTGCTTTTCCTAGGAATTAAATCAATTTAGCTGCTTGGTTTCCTAACTTTTATGAGTACTTTATCTTGCAGAGCCTTCTGCAACCCTGCTGATGTCGAAGCATTTTCAGAAGAGAAGAAACAATCTCTTTTGGTCAAACGCCAGGGAAGGAGTGCAGATTTTGTTCGTGCAGTGCAGGAGATTATAGATAGTTATGAGAAGTCTAAGAAACAGGACCGAGTTGATTCAACTGCTGCTGACGAGGGCACTTTAGCAAATGGTGGGAATTTGGAAGATTCATCTTCCCACTTTGGGTTGAAGGATCACAGAGAAGCTTCTGAAGCAACTCTTGATTCACAAACAAAGCCTTCTAATTCTACTACAGCTGGAGATGATCCATGGGCCCCAGGTAAGGATGCTCCAGCTGCAAGGCAATTAGATGCATTGCCGTTTAAAGAGGAATTACCTGAACAACCTTCTGATAATTTTGTTGTTAAAGAAACGCCCATTTTAACAACCTACTCCTCAAGGAAAAGATCTGGAGGTTTACGGTCCCAAAATATGCAGAGAAATGCACCATCAACTCGAAGGTCAAGAAGCTTGATGAGGGTTGAATCCAGTAAATTACGAAACTTCAAGATGATGTATAATAATGATGTGAAGAATGTTGGGGACGTTTCAGCTGATGTAATCCAAGATGGATGCTTGCGAAGGAATAAACGAACCAGGAAATCTCAGGACGCCTCTGAATGTGATGACATGGACTCATCTGCATTTATGTCAAATGGTAGCATTGAGGACAACAATTCTGAGATAGTAACAGTTGAATCTGATGCCTTTAGTTTGAATGAAGGCAGCACTGTTGATTCTGGTTGTAAAGTTGAACACTCAGAGACGGTTGTTGAGTGTTTGGATGGAGATGGTGAATTGAGCAAAGGGCTTGATTTTCAAACAAAGGCTGTTGTCATTAAGAAGAAAAGAAAACCAAATCGAAAGAAAGTGACTAATGATGCTACTGATGCTCCTGCTAGTAATGAAATGGAAACAGAATTGGATGTACAGACACATAATCCTTGTCATATTTTGCAAAATACATGTGGCAATTCAGATGAAAGGCATTCCAAAGAAGATGGAGATGAGCACCTGCCACTGGTGAAACGGGCAAGGGTGAGAATGGGCAAGCCATCATCTGCAGACAAGTTGAAAAGCTCTTCACAGACTGATGAAAAACCTTCTGTGAATGTTACTGTTAATCTTTTGGAGCTAACTAACCCCTATTTAAACAATGATGATGAAATTCTCCCCTCTTTAAGTAATGATGATGAAGCTCTTACTGATAGAGGTCCTTCTGTTTATAATGGATCTAGAGGTAATGTATCACCTTCAAAGGTTTGTAATGAAATTTCAGGAAATATGTCACAGCCTTGGAAAGGTACAAAAAACCAATTACTTGGCTGTTCAGGAGATGTTGAAGCTGCTTTACCTCCATCTAAACGCCTTCATCGTGCCTTGGAAGCTATGTCAGCTAATGCAGCTGTAGAAGGTCAAGCATTTGTTGAGGCATCATCAACCATAAACACATCGATTAACGGGTCTTTTGTTGATTCCATGGGTCGATGTTATCACAAGACCATGAATAGCAGAGAAGGAAACAGTTTGGGAATGCAGAGGGTAGAGTCTCTTGGCAATGATGCTTCTGGGTTCTATTCCAGTTCAAGCCCCATGGGTTTGGAGGAGTTAACCAAATCTTCTGGAGAAGCTCAAATTTGTGATCCACTCATTAAGAATTCTGATAGCCAAAAACGTGAAATCATTAGAAATGATGTAGGGCCTATAGACAATGTTGACTGTAAAGATTTTACTGGGTCATCTTTGTCTATTCATACCATTCAAACTGTGGTCAAAAACCTAAGTCCAGAACATATTTTGCTGAATCCTGACAGAAGACAGTCTAGTATGAGATCGGATAAAGATTTGTTGCATCAGTTGTTGCCCTTGAAGGATGAATGCAATACTGAAAATCTTCAAGCTGAAAATGTTAATAAAGAGCTTGGTACTTTAAAACAAGTCGAGTTGAGTGTGGAACCTGTCTCAGGGGCTGAAGAAAGTGCTAAACTTTCAACCCAAAATTGTGTAGAAGTTCTTCAATACAGCGCAGAGGGTATGGATTGTGAGAATACTGAGTCTTTGAAGTCACAAATTGATGACAACGGCCATATTAACAGCATGTAAGTTCATGTCCCTAATTTTGCTGTGGTTATTCTTTAAAGGACTAATAGTATTTGTTGTATCTGTTTCACAAAGATTCCCCTTCCCCCTTACCTTTCTTGTAGACCTGAATTTCATGTGCTTCGGTACAATACAGAGTGTTTGGTTCCATGGCACCTTTTACCACTATTATTAAAAAATAGTTTGTCCTCCATTATTTTCATTGGCAATAGGACAGTAATGAAATTTCAGTTTAAACCATGAACTTGTCGGTGGCATTGTTAGCTAAATTCTCTTTAGAGTATCATTTTCTCAATTTGAAAGCCTCTTTGAGATGAAGTTAAAGTATTAAATTATTTGCTGCATGTTAATCATTTGTTTCTGTTGTAGGTAGTATCTTCAGTCTCTTCTGTTCAACATTTCCATACTGTTTTACGTTTTTTTAGGTGTGACGCACTGGAAGAAGTCAAACAAAAGGAAAAGCTGAAGGATACAAGTACTATTTCCATTTCTGATGATCATTTGTGTGACAAGGGTGTCACAGGTGTCGCTTTAAGTTCCTCTCCTGTTGAGGGAGTGGATTCTCCTGCACAGATCTCTCCACTCAATATCTCTCACTGTCACATATCCACTTCGGAAAGTGCCAATATTGTCCAAACCAATGGCTCTAGTCCCTATGCCCATTCACAGCACAAGAAAACTCTGGGTGCTCCAGTTGCTGATGAAGGCAAAATTGACACAGCAGTGTCCCAAAGACCAAAATTTGTTGGAAAGTGGAGCAGCCTTTCGGAAGTACATGCTATTCTATCTTCCTTTGAGACTGTGCTCGGATCATTGACTAGGACAAAGGAGAGCATTGGTCGAGCAACACGCATAGCTATTGACTGTGCCAAGCTTGGTGTCTCTGCTAAGGTACAAAAAATGGCATTTTTTAATATTTGAGATACCTTATTTGTTTTACCTTGTAAAAGTATAGATTTTAATGCAGTTGGAGGGAGAGATTATGGTTTGGTTATGCCATTTTGCTGCACTTTAAAAATATGGTGGTCCATTTTCTATACCTGTAGGTTGAATACACAGATTTTATCTAGTTCATTGATGATGAGAGTTTACTCGTAGATCATTAGTGAAGATTGAATTTTGTGCATCTTTACAAAAGATTAACCAAGTCACCATAGGTAATTGATGCTGATATGCAGAGTAGAGGTATTTATTTATGGATTAAAAAATAATAAGGTAAGATTTTAAGAAATTTTCAAAACATTTGAACTTAGTGATGATATTTCCATGTGTGTCTGTAAGATTTTTATATTCTTTTGTTTTTCTAATCACCTTGATTTGTGTACAGCTTTCTTTTAGTATCCAAAAGAAGTTTGTTGGCAATGGGCTTCAAATAATATAATTAAATTCATTTATAGTCACTTGAAATGTAAGATCTCATAGAGAAGTTTTAATTTTTCGTCTTTTTCCAAAATATGCAATTAGAAGCAGTCAATCTGTTCGGCAACAATAAAGACCTGGTATGAATATGTTTAACATAACCTTGTGCATTAAATTTATACTTATCATAGATGGTGGGCCTTGTAATTCTTTGATGCCTTTTAAATACTTGAACTTTTTGTTTGAGAGAATAAAATCTATTCTTTACCTGCTTCTTGTGGCATTTTGGCAAATGGTTTAATGGAATCACTGTTGGGTTTAAGATTGTATAAACTATAAACCCATTGCCTGATTCAAGATTTTTGCCCTTGCATCTTTGATTAATAACTTGCTTGCTTGGATTCTCTCTTGTTTATGAGCACTGGAGCATTTCGAGCTTGGAATGCATCCATTAGGTAGGATCCTGAAGAGTTGATAAACTTTGGGATGTAACTGGTGATCATTTTAAATTTTCTAGAGCTTCTAGTTAATAGTATTATCTTCTGTTCCAATGGTTTATCTGATGTGGCAATTTTGTTTGTCGGTTTGATATATTGATAGACATTAGCTCGTTGTTGAATTTAATCAGATATTGCTCTTGGCATGGATATGTTGAATGCTCAAATTTCACTACTTTACAGTTTAATGCTTTTTCTCCTCTGGGAAGTCATCATGATAATGCAGTTATAATGGAAATAAGACCACATGAGCTTTCACATGAAAATAGAGTTGTTATGAATCAATGAACACATTCAACTCAGAAAGTTCTTTTGGATCTTCTTGTTTTCTGTATAAACTAGGTAATGGAAATTGTAGCCCATTATTTGGAAAGTGAGTCTAGCTTACACAGAAGGGTGGATTTATTCTTCCTTGTGGACTCTATCATGCAGTGCTCTCGAGGTCTGAAAGGTAATGTATCAGCTGTCTTATTATTGTACACTTCCTTAATTTTATGGTAGTTTCATTTCATGATCGTGCTATTCTAAATTACGTGGATCAACTACTATGTCTGTTTATGTGGGTTATGGTTTTGTTGATATTGACTTGGAATATTCAGGTGATATTGGTGGAATATACCCTTCAGCTATTCTGGCAGTTTTACCACGGTTACTGTCAGCTGCTGCTCCTCCTGGAAGTGCTGCTCAGGAAAACCGTAGGCAGTGTTTGAAGGTAAGGGATGATTTTTCCTGATTCAATGCTGTAATTTTAGTAAATATCTTATGGTTTGGTTATTTCGTAACCTTTCATGTTCTTTTGTATAGGTTTTGAGGCTTTGGCAGGAAAGGAGAGTCCTGCCAGAATCTGTTATTCGTCACCATATGCGAGAACTTGATTCCTTTTGTTGTTCATCTTCTGCTGGTGCCTATTCTCGCCGCTCAGCAAGAACAGAAAGGGCTTTAGATGATCCTGTTAGAGAAATGGAGGGCATGCTTGTTGACGAATATGGAAGGTATGACCTTCTTGCAACAATTTTGTAGTCTAAACCAATTTAAAATATTACTATATCATCATTTACTGACACATTTCTGTTGCGTCAGCAATTCAAGTTTTCAGCTTCCTGGATTTTGTATGCCCCGCATGCTTAAGGATGAGGATGAAGGAAGTGATTCTGATGGAGGGAGTTTTGAGGCTGTCACTCCTGAACATAATTCTGAAGCCCCTGATGAATGTGGTGCTACTCTCGCAAATATCAAAAAGCATAGACATATCTTGGAAGATGTTGATGGTGAACTTGAGATGGAGGATGTAGCTCCTACTTACAATGTTGAAATGAGTTCAACCCCTGGAGTCAATAATGCTCAGACATCACATAATTGGTTATTGCCTTTTGTCCCTCCTCTGCCACAAGATGTGCCCCCATCATCACCGCCACTGCCATCATCTCCCCCTCCCCATCCACCACCACCTCCTCCCCTCCATCCATGTGCATTGTCTGACCCCTACTCTAATGGAGCCATTGCACGTGTAAGTCCATTACTTGTTCAAATATCCAGAATTTTTTTTTTGTTGAAAGTAGTTTGATAGAAGTGGAATCTGTTATCTGCCCTTTTTCTTATTTGTGAATTTCGCATATATTTGCAGAATATGCAAAATGATGTGCAACAATCTGCAGCCCATCAGTCAGTTGTGCCAAGAATCAACCCAACGATACCTACCAATGCAGTTCATTATCATGCAACTGAATGTAGAGATCTTCAGATGCCAATGCAGATGCCCAAGTCTACTGGCTCTTTTGGTAGTTATCCTGTATGTCCATTGAATAATGTTCAACCAACTGATAGCTCGAGTTTCCATAACAAGCCATACCCTCTGCAGCCACCTCATGCTCCACACTCAAATCAGTTTTCATGTGTGAAGTCTCGGAGGGAAGGCCCACCCTCTTCACATTCTCACAGGTTCCACTTTCTGCCAAATATTGATGGCGGAAACTTTTACTATAACCATGATAGAATGAAACCAGCTCCATATGAACACCAAGATAGCTGGAGGTGTCCTACACCCTTTTATTCTGGTAAGCTTCCTATGTTAAAACATATTTCAATAGGAAAGATGGTAGGGAGTTGTGGACACATCATTGTTAGCTCTGTTGATTAAATTGCCAATATTCTATTGTCTTTTTCCAGGTCCAAGATATCCTGACGAAGCCAAAGAATCTTATACATCTGGATCATACGGTGGTCCCCCATGTGAGCCAAATAGATATCCAAACCGATGGGGGGCATATCCTCCCAGGCCAATGAACCACAGAAACTCGTTCCACATGAGATCTTCGGGAGGTGCAGTTCCAGCGGGAATAAGAGGTTTGTAATCTTTCTACTAGGTTATCTCTTGAAACTAAAAAAAATTTTGTTTGTTGGCTATTTGAAGTTTGCCATCAGTCTTGTGAACTTCTGTTGGAGTGTCACCGAAGCATAAATAATTTGGTTAGCAGTTGCTCTGCTCTTGTTTGCACAACATTTAACATTGCAAAACTTAAAGAGGCTCAAGAGTATCTCTTTTTCTCATTGTTTCAGCGCCAGGCATTTGGCGGCCAAGGTGAAAACGTATATCTGGACTGGAGGGACTGGTACGTTGTTATAAATGATTTTGTTTATGGATGTTGCAAGGAATTGAGCCGACGTAGTGTAATTGTGATTAACGAAGGGGTGCGCACTGTTAGTCAAACTTCCTTTTCAATCAATACAATCCACTTTTGCTTTTTGATCTAAGAGAAAATGGAGGTGCACCTCTTCGTTGCACAAAGAAAGTGTTTTTGCCAATAACATAGATTTATTATTTGAAAGCTGTAATCCATGCTGGTGACAAGCAGTATTGTAATGCTAATACTTGTCATGGTTTTGCAAATGTTGGGTACGAACAGTTTTTGATATGGGTTCTGCTCTGCGGTTTTGTTCAATGGAGCGAGTGCCTTTCCAGCCAGAGTCTCTTGGCGGCGAGTAAATCAAAGTTGAGCTGACCTCAAGGCACAGACGATCAGCAATGTCGACATGCTGCTGCCTGCTGGGGGGTTGTATATATGTATTCTATAAACTCATTTGCAAAAGCAGAGGGCGGTTAGATAGTCCTGGCATGGTAATTATAGAGAGAAGCGGGGGAGCTGTAACTAGCTCTAGGATGTCTGATATATATATATATATATATATATTTATAAATAACATTTTTGGTATAATTTATTTCTTGGAAGCCCATATTGGAATTATATAAATTATTATTTTTTGGTTACTGGGCGGATGTTGGGAAGTTTTACTCGGTTCCGCATTTCGCTGTAAACAGTTATTACCTGTTCATATACATTTGAAAAATTTTACTGTAGCTACAACAGTTGTGTGGCATATATCAGCTTACAAAAAGAGTGGTATGTTTCTGACTCTGAACTGATGATATATTTGGATGCTAAAATATGTCTTGAGTATCTCCTGGAATGAGGAGGAAGCAGTTCATTTTCATTTTGCTTTTCTACTTATTTATTTTTAGTGCAAATTACATGGTCTGTCGCTCAGCAATAAGAACGAGTCTTTGATAAGTTTGTGGGCGGAAATTGTGAAAAAAAACGTTGATAATTATCCATTAATTATCAAAATCTAGGTTGGCTGTATATAATTGACCAAGTGGAAATCGCCAGAAATTATTAGCAACTAATTAACGGCGTTGACTTTAAAGAAGGAAGTTCCATATTTTTGATTTTGAAACGATGATTATCATAACGTGAAGTAGGACTTCGGGGACTACGGCGGAGAATGACACTTCAATATTTAATGGTAACTGGGAAGATTAAATTAAACAGAGCATTCCCTGAATGGTAAGGGTATTCCATCACGGCCATTTGTTCCAAACCCAATCCCAATTCCAATTCCAATCAAAATCAAAATGGGTGCTTCTGAATCAGTTCATCTGAAATCAATCCATGACTTCACTGTTAAGGTATTCCTTTTTCATTTCTCCCCTTATTATTATTATTATTATTTTTGTGATTTGAATGAAGCCAATTATTTTTGTGCTGGTTATGGTTCTGGGTTTGGTACAGGATGGTCGGGGAAAAGACGCGGACCTGAGCGTTTACAAAGGAAAGGTTCTCCTGGTGGTTAACGTTGCCTCCAAATGGTTCTTCCTTTTTCCTTCTTCTTTATGTGCCCTTTTTCCTTTTTTCTGGAGGCTTTATTTTTTTCCCCCTTTTTTGGGTTGGGGAATATCTTACTTCTGCATGTCTTTTTGGTATGTGTTTGTCTGTTTAACAGTAGCTTTACCGATTCAAATTACACCCAGTTGACTGATCTTTACGGTAAATACAAGGATAAAGGTTTGTTCTTTTTTCTTTTTAGCTTTTTGTAATGTTGGGTCATCTCAAATATGTGTTTCTCGATGAATTATGCTATTTTTTTAAATATATATTTGTTGTTTGAAGTGCGGAATTCTATACAATTTTGCTTGTTATTGCTATTATTTCTAGCTATTCTGATTTAACCTTGAGAATGCTACTGTGAGTTCTGTTTTCTGGGTGTTTTGTCTGTGGCATGAGCAAATGGTCTAACTTTTCATTTCTTGTGTAATATTGAGGACTACATAAACCTATAATTGCTTAATTTGCTTCAGTCATTGATTGATTTGCATCCTATACCACTTCTCGAAGTTTTTTACTCTGGGTTTACCTTATAATCTTCTTTCTATGTTCATTGGCCACCTGAGAATTTTTATTTATCAACTGCTTTTAGGCTTTGAGATCTTGGCATTTCCATGCAATCAATTTCTTAAGCAAGAGCCTGGGACCAGCCAGGAGACCCAAGAATTTGCGTGTACGAGATATAAGGCTGAATACCCAATTTTTCAAAAGGTAATATACTTATTGTCATAAAAGAACCTGAATTCTGTGCTGGATATAAACATTTTTCTTTTGAAGTTGCTTAATACTGTTTTCAAAATCAATTGATGACCAATCATTGAGTTCAGAGTTAATTTTCTTTTCCTATGTTTTTGCCTTTATTGCCATTTTTTATTATTTTCTTTTCCTATGTTTTTGCCTTTATTGCCATTTTTTATTATTTTAAAGTCTGATAATTTTTGGTATGTGCTAAATGTAGTAATTTGAATTTACTAATGTTGATAAAACTTTCTTAGTTTGAAAGTATGCAATGATCCTCTAACAAGCCCATTGCCCACCTTTTACACTGCAGTACGAAAAGAGAAATCCTTTTGCCTTCAAAATTTATCAAAATTGTAACGGATAGAAGCAGTGGCATCACTAGTTCAAAATTAATGTGATCCAATTCATGAACTTTTGCATGACACTTGATACTCACCTTCTGTAAAATCACCCCAATTATTGATAGAGAAGCAATTACCTGACATATCAAGCTGTAGCTCTGAATTTTCAGCTTTAAATTTGTTTGGCATGTTATTGTTTTAGTTGATTTTGTCTATGTTGATCGCAGATTTTATTTTGGTTATAGATTGTTTCTTTAGTCAATGCCATGCCTTTCTAAATTTTAGGAAAATCAAGAAGAGCAAAAGTGAGGTTTACCATGCTTCTTTCTGGTTGATGTTTGCCTTTATTGAGGACAATGCTCATTCATAATTGAAAATCTTACCCGAAGTCTGGTGGTTGTCCCCATGCATCTTTTACTAAGTTTACGAATTTCCAGATATTTGAAGGATTCAACTTCACTGTCTGTCAATCTTTGAAGGTTGAACTGGTGTTTGGATCAGTTAGACTGATCTTTGGATTGATTGCATAAGTTAGCTGATTCTGTTTACTGCTATATTCTATTTGTAGTTGATATTAGATGTTCAATTCTCTTATAATTAGGTACGTGTTAATGGTCCAAATACAGAACCAGTCTACAAATTCCTCAAAGCAAGTAAATCTGGATACTTTGGGTCTAGAATAAAGTGGAACTTTACCAAGTTTTTAGTTGATAGAGAAGGGCGTGTCATTGATCGCTATAGTCCAACCACTACCCCGATGGCAATGGAGGTACATGTTTGTATATGTACATGCGCACATGTATACTGTGTACTTGCAAACATGCGGGTTGCAGTCTATCCTTGTTCTTTTCATCACTAATTTTTGACTTCATTGTGGGTTTTGTGAACAGGCTGACATAAAGAAAGCACTGGGAGTGGTTTAAGAGGTTTCAAATGTTTATCGATTCAGTTTTCTGGCATGATAAAAGTATATAATAACTGTCATAGCTGTTCTATTCCTTTGTATTTTTTGTTCAATACCTGTTTCTAATTTGGATTTTATTTTCTTTCCTGGAGCAAATTATGTGCTTAGAATATACTGGATTTAGTACTCACAGATTGTAAAAATTGGTGATCTTAACAGTTGTTTCATATAAGCTTAGGGTATATTTGTAACTGTCGTACTTTGGTTTAGTTTCGAAAACACAACCATTTAAGTTCAGTAGATTATTTCGATCAGCAAGACCCGTCTCTGCAGCACTAGGACTAATACCTAATTTTTACCCTGAAGAACCTGTTCATCTCCCGCAGCAGCTAATCCAAGATTTTGCTCAACATACTTGTAGTCTGAGCTTGATCCGCTGGGAGAAAAATGATTGAATATCTGTAGTGAGAGTTTTGATAGATCTCATGGGCTTATTTGAGATTTTAATATTGTAGATTTGAAATAGAATCACTACTTGAAAATGGATTGTTTTGAGAATATTTAACCTGTTATACCTTTTAAGATTAAGTTAAAAGATAACATTACAAACAGATTCTTTATTTTGTCAAACAGCATATGATTTGATCTCACCCCGAGTCTGCTGCTGTTTCTGAGAGATACTGAAACAGTAATTTGCTTTTCCTATCATCTATCATCTGCAAGAATGAGTCCAATAGAGAAGTAAATGATATGATATGACATGATGGTCTTAGGTATATCAATCCGTCATTCCAGATTTTCATTGAATTTGCTTTCACAATCACATGCTTCCGTGTTACTGTGGCGTTTGCCGTGGATAAGGAATGAGGTCAAGTGAAAGAGAAAGCACAACCTAACTGCCACACTTTGCCATGACATCGGGACACAGTACTCACATGGACCTGGTCCCACCCGGAAGTTGTCATTGACCGTAGATGATGACACGAGAGTGCACGTGTCACACACCCACACCAGAAACTCAATCTTGGATTGGATGACATAATAGTAGATAGGTGCTGTTACTCTGCTGAATGTTAGATAGCAACAGCAAGCAAGCAATGCCAACAACAGCAAGCGAAACCAATTGCAACATGAAATTAATGACTGCTTTTTAGAACGCTACACTTTCCTCGGTTATCATAAGTGGCCGGCAGCCCTGTCGGACTGACCTCAACCTTCCGCACATCCATATATTGAGACATATATGTCCACTCGAACTTAATACCTATAGATATAGGCTCGTTCGGGATGTATCATTAGGCTAATCTTTTTATAGCCATGAACGATGATTGATATTGATATTTATCATTCCTGCAATGGAGAAACTGAATATTCTCACGATCTCCTATGATCAGCCATCGATTCTTCACATCTTTTTGGTCATCAAGTTTAGGTATATTGCCTCATGATTTGTCAAATAACTAACCAACTCAATTAGTATTTAACTTCTGTATATAATGTTCATATAATAATGTCGATTTATGAAATCATAAATGGAGTACAGGCAATTGCAAACTCATGTTAGAGTTAAATTATTAGTATAACTGACAAATTATTGTTCGAGGATGAGTGCTGTATAAATTTGTCTCAGATCGATGTATCAGTTTCTAACAACTATAGTCCGATAAATGAAATATAATGAAGGTGTTAAGTCGTAGCTTTCATACATATGGAGTCTCTTCTGTTCCAATCAATTGACACTTGTAATTGTGGCTGTGGATAGGAATTGATAAGAAAGAATATTTTTGGTGGCATGCATACAAACCAGGCATTAATCTCCCACATTTAACCAAAGCTGCGATACCGAATGCTAACAGCATGCATTATATTGTACCAAATACATAATAAAAGTGATTGAAGAATTGTGCATGAACATATACAGGAATTGAATTCATGGGAGATGACCATTATTTAGAGAGAGCTGATGTCAAGTACTTATCAGGATGGCTCGGCAAGGGGGCAAGCTGATATTGGTCTGCTTTGTCTTTTTATTTCAGTGGTGGGTCCTTAGCCATTGCTCTAAACAGCCACAAATCCCTCCTCGAGTATCTTCAACAGAAGTGGTACTACTTCTCTGGCACTTGTATATAATGCCCCAAGTCCTCCAAGAACCCTTCAAGTTCCACAAGACAGACTTCCTTTTGTAGGACTTCCAACCCATCAAAAATCAAGCAGTTTCACTGTAGTGTCGTTTCAAGTTTTGATATGGCAGCAAGCGCGTTTTCAGTGAAGAATATAAAGATTAGATTATGGCAGAAGCTTTCAAAACATATTCGAGAGCAGAGGGCACGGCTTTATATCATTTGGAGATGTTCTATAATGCTCCTATGCTGGGATGACTAGTTCTTTTTCTTCACGGAACTTGTTACACGGAGATCAACAGCGAAAAGCAACAGGTCTCACTGTTCAGTTCTAAATAATAAGCTAACTATATGACGTGTAAATTTTTGAAGCTGGGGAATTGGGGCCGGGTTGGCTGTTTAGGGTTTAGTATGCTGCTAGGGGTCATAGTTTAAAGAAACAGAAGAAATCCCAACGGCCACTGGAATGTCTGTTTGATTGTAAAATACATGTATGACGATGTATTTCATACTATCCGAAGGATATAACATCTTAATTTACAATCGATTTTGCAAATTAGTATGCACTTCTTTCTTTCTTTATTTCTTTCTTTCTTTCTTTCTCTCTCCTTACTGGAATTGGTGGAGATAGAATCAGCTGCCAGCGAAGTTAGGAACAAGAAATTCAGAATCCCATTGGGTTACAAGCACAAAAGACACTGAAATATCATACCCGTACTTGTACAGATCACCTACAACGCAGTTCCTGCCTAAATCGCCTAACCTTCATGCTCTCTCATTCTTATGTTGCTCTAAGAAGTACTTAATGAACCGAGATGTGCCTTAACGGAAATCTTTCAGTCTGTTTGATTTACAACAGGAAACACATGATATGAATGGAGGATTGTAATTTTTCTAGTTAAGTACAATGATATCTCTGTGGGTTTGATTTGAAATCGAATGAGTTAATATGTAGATAAATAATTAATTACCATTTAATCACGTGGGTACCAAATTTGAAGCCAGAAAACAACTTCATATATATTAATTGAATTTCTATGTATGCCCTTGATTTGCACAGAGATTAAGATTTGTGTCATGGTGAGTGAAAGTTGGTAATCATAACATACACTCGTTAGGGCAATGGTTCAATCAAGACTTTGGTAAAATATGAAAATCATGGAAATATGTTGTAATCGATTTACCTCGTGGTGAAGTTTCTCATGTCTTGCATATGTTGATCTCCAATCCCATTATAAACTACCCATGTTTCTAATCCTTTAGGAATGGACGTACGATATAAGATTTATCAGCCACATTACACAGTTGAAAAATGACTATCTCTACAAATTATGTTCAAATAGTGAATACCCACTTAAATTTCTTGGATCTCGTGTTAAAGCCGCGACTCAGTGATAGTTCCAAGGACAAAATCTAGCTGAAATTTGGATTTAACATTAAATTTGATAGTCATATTTTTTAGAATTCGTTTAGGGTTTTAAAATTCAGGCTCCCAACTACATTTAAATAGAAAGAGGGGGGAGGGGAAAGATGAGGTAAACTCCGAGTATAAAAATCTATGGTGAGAAACGATAACATGGCAGCCGGAAAATTGGAGTTTTGTTGCCATGTTAATATTGCTAATGCGGACGTGTTTAGCATTTTGTTGCTTTATGGGTACATCACACGATGAAGATAAATGCTGGGCCATTTCCTTCTCACGTGTAATGCATGTGGATTCATGCATGCAAGCGTTCTTTCTATCGATTGTACTCGTGAATCTCCATTAGAACACAGCAGAATATCCTCCCGACAGCTTGGATTTTTGTTGAATTTGCATTCATAAATATCAACATTCTCATAGACTTTGAACCATGTTATAATTTCTAGGTATGACCGGCCTCTTGTTGTTCTCTCTCACTCTCACGTGTGCATTACCTACATCCTCAATCATCACACCAATTCCCACAATGTAAACCTCCAACCTGTAATGCCGTCATAAACCATTTGATCCATCGAAATTAGCATACATTGTCTACATTGCTACACCATCCGGTAGGTCTTCTCTCTTTGATATTTTTCATATTTTTAGATAAGGGTTTTGCGAACTTTCCACATTGCCAAACTTTACTACGACATAAGACTCAGTATTCCATGTGCCCTGAACCCACAAAGAGAATCTTATGCGGTTGAAAATGACTCGAGAGAATACCTGTTACACTCCAAGACCACCGATTCAACGAGGGTTGGCCCAGAATGATTCAACGTGTCTGCAACTAGGGCTGCAGAAGAGGCCATTGTAACGTAATCGTTGTAGGTGAGGAGTCAGGAGTTATGCCTCCGTAAAGATAAGGTAGTAGGGCAGAACAAGCAAGTAATGAAAGATGAGGTGCACGTAAATGAGTTTGGAACTAGTCTGCCTGTCCGTTTGTCTGTCCTTAATAATATTATTGCAAGAAATGATAAGTGGCCGGCATATTTCGGATTGACCAAGACGATCGATGTATTGGTTTTAACTTACTCAGACATGTGCACGTGATGATGGATGGAAAGTATTTGTAGTAGTTAGCTGGAACTTGGTCTGGTTTTTGATGTTTCCATTCATGCCTCCAACCTGTGGGCTCTTTAAATGGAATAAACAATCTTGGCATAATGCAAATTTAGGTCTATCCATAACCAAGCACGAAAAAGTGAGCACTAGTGTCCATTAGTTATACATGGGAAGCTTTTGGTTAAGCTTTGTTAGGCTAATATGAGGTTGACCGTTGATATTTTTATTACATAATGCTTCGTGTTGCATTAAGAACCAAATAATTATAATGTTATCGTTTTATGATTGAAGGTTATCAATGCCACGAGTTTATCACATAACAACCAGATTGATTAAGTATTATTAAAGTGTTAAAGAGTGTTGGACAGTCCTCCATGACTAGATCATAATTGAAGAGGCAACTGCAAGCTCAAGATAATACTAACATATGTATGTAATACCTAACACTGATTGGTTTACTAATTTTTTTTGAGGTTTAATATTTGATTAATTAAGATATCTTAAATGCAATTTAGTTGGAGCTTTCAAACAAAGTTAGTTGCAAACTAAACTGTAATTAACCTTTCACTGTTTCCATTTTTGACAAAAGTTTTCGTTAAGGCTAATGTAAAGAAAGGTAGCAATATTTTATAGATGAATGGTTGTGGTTGTGCAGTGGAATGCAATGCATATGTTCACAAAAGTAGGCATCTATTCATTAATAAGAGAGACAGGGGATGACCCTCGATAGAGGAAGTTATTGACAATTGACAAGCCCTCATCGGGTTAGTTTGGCAAAGCGGACAGCGCAATGCCTTCTGCTCTGTCTTTTACCTTCAACAGGGCCAACGTTTGTCAACCACCACATATTCCCTTCTCACATATCTTCAACTCTTCCTCTCTCTCTCTCTCTATATATATAAGGCCTCGGAAGTCCTAATTCAAACCCACAAAATTCACAACTTCTCGGTTTCTACAGCTTACCCACTTGAATTCAACTGCTGTCGATTCTTAAATCTAATTCTATTGGCAGTTTTGAGAAATGGCAGCTTTGAGGAGGATCAAGTCCAGGTCATGGCAGAGGTGTGCAAAGCAAATTAGAGAGCAGCGTGGACGGCTTTATATTATATGGAGATGTTCCGTAATGCTGCTGTGTTGGCATGGCTAGCTAGGATTATTGGAGCCTTGCGGTTCCACTATTAATGTTATACAGCAGAAGCAGAACGATGAGGTTCTTAATTCTGGTCAAACTAATTTTGTGGTCAAGAAAGAGCCAGAGGTTCAATTAGATGATTAGACGTAAGTTTTGGATACAGGCAGGCAGGAAGGTCGAGTCTGCCAAATTGTAAATTACTTGTATGTATTGTACAAATAAACAAAGCCTGATAATGTTACCCTCTTTAACCCGCTCTTGCTGAGGTTCTTTCACTCACCTTGATATGATTTCCATGAGCTCCTTTTTTTCTTCTATCTAATGGCTTCGTGGCTTAAATTTTTCATAGACGAGCTTGTTTTCTGGTTTTGGATTTTGGTAGAATATTGCAGCTTGATTTTAAACAGTGTAGTACTACACAACAATATCATATATTCCCCTACTTGCTCTGGAGGGTCAGCCACACTGCCACAAGATATTGGGAACGTGAGTAGGATAAACTCAATAAACAAGAAGTTAAAATCCAGATCCAACTTTACCTTTCAGTGGAACAAAAAGTAAACACAAGTCATTAAAGGTCGATGCCAAAGCAGGACGACCATCAAACATACTTGTTATACAGCCAACACCTCATCACTCAAGCAATTGGATAGCATTCAAGTTAAGGCTTTCCGCTGATTTATTCAAAGCTAAACTGTACAGCATAGATAGCCCATTACCTATTAATGTAAAACGTTTGGAATGTTCAACCAATAGAAAATAACTGTAGAATAATAAGCTCTATTTAACAAAAGAAAAATCCTCCAAGGGTTTCCCCATTCCGGTGTTACCAAAAGTTTAGAGGGCTTTGATATTCAGTTCTGTATCACTTTCAAAGAAATCCCATTTGAAATTCCACCCCTCATCAGAGGGCTCTCTCCAGAAATCTCCAGTTCTTCCATCTTCAAGTTTGCCTTTTGGTGACTGGGTTTTGACTGACAGGGTGGGACTCGCCTTCTCTGAGGTCTCAGATGTCAGTCCTTGCTCAGCAACTAGGGATGCCATGCTTTTCATAGATGAGCTGGAAGAGGCTAAGATGCAAGTAGTCTGGCTCGACAATACAGACTTGCTTAATGGAACATGCTCATCAAACTTCTCTTTCAGCAATCTCACATCTTGGCATATAACAGATATTTCTCCTCTGCCAAAAAAACAAATTAGACAGTTTATCACTTCACTAATCTCACAAATCCATGCATAGAAACATGCATGTAAGAAAATAAATCCATCTATCATCCACACAAACCATTATATCTCTAACATCAAATGCAATGATAAAATGATGCACCATCTTAAGTTAAGGACGTTATGGCACAAAATATGGCCATAAATCCAGGACAGTAACCTAACATGCTCAATATAGAAAGAACTACTGTATAGTTGATTTACTGGAGTAGCAAAATACTAAATAATTAAATAAATCATTTAAACAAGCTAAACAACCTGGAAAGTTGGACATACCATTACTTACTAGTTCCAGATAATTTTACAAAACATCTACTCATATTATTGTAGGGAATCCTATTAAATGACTGGTTTCCAATTATTTTCCATGGTGATCAGAAGCCATCAATACTTGTAAAATCAAACTTCACTTCTCTTTACAGGAAGCCCTTCACTACACTATCCAGCATTTTCCTTCATCTTTTTATAAGAAGACAAAGATAACTAAAACTTACTGCAATGAATCAACCAAGCAGCCACGGTCCATGAGAAAGTCCTGTAACTGCAACAAAGTAAGATTACAGGTCTCATTTAGATTCTTGTTGCACACTAGGATATGAACATTTGATGTAAATACTCCGAGTTACCTTGGAGTTTTCCTCTGCCTGATTCTGTAGACTCTTTGATTCTTGGACAACCTTCTCCACGATGGCCTCTTGTTCAGCAAGATAATTTCGGGCTGATTCTTCTTTTTCAAGCTTTTCCTGTTCAGCTGCTTTCTTCATCTCCCCTGCTGCACCAAGTCGGATTTTAAGGGCTTCATGCATCTGCAGCAAATTGCATCCAAGAAAATAATTACAATATACTGGCCTCATTGAAACTTCAAAAATCATTTAAATTTCTTTTCATTGTGACTCCACATTTGTAAAGAAAACTGTTATGACAAAAAAGAAGAAGAATTTATGACAGTGAAAAAAACCACTTTCTAGATGCATTTATACTTCATATTTTTACAGTTTAAAAAATATAGAAGGAAAGTAATATAGCCACATATAAGCAATTAAGAGAGCACCAACTAACTACCAATTACTCCTTATGATTGTTACAAGATCCTATTTATCAGACAAATAAAAAGCAAATTTATGATAACACCTCTTCCAGAATTGCAAGTGATTTATCTCTTTCCTCTGACAAGCTGAGTAGGCGATTTTGAAGCTCCCTTGCTTCAGTAGCTAGAATTGCTTTCTCTCCATAAATTTCTCCCGCGTGCTGCAAAAGTTATGGATCCAGGGTCAGCTTTTCGGTTCAATAAACAAAGAGCCGTGCTAAGTTCAATAATCATTGGTTTAAAAATACTATAATATTACGATGTCATTTGCTTCCTTTGCATGTGTCAGCATCTGTTTGAGTTCATCCACCTTAACGAGAATATCCAAACCTCCCTTTTCTGCTTCCTCTTTAGCTTCTGCAGCAGCTTTCTCTTGAATTTCAACTTCTCCTATCAAGTTCATAACTGACTCCATGGCTATGAACAAGGTTTTCTGCATGTGACTAATAATTACTTACAGTCCCATAAACAAAAGTACAAATATTTTGCTATCACATGAATGGAAAAATTGTCTACTCAACAGAAGAACATATATTTCTATATTACATGAAAGGAAAATTTTTCAAGTCAACATAATACCAAATATATCTCTATTACATAAAAGGAAAACCCAATGTTGTATACAATGAATATGATCATACAAGTATAGGTGAAAATTATTACTTCCTACTCAAAACACAGTCAATAAATAAATTTCCCAATGAAATAGTAGTACTTACAGTTTCTGTTATGGAAAATGCATGCATTACCAAATTCTTTCCAACCAAATATCAAGCAAATTATAAAGAACAAACGAACCTTATTATTTTTCGCATCTTCAATAATCTCTTCAAGGAGATCAATTCTGCACAATTGGCCAGATCTAGTAACAACAGTATTAATAGTAGACTCATCCTCAATATCACTATTTTCAGTCATGAGGTTTTCTTGCTTAGATGTAAGATCGGCAGAACCACTGGAATCTAGTTTTCCACAATCGATGCTGGGGGTTACAGAAACAATTTCTGATTGAAGGGCACACTCTGGAACATCTGATGCATGCTCTTGAACAGATGATTGGACTGATTGAGCAACATAACTTTCAACCTTCTCAAGGGGACAATCTAAACTTGATTCAACTAGATAATTGAATCCGCAGTTAGATGTATCCACAGATGTGGCCTCACGACCATCAAAATCTTTCCAATCAGTCAAGGTGCCATCGGCAACACCATTCACATGTAGCAAACAGGTTGATGTTAAAAATGGAGTCTGTTCAGGATCAGCATTGACAATGATGGGTTGACCTTTGACCAACAAAACTGAATTGTTTTCAGTATTAATACACACTTGACTGGAATCATCAACCTTGACATTGATGTCTTGGCCCTTGTCCAATGAAACTGAATCACCAGATTCAGTATTAACACATACTTCAGTGAAATCATCAACCTTCGCATTGACGTCTTGGCCTTTGTCCACTGAAACTGAACCATTGCTTTTCTTATTAGCACATACTTCACTGAGATCATCAACCCGGACATTGATGTCTTGGCCTTTGTCCAATGAAAATGAATCAATGCTTTCAGTATTAGCACACAGTTGACTGAAATCGGCTTTTCCAACTTCATAATTCATCAGTGCATGTGGCATAGCAGTGGAAACCTTATTAGCACATACTTCAGTGAAATCATCAACCTTCGCATTGACGTCTTGGCCTTTGTCCACTGAAACTGAACCATTGCTTTTCTTATTAGCACATACTTCTCTGAGATCATCAACCCGGACATAGATGTCTTGGCCTTTGTCCAATGAAAATGAATCAATGCTTTCAGTATTAGCACACAGTTGACTGAAATCGGCTTTTCCAACTTCATAATTCATCAGTGCATGTGGCATAGCAGTGGAAACCTTATTTGACCCACTGTCAACCCCAATTTCTTGAGTCTTTCTGGACAACATGACTTCTTCACTTCCACCATTCGCATCATAGAAATGTGAAACAGTGGACGCATTCAATGCCTTCCTCAGAGAAGTTGAATCAGAATTACAATCATCTGCAAGATCAGTGTTGGTGGCATATTCACTGGTTATAGTTCCTGGTTCAGGGGATGAACCCAGAGTTTTATTTCTTCTCCTCGTTACTAGCTGTCGGCACAGAGTGTTTTGCTCCTCGTGTTCAGCTGCATGTCCAATTTATAAATGCAAATAAGTAGACGGCCACAAAATAAAAAGAACAGAAGAAACCCTTGTTTTAGCTACCATGTAAATGAAAAATATAAAAATGATCGGCAAGCTTTCCAACCAAAAGAGTGCAGCAAAGAAGAAATCAAAAGGTAATGTTTCTCATCAATCAACAGGGATATATAATATTGGAACATAGAAGATTACTGAATGACCTCCTCTTGGACTTTGGTTCTTAGGGGATGAGCTAGAAGCACTCTGGTCCACAGGAATAGCCTGTTTTGACCAACAAGGAAGAATATCTGTAAGAACAGCATTTGCAGCAGCCTCAGGATCTCTGCTGTGTTCAATAGCAACAGCCTTCAATAGTCGTGTATCAAGCTGTGCACAGAACACAAGTATGCACCTTTTGTCAGAAATGGTTGGATTAAACCCAAAAAACCGAAAGAAAGAAAAGAAAAATATATGTTTTCCAAGATCAATTATTTCAATTGAAGCTTTTTAAAGCTGTTTTCTAGACAACAAATAAAGTAAACCACAATAACTGAAAAATTAAGAAAATACATCTGAGAAGATTTAGATATAAGGGCAGCAAGTATCAAACAAATTTGTTCCAGCAAATCTCAACCAAATTTCAAGATATCCATGTATACAGAAAATTAATTTAAAATTCTCATTAATAAATTTTTTAAAATGAATAATCATTAACCCACAAAGTTTAAAGGAAGCATTAATATCTAATAGGAACAGAGTTCTTAAAATAAACAAAATGAACTCTCTGTTAACTCAGAACACCAGAACGCTCGTATACATCCTCAGCAGCAAAACTTGAGCATGATTTCTCATTATAACGATTAAAAGTTTCTGTGAAAACAATTGCATGCTGTCAACTCATAAGCTAACTGTTTAATGCTTTATTGTTAATTTAATGTCTTCAGAGAGACTGATACCTGAGGAAACATATCCGTTAAGCATCTGTAAACTGCACTGAAACCCATATCCAAGAGCTATTGTTCTGCATACATCAAATTATAAGAAAATTAACTAATTGTAATTAACAGAACGCAATATGTAACAATCATGGACATTAAAAAAATAATAACAAAAAAAAAAACAAAAATATTGAAGCAAATGAACAAAATTGCTGAATATAAAAAACAAATCCGACAACTCGATATAAAAGATATTTGAAAATTTGTAACAAAACCAAAGAATATCAGTTAGGTGACAATAGACGATTAACATAACCAGATCAACTTTAACAACAATAAACTAAAGAACCGTGAATTAATTCACCACCCGGTTGCTAAAAAACGAAAAATCAAAGACAAACTAGGCTTTCACTTATTCCATGTAAGAAATATTAAAAAAAATTTCTCAAACTAACGATAGTATCATCAAAAACAGATTTTAATACCGAAATCATGAAATTCATCTCATTCTAATATTGCTAAATAAAAGTATAAAAACATAAAAACTGTCTCTTTAACTTCCAATAATGAAAAAAAAAAACTTAGCAAAAAGAAGACAAATATCAATTGAATTCTGATTATATTTTCCATTCAAGTGTTTTCTCGTTAAACAAACAGAGGAAAATACGAAGAGAACGGACCTTTCCACTGTTGAGAGCGAGTGTGTGCGCAAGAATGGCAGGAGGGGAAGCAAATGGTGCGGAGAATTTAGCGCTCGTTTCTGAAAAGAAAAGGCAAAGGCAGTGGAAAATCGTCTTAAAAAGGAGTTCTCCGTCACAACTCCTGGGCATAGTGAAAGAAGAGGCCTTTGTATCGTTCGTTTTAATGGGAACAACAGCAACAGCAATAATTCGGCTGTGACGAGGAGACTTCCGGAGCTAAGAAATCGGACATTATTGTAGTTTTACATTGTTAACGAGGGCATTTTGGTCTTACCGAGTGAGTGACTTCGACGCCTTGCGCGGGTTAGGATTGCATGGTAAGGATTTCGCTTTTATTATTATTATTATTATTATTTTTATTTAATCAAATTGAGATAAATTCCTGTAAAGCTCAAAATTTAGTACAGAAAAACAACAGCGGTAGTTTGTCATCTGAAGGCTGCGTTTGGGTGTGCAAAATCATCCTTTAATAACATTTTTTTTAAAAAATTTTGTGAGGCTCTTTCGTTTTCTGTATTTTTATTTTATTTAATTTTAAAATTTATAAATTTTTTATAAAATATTCGTTATACACGTAAGTATTTAATTAAAATATTAAAATTAAAATAAATTTAATTTTAATATTATTTATTATAAATTAAATTATTATTTTTTTAAAAATATATTTATTAAAATGTGTTAAATTCACTTTTATATAATTTAAAAATACATTTTCTCACCAACTGTTAGGATTCTGTTGCATCCTGCTTTACCTTGAGCTCCCGAAGGACAGCCATCACAGAGTCAGCCCACAGTTTGAAATTTTCTATACGGGTGACTGGTTCAGAACACGGGCGATCTCCGCGAAGTGCACAAATGTGTATGGATTAATACGATCTTTCTGAACTTCTAGTGTTGCTCGGAAGTAACAATTTTTTGAGGTGTTACGAAACAGTTTCTTTTTATTTTACCTTCATCTTCTAAAAGTCGATGATGTTAGTTTGAATGCAAACTCAAGCAAGTTAATGGATATTACTTACTGCAGTGTTCTGCCCAGTCAACTTCCAATTTGATGGAACATCGGGCCATGGTTGAAGGAGCTGCAGCAACGGCAGCCACGCGTATACTGAAAAAGTAATTCGTCTTCCACACTTGCACACAAACTGAGAGCGCCGGAAAAATTCGAACCAGCAATACCTATTGTATTATAATATAATATTATATTATTTTAATATATTATTGTTATTATTATTATTATTATTATTTAAATTAAAAAAAAAAGGGGCTGTGGCGGCTTGACCTATGGTGGGGCCACCCCCGCACGATCTCATCCTCATTAATTTGCAAAAGGAGGGCACGCAGGCTAGTCCATTCAAATTTTGTAGTCCAATCCAGTCACATCAATCAAACAAACAGGCCATTTATGAACATCAATGTATATATATACATATTGTGTCATCCACAATTTCCTCCTGTATTGGGAAGGGCATCACAAGATCATTTACAAAACCACGTACAAAATACCATTTAAGCTGGCATAATTTTAGTAACTTACCACAGGTTAAGCACATGAACAAATATTCAACATCCTCCCAAGTATGGAGGCAGGCTTTTACTTGCAGAAGTTCTTCAGATGATGCCAATGGCTTCTCCATCTTCAATTATCTTCTGACAAGTGACACATATATTGGTTTATCTCCTGTTTATCATTTTACATGGAATTGATTCAAGTTAAAACCAAAATCGATGAAGTTGCCCAAACCCTAATAATGTCTATAACTAATATGTGATTTTTTAAACATGGTTGATTAGTAGGCAAAACTTCATTACAAACCAATTAGTTTTTTTTTTTTTTTTTTTTTGTAATTGTTTAGTATGATTAAATTTTAATTCATAAATTTCGAAGAAATCAATTGAAAATTTTGTAATAGATTTGATTAATGAGTTATGCTTTCTCTGGAAAAGAGTTTTTGATGTACGGTTGAGATTTTCTCATATCTAAATAGTGGACCTTCCACATCACTTGGGGTGTAAAACGGCATCGTCTTGGTAATGGTTTTCAAATACAGGACAGACCTCTTACTGGGGATTAGGGTTTAACAGGGCCTCTCCAACGCTCAAGACTCTCAGCTCGTCGGTGGTTTTTACGTTACAGGTATGCCGTTCAAAACCAAAAGCGTCTTGTTTTACTTACAAATTCTGCAGGCGACATGTGAACCCAACAGAAACCCTAACTTCACCCACCAAATCAAACAGATTTCGAGTCTCAAAGTAGTGTGGCGTAAAGACCGGAAGCTAGACCAAGCCATAGAGAATGACAAACAATACAAGCTCTGTGCCCGGGTCGTTAAGGAAGTCCTCAACGAACCGGCTCAAGTTATACCGCTGCGTTACCTCGAAAAACGCCGCGAAAGATTACGCCTTAGGATAGAAATCAAAACTTTTCTTAAACGATTCCCGGGTTTATTTGACACTTACTATGATCGAATCAAACCCAAATCCGACGCTGTTTTGTTCTTGCGCCCCAGTGCCAGGCTCCGAGACTTTCTTGATGAGGAAAGAAAGATATATGCCATAAATGAAGAGTTGATTGTGGCTAAGTTGTGTAAATTGTTGATGATGTCTAAAGATAAAGTACTGAGTGTTGATAAATTGCTTCATGTGAAAAGAGAATTCGGGTTTCCTAATGATTTTTTAGTTAATTTAGTGCCTAAATATTCAAATTACTTTAAATTAGTTGGGTGTCCTGGAGAAGGACAATCTTTCCTGGAGTTGGGATCTTGGAACCCTGAGTTTGCGAAATCTGTAATTCAGTTAAGAGCAGAAGAGGAAGCCAAGTTAACAGGGATTCATGTCAGACCTAACTTCAATTGGAAGCTACCACCTGGATTTTTCTTGAGGAAGGAAATGAGGGAATGGATTAGAGATTGGTTAGAGCTAGATTATATATCTCCGTATGAGGATGTTTCGAGTTTAGAACGATCTTCAAGAGAAATGGAGAAAAGAACAGTTGGAGTTTTTCATGAACTGTTATCTCTGTCGATTTTTAAAAGGATTCCTGTGCCTATACTGGGAAAGTTTAGTGATGAGTATAGGTTTTCAAATGCTTTTTCAAGTGTATTCACAAGGCATTCGGGAATTTTTTACTTGTCACTGAAAGGAGGGATCAAGACTGCAATGCTGAGGGAGGCGTATAAAGATGGTCAGTTGATTGATAGGGATTTGTTGCTTGAGATTAAAGATAAGTTTCTTGAGTTGTTGGAGGAGGGGAAACGGGAAAGGGCGGAGCAGTTGAGGGCTCAGAGGGAGGAGGTTAAGACGGACATGGAAATGATGGCCTTGAGAAATGAGGAGGAGGAGGAGGAGGAGGAGGACTTATTGGATGAGCATGAATTCGATGAACAGATATAGATCTGGTAGAATATTAGACTACTATGTAATGTGCAAGTCTGATAAAGTAAGCCCCGATCACAGGTAATAGAAGGTTTAATTAAAGTTGGAATGATTGTTGATATTCAGCTGAATATTTTGTCTTTAAAATCTTGCACTATTGTAATTTGAAGGATTGTTGCAGCCTTTTCTGTTACCTGTTGCATGAGTATACCTCTTTTCAATCCACTGCTGAGCAGACTGAGAATTTTGTTTAATATATTATAAGAATGTTGAAATCATAGAATTCTGGTATGCTTTTGTTGCTCAAATTTCATACCTTGTTTCAACTATGGCACTTTTATACGTTTGCATGGGATGGTTTCTTTTGACAAAACAACAATTAACAGAAGTTGGTTTTGTCATGCCCCTTTCTGTGGCACAATGATCAACTTAGCTGGTTTATGTGTTCTGTATGCAGTGCAGTCTATTTGATAGAATGCGGACTGTCTAGAATTTTTTTCCTTATTTCTATTAGTTGTTTCTGGTGTTGTGTACAGTAGTACATTAGAAATCAAGTGTGTTAATTTCTGTATTTAGTTACATACCAAACCAATACTCAGTTAAAGTCACAAACTTTGATAGTTGCATTTAGTTACCACTCATATTGCATATCAGATCTTGCACAACATTAGATCAAAGTCATGTGTGCTCTTGTTATGTTGAACTCTTGTTTTGTAGGAATTGTTGAAGCCTTGTGTGGTCAATTGTGCTTAGGGCATTTAGGAAGCAATCTAATAGTTTTTAATAAAGATTGCACATTCTCAGTTTCTCAAGGAACTAGAGTTTTTAGTGTGATTGTTTCCCATCAAATAGACTCAGGAGGGACAAAGAATTAGAACTTTTTGAGATCGACAATGAATTTAAGACATTGCGGCGACTCTGATGCTGCCTCAGTAGCTTGATAGTTGGATTTCAATGTGCCTGCTATTTTTCAATGTTAACTTTTGCATGATTGTTGATCTTGTCATGGCTGGTTCATTGGCATTAATGTTTTAGAATCATTTTTATCACATCGATACGTATCTGCTTACATCTCTTTCAGATTTTAATCTTGTGCATTTTTGTTGGAGATCTTCTCTTTAGCTGTATGCTAGTTGAGTTATAGGTTTCTACTGAAGATTTAAATTTGGGAAGGAACTATCTAGGTGTATTCTCATGTTCTTGTTAACACTTCTGTTTGTATCACTTGCAGCAATCAGCCAATAATAGATGACAAGTCTGTTTGATGTCTGCAAAGACCACTTGGGTTGGATATTTACTAGCTCAGAGAAGTGAAGCAGGTGGTTTCTGGACATAGTTATATCAATGATGAGAGAGAATGTCTGGTTCATCAGATAACTAATAAGATGGTTTCGTTTGTCAGATGATAAATAACATTTGCAACGAAGTTGTGCTTTCTTAGAAGAGCTACCAAAGGGATGCTTTTCACTCAACCTGACTGTGCATGTACCATGGGAGCAATCTATGTGGCTCATGCTCTCATTTTTGTACATCAACTCCAGCCTTAACTTTAAATAGGTAGACGGTGGGTCAGTTTTTGGTATTGAACATCAGCTTGTAATGGTTTTTCAACTTCTTTCCCTCCCCACTGTACTAATCATATTTTGTTAACTTGTGATTATTATCACATTGTTCTACTACCAGATGCAGAAATTTTAAAGAACCAAACACAGGATTATACTTTTTTGCTTCACATGATTGGTTGCACTTAATTTACATGGATGACAGAATTTGCCATTTGGTTATATTCCTTTTATGCATTTCAATCTTCTATTTTAATAGACAGACATAAATCCAAGTTGCATGAATTCCATGGGTCAAGCACTATATTATTTTATAAGTAGTGTTTTCTCATTGGTATTCTGGGAAACCGAAAGTTTCTTCATGCCAGCTAACTTAACATATTTTCGGTTAGTGATCTTTTTTACAGCACATTTAGTGGGAACAAGGTTGTTGGCATGCAACATCCTGGCAACATCTCACCTAAAATGATAGCCGCACAGAGCGAATGGTACATAACCAATCAGAACCTGAAACTCTTCAGTAATATCAACAAGAAACTGCCCGCAGTCTGTTGATCATTGCCATATTTTTATTGATCATAGCCCGCAAAAATCTCTTTAACTGAAGGGAAAAAGTGAAAACTATGGATGCACTTGTATAAATAGAAGAAAGAACCAGTTTGCAACGCCAAACCTCCGCTCCTCGTATATCGATGACGTATGCTATGGATAGAGACAGGATTGTTCCAATAGCTCTCTCTCTGTCACAATCTTGGTACTACTTCCCCTTATGCAATGCCAGTTAAGGCCGAGGACATTGCCACTGCCGCTACCACCGCCCCAGCCGCTATATGTCTCCCAGTTCACACTTGTGAATTATGCATGTGCAATCCTGCCGTACAGCCCAGCCCCACCAGTGTCACCTCCTTCCTCTCCCTCCCTTTCTCCTCCTCATCATCCTCACCCACCACCCTAGCATCCTCATCATGATGATGATGACAACGACAACGACAACAGCACCAATGCCGATGAATTAGAGCATAGCGATGGTCATCGGCACAGACATAGGCATCACAGATGCACACCCGAGGAAGAAAATTGTTGCCGTTGGTTGAAGGACCTTGATAGTGAGTGTGTCTGTGACTTGCTGGTTCGTTTACCTGTCTTCCTTTCAAGGCCCGTGCACGAGTACTCTGTCATTGTGGATGGCACTTGCAACGTTACATATACTTGCAATGGGCGGCTAAGACCATAGTGCTTAAATTGATGGTTGATTGTACATGTTGGGTTCTACTGAGTTTAAATTTTTCGAATTATCTGTTTTTACCATGTTTGATGTGAATTTAGCTTGTTATTACTACATTGGTTGCAGTCTATGTCAATCTGCTGGTACTTGTGATAGCTGTACTGTTTTTATAGCTAAATTACAACTGGCTGTTGTTTTAAAGATTCCTATCCATCTAAACGTAAGGTGAATGAATGAGATTTTCTTGTTGAACACGGAATTACTGAATGAGTAGCAACCCAACATCTACGACAGGATTGGCATCAGATCAGACGTTTGTTTTGACGCCATGAGTGACTGCCAGTTTCCAATTTTCTTTCATTTCATTTTATAGATGGATTCGACTTCCATTTCAACTATTACATCCGTGATATGAGATGGAGAATATTTATCAAAGTTAGTGAGTGATTGACAAAAAGTTTATTCAAAGTTTATCCTTTCATCTTCAGAACGGGAATCATTGATTGCTCACATACAATTTGCAGTACTATCTTGTCTCATTCATATCATATCAGTAGCTATATATTCATTCCTTCTCACAAGAAAACTCTTTTTTCTTGCTTTAATATTGAATAATAGTAATTTCCGTGCAGACCAGAAAACATCTTTAGTACATAGAAGAACCTCTTCTCTTCTCTTCCCTTTTTGTGGTGGTCCAGACACAGAACCAGAACCTATCTGTACATCTTGCGTCTTTGAATGAAAGCCAACCAAAATGCCCCTCTATTTGTTTTCTTCTTTTTTCTTTATCATTTTTCTAGCAAGACCCTTTAATTAATCCTCATTAGACACAGTGAAAAGGGTGTAATGACATTTCCTTGGTCAATTATTGACCAAAGACACATAGAAGATAACATTATTAACCATTTCCCCTATAAATTAATTAACCTATGATCATGATTAACTACGATGAAGTTGAAGTTTGAGAAAAGCAAGAATTCTCTGGAGAAAGGCAAACCTTATCCAACAACAAGCTGGTTGAAAAGTTGACAGTGATTCATCGAGTAAGACAAACACCATCCTAAAGTCAGTTTCGTCGACCCTTCTGTTAGAATCTCTCTATCGAGGGTTCATGGAAAAGTTTTTACACTGTTTGTTTGTTTGTTTGTTCATTATGCTTCTATGCGTATGAATACAAGATATCATACTGCATTTACAAGTAAATTGGTAATGCTGAGAATCAAGTTGCATGAAAAAGATGTTGTTTTATGGATGGAACTGTTGTTTTCTACTTTTGATCCTATTTTCCACTCATGATAAGGCACTCAGTTGATGATCAATCATAAGGTAAAGTTCCCATAAGAACTTGTTTATATATTCTATAAATATGCACATCTCTTTTGTTTCTTTATTTCGATACTAAGTTACCCTCAGATTCTACGGAAAGTCAGCGTCTTCTCTGTACGGCATTATGCTCCTTCGTGCGGTGGATTGTTGCCGCTGCTACCGAATTTTATTAATATATGTAATGTAAGTTGTGCTGGCTACCAGGATGTAATTAGCAAACAGTTTAACAACTTCTATCGGGCAAATCCAAGTAAAATAAAACACCGATACAACAGAGGCTAATAGCTAGTGAGGACAAAAAATGGATGACGTAGTAACCTTTTTATTATTGATTATAAGTCAAATCAAAAATTGATTTTTGTAACTATGCCACAAGGCATTGTTTGCTGGCACTGGGGATGGGACCTCCGTGGACACATTGTACAGAAACTCTGCCACTATGGTAGTGCTTGGACCAGCTACAAGCTTTTCCCACGCCTCATCTGCTGCTTTGCCACGCTTCCGAAAAACTTCTGTTGCATCCAGACGATGTATATTCCACCGTTTGATGTTTCTAAGCCGACGTATCTTCTCCAGTTGGCGACAAGCCAGTTTGCATGTGTTGTCTTTTACTTCTTGAATTGCTTGTTTTAACATTTTAGCTCGGTTTTCTTTGTCGGGATATGGTTCTGTTCTGAAATACAGATCAAACTCCGGTACTCCGATTGCTTTCCGAATTCCCTTTGAATAATCTGCGTGGGGATCAAAGAATTTTCTGACTTCTTCCACCATCCCGTTTGCAACCATCCTGTCAACTCTGGCAGATACAAATGAATGTAAAACTGGCATTGATACATCAACCCAAAGGAAACGACAATCATATTTTGATCGAAATCTGCAATCCTCATCAACTAAAGCTTCAATGTATGAATTGGAGCCTCCAACTATTATAGGAAGCCGGCCTTGATGCAAAGTTGACTCAATGGCAACGGAAGCCATGTCACAGAAATCTTTGGCCGTAAAATCTGATTTAGGATTCAGTATTCCAAGCAAATGGTGGTGGACTCCACACTGTTCTTCCTCAGTGATCTTGTTGGTGACTATGTCGAGTCCCTCGTACACTTGCATTTTATCAGAATTTATGATTTCGGCAGGAAATCGAGTAGCAAGGTCGATGGAGAGACGAGATTTTCCCGTTCCGGTCGCCCCCATTACGATCAAAACCTTGTCTTTCTGTCGCGGGGGAAGCAAAAGATCCATTTTCAGCCTACCTGTAGGTATTTCCAGGGCAGGGGTTGTTTGATTCAGCATGAGCATGGAAATATTCATGTTCAACCTGTTTGACCAAATAACAAAAAGTTAAGTCTTTCCTTTAAAACAGAGGAAGAGTAAGACAAAATATGCTTGCATTAATTAATATTTACACTACATGGTATTTCTGAAACTCACCCTTTTGGTGTATGGGATGCGGCAAACTGAAAAGTTGTGAACACTCTGCAATGAAGACAGAAAGACAATTTCTTTCCCTTCGAATTTCGAACTGACACCACACAGAGGAGAGGCGATGGTCAAGATGGGGCTGGGCTCTGAATTTATAAGCAAGAAGAAATAAGCATGTCAACTTGAGTCACTTAGGCTAGAAAAAATAAGCACGACAACTCGAGTCACTTTCTATTTTAGTCAACTTTTGGCATTGCAACAACGCTTTACAATATTCTCTTAAAAGTTCATTTCTTTCTTTAGTCAGTCTGGCTTAATGTCAAGCTTCATTCAGGAGGTTGATAGGTGATGAGATTAACAATTCTTAAACTATAATCTTGACCGTAGAGCAACATGTAAAGTCGAGCAGTTTCTGGGAAAGCAGTGGGCAGAAATGATTGTTCTAGTTTTAGTGATTTGATAATTCCTACGGATATGCAGTTGGTCATATAGTATTAGCAAATTGTAGAAGAATAAGCTTAAACTAAGCTTAATTTAATGAATGCTTGTCGTTCATTGGTTGCATTTGTTGGCATTTTCGGCTATTCAGTGACTTTCCACGCATGCCATTGCACAAGATAGGATGAAAAAATTCTCCTCAAAATTGTTTTGAGGAATGGAAATTTCAGTTATCATTATTTGCTCTTCTGCACTTTAAAGCGATGTAAAGTAACATTAATTAAATATGTTTTCACTGTGACTTCTATTTCGATTGATAGTTACACTTGAAATTATGATCAGGTTCAGAATGCAGAAATCGACAGTGTAAGGACGGACAGTACATGATCCTGGCAGAAAGCTGGGAAGAATCTACTGTCATCAAGAATCTTATAAAGATTTTAAAGGCAAGACGATTTGTACAGTACTGGCTGGATTCAACCGTTAATGGAGCCTTTGTTATCACAAAATTTGATTCTTTAAGAGTAGTGGAGTATGATCATGAGTTGGAAACGACGTTTTGGACTGGCTTGGCTTGGCATCAAACAACTGTTCCAGAGTTAGTTTTACAGTTCAAGTTTCAATCAACCTCAAAGAGGCAATTATCAATCTCCACTCGCAAAAATATTCCAGCAACAAAGGAAAAGGTGCTATCCCCACCGTATATGTATGTATGAAGCTGTTATTTGTCACCTGTAATATATTTTCCGTAGCTTTGAAGGATCAATAAGAACATTTTCCGTTGACGGGAATTAAAATCCGGTCTACTGGGTTAATTTCCTGTGCGTGTCAGTGAAAGATGTCGGCTGGTCTTGTAATTTTGTGCCCCGTCTATAGCAAGTTAGGATTGGATCAACTATTGATCGTGCATTGCCGAAAGCCTATCCTAAAATGACCCCCTAAATCTATTTGTGATTGAGTCATTTAACCATAATTTCCTTGTAATCATCCAAATTTCTTTGTCTTCTATTAGTCTTTATGTAATGTGAGTGTGAGCACTGAGCTTGAGCAATATCCCTCCAAGATTCATCTGTGTCTCTGGCTTGCAGTTATAATTGGTTAGTAGTAAAAGGCACAAGTTCTTCTAGATAAGACAGTCAAATCCACGTTTAATTATTGCAGAGTTCATTATCATTGCATGATCAAAATGTCCTGAAACATTGCATTTTTCTTGTGAACAGGTATTGGAAGTTCTTGTTGAACGAGGTGGATATATCACGCCACCGGAACTTTAGGGATATATATACGCCACCGGAACTTTAGGGATATATAAGTCTTGGCAAATGTGGAATCCAGAACCCACCATTAGACAGATTTTGAAGACTAGAGCTTGTAGCTCCCTCCTTTTGTGCTTTCCTAACCTGATGCATATGTGTCCATCATATTCGTGCCAGCACCAGAGAAAATGGCTTACGTATATTACACCTGCTTCATTTTACTACTATATCGATGAGAAGGCTATGGATTTTATGTTATCATTAAAGGTAATTTTGTTAAGGAATTTGGACTCCTTGTCCTACATGAACCAAAAAATAATTTAAAAATATTTTTGAAGTCAATATATCCTAAAAATTACTTTTATACGTATCTTTATTTTCGTAAATTTTTAAGTTAATAATCGATTGAGAATTAAAAATCATTTATTCTAAGTTGTTTAGTAAGAAAATCGAAAAACAGAATACGAATAGTTAAATTTAGGATTTCAGTAACACACGCATGCACGTGCGTACACACATATCATATAAAATAAATTTTGATAAATCAGTAAATAATTTTTGTATTATTTACTTTTATTATTTAAAAAAAAACTCAAGACATTTGAAATTATTTAAAAAGTAAATAATTTTATGATTGATGTCAGTTACTGAGTTGATAGCCCATCTTTCATTATTTCCTTTTGCAGATTGAATTATTTAGAGTGTTAGATAGTTAGCATTATTTGGAGGAGAAACTGAAAGTTTATATTTTTATGACTATACGTATAAATACAATAAGAATTTGTCATTTGTCATGATTATGTTTTCATTTAAAATTGTAGTTGACAATGTGGATGTTGTTAGTTGATGTTGGCCAAACTTCACACATTGATGGAGTAAATCTTTTCAGGAAAACTTGGATTTTAAAGTAATGTTGAGGCATTTCATTTGAAATTTTCTCTTGTCTGAATTGAGATTTCTGGTTTGTAGATAGCATAACCCCGTAATTGACATGGGGATTTATTAAATTGGTATCAGTTCAATTCATCCCAAGAACCTTTCCAGCTGCAATTGTTGTTGTTGGTGGTCCAGTTTGTAGTCATTAACATCAGCTACTCCTCAGCCGTTCAAACATCACCATAGCCGCCACATTCAGAGCAAGTGCTTCATTTCAGGTGCAGTTGTGAATCAGTGACCTTCTGGTTGTAGGCTTTGTGGACAAACCTTTTGGGTATATAGGCCGAGAATTTTATCGCAAGGCCTTTTGGCAGGGACGGCTACTGGTTATTTATTATTGGGTTGGCTTCATGTTTGTTTGGATCCAACAACAAAAAAAAATGGAAATCAGACGGCATGAGGAATCTAGGATCACATTGTGATCGGATGATCCTGTACATTAAAAAAGCCACTATGACGAACAGAACTAATACGCGACGACTAATAAAGAAAGAACAGATTAAAAAAAAAAAAAGATTCTGTGGGACCCACGATAGAGAACAGAAGCAAGCGAATTGGTGGCTGATTTTTGTCGGGACCCAACAGAACAACATTGGTAACGTAACAATGTCTAAGAATACTAATTCGAGTTTGTGGCAGTAAATTGGGGAACCAACGGACGTCAAGTAACAGTGGCAAACATCGAGGGATTCAGGGAGCGGGGATCACCGAAGCAAGGTGACGGCGGTGCGAACAGACGAAGCGACGACGACGAAGAGGAGGGAAACACTCTGCTGTGCCTGAGCCGTTGTCCCCGGAGGCTGTTATGTTAAATGGATGTTATCTCGCTCACTTGGGGCGCCGCCTTCAGAATCGGAGTTTTGCTCCTCCTTCTGGCCGTACTTTTCATTGCCTGCGTCTCCCACCCCATTGAAAAGGCACCTGCTTCATTTCCTATCTCTGTCTTTCATATCTATTCCCTTGAAATATTTTCCGGAGTACCAATGAGAAGTATTTGACATGAATTTAGGGCCATAGTTATTGTCACAATGTTTAACATGTGATGATTCATAGGAAACAAAAATTTTCATGTTGCAGATTTTGAAGCATTTTTTGTTATGGATAAAGCAGGATCTTGGGGGTTGGGGTCCGCTTGTGTTGTAAGTTTCTTGCGCTGGTCAGAATTGACATCTAACTACAGTAAGTCAATTGCGCATTATACACGTGATCTAACTCTACTGTCCAGGAATTTTGCAGGGCTACAGAATACGTTCCGTTAACAATCCTGGCAATTCCTGCTTCAGTAGTGACAGTAGGCTTTTGATTCTTTTGAGATTGATCTTGTTATGTTATTCTATGGTTTCTTCTAATTTCGTTGATCAATAGACTACTAGTCTTTGTCTTAGTTGTTTTCTTTTTCTCTTTTTATTTCTTCATTGGAAAGTTCAACTTCATGTGCTTCTTTCTCCCGTATTTTCCAGCTTGGAGGTGGTTATCTGTTTGGAGTGCCATGGGGATTCGTGGCTGATTCTGTAGGTGCAACAACCGGTGCAACAGCTGCATTCCTTATTGGTAGAACAGTGAGTCTCTTAAACTTCTGTTCGTAGGAATTATCTTGTGTGTGTGCGGGAATGCAATATGTTCCTTGTAAGGCAAGCCCCTCATCCTTCAAACACTGGAGATGCTGGGAAGAGAGAGACACTTTTCTTTCTAGGAGACATGCGTTTTCTTCTTGTTGTGTGTTTGTTTTCATTTGTACATCTACTGATCTCGCAGTTTGTTCTGTAGTGCAGTTTGGAAGATCGTCTGTCACCTCCAAGTTAAAGAATAATCCAAAATTTCAGGCAGTTGCTGTGGCAATACAGAAATCTGGCTTTAAGGCAAGAGTTCTATCAAATGCTTATGAGCATAGCTTGCAAGAATGTGATATTCTGATGTTGCCAAGGATTCTCTAGACAAAGCTCTGACTGAGAATGCTGAAAAGGGTATCAAGGCCTTATCAATGGTGCCCATCGTGGCAGAATCTCCCATGAAGCTTCAGAGGCCTCTCGTTAAGATAGATCAAGGAGGATAGATTATGATTATCAAATCCGAATTGTAATGCTAAACTATCTTTGAAGTTTAGTTCTTTCCTTGCTGATTTATTTCTTTGGTTGGTTTAGATTCAACTTGCTAGGACTGAAAACACAGAAAATGCAGGAGAAGAAAGAGCCCTTCTTGAAGTAGTGTCTCTGATTCGAAAGATAGCAAACCCTTCTTTTGTGTAAAGCACATATACTGAGAAGGAAGTGCATCAGGTAGTTTTGGCATATGGAGGGCACCTTGAAAGCACATATACTAAGAAGTCATCTTAAAATGCTTCCTTGACTGTCAAGCATACGTGCACATTTGTTAGTATTAATGCTCAAACATATTCTCTTTACAGAATGCGGAAGCAGTTCATGCTATGCTTTGAGTCATTCAGCTATTTGTAGCCTGCAATGCTGAATACAAAATAAAACTTCAGGGGAACTGAAGTAAGCCAGAGCTAGGCTCTAATCATATTACCTAATAATCATAAAGACCGTTAATCCAGATAAGAAAAATAAGTAATCTCGTATTATTGGAAAACAAGACAATACATGATCTTGTTTGTTAGCCTGTTCAGTTTCAGGGTTGTGCCACTAGTAAATGCAATGGTTAAGAAAGGAGTTTCACTTACCTGATCAGATGCACTAGTGCTTTGTCTTGAAGCACTGGAACGTGGTTTGGACAGGTTAAAAGATGGACACTCGGGATGAAGTTTAGACACATTGCAATCATCTTCACATGGTTCGTGTCCCAGAAGTATGCATCTGTTGCAAGATTTTAGCATCAGACTATCAATAATAAAGTGCTGGTGAAATCTTCAAGACTTAATGACTGATTGAGGCAACCAGCTCAGCTTGTGTTTGGAGATGAAGATATTAACGAAGGAAATTTACCTGAGAAAGGATCTGCGGCTGAAAGCTCATTAAGTTGTTTGCTGATTCCAATTCCTTACCAGGGTTCTGAAATCTTACCTGTACCACACACACAATTAAACCTTTTGACTGTTGTTCTTATTACCAAAAATTTATATCAAAAATGCTGTAAATGTTAGTTGCCATTGCCGCAAAACATTGTATCATAACTCAGTTATGGAAACAGTAGTCTTACACTAAGGGGTCATTTCATACCTCAACCACTATTACATTTAGATCAGAGTATGAAATTTTT